>BSBN01001322.1:2400000-3600000 GCA_027924645.1 Cunninghamia lanceolata | reverse complement strand
TAGATCTTTAGGATACAAACTTTTGAGCTCATCGAACCCAACAACCTCTATCTTCATTTCTATCAACAAATTTTGCCTTCTACTCAAGGCATCTACAACTCTATTGGACTTCCCACTCCTGTGCTTCAAAACAAAAGTATAAAACTCAACCCATTTTAAGTGCCTTTGATTCAACTTTCCTTGACTATTAAGATATTGTAAATCCTGATGATCAGTATATAAAACAAACTCTTTTGGCAACAAATAATGTCTCCATTTCTTTAAGGCCTGAACTATTGCATAAAATTCTTGATCATAAACGGAATACTTTTTCTTCACATCATTAAGCTTCTCACTAAAATAGGCAATGGGCTTACCTTCTTGACTCAAAACAGCTCCTATAGCACTACCACTAGCATCATAATCTACCTAAAACACCTTATTGAAATCTGGAAGTGCCAAAATAGGTTGCTCTGTGACTTTCTGCTTTAATGTATCAAAGCTTTTGTCTGTTCCTTTAGTCCATTTAAACTCTTTTCTATCCCCTCTCATTGTCTCAATTAGGGGTGCACAAATGCTACTAAAATTCCTGATAAACTTTCTATAAAAACTTGCCAAACCATGAAAAGAGCATATCTCCATTGCACTCCTTGGTGTAGGCCATTCAATGATAGCCCTTACTTTTTCTGGGTCCATCTTAAGACCTTCCTCTGAGACAACAAATCCTAGGTATACCAACTCCTTCTTTGCAAAACTACATTTCTTCAGATTAATCAGCAACTTCTCCTCCCTCAGCTTCTCTAAAATACTTCTAATATGCATTAGATGCTCATCCCAAGTCTTACTGAAAATCAAAATATCATCGAAATAAACAATAACAAAACTTGCCAAAAATTCTTTCAGTACCTCGTTCATGAGCTGCATGAATGTGCTTAGTGCATTGGTTAGCCCAAATGGCATGACTAACCACTCATACAAACCTTCTTTGGTTTTGAAGGCTGTCTTCCACTTGTCTCCTTCTCTAATACGGATCTGGTGATACCCACTCTTCAGGTCAATCTTCGTGAATTACTTGGCTCCACTCAAACAGTCCATTATGTCATCCATTATGGGCAATGGAAATCTGTACTTGATCGTGATCTTATTGATGGCTTGAGAGTCTGTACACATTCTCCACTCTCCATCTTTCTTTGGTGCTAGTACTGCAGGTACCGCATAGGGACTTAGGCTCTCTCTTATCAATCCCTTCCTCAACAACTCCTGAACTTGTCTGTTCAACTCTTCACTCTCAGCTAGAGTCATTCTATGGGCTGCCTTATTCGACAAGTTGGCTCTTGGTATCAAATCCATTTGATGACTTATCTTCCTTACTAGTGGTAAACCTTCTGGTACATTATCAGAGATAATGTCCTAAAATTCTTCCAACATATTCAAAACATCTGCTGGTACATTTTCACATTTCTCTTGACTAATCTTAGGAATCAATGCAAAGTAATGACGCTCATGCTTCATACCCTCCAAAAATTTTCCACCATCTACCAAGCAAATTCTGGCAGTACTACATACCTTTTCTTCCACCTCCTTCAAGGGCTTCAACTTATGACAAACTCCATCCTTTGTTAGGGAGTATGTGTTTGCACGACCATCATGGACAATGCTCCTATCATACTGCCATGGCCTCCCAAATAACATATGACATGCATCCATCAGAATGATGTCACACAATGCCTCATCATGGTAGTCACCAATTTTGAACTTCACTAAACACTATTCATTGACCAAAGCTCTATGGTCCTTCTACAACCATGCAATCCGATATGGATGTGGATGCTTTCTTCTTGTCAACCATCTCCTCTGAAACAAGATTATCAGTGCTTCCACTATCAATAATAATATCACAACATTTACCTTCACATTTGCACCTTGTGCAGAATAAACTCTTCCTCTGATTGGGTTCTTTCCCCTCATTTAGCAAAGTTCTTCTAACAACTAGGGTTTCTCCCCTTTCAGCATCTTCAGAGCACCTAGATTGCACATCTTCATCAACATGTGCAATTCGTGCATTACCTTCAGGTCTTCTATTTATCCTTTCTTGATGTTGCGGACACTCGTATGCTCGATGCCTTTCTTCTCCACATTGGAAATAGGTTCCTCTGAAACCTCCTCTTCCAAGTCCTTGCCCAGGTCTGCCTCTTCCTCTTCCTCTTTGTTCACCATTGTTCTGGTCACGAGGGTGGTAGGTATTATCTCCTCTCTGATTTCGACTAGTGTCGACTTCTTCACTTTTCTTTGAATCTTCATTTTGGCCCCCATAGGGTCTTCCACCAATCCTTCTACCTTAACCTCTTCCCCTTTGCTTGCTATCAAATCTTTTATTCAGCTTCTCTTCCACCTTCAGGGAAAACTGGTATGCATCTTCTATGGTAGTCATTCTGACTAGGCTCAGCTCCTCTTGAATACTTGGCCTCAACCCATTAATGTAACAGGCTACCTTCTCCTTGTTGGCCTCTGCATGGCCTGTCCTAATAGTAATCTTATAAAACTCTTCTATATACTCCTTAACAGACTTGTTACCTTGCTTCAATCCTTGCAGCTTCTTTAACAGCTCCATCTCATAGTCCATAGGAATGAACTGCTTCTTCAGTTTCTACACCATCCGATCCCATCTGGTGATCTTTCCTTTTCCTCTTCTATTCCTCTCTAATTGGACCTCCTTCCACCAAATATTGGCATGGCCCTTCAACTTTGTTTTTGCAAACTTGACCCGATCTGGGTCCTCCACGTCTTCATACTTGAAATACTCCTCCATGTCATTGATCCAATCAATAAGCTATTCTAGATTCAAATCTCTAGAATATGTAGAAACTTCAATCTTGGGCCACTTTCTGATCTTCGAAATGACCCTCAATAACCTAACTTCTGCAGGATCTCCTGTAGCTTCTTGTTCTTCCTCAAGTAGCTCTTCTTCAGCTTCATCCTCACTTTCTTCTCTTGTTCTCAGTTCAAACCCTCTCCGTAGCTCCTCTTGCAATGCATCGATCTGCTTTTGTAGGGCTCTAAAACCCTCTTCCATCAAAGCATTCCTCCCAATACAATTTCTTTGTGGAGGCATCTTGATCTCCACAGCAAACCCACAACCTCAGGTCTTGGTGCAAACTACCTCACGGTCGGCAGTTTGTCTACACACTCAGGAACTCTTGCTCTAATACCACTTGATGAAGGGGGTAAATCAATAAACACACAACAACAGAAATTGTACACAAAAAATAGAATTTTCTTTATTGATTTAGACAACTTATTACATTACAGAAGCTCAACTACAATCAGAGGAATCAATCCTCCATAGGTTGCAACACAGTACAGCTTCCTCTCACAAGACTCTGGAATCATCTGCCATCTGCAACCCCAAATCTGCTAGGGTTTCTATTTTCCTACCTATTCTTGACTCTACACTTTCCCCCTTAACTTTTATAATGCCCAGGGTTCCCAAAAATGGTTATTAATAGCCTTTTTGGCGGCCAACAACCTAATTTTGAAATTTGCATCTCCCTCCAAAAATAGGTCAACTTCTGGGAGCCATAACTTTTGATCTGGGTGTCCAATTGATGAATTGTTTTATGTGTTAGAAAGCTCGCAGAGTGCTCTACGCGCTAAGAACTCTCTCTGCTAGTTCTAGCCATTTTCGGGCCCATACGGGGCCATTTAGTGCCTCAAACCTAAGTTTGAATAATTTTCAATTATTTTTCGAGAAATGAAAACTTTAATATCTTTCAGCTCACAAATGATCTTTACGTGATTCCTTTGCCAAAGGTCTTATTTTTCTGTTATGAAGCTTCCTGTAAATTTTCACTTCAATCCATACCCAAATGCAAACTTTCTAAAAATAGCAGGTTGTTATTTTTAGCAGTTTGGAAAAACTAAAAGTTCTACATCATTATTCAAGTGATTATGGAACCAGAACCAAAATTTTTGAAAAGAAATGGAAATAACATCAATAATTTTGAAACACATCTTTTTTTTTGGGTGATGCAAGATTTCCCTTACACGACTGGATGCTCCTGCATCACTTCTGTGATACAATCTTCATCAGTTCGAATTCTCCATTAGGTGGGACAAAACTAATTGTCTTCTCTAATTTGAATTGTGTCAAGTTCACACATTGATGGAAAGTAACATCATCACGTTCAATTGTTTTACCACTTCTCGTTGGATGAGCTTTAATTTGTGATTCTTTTTAAGGCATGTTTTATCGTTCAAACCCAACTTCAGGTTAGGCATGCCTAATAGAAAGCACTTTTGAAGACATCAGAAGGTTGACACTTTCTACAATATCAAGGAAAACCTCATTCTTTTTATAAACCAGACCTCCTCGCCGCCAACCGATAGCACCTGTCACTTGTAATGTTGCATTGGGGAGTGGCTTATCCATTGGTTTGGAGGAAAGTGGGCATTACTCTATAGAAGGCATCGACAGAAACAAAAATACATGAACCTTCATAATCCCTGACAATGAATGCATTAGGTTATCAGCAGATCTCTGAACTATTGAACTTATAATATAGGGAGTTCAAAAGATTGCAAAACCACCGACAATGAAGAGAGTTGGGTATTCCTGAAGTTCAAGAACCTTTCAAAGCGTCGTCGACATAAAGTTCCAAGCCTTTAAAATTCTCCCATGAAATAAAGTGACTTTAATAAAGTCTCTTAGACTTTATACACCATTCAAATTTTCTAATTCTTCAAATGAAGGGGGATGACTTTTATGAAATTTTCTCTGCTCTCTTTCAAAAAATATTAAAGGAAACACTTGTACCTCATAATATTCGAATGTCATTCGAAACTGATCAAATGATGCAAAATAATTTCCCAATAACAATGCCTTTAAATATTCCTCTTGAAACCATGCTTTGGGTTAAAGACAAAAAATTCCACATCTCTCAAATGACAATTCTATTTTCTATGAAATTTGGATAAGAAAATGTGTGAAGGATCTTGAGTAAAACCCAAAAATGGTTTTTGCTCCAGCACACCGATTGTCAAATTTTGGCTTTATTTGCAAATTGTCGTCAGAGAAATCAAAGGTTCAAAATATTTCAAACGGTAAGGTATTTTGGTGTGAAAACTAGTCTCTTTGGGTAAAATGAGGTTAGGGTCAAGTCCATAAAAGGATTTTGTACCAACTTTCATAGTTTTCAAAATCAACTATTTTCATGATTTGGTAGTTACAAGTAAACAAGGTGCTTTGGAAATTTTAAAAATTGGCCAAGTAAAAAATGGGGCTAACAACTGGCTCTATCTGGGGATGAGGGCTTCAAAGGACAAAGCAAGGAATCTAGAATCTCAAGTATGGACCAGTGCTTAAATCTCATGGGCAATAGAGTCAGAGAGCATGGGGAAAAGAAAAGGAGCAAGACCAAGCCAAAAACAGGACAAAGCAGGAAAAGAAACTAAGTACCCGCACAACAAAAATTCTTAGTATGTACATGGTAGGAAGACCCTACCTCAGATGACTCTAAAATGATCATGCAAATCCATTAATAGGTTGGGAAAAATAAATTCCTGAGCGGAAGAGAAAAATGTACCCGTGAAGCATTTGCAAACTGAGATGCCATTTCATGATCTAAGACAAATGTCTAGAATTTGTGAAGCAAAAGGACTTCCTGAGTAATACTTCAAAACTAAATAGCCATTTAGCATCATATACCTCAAAAACTTCTCCAACATATTACTGCACATTACCAATTGTTTCCTCATGCACTGTGGTAGACAAATTGGTATCCCATGCCTGGAAATAGATTACCAATCATTAGCCATATGTGTCTCATGCAAAATTGGGAGTGGATTAAGCTGAAAATTTGCATTACAAATAATATTTTCATATGGCTTAAAATCACCCCCAACTAGAACAATCTCCTCTTTCTCTGTAGGGTTTGACTCAACAATTCCATGATACACCTCATCATCCCTGTCTATAACCTACAGATCAGATAAAATAACCCCTTCTCCACATAGAAAGTCATCACCGAATCATTGTAGACACCAATTTGGGATTTAAACAATACAAGGTTCCATAGACTCACCTATTTGACCATCTTCACCAAAACTATCATGACTACTCGTAACATTGTCTTTCAATTTTGTTTAAAAATTTTGGCATCCAATTTTTCAAAATGAAAGGATTCAAAGATAAAATCATTTATGACCTCTCTTTGTAGCCATATTTCCATGTTATCTTGTTCAAGAAACTTGAAGACTTCATACGCAGTTTGCATGCAATTTAGGGAAAAGATATTCAATACTTCCTTTTTATGTCATGTATCCTCAAATTATTCTTCATTGCTGGTAAAAGTGAATGCTTCCATTTCTGTGGTAGATAAGGAGACCAAAACAATATCATCTGCATTACCCTCTTTACAATTTACATCATGGAAGGATCGTTCATCTTCTTCATCACTTGAGGAACTTGCAGATTTGTTATTATCTTCTTCATAATGCAAATGATAAGCTTCAATTCTTCTATCCGTGCATGAGGCTTAATTTCTACATCACTTATATTATCTCTACAAAAATGCTTGGAATAAAAAATAGTGAGATTAAGGCATTCAACAGAAGGAGGCTACACGTGTTGAAAATCCACATGCTAAGAAATTGGCTTTTGCATGATAGGTTTCCTCATGGGTTCACCACTTGAATTATTTATAACTTGATTTTCTTTCCATAAACCACTTATAATCATATCATCCTCATTTTTTATGGCTTCTTGCTGAGTAATTTCAATATCATTTACTTTACATCGTTTCAAGCAAAACTAAACATTAGGATACAATGAAGAAATAAAAATACAGAGCTGGATTCGCTTACTTGGTTGAATGGGGACATGAATCTTTTTGAGCAGTCGTGTATACTGATCCACAAAATCCCTGATGGGTTCACCTTCTTTCTTTTGTATATGGAAAAACTGACAATAATGCACCTTCATCCACCATAGATTTGTATCTTCCAAGAAACTTATTTTTCAATGTATCCCATTCGGTTATGCATCCATTTTCCAAATTCTGAAACTAATTTGCAATAGCCCCGACTAGGGATTCAATGAATAAGAGAACAAAATTATTTTCTTCTCTTACCCCCAAAATTCTGCATGCGACTGTGAATGCCAGGATGTGATCTTCTGCATCTTGAGTGTTATCTCCATTGAACTTTGGGAAATATTTCCTTGATCCTTCAGGTAGAGGTGAATATTGAGACAAAGAGAGGTCCAAAATGATTTCCCCATGGCCGAGGAGAAACCAATGCCATACCGCAAATTTGAAAAATAAATCAGTAGGAATCTTTGCTGGAATAAAATGCTTTTGAGTACTTTCCACCTTGTAGAGTTGCCAGCCTCCATCCTTGGGGAGGCACCTTTAAATTTTTGAGAAAAGAAGACACTGACACTTCGATTCTTTCCCTAGCAGAGTCACCAAAAATCTATTGGTTAACAGATTTGTTACTTAACTCTATGTCTTATTGCCCACAAAAATGACAATCGAACCAACAGTTGAGTCAATTGCAATGATCTCTGCAATGACTCTCTAGTTATTTTACAAGGTGTAGCTACCTTTGAATGATGTGCAATGAATGAAAACACAATATGCTTTTAACCCAAAAGTAGAAAAGGATAAACTAACAATTGTGCATAACCATGACACAGATGCGATTGATTAACTTAGAATGAAGAAGATGCAAATAAATGACACAAAGTTCATCTATTTCACACCCCACAAATGATAATCAAGAAAGAATGAACAACAAACCCTTTCAATAGGTGAGTTAATTTGAATTCACATATTCAAAAATAACACCTACACAATCTGATACAATAAGTAATACATTGAAGAGTGGTTACAAAGACACATGACATTTGCAATCAAAAGAAAACATTAATAAATTCACAGATTTAAAACATCTTCCTTATTTCTCCAATGCAAAATGTAAGTTCATAGACTCCACATCCCTGTATAGAAAAACTGTGCTTGAAAAGAAAATCAAATTGCCCCTTCTTCCCCTGTTCCAAACAACAGGAAAAAAATCCTTATTCACTATCGAAAAAATCAATTTTATAACTTCCCTCTCCCTTTGTAACCGCTTCTTGAAAATAAGTTACAATGAAACTCCTCTTTTCCATAACAATTTCTTGGGAATCTAATTTTATTGCCTTCCTTTTTGTTGCCCGTTAAAATCCCTTTAGTTTTCCCCCTTTGATTACATTTCAACAGTTACTAATGTATCATTAAGTTACAAGAGAGGGACAATAAAATAAATTAATTTAAGAGTTCTTCATTTCCATTTTTTTTAACTAGGAAGGAACCCTGTTGTGATAGTACAGTGTTTCCAACTTTATTTTGTCCATCTTCCCTCCCTCAAAGATTAGTTGGTGCTCCTAAGATTCCACCCTTTCCTCTCAATAATAGCCTTCAAAATAATGATCAATAATATAGATGGATTATGACGTGCATATGCAAGCAAGTCCATTAATGGTTCAAAATCTAAGTTGTCTATAGTTGTGAAAGGACCCGCAACAATCAACATTGAAATTGCTTTTTGAGTTCTAGGTAAAGAACTAATTTTCAAGTCTCAATCCACTACTAGACGTTTTGTTCAAGGTGCATCTGAATCAACTAGATGAAGAGGGTAAGAAATAAGAAATGAATCAAACACCTTCGATGCAACCAAATAGTGTCTACTTGGATTATTTCCTTTGACTCCAATCACCTGACTAGGGAAGAAAGAAGATCCATTCAACTTGTGGAGGTTAAGTATTAGAGAACTTAACACTACCTTCAAGCATAGTAGATTTGGCATCCAGGTGGCCTTCACCATCTTGACAAATTAGCCCCACCACAGACACACTTTCCTGTGATACAAGAGCAACATGGCTGGAAACACTACAAGCCTCCTTGGCAGCTAATGTAGTGGCAAACATTTTGATTCTCTTCTCCAAAGACTCAAACTTCTCTTCAATGCTATCATACATGTAACCACATCTTGGGGTGGGCCATGAGCCTAACATTTGTAGAGAGCACCTTTGCACTGGTGGCATCCTTCTATTCACATCATCTTCAAATTGTGGCTCAGCTATTTTGTCCTCTGTATCATCATCAAAAATGTCCTTATTTAATACAAATTGCACCACATACTTATTTGATCGATTCCCAAAAGGAGTGTTTGGACTTGGACCACTCTTGAATTTTGACCCGTGTATCCCAGAAAGTTTCCCATCTATACCAAGAGTTCTAGCAACTGCTAATGAAGAAAAAAAATCTGGGGTACCATGTGTAGTTAACCTGATAGTTTGTTTAACTGGGGTATTTTGTGTATCATCATCATTACTTTCATGCCCATTTTCTAGAACATGTCGATGTCATTACTAGAATAGAAGTGCAAATCTGAGTCTTGCTTTGGAAAGATTATTTCTGCTCATTTTGTAAGTGCTAACAGAAACCATCTAAATGAGAGCTCAGTACCTTGTATTCAGCAAGTTGCCTCTCGTTTGACCTGGAAATTTTCTAATCTTCCAAACTAGTCAATCAATTGATGCATTATATTTTTCTCGACCTGTTGTCACCTAAAAATTTGCTTTAGCTATTTGCTTTAGCACAGGTACCTTTACCACCACTCCCATTGCAAACATCTTCACACCAAAAGAAAATTTTACCTTCATGTTTACTTCCAGCCATGTTCGTCCCATTTTCTTGATAGTTGGCAAAACATGGAAAGGAAGTCTAACTCCTTCTATGATACGAAACTTCATTAGTTCAAATTCTCCATCAAGTGGGACAAAACTAACTGTCTTCTCTGAGTTGAATCGTGTAAAGTTTACACATTGATCTGGAAAGTAACATCATCAAGTTCAATTGTTTTACCACTTCTTGTTGGACGAGCTTTAATTTGTGATTATTTTTCAAGGCCTATTTTATCATTCAAACCCAACTTCAGGTCAGGCATGCCTGATAGAAAGCACTTTTGAAGACATCAGAAGGTTGACACTTTCTACAATGTCAAGGAAAACCTCATTCTTTTTATAAACCAGGCCTCCTCATCGCCAACCGATAGCACCTGTCACTTGTAATGTTGCATTGGGGACTGGCTTATTTGGTGGTTTGGAGGAAAGTGGGTGTTACTCTATAGAAGGCTTTGGCGGAAACATAAATACCTAAACCTTCAATATCCCTGACAATGAATGCATTAGATTATCTCCAAATCTCTGAACTATTGAACTTATAATATAAAGAGTTCAAAAGCTTGCAAAACCACTGATAATGAAGAGAGTCTGGTATTCCTGAAGTTCAAGAACCTTTCGAAGTGCCGACATATAAAGTTCCAAGCCTTTAAAATTCTCCCATGAAATAAAGTGACTTTAATAAAGTCTCTTAGACTTTATACAATATTCAAATTTTCTAATTCTTCAAATGAAGGGGGGTGACTTTTAAGAAATTTTCTTTGCTCTCTTTCCAAAAATACCAAAGGAAACATTTGTAGCTCATAATATTTGAATGCCATTCGAAACTGATCAAATGATGCGAGATAATTTCCCAATAACAATGCCTTTAATTATTCCTCTTGAAACCATGCTTTGGGTTAAAGATGAAAAATTCCATATCTCTTAAATGATAGCTCTGTTTTCTATGGAATGTGGACAAGAAAATGTGTGAAGGTTCTTGAGTAAAACCCAGAAACTATTGCTCCAGTAACCTAATTATCAAATTTTGGCTTTATTTGCAAATTGTTGTCTGAGAAATCAAAGGTTTAAAATCTTTCAAATAGTAAGGTATTTTGGTGTGAAAAATGGTCTCATTGGGTAAAATGAGGTTAGGGTCAAGTCCATAAAAGGATTTTGCACCATCTTTCACAGGTTTTCAAAATCAACTATTTTTGTGATTTGGCAGTTTCAAGTAAACGGGTGCTTTGGAATTTTTAAAAATCGACCAAGTCAAAAATAGGGCTAACACTTTGTATATTTTCCATCTCTTGCCTTCTATTATTTGGAATGAGAAGTTAATTTTCATTAGAGGCCACCATATCATCTAGAAAATATCATTGCCATTTGGGAAGGGATAGAGCAAGCTTAGGCCTCTAGATGATAAATTATTATTTTAAAGTTGATTTTGATACAGACTACAACTACATTGAGTGGTCATTCACCCTTACCATCCTCAAATATATATGCTTCAATGACTTTTATCTCTAGGATGTGCAAACTATATTTGTTTATCACACTCCAAATTTTAACTATGTTTTACTTTTTACTTTTAAGTAATTAGTAGATAATTTTGTATTGATTAATGATTTGATGTTTAGTGAAAATGTCAGAATAAATCAATGATTTCATGAGTTATGTTTGTATGTTTATAATTTAGACATGTGATTATATGCTATCATGATTATTTATTCATAATGTATATGGATTAACTAACGATACACTAATCTTTGTTTAGTGATTGTGAGTTGTAACCAGGAAATAGGTTTTCTGTCCTCCAACAAAGAGAGGGAGAGCATCATCGGAGAGAAGTGAATAGACGTATGGAAAGTATAGGTTGTTTCCATCCAAGTCTCGTGTTTTCAATGTTTAGTGAACCTCATTGGAAGTGGCATGTTTTGTTTGACCTATTTGGTCAGAGTCAGGGTTTTGACTTGACAATTGTTGATTTGACACCAAGAACCATTAGCGTAGGTTTTGTTGAAAAACTGAGTCAGGATAAAATGAACCTTCATGAGATATGGTTGATAGTCATTGTTTTCCTTATTCACTATGTTTATAGTATATGTTATTATAACTATTTAATTAGAGGTTTATTTATATTATTTATTATCTGTGATTTTTGATAAGAGTTCTGTTATGGTAATTTATCCATTCTTTCCAGTATTTTGCAAGATAGAGAGGGGGAGGAAACCTTGACCCCATTCTCATATCCTTACAGATGTTGGAAACAACCTAAGTATTGGGTGCTTTTTACTTCATCTTGTGGTTATGTGTGTGTGTGTGTGTGTGTGTGTGTGTGTGTGTGATTTAAGGAGCTAGACCTATGAAGTGGTCATTAAAAACTTCTTTATAAACATAGCTAAGATTCTATGTATTACAAACAATTTTTATGATAAAATGGGTCGACTCCTTTACTCCCTAATAGATTTAGAGAATAAGGAGTAGCTCATCAACTGACGAATGGAGTGGTCTTTTATGACCATCACGTCCACTATTTGCATGCCTACGAGGAATTATTGTAGGCTATGTTTAAGGAGAGAAGAAGGTAGTTATGGCAGAGTGGTTATTAATCTCCACAAGAGTTTTCTCTCAGGAGAGACAGACAAAGAAGGCAGTAGTGAGACACCAAGAGTATTCACTTTGAGTTTTACTTGAAGGATATCAATGGTGGGACAAAGGGAGAGGAACTCTTCAAAAAGAGGAAGAAAGGAGACTGGAGGATCTATCTAATTCGATTTCAATACACATTTTCTTCTTTGTTAGAAAGATTTGAGAATAGTTAAAGAATCTTAAGTTTGATTCAGTTATGTAACTATGTTTAAGGCTGATATACTTAGAGTATAACTGTATTATGTGACTGATAGTCTTTGAGTACTTTTGAGTGTTATGTGGTTAATAGACTTAGACTTTCTCTATGTTTTTGAAATGGATAAGCTCAGAATATTATTATATTTAAGTTAGCACAACACTATGTCTTTATAATCGATAGGTTAGAACATCAATGTGTTTTTATGACTGATAAGCTTAGTGAAACAATGTAAATAAGATTGTTGAGCTTAGCATATTTCTGTATGAAGTAAGAGGCCAAGAGCAAAGTATATTAGAATGGGCTTATAAGGCCAAATATCCTTACTCTTTGCATATTTTAGTTGAGACCATATCAAGCTTAACTCTTTCATTTTATGCCTTAAAGATTGAGAACTCTATGGTTTATCTATATCTTATAAATATGGTAAACTTGTGCTGGCCGAAAGGTCATTGAAGATTTTTTTGTAATAGGTCGAAAGGCTAGTAATCTTAGTAAGATAGCTACTATTTGTAGTTAGTTAACTCTTGCAGTTTGAGAACATAGTTAGAACTATGCATTAGTATGTTGTAATGCTATGGCTATATATAATCATGTCATGCTTCATATATAGAGGGTGTTTGTGTGGCAACTAGACCACCGTTAGACATAGAGAGATACCCCAGAGTTCCGGTTATCTATAATTATCTCTTATCTCTATTTGCAGTCAGGATAGCAAAGAATGCAAGTGTTGTGTTATTAGTACCAAAACTTGTTGAATCTATCTTTTGTTTTCTAAACTGAGCCTCTCAAGATTATTGATTTAAGACTTAGAAGTCGAGGCTAGTAAGTTTTGAAATAAAAGATGTTTTTTTTTTATTTCATTAAGTTTTATTGTTTTAAATATTAGATTTTGTGAAAGGTTTTCACTTATTCTGAGTATATAGAAATGATTTTGATATCATTAGAAACACCTTATATATATGTTAGGAAAAGTGTCTCAACCTTGCAACTATGAAAGGTTACTATTATTCCCAGTTTTGGTCTTTTTGAATACCATTTATCTTGGAGAATGGTCTAGAACTTTCAAAGTTTCCAAAAGGGCTAAAAATGGCAGGATTTACTATTTCTAGTAATTCTACATTTGACCTCGGATTGACCCTAAATTTTTCCCAAAAGGTGTGGAACTATTAAGTAAACATCTCGGGTGAGTTTCGACTCAAGATCATATCTGGATCTTGCAAGATATTAAAGTTTCTATTTTTTAGAAACTGTCGAAAAAGCTTTCAAACTTAGTTTTAAGGCACTTAGAGGTCCCTAAATGCCCTAAAAATTATCCTAACTGAATAAGTAGGTTATAGGTTGATAGATCTCTTTACGAGCTTTTTGATGCATTAAACAGTTCGTCAATCGGACACCCGGATTAAAAGTTATGACCTCCAAAAGTTGGACCTCCTGTTTCTGGGAAATGTGAAAACATGTTGGACACTCAAAAGAGTTGTAAAGGGGAGAGTTACATGTGTTGGTGTGTGATTTGGCACATCACAAGGCATCTTTTATTGGAGATAATTTGGGTGCCACTTTTGGGTGGTTTTGGGTCATGGTTTTGTAATTATCATTGACGGTTTACTGTATTGTATCTCCTATATATCAGAAGCTTGAGATGGAGGTTTCATGTAAGAGTCTTATAGATGTTGAGTTACCTCCTAAATCTCTAGTTGATTAATACTCCTATGAAAGCTTGCTCTGCAAGTATATTGTAATCTTCTTGATTCCTGAATAATATATTGGCGGCTTTGGAGTGTGGGGTTTTTTACCTGAAAGGGTTTTCCCCACGTATATTTTGTGTTGTGAGTTTTGCATTTGGAAGTTTTTATTATCTTTCTGTTAATGTGTATCTTAATCTATAACTATAAAAGTTAAAATTTGCATAAATCTTTCCTTAGTAGATCAATGTAGGAAGCATTTCCTCATACCTTGCTTCCTTTAAGTTGGTATAAGAGCTTGATCACCTTTGGTTCTAGTTGTTGGGTAGAGGGTTTTTTAAGCTGATCTTCATTTGAGTGGGAGCTTGTGTAGAGGATTTTGAAATCTTTGTTGCAAGAAAGAGATGGCGAGCACATCTAGGAGGTTTGAGATAAAGAAGTTTAATGGCAATAATTTCAAGTTGTGGAAACTCAAAATGGAGGACATGCTTGTAGATCAGGATTTATGGGATGCCATATATGGTACAAAACCAACGACAATGTCTCAAGCAGACTGGGATCTCAAAGATCGAAAAGATAAGGGTTTGATAAGATTCTATTTAGCTAATTTGTTTCTCCTGAATATCCATGAAGAGAATACTACAAAGGACCTTTGGAAGAAGCTTGGAGATGTTTATCAAGCTAAATCCCTGGTGAACAAGTATTCCTATGAAAGAAATTGTATTCTTTGAGGATGGAAGATGGAGGATCTGTCACTGATCACCTAAATACATTCAATATGCTTGTTGCCAGGTTGACCTCTGTTGGTGTGAAGATGGAGGAGGAGGATCGTTGTATGACATTATTGTGTTCCTTACTAGATTCATGGGATCACCTTGTTATGGCCATTGGGAGTACCACTACCACCTTCAAGATGGATGAAGTGGTTTCTTCATTGTTGTCTGAAGAGATGTAGAGAAAGTCTTCTGAATCAGCTAAGGAGGCTCTTACGATTTATGGTAGATCTAAAGAGAACGGAAAGAAAAAGGATAAGAAGAAGGAAGAAAAAGGAATATCCAAATCCCATGGGAGATCTAAGTCTCCCAAAAAGTCCAAGGCCCTGTGTTGGAACTGCGGCAAACCTGGTCACTTTCATAAGGAGTGCATGGAGGAGAAAAAGAAAGAGAAGAAGAACTGTGATTCAGATTCTAACAAGTCATCTCAAGATGAAGGAGAAGCATTTGTCGCTACCTTGGCAACACATGCATTTGAGGATGTGTGGCTTATTGACTCTGGTGCATCTTTTCACATGACCTCATGTCGATGTTGGTTTTTGAAGTATGAAGAATATGATGGTGGAAAGGTGTACTTGGGTGATGATTCTCACCTGAAGATTGTTGGTCATGGAAGAGTCTTGATTAGATTCCTTGATGGATGAGTGGAGGGGATCAATGGTGTTCTACATATCCCTGGTTTGGCATAGAACCTTCTTTCTGTAAGTAAGTTGAATGATGTGGGTGTGCAGGTTGTTTTCTCGAATGGAGGATGCAAGATGACTAGAGGATCTATGGTGTTGGCTAAGGGTGTTTCGATTGGCACTCTATTTTAGCTTGATGCATGCACAGTTCAGTGCAATAGTGTCTTTGTTTCAAAGAAGAGAGCTTCAGAGTCTTCATTCTCACCATTGGAACCAACAAAAAAGAGGGTTGTTGAATCTGTAAATGAGAAAATTTGGACAAAATGAAAGATAAAACAATTAAATGCAATACCTTTGACCAAACCTTTCGAATACCTTAGATGATTTGAAAGATCGATTGCATGTATGTTTGATTTTCTTGAATGATTGGGTGTTGATTGCTCAGATATGCAGCATAACGATGACAAGATGAAGATTTGATGGATGAAAGATTGAGGAGATATTTCAGTAGAGTAACGGTACTTAAAATCTCATCCATGCCAAATGGCGTGGAAATGGATTAATTTATAGACAAAGATGAGAGAATGGAGGGATAAAACTTCCATTTTGAAATGGAAGATCCTCTCAAGTTCAGTGATGTGGGTTGAGGAAGGTTTCCATTTTGTGAGAGGAGATGGAATTAGAAAGTTGGTTGAATTAACTTGGGAGAGAAAATAGAAGGTGGAAGAGTTAACTCGAGAAATGATTTGAGTCATCTCGAGAGATGGAAATAGAAGGTGAAAGAGTTAACTTGAGAGATGATTTGAGAGACGAGTTGAGATGGAAATGGAAGGTGGGCCAACTCATAATTAAACAATTTAAAAAATTATTTAAATTATGAGGCATGTGGGGATGAAAGTATTTATTTATTTAGTGATAAATTAAATAAAATAAAAGATTTATTTTATTTAATTCAAGAGGAAAAATGGGATTAAATAAATAAATAAAATTTATTTATTTAATATTGTGAAGGGATGGGATAAATTAAATAAATGTTAGATTTATTTAATTTATTAGAGAAAATGCTAGATTAGGTGATGAAGACATGGGTTATGATGGCGACATGGGTACCTAGGGCAAAACATAAGGTGTTACAAGAGATGGACATTTTTTGGGTGTCTACATTTTCCCCTCTTTGAGATGATGTTCGAGATGATGAAATTTGTGTCAAGTAACATCATTTCAAAGAGGCTAAGGTATGGATAGAGGAAGAAAGATGATGAAGGAAAGATAGTATGATGATGATGTAAAGATATGATGATGGGATGATGATGCCCCCTCGAGAGGATAGGTGGGTTGAACAAACACGGGTATGCTCTCGAAATGAAATGAAATGATAAAGAAGGGATAAGATGAATGATACAAGATAAAAAATGGGTGAAGGAGATGAATGATACGTTATGCTGCAAGAAAAGTGAGCAACCATGATGTTTGATATAGCACTAGACGTTATGCACCAAGGTATGAGGACCAAGGTGACAATGTGTCTCGTACCCCAACGTAATACAACCTTGTCTAGGTACAAGATATGAATATTAGCTGGAAGTGATATGGATATGATGCAAATGCAAGATAAAAAGATAACACACAAAAGCAAGCGAGCATGCACAAATGATACAAAAACAAACAAGGTATTGCCCCTGTCAAGCTATAAACTAGTGATTAATCAATTGATGATGATAGTGTTGTCATGGCGGGGAACGATATATCCCTAGATCAACACGAGGATGATGATGATTGATTGGTTGATTAATGTGGTTTACAACTAGGCTAGGATCAAGACCAAGGATGTGATTGGATAATTTGACAAGCTTGATTGACTTGATTGGTATGGATGAAGGATGACTTGCATTTGAGTTTGTTGATGATGAGAGGAATGGAAGAATTGTTTGAAGAATTGATTTGAATGATTGATGAATTGATGAAGATAAATGATAGAAGAAGATGAGACATGGAAGAAAGAGGAATATCGTATGTGCCTAAATCTGGGCACTTCCTTCGTACTCCAAACTGCCTACATACCCTGTATCCATGGTATCAAGGCACTTAACGATAGAGATGAGATGTAGTTTTGATTTGTGTTTGGTGATGGTGGTGGTGGGATGAGTGATGAGTGGATTGATGTGATTTTGATTGATTGATTGGATTGATTTGCTTTGATTTGATAGGTTTGAGTGGATTGATGTTTCAATTGGTTTGGAAGATGTGATTGAGTGGGTTGATTTGGATTAGAAGAAATGATTTGATTGGATTGAGTGGTCTGACTTAGAAGAATTGATTGATATGATTAATTTGATGTAATTTATTCAATTTGTTTGAGTGATATGATGTGATTGGATGATTGGATTGATTTAGAAGAAGTGATTTGATGGATTGATTTTATTGTTTGGATTTTTTGTTGGCTATTTGATTTTTTTGTACTTTTTTGGGAATATTTTGATTTTTTTTTTGGTATTTTGAAATGTTTTATTTTTTTGTATTTTTTTAGGACTTTTGACGATTTTTTTTGGTTTTTTAAGGACTTTTTATGATTTTTTTGGGTTTTTTCAGGACTTTTTACGGTTATTTTGGTTTCTTCAGGACTTTTTATGATTTTTTTTGGTTTTTTTCCAAGACTTTTTATGAATTTTTTGGGTTTTTAGGACTTTTATGATTTTTTTGGTTTTTTTAGGACTTTTTACGATTTTTTGGGGTTTTTTAGGACTTTTTATGATTTTTTGGGGTTTTTTCTAGGACTTTTTATGATTTTTTTGTATTTTTTTGGGATATTTTGGTTTTTTTTATATTTTGAATTTTATGATGTTTTGGGATTTCAATGGATTTAGAATTTGGGTAGCCTTTGTGCTAGATACCAATGACAAGGGAGGACCAAGTCTAGGTGCAAGGAGGTAGGTAGGTAGGATTGGATGGATGAAAGGAAAGGTGATAGTAAATGGAATGGATGGATGTATGCATAAGAGAAAGGATGTTCTCTCCAAATGCTATGTCGCATGGGAATAACATGCCCCATTCTAGGTGTAATACTTAGGATTTGGCATCATAAGGTTTAGGATGATAGGATTTATGATAGGAGTAGGCTTATGACAATGGGATGATTATAGGATGATAGGATGGATTGGTTTGGATAGGATGGAAGTATATCAAGGGATACCCAAAGCATGTTTCAACATTTTTGCCCCCAATCTTTATCAAGATCAAGATGAGGAAGGGAGGATGAATGGATTCAATAGGGTAGGTATATGTATGTGGATGGATAAGGACATGGTACGAGAGGATATGATAGGATGGAAAATGATAGGAGGATGAGACAACGTGCCCCCAAGTGTAGATGACATAGAAGATCAACTTATGCATGATGCCTGTTTGCTAGGTTTTCATCATACTACTTATCCAAGGTGCCTGTTTACTAGGTTTTCACTATTGGACGAAGGGATTTCTCTTTAGTTTTTTTTTTTGATAGGATAGGACAAGTGGAAATAGATAAGAGGGGCTCAAGTATCTAGTTCCATGAAAGGTGATAGTCCCGCTAGAAGGATGTCGTCGCATGGACCATGTCAAGTGTGCTCATAGATGTTGGTAGGGGAGATTGCATGAAAGAGGTAGATGGAGGATTATGATGCAGATTATGGAGGGAAGATGGTGGTTTATGATATGGATTATGGATGGATTATGATGGGAATGGATGAAAGACTTATGTAAAAGCATGGACCATGGGGATTTGATGGGGGAGATATGTAGGATAATGGTTGAAGGATGGGGAGATGGATGGATGTAGAAATATCGTGGGATGGAAGGGAATCATGACCAACGGTTGTACACACCGTGATAAACATTGAATCTTTTGATGGAATGGTGGTGTAGGAAGCAATGGTGTTGTTCACTTAGGAGATGAGTGATGAAGTGCTTTAGGTACCCACATAGACTTAGTATTTTTATGATTTTTGCTTGACTTGTGGGATGAAGGAATTGGATATGTTTGAATGGAATGGATGGAAGAGGAGAAAGTGGATGGTTGGGATTTTTGAGATGTAGATGCCTCATTTGACTTGCTTGATTTTTGCTTAGGTACCCAAACCATTTTGCTTTTGCACTTTGCTTGTGAAAGGATGGTTTTGGATAGCTTTTTAGATGGATTTTTCTTTGATTCTTTGCTTTTGGATTGATATCCTAAGGCATTAGGACACTTAGGATTTTTTGCTTTATGATTGTAGGCATCCAAGTTTTTATTTTTGAATCCCTTAGGGTGAGTGGAAGGAGAGGAAGCTTTATGTTTACATGTGATGTGTGCATTTGTTGGTCATGATTGGGATTTTTAGAGGATTTATGGATGGATGGATAAGGGGATTGGATAATGGGGATATTAGGTGTTGGAAGTAGTTGTGGTAGATTTGATGGAGGGATGTTAGGAGTTGGAAGTAACAGAGTCAGAGTGGATGGTGGAAGGTGTACGGTCACATGCTTTTGACATTTATAAGATGATGGAGGTGGAATGGCAACACATGTCTTTGGTGTATGATGGGATTTGTGATAGGAAATGGTGGACTTAGGATGGATGGAGGAAGTACCAACATCTTTAGATTGTTTACCTTGGGGTGTGTAACCAAGGCCAAATGAGCACGGAGGGACTTTGACATGGATGAACTCCAAAATACCTTGTTCAAGAAGGCCTAATCCTTTACCTTGGTAGTTCATGTTTTAAAGTATGTGATTGACAATGGGACTAGGTGTAGGTGGAACACTAGACATGAGTTCGTTATGTGATGGAGAAGATGCGGTGGTGGACAAAGGTTGTTGTGTTCCTATGGAGGAACATTCATGAATGAGGGTGGAAAGACTAATAGGATGTGATGGTGGATTTAAAGTGGGATCGATGGTGGATGTGGATGGATCATTAAGATCTTTCTTATGTTTATAGTGTTCACTAAGATCCAAGGTATTTGTTTGATATTTTATGCTTGCTTGGGAGGCATGTGTCTCATCAAGGGAAATAGATATTTGCTCATTATGGATAGGGCTAGGTGGAGGATGAATAGGAGAAATTTGGATATCTTTCTCATGGATGGGTATGGGATTATGGATAAGATCAAAGTGCTTATGGATAGCTTCTTTATAGGTGTTATTATGTTGATCCTAGAAAAGGTAAATGTTATGGATGGGTTGCATGGAAAGGATTTGATATTGACTTGAATGAAGGCTCGATATTTCCACATGCTTAGGATAATGTTATTGACATACCTCTTGTGTTACTTGAGTATAAGGGGATGACTCTTGGCTAAGTTGGATAATTTATTGGTATTCATCAATAAGAGAATATGATAGACTTTGACTTGGGCTCATGATGGGAGGCTCTTCAATTGGTTCAATAGCTTGTGGGTCACATGATGGGCTTGAAGGACTAGGCATGGCATTTGAAGGCTCATTGCTAGGTGCTAAGATAGGTGTTTGATATGAGGATAAGTTGTTCCTAGATAGTAGCCAATGGATCACATCCTTCATTAAGGTATGTGTGAATGGACAATATAGGGGATGGATGATAATGGTGGATAGTGTTGTAGGCTTGTGATCATGATAAGGTTGAGGGATGATTAGACTGGATGGATTGGGATTTGGATCACATGGTGGTGCCAAGATAGGACTAATAAGCTCATGTGTTGGCATGCGATTGGATGGTGGTGGAGGATGCTCATAGAATGCATTGGCCAGGTTGGTATCTCCCTCGTCAAAGGCTATTAAGTCTTGCTGCAAAGGTGAACTTAAGGACACTTGACTTATGTACAAGGAGCCACTTGGAGTAGGATTAGGTGACACATAGGTATCTTCCTTGTCAAAGGATATTAGATCTTGCTCCACAAGTGGACTTAAGGACACTTGATTTATGTACAAGGGGCTATTTGGGCTTGCATGTACCTCTTGTGAGAACACCTTTTAGCCTTGGACATGGATTTGATGGTGTGTTGGCATGTTTGAAGAAGGAATTGGATGACCTTGAAATAGGTTTGATGATTAGGTGGCATGTTGTTGGGTAGATATGGCATTGACATGACATGAGGATAGAGGTGATACATGGGATTGTGGTTGAATGTGTTGGAAGTTGTGATGGTGTTGTGATGTGATTGGTTGTTGAATAGGTTGATGTTGGAATTGTTGGATAGGTTGATGTTGTTGTTGAATGGGTTGTGGTGATGGTTGAAGGTGTTGATGGTGTGTTGGATGAGGGATCACATAGGATAATGATTGTTGAGATGTAGGTTGATATGGATAAGGGTTGATATTGGAGGGTGTGTGATAGGTTGATGAAGGGATGACATGACATGTAGGTAGATAAGGTTGATATGATGGTATAGAGGACACATAGGATTGATGTGGCATTGGTTGATGATGTGCTTGTTGGATTTGACAAGTGGCCAAGAGGTGTTGCATGTGCGGGGATTGGCTTGTTTGCAGTTGTTGGATCATGTTATGGACACGTTGAATCATTTGTTGGCTTAGAGGTGATTGGCTTGTTTGAACTTGGTGCAGTAGGTCAATGAGGTCTTGTGCTAGGCCCTCTAATGTCGACATGATGGAAAATGATGTTGATTTGGATTAGAAAGAGGATGATGTGTAATGATGAGGTTAGATGACTTGGGTTGATTAGGATGTGGATGATTGAATGACTAGGGTGATTTGGCTTGGAATGATTAGATGATGTGGCAATTGTTTATGGGTAGTGTGACTTGGGCAATATCAAACACAAGATCTCACATGTACATGCATGCACACCAAACACAATGATAAATTTGTACAACCTAGGCTAGGTAAGGATAATATCTACTGGATTTCTCCAACCGCACCTACTTATAGTGGATGGCCTAGAAGTCTGGTAGCACTGGCTCCCCCTTATAGTGCACTCACTTCTTGGGCATACCAGACTTTGAATTTCTAAAAATCCAAAGACCTCCATAAATTTACCATCTCTACTATAAGTTGCAAGATTGTGGGACAGCTCCAGAGGTCTATCTTCTGACCTCCTGTGCTAGTACATAGAGGGTTTTTTGCTACTACACTAGGTTTCTAATAAGGGCTTCCATTCAGGTGGCCATACATGCAGTGATTCACTCTGATAAGGAGGCCTCCCATCCTGTAGAGGTTACGCTCTACAGGGTTTCACACACCATAAGGTATTGAGGGAGACATTCATGGTATGACATAACTGCACCTATTGTTTGTGACTTTCGTCACAAACACATTATTTATATAGCGGCTTGGAAGGGCTTGGCTTTAGCCTATTTCCTCTTGGGTCATTCCCTTCTCACAATGGGAAGGAAGGCCCTCTAGAGTTAGCAACAATTTCTTTTGCACCCCAGATCTATTGGTTAGGCGGGGGGAGAGGATACTCTCGTTGCTAAGTCGGGTTACACATAGACTCAGCAAGCAAACAAATAAAAGAAAACAAACACGGAGTATGTAGGATTCATTTTAAACACCAAATCAAAGTGTTCCTAATTTAGTGATAAAAAAGATTATTTGACCAATCAAACCTACAAAAGATATGTTAGTAGTTTGTTTTCTCCATTCTTTGACAAGCGTGTTTTGACAAGCTACATAGATAGATGTTAGATGCCAAAGAGGATTAGGTTGAATCTGATAAAAACCTGCAATTAATGATCTGATATAGAAAAATAAGTTGTACAAATAGAAAGTACATGAAATTCTATGCACTTTTTTAACAA
The DNA here is from genome assembly GCA_027924645.1 of Cunninghamia lanceolata. Taxonomy (NCBI): domain Eukaryota; kingdom Viridiplantae; phylum Streptophyta; class Pinopsida; order Cupressales; family Cupressaceae; genus Cunninghamia; species Cunninghamia lanceolata. The sequence continues at coordinate 3,576,641 of BSBN01001322.1, read as the reverse complement.
AAATCGTTGAAAAAGGATCAATTTTGCTCTAGTTATGTGCATTTTAAGTTTGAAAGGAAGTTGATGCTTGACTGATAAATTACCTACCGAAATGATAAAATTACCTGATGAAACCCTTACAGATGTGAAATTTATTCTATTACCTTTCCAACAAGTATTTATTTGCACAATTTTGAGTTCGTATGACCAACTTATGGAAAAAAGAAAAAATGCACCTCCTTTGGTGCATGCGAAGGTAAGAGGTCAAGTTTAACTATTTACAATAACCGCTTATGGTTAAAAAGGCTTGAGCACATGCTGGCGGTTTAAATGGGTGGCTAGTGTTAATGTTCAAACCTTATTTAAATTCCGTTTAAATGTAAATGCCCCGCAATGTTTAAATGTCAAAACCCTAAACTATAAATGCTACTCTTAAATGTCAAATGTTGAGTATTAAGGTCGACTGTAGCAAATATTTTATTAGGGTTTCAAGGTCGACTATAGCAAATTACTAAGCAATGACAGTAATGTAAAGGTGACTGGTGAATCAGCGATGCTGACTAAGTCTTATGGAGGGCAACTAAGGACGTCGATGACGAGTGAGGATTGGTGTTGAGGTTGTCGACAGGGATGGCTTAACGCTGGACGGTCGTAGAGGTCGATAGGGATGGGGAGGTCGATAGTCAATAGAGAATGGAATGGGAGTTGATAGTGTGTGCGAGGGACGACAACCTAATACTAACTCAATGAAGACTGCGATAGCGACCATGTGAACAGAGGCTGCGACTATGAATTGCAGAGTGCTGACTGTGGATTCAAAGGGGTTGACAAAGATTTGCTAGGGTTTATAACCAAGTTTTTTTTAAAGGCTGTTAAAGTTCTGACTTAAATGATGGCGATAGGGGACAGTAAGTGGCGATGGTGAAATTTGGTTGTAGTAGAGTTAAAATATTGGTGGCAACTATATACAATACATGTAGCAAAATGTATACAAGAATAACAGCGACTGTATAAATTACAGGTGGCGAGAGTTAAGCCGAGATCGTGGGTTTTAAAATTAGGATCGATGGGCCTTTTCTAGGGTGATTACTAAGGTGTCAACTAAGTGGTGCCAAGGGCAATGACCAAAAAAGGAGATATTTCAACAGAAAAGGGAAACTAAGTTTGATAGGATAGATCTTGATAGTGACACGGGGTGATTTTTGATAGCGATAGGGAGGTCAGTAAAAGGCAAGGTCAACGGTGACAAATCACAAACTAAATGACAGTGACAGAGGGCATTTGAAGCAAGGTCCAAGAGGTCAACTTAGGGTTTTAATTTGCCAACAAATGAGATTTCACCTACAAAATAGAGAAATTAAACTTGCAGCAAGTGACCAAATTCCTTAAACAGGATACTAGCACATGCAATGTCAAGGTTAGACCCCAATGGCAGATCCGTACAGTACAAATCCATATAGTATGGTTGCCAAGATTAAAAAAATTTCAAATTTTTACAAAAAATTCTATAGTGATGAAACATATGCAAATTTATAGTCAAAAAACTTGGAATCAGCCTCTCGGACACAATGACGTAGTCAATTTTTGTCCCAGAGATCACATGTGAAAGATCCTCTGCAAATCTTGACAACGAGGGTTAGAGAAACACAAATTTTTATAACCAAATATACAAAAATGATCAAGCGAAGTGAGTCCCACCGGGCGTGCCGGGATCTAAACAAGAAAATTTGGACAAAATGAAAGATAAAACAATTAAATATAATACCTTTGACCAAACCTTTCGAATACCTTAGATGATTTGAAATATTGATGCATGCATGTTTGATTTGCTCGAATGATTGGGTGTTGATTACTTAGATATGCAGCATAATGATGACAAGATGAAGATTTGTTGGATGAAAGATAGATAGATGAAGGATGATGGATGAAAGCTTGAGGAGATATTTCGGCAGAGTAATGGTACTTAAAAGCTCATCCATGCCAAATGGCATGGAAATGGGTTAATTTATAGACAAACATTAGAGAATGGAGGTATAAAACTTCCATTGTGAAACGGAAGATCCTCTCAAGTTGAGTGATGTGGGTTGAGGAAGGTTTCCATTTTGTGAGAGGAGATGGAATTAAAAAGTTGGTTGAGTTAACTTGGGAGAGAAAATAGAAGGTGGAAGAGTTAACTCGAGAGATGATTCGAGTCATCTCGAGAGATGGAAATGGAAGGTGAAAGATTTAACTCAAGAGGTGATTTGAGTTAACTCGAGAGATGATTTGAGAGACGAGTTGAGATGGAAATGGAAGGTGGGCCAAGTCATAATTAAATTATTTAAATTATGAGGCATGTGGGGATGAAAGTATTTATTTATTTAGTGAAAAATTAAATAAAATAAAAGATTTATTTTATTTTATCCAAGAGGAAAAAGGGAATTAAATAAATAAATAAAATTTATTTATTTAATATTGTGAAGGGATGGGATAAATTAAATAAATGTTAGATTTATTTAATTTATTAGAGAAAATGCTAGATTAGGTGATGAAGACATGGGTTATGATGGCGACATGGGTACCTAGGGCAAAACATAAAGTGTTACAAGAGATGGACATTTTTGGGTGTCTACAACATCTACTTCTAATGGTCATGATTTCTGGGTACCTAAGGGTGCTCATTCTATGGAGATGAAACTTCTAGTTGAGAAGACACTGTTATGGCACCAAAGGCTTGGTCACATTGGTGAAAAGGGTTTGAAGCCCCTAAAAATAAAAATCTTGTTGAGGGTATGAATGACTGTAATCTTGATTTTGATTTCTGCAAACATTACATTTATGGAAAACAAAACCATTTTTAGTTTTATTCCAGTTCTCACAAATCTTCTGAGGTGTTGGAATTGATTCATTTTGATGAGTTTGGTCCTGTTAAAGTTCCTTCAATTTTAAAATATGTTTGCTTTGTTTCATTCATTGATGATCACAATAGAAGGACATGGGTGTATTTCCTTAGAAGTAAATCTGAAGTCTTTAGTAGATTCAAAGAGTTAAGCTCTTGTAGAGAATCAAAAGGATAGAAAGATTAAGTGTTTGAGGACTTACAATGGTGGTGAGTTTTGTTCAATAGGTTTTGACAAGCTCTATAAAGAACAGTGGATTGAGATGCACAAGACAACTCCATATACCCCTTAGTAGAATGGAGTTATAGAGAGCATGAATAGAATGTTGATGGAGAGGGCAAGGAGTATGCTAAGTGGAGTTGGTCTTAAACAAAAGTTCTGGGCTGAAGCTATTGCTACCGCTTGTTACCTGGTTAACAGGTCTCCTACATCAATGCTCATTGATAAGACACCTATGGAGGTGTGGTCTAGTAAAAATCCTTCATTGAGACACATTCGAGTATTTGGTTGTGAGGCATATGCACATGTGCCTAAGGAGAAGAGGTCTAAGTTGGAGAACAAGGATGTGAAGTGTATCTTCATCAGTTATGGCATTTGTGTGAAAGGGTACAACCTTTGGGATCCAACAGTCGAGAGAGTTATGTACAGTAGAAGTGTGATCTTCAGAGAGATCAATCCATCTTCTATTGTCTTGTAGCCAAAGAAAGAAGATAACAAAGAGGATGTGGTTCAACTTCCTTCCACCCTTGAGAAAGTTGAACCAAAAACATCTATTGGCCCTGATAATGAGGAGAGCTCTAGTAGCTCTAAAAGTTTAGAAGATGATGAAGAACCTCAACCTTAATCTTTTAGGAGGTCCACGTGGATAAGGCGAAAACCTAATAAGTTTGGTTATTCATTGCATGATTCCTGATAGGCCAAAACTGGGACAAAGAGTGTAATGGATTCGATGTTTAATAATGAATTTTAGTTTGGTCTATACGTGTCAATCCAGAACGTAAACTTGCAAAAGGTATCATGGCAATCTGCACAAGGGTTGAGAGTCGTGAGATGAGTGGTTATGAATGCAGCCTATGAAAATAAACAAATCAAAATAATTCCGCCAATAGGAATTATCATTTCCTGGTGACAGAAGCTATCTATTCTTATTCTGACGACAAGAACCGCACATAAATTATAGTAAATTCTGAAATGGAAACTTGACTGCAAGTCATTAAATTCATAAAATATTGAAGCACAAAAATAATCAATTTAAATTACTTAGAAATATAAACAAACATAAATTATAATAGCTGAAATATCAATTTAAACATTACAAAACATAATCAACAATAGAAAATACACATGCAATCATACCTTGAACAAAAATAAAATATATACATTCAATTGGCTACTGAAGAGTGGGTGCCCTTCCTCCCAGCAAACCGATTGAAGAAAGATGCTTACAAAACTTTTACGTTGGACTTGATCAGCGGAATGATAGTTTATTTCTCAGAGGTTCAATACATGAAAGAATTGCCTTCTACAAGTCTACTTATGCTACTTATATATATGCAGCCTATAACAAATTCATACAGGAGATAGATTGTTTGTTTTGGGCTTGCAACCAACAAACCAAAACATAGTAGCCACACATGCAAAACAACAAATTCGACAGTTTCATAGGTTACATAATGAAGGATGAAACTAGAAATAAATAGTTATGCAACTATCTCCATCGCACAACACTTGAGATCTACATCGAGTCTCCCCTTAGTAAGTCTGAACGACTCATTCAATGTGGTAGTAGCGAGAGGGAAATGGTCCATTTGCTGAATCATGGGAGCAGTGCCATCTAACAATGTCAAATCTCAGGTGAAGGTCAATGTTAATTGTTATAACCATGCACAAGAATAGATTTTGTCTAGCCTTGCAAGTACCTCCTCCACCACAGGTTTCCATCTGGGATATGATGGTGTTGAAGTGGCGACTTATGAGGTGGTGACAAAAATATTTGGTTGTGTAATGCAAATATCTTAGCAAATATTCCCATGGATGAAGTGGTTGAAATGTGCAATGAATTCACGTGAATGAAGAATACACATGGGAATCACAATGAAGGAAGAACCAAAATCTGCCATTGAATAATTTGCACAATCAACATCAAAATTGAAAATGGCCACCATTGAAACTTGAGCTAACCATGTAGGAAAACCACAATAGTAAGCACAAGTTGTATTCTTGTGAGGAAAGTGATAGGAAGGTTCCCATGAAGAAAGCGATAGGAAGATCAGGAAGTTCCTATAATTTGTATGCTACAAGCTTGATTTTCCAAAGGCTTGAAATCATAATGCTTATTAGGAAAGACAATCAACAATTAATTTCCATATTTTATCCAAAAACTATATTAAATGCCACTTATATATATTTAATCAAATGCAACATAAAATGGTAAAATGGTATGATATGGAACGGAAATAGAATGTGGGAATGGGTATGAAGGTGCATGAAATAGGTTGAAATATGACATAAAATGGGACATAATTGGCTCTCATCAATTCCAGTTGTATTTTTTCTTTGATTTCTAACACTAATGAGCCTAGAACTATGAAAGAGGCTATGTGTATGAAAGATGCAGGTTCCTAGAATGAGGCCTTGGAAGAGGAGATGGCTTCTTTGGAAAAGAATAATACTTGGGACTTGGTGCCTTTTCCTGAAAGATGAAAACCTGTTGGATGCAAATGGGTGTTAAAAAAGAAATTCACTGTAGATGGCAGTGTTGAGAAATAAAAGGCTAGATTAGTTGCGAAGGGGTATTCTCAAGTGGAGGGAATTGACTATGGTGAGATTTTCTCTCCTCTTGCAAAGATGACATCCATTTGGTTCCTTTTATCTCTTGCAGCAATGTATGATCTAGAAGTGGAACAGATGGATGTAAAGACAACATTCCTTCATGGTGACTTGGAGGAGGAAATCTATATGTCACAGCCAAAGCACTACATGGTGAAAGGTAAGGAAAATCTAGTTTGCAAGTTGAAAAAGCCTTTGTATGGTTTGAAATAGTTTCCTAGGATGAGGTACTAGAAGTTTGATGCCTTTGTGTTGAGTATTGGATTTCTGAGATAGAAATCAGATCATTGTGTTTGTTACAAGTTTGACAATGATCACATTCTCATTATTACATTTTATGTCGATGATATGTTACTCATTGGGAATGGTAAAAGTTTGATATTTGATTTGAAGTCTTAGTTGTCAACACAATTTGAGATGAAAAAACTAGGGACAACTCGGTACATTCTAGGGATGGAGATCATAAGAGAGAGAAAATAGAAAAGTTTGGTTAGGCTAGAGTAAGTATGTTAACACTGTGTTGGAGAGATTCAGCATGGTAGATTGCAGACCTTTGACTGTTCCTATTACGATGGGGACAAAGTTATCTATTGTAGATTATCCAAAGTCTCCTTCTGAGATAGAGGATATGAGTAGAGTTCCCTATGCTAGTACAGTTGGTAGTTTGATTTATGTGATGGTCTGTACAAGACCATACATTGCCCAAGTAGCGGGATTCCTTAGTCAATTTATGGCTAATCCTAGACGGATACATTGGGATGCAGTGAAGAGAGTGTTCAAATATTTGTAGGGTACTTCTGAGTATTCTTTATGCTATCATGGTTATCCTACTAGATCTCAGCATTCTGTAAGTATTCATGGATATGTGGATTCTGATTGGGCAGGTGACATTGACAGTAGGAGATCCACTAATGCTTATGTGTTCACTATGTTTGGTGGTGCTATTAGTTGGATGAGTAAGTGACAACCTACGGTTACTTTGTCCACTACTTAAGCTAAGTACATGGCAGCAACTCATGCTTATAAAGAAGCAATTTGGCTTAAGAGATTGTGTTCTGATGTTGGATTTGATGTAGGGAATATTACTATTTGTTGTGACAGTCAGAGTGTCATATGTTTGGTGAAGAATCCTACTTTCCACATGAGGACTAAGCATATTGATGTCCAGTACCATTTTGTTCCTGACATGGTAGAGGATGGGAAGGTAAACTTGGAGAAAGTTAACACTTTGATGAATGTCGCAGATTCCTTGACAAAACTTGTGAGCACAGAGAAGTTCAGATGGTGTTCAGAGTCTATGGGCCTCTCGATCCCTAGCAATTAAATCATGGTGTTGATACTCCCTTTTCTCTTTCAATGTGTTCAACAATTGGGAGAATGTTAGGAAAAGTGTCTCAACCTTGCAACTACGAAATGTTATTGTTCTTCCCAGTTTTGGTCTTTTTGAATACCCTTTATCTTGGAGAATGGTCTAGAACTTTCAAAGTTTCCAAAAGGGCCAAAAATGGAGGGACTTACTATATTTAATAACTCTACATTTGACCTTGGATTGACCCAAAAAATTTCCCAAAACATGCAAAACTACTAAGTAAATATCTTGGGTGAGTTTCGACTCAAGATCATATCTGGATTGTGAGATATTAAAATTTTTGTTTTTTGAAACAGCCTAAAAAGGTTTCAAACTCATTTTTGAGGCACTTAGATGTCCTAAATTCCCTAAAAGTTGTCATAACTGATGAAGTACATTATCTTGATAGATCTATTCACTGTCTTTCTGACGCATTAAACGGTTCGTCAATCAGACAACCGGATCAAAAGTTATGACCTATTTTTAGGAAATATGAAAATGTGTTGGACACTCAAATGAGGTATAAAAAGGAGAGTTACACTTGTTGGTGTGTGATTTGGTACATTATAAGGCATCCTTTGATTGGAGATAATTTGGGCACCACTTTTGGGTGGTTTTGGCTCATGGTTTTGTAATTACTGTTGACAGTTTATTGTATTGTATCTCCTATATGTCAGAAGCTTGAGATGGAGGTTGTGTGTAAGAGTCTTATAGATGTTGAGTTACCTTCTGGATCTTTGGTTAATTAATACTCTTGTGAAATCTTTCTCTGCAAGTATATTGTAATCTTCTTGATTCTTGAATAATATATTGGGCAGCTTTGGAGTGTGGGGTTTTCTACCTAAAAGGGTTTTCCTCACATATATCTTGTGTTGTGAGTTTTGCATTTGGAAGTTTTTATTATCTTTTTGTTAATGTGCATCTTAATCTGTAACTGTAAAAGTTAAAATTTGCATAAATCTTTCCTTAGTACATCAGTGTAGGAAGTGTTTCTGCATACCTTTCTTCCTTTCAAAATTAAAAATATATATATATATATATATATATATATATATATATATATATATATATATATATATATATATCATTTATGCTTCCTTCAATTAGATTATGTATTTCCTTTATAAGGTTGGTGTGCACAAGTACATAGCCTTTCTATATCCAGAGTTAGAGGATTGAAGGAGACTATTAGATTGAAAATTCATTTATTATTCTCTATAGAATCATAACCTATTTTGGAGAACCAACTTTGTTAAGAGTATTTATGCTATGGAAAATATTTATTAGAGTTTATTTACATGAAAATAGAAACCCATGTTCTATAGTGATTTCAGCAGAAACGTGAAGTTGAGTAGAGCCTAAGTGGTCTAGAGAAGACTAGAGGCTATTATACTCATGTAATATTATTTTATATTCTTATCTTTGGAGAACAAGAGTTTTGATGATATTTTGTATATTGGGTTAGAGAAGATAAAACCCTAGGATCAACCTAGATGTGTCTAGTAAACTTAAAACTCTCAATACGATTATGAAATTGATTTAATTTAGTGTATTTATGATCAACAGTGAGTAGTCAAGAATGCATAGATCAAGACAAGAATACCTTAGATAGAATTTAATGATTTCTTGTTAAAGTTGAAACATGTCTTATAGCACAAGAACACCTAATTTTGAGTCGATGAGTGGAATGAAAGGAATTCATAGACTCTGATATTTGCAAGAATGCAATGAAGGACTCTGAAAGATTAAATATTCTAAACCTATTCATGTATTTATATCCTAGAATTCAGGATTAAAATCTAAGTTGAATTGACTCAGAATTAAACTTAGTCAAGGCATTTCATGTCTAAATTTATTAGTCAAACCAATCAAACTATAGGATGAGATAGTTTCCAAGTCAAGTTAGAGGTGTGTGAGCTCATGACTATGTTTATTGCAAATATTTATCTATATAGAAACTTTGGCCAAAATGATGCATTTGTCTTTGCATGTATTAGTCAGTTCACAGTGTCTAGATGGTGTAACTTGTCAATAGGATCATACATAGCTAGAAGATTGTCTAGAGTTGTGTTGACCTATTTCCCTCTTCTTAGAGCCAAATAGTTCACCTTCAGAATCTTGATTGGATCTTTTGAGAACCTCGCTCCATGTTAGGACTTGCATTTTCATGCATTTCCTACCCAAGATTGCATTTGTTCAGGCTTGCTAAAACCCTTGCAAAAACCTTCAAAGACTAAGTCCTTCAAGTTTTCCTTTGCATGTCTTTTGTTATATTCCTTCGTTGACTGCCTATTGCCCATTCTCAGGTGCTGCCACAATAATGGGTTACACTTTCTGGGACATCCTAATTTCTGTTGAAATCACATATTTTTAGAAAATATAATGATTTAAGCCTTGAAAGGTTCCATTTAAAGGATTTTAATTGAAGAGGGTTTGATAAAACCTCCTTAGATTCAAACCCCCTTGGATAGAACCTCGCCAGTTTTAAACCATACTTATAATGCAGTCTCCTCTAAACCTATCAAAATGCTGATAAAAAACTACTTTTAATTTACCTTTTAGGGGATCAAATGAATTCATTTAAAATTTATGTTTTGTAAGTATGTAGTCCTTATTATAAGCTTCCCAAAAAGTATAATTTAAAATATATTTAATTTGATTATTATATATATTTTTTTCTTGTGAATGTAGGTTTTTCACCAAACATCAAGTTCTCTGTTCTACAAAAAAAAAATTGAAAAATATCTATGCCCTAGGTATTGATGTCCTTGTTTCAACAAAAAAAGAAAAATTAATTTTCAATACATACAAAAAAAGTTATGTTTTACAAAATATGCCTATGTCTAAATTATAATTGGTTTGACTTCAAAACTTAATTAAAAAAAAATATTCAACAAAACATTATGAAACCAAATGCATGCCCTATATATCGGTGTTACAAATCTAAATTCAAAAGAATCAAAATTTTATCCTTTGTAGAAAAAAAGTTATGTGCTACGGAATACACATCACTTTAAAAAATGTTGTTTACTATTAAAAACTAGTTATCAAAGGAGACGCAAAAAATTTCACAATTTAACTCTAAATTTTTTTAAAATATATATTTAGAATATATAAACAAAATCTCACAAATCACTAGTTCACATCATCTTCAAATTCCTAATGGTTTAGCATCTATAGGTGTCAGAAAGTGAAGATTTAGTTCAAAATGTTGATTTCAATGTCAAGTTTGGTCAAAAAGTGTAACCCATTATTGTGGGATGACTGTCCTAGTAACTTAAGTTATTACTTAAGTGTTCTTTGTTGTTGGTCTACTAGCCTCATTTGCTAGGGTGTCGGTCACAGGGCCCAGTTTTAAAACAACTTATGAGCGTGTGCGCAAAAAATCTGTTAAGTTGTGTGGCTTGGCATCCAGGTCAGCAAGATTTTCTTTTCACTATGGTTTCCCTCTTTTCTGAGCTGTGTTTTGAGCCTTAGCGGCACCACGAAGTCTTACATGGCATCCACATCATCAGCCAGTCATCTTCACTGAAGCTTCTCACTTCACTGAAGCTATTTGAAGACTTTAACAGGACTGTGGCATCTCTTGGTGGTCCGACCTGGCACCCACGCAAGCATGTCGCTGACGATAGAGTCTTCGCGGGGCCTTACAAACAGTCTTAGTGAGCCCGCAAGATCCAGCATGGCATCCATGTCATGAGCAAGTGATGTCATCCGGACATTGGGAAGATCTAGACATTAAGATAGTGTTTGGATATTAGCTTTGTGAAATGTCCATGTGTCAGAATATCTAGATGATATCATCAGTGTTTAATGTTTCTTTGAAGTGAGATTTGATGACATCATCTGAATGTTCACATTGAAGGATCTAGACATTCAGGAAAGTCAGGATATTAGATGGATGTCAGGATATTAAGATTTGTAAGCATTAAGTAGATGTCCGCATATTGAGATGATGTCTAGACATTCAGGAAGGTCAAGATATTAGATGAATGTCCAGACATCAAATGTCCATGCATATGATGGCTTCGCTATACCGCTAGGGTAAATTTGATGGGTGCACATCTGGATGTCGAGACAATTTGTCTGGATATTTGCAAGTGTGTAGACCTTAAGTGTAAACATGAATATCCATATGATTGTTGACCACAACTTTGACCTTAAATAACTTTCTGGTTTTAAGGAATTTCCACGTGATCCAGAAGGCAAACCTACTTAGAATTGCATCCTCTATCATTTGGTAGGCCTTATGGGGGAAATCCACGCTTTGAAGTTTTAATCTAGATTTCAAGATCTGGATATGCTTTGATTGCCAGCATGGTGGTTCCATTGAGATTGCGGCATTTCACGGAGACCATTCACTTCGTTGGGCTTTCCAAATAGCCTTAGTGGGACCGTGGAGGCATGCCACAATCCAGAGGAGGAAAGTTGCCAACTGAGGATGAAATGTGCAGATTTGGCCGACAGGACATTACAAAGGCTGAATTATCAAAAAAATTTAGAAATCAAAGAGAAATAGAGTTGTAATAAATTATAAAATCTTCAAATGTTTATTTAGATATTTTAAGTAATGTAAAAGCTTGCCTCTCCCTGAAATCGCGCCATTTTCTCAGGGAGATGTACTCTACATTCAATTCTACAAGCCTAGATCAAATGAGGGTGGATGAAATAGTGAAACTCTTCAATGTTGGAGTACAAATGTAGCTACAAAGTGGATTTTCAAGGACAAAAATAGGACTTTCTGCATTCCCTCTTGAATGGGCCTGCCATCCATTCATGCAAGCGATCTGTTTTATAGGTTTGCAAGCCTATCAAAAGTATGGCCGCCATTCCAAGGAGCATGGGCTTCATCCCAATTTGTAGGGGGTTTCTAGGAAAAATTTAATAGGAGCATGGGTTGTCCTGGGTCATTTTGACCAGCTTCCAGTGCTCACTATTGCAGGGAATGAGAATGTTATAAATACTTCAAATTGCATGTATTTGAAGGAGCTGGTTGTTCCAGGCTATTATGCTACCAAATTTTTTGTTGTCATAGGTCTTGTAATGCAATTGCAAGAACCAGTAGAATCTGATGCATTGTGCTTGTAACTAGGCCTTTGATGTCTTCTAGTTTGGTTCACCAATGAATGTAATTGATTATTTTGTATCTATTTTTTGCTGCAAATTGTTCTTATTTGTAATGGTTATTTGACCTCTATGATCAATATAAATTGAATATTGTCTCTCTCATTGTTCTTGCACTATGTTTATTGGATAGGTCTAAACTATTTTTTGTGGATAAAACGGTCCCTTCCATAGTTTTGTCTTTCTGTCGTAACCTTTGCTTGAATTCCTTTGAGTCCATGTGATTCCCCTTTAGCGTTTGAGATCATTACTGTGTTATGTCAATGTAATCCAACATACTAAATCTCGGTGCATCACCTTTTCCATTTTTGCTTTCCTCTCTCCCTTTTTCCTGGTGATCATTTGTGTAGGTTTAATCTATTTCTCTAAGCCTTAAGATTAGAAAGAAGAACCAACCTTCTCTAGAGGTCTGATCTCCGTATTGTAGGGTCCCACACCTTGAGATGATTCCCATTGTGTCATTAGAATGCTTGGAAGTAGATCCAAGCAGGCTGCAATTCTATGTGAACAATTTTTGGCATGCTCGGTGGGTCAGTTTGCTTTGAGTGAGAGTTGGACTGAGAATTTGGTGCCATTCTTGGTTCATTCTTTGCTGTGAAAGCATTCAATAGGTGTCTGGAGACTCTATTGATCTCGTTCCTACATAACAATTCAACATTTCATGTTGGGAGTGCAGACAAGGTCTTCTTCTAGAGGTAATTTCCAATTTATAGAACTTTCATTTACTGAAAGAAGAAGAACTAAACTGTCTAGGTCCCCTGTGAGGGAAAGTAGGAGTAGCAATTCATCCCATTCAAGAGCTCAGTCTACTCCCCCTCTAGTTAATTTCAAGGTTAGGTTTCAATATTTAGGAAGAACCCTATGGCTACCAATAATCAACCTAAATATCCCTAACATGGCAAGAAATCTCTCATTTGTTGCATTCCATGGGGACAGTCCTTTAGACCTAGTGCAATATGATGATATACCCACTTCAACCTTAAAGGCTATCCCATTTTTTACTGGTGAGAACTCCACTACCCTTGCTAAACACATTCAAGATGTTTCTAGTGTATGTTCAGTCCACCATGTCACTACTGACAACGTGGCTGTGAGACTCCTAGCCTCTTCTTTCAAGGGAAAATCCCTGCAGTGGTATAGAGGCCTCCAAGCAAATTCCATCCACAACTAGGATGAGTTGGGCACTAAATTGTGCCAACATTTTGAAGACAAAAGTGACCACCTGTCACTAATGGAACAATTAGCTACAATCAAGAGAGCCCCTCATGAATATATGGTAGACTTCAACTATCGATTCCAAAAAACATGGGACAAAATTCTGTTTCTAGTAAAGCCCTCTCCAAACACGACATTCATCTATTACTTAAGGTATTTGAATCCAAATATTGTTGTCATGATCAGTCCATGGGAGGGACTGTATTGCCTGATGCCTATGACACAACATTAAGGGCAGAAAATTGCCTAATTCAAGTAGGGAAGATTGCTCCAAGCCACCAATACCTTTATTTCCATATGCCCTCGTTATTCATCCTATTGTGGCACCAATTCCCACTGTTTCTTCTGTATCCCCTCTAATCACACCTTCAATTGATTAACCAGAGGATAAAGATGCCAAGATAAGGTTGTTGACCAATTAATTGGCACTAGAAAGGAGATAGAATGCACAATCAAATAGGCCATATCAGCAAAATAGGCCACCATACCAAGGTAACATGCAAAGGCAGGGGCAACCTAGTTATATCAGACCATTAAATGCTATTAACCGTAATACAACAAGCACCTCAGGGCTCCTTGTGCCAATTCAAAACAACTTGGCCCAAGATAGTGACTAGTGTTATCCTTGCAATCAGCCACATGACCAAAATTTGTGCCAAAGTGGACAGTTCAGTCATGCTTTGACAGTGCAAGAACAACCAACAAATTCAAAAGAACAAGTTAACATCAATCAGGGAGTGGTTGGAGGTCAAGAACAAATACAAAATAATGCTACTTTGATGAATTGGATCCCTAATGACTAATGTGGTGTTAATCAAAGTGCTGGTCCAATAAAATTCAATACAAGGGCAAAGAGAAGAGCTCCTGAAGATACATCAGTGCTTGCAGTTGGTCATGAGCCTATACCTAATGTGTCTCTAGCAGTTACAAAAAAAGATAAAATGCCTAAGACTCCTTCAAGGCAAGCAGATCAGACTGTTGGTAGGGCAAATTCAGTACCAACAGTGCAACTCCAATCCAACCAGTAGTCAAAAAGTGATCTAGTTGTCACTAAAACATCACAAAAAGGTAGTCATATCCCCTTCAACATTGTTGATCAAATGAAAAGAACAAATATAAGTGTCACAATGCGAGACATTTTGCTAATTCCAGCACAAAGAGATTTTTAAAGGAAGCTTTGACAAGCTTCAACTAGCCTAATCGTATAGAGGCAATGAAAGAGAAGGCCACCATCCCAACCAACTTATGCCAGCAAGACAAGGAGGAAGAAAGTGCAAGAAAAACTAGTAAGCCCCCTCCATTCTATGTTTCTTTAATTATTGGTAATAAATTGTTACACAATTGTATGATATATTTTGGGGCGGGTACCTCTGTTATGCCCAAAAATATAGCTGACAAGTTGGGTATAGTGTATGAACCTGTAAACAAAGGGGTAGTGCAATTAGATGGTACTATTGTTAAGATAGTATGTGTCATTAAAGGTTTGGAACTCACCTTACATGCATGCCCTAGCTGCTCGGTTTCCCAAGACATCTCTATCATTGATCTCCCAACCTACTTCGGCATATGCCTATCAAGAGGCTTCACAGTTAAAATAGGTGGGTACCTATCCTCTGATTGGTCCCACATGCTATTTAGAACTAGGTATGGCACTAAAGTAACCATCAAGGCTAAGCTTATTGTCAATGATCATATAGAGCCCTACTCTCCTAACCCTGCCAATATGAATTGCACAATCCATGAGTTAGAGAAGGGTGGCAACAATAGTAGGCATGAGGCTGCCACTCTAGTGGAGGAGATCCCTGACATATTACTTGATGAGTGGGAAAATAGTTTTTAGTTTGAAACTCCTATTAATGTAAAGGAAACATGGCTGGGTACTTATTGTATCCATGAGCATGATGCCGTCATCCCCAATATTGAAAAGATAGTAGCAGATCCAAGTGGGATGTGGCAAATGTATTGTGATGGCTCCAAAAGCAGAAATGGAGCAGGTGTGTGGGTTGTCCTGATTTCACCCCAAAAGATAAATTATTTCTCTTCATTCAGATTGCAATTTAGTTGTACTAACAATGTAGTTGAATATGAAGCCTTGATTCAGGGCATACAACTGGCTCAAAAGAGAGGAATAAAAAGTTTGCAAGTGTTTGGTGACAGCGAGCTAGTTGTCCACCAAATTAGGAAACTAAGTGCTTCAAAGAATGACTTGTTAAATTCATACAAGCATAGGGTCTAGGATCTGACTGAAGACTTTGATGCATTCAATATCCAGGCAGTTCCTAGGCAGAAAAACAAGGATGTTGATATGTTGGCCACAATTGGTGCATAGTTTAACATTTCTCAGAATGTCAAATAGAATTTAGATCAACATGTAAAGGTTGTTGTTAGGCTTGTTGTGCCTCATAACATCATAAGCTAGCATGTATTTGAAAATGACCAGAAAATTGTGAATTTCTTGCAAGATGAGGCAGACTTTGTTGCCAAAAATCAGTCAATATTACTAGAGCAATATGGTGACCAGGCAATCTAGCTAAAGACCAACAAGCTGCCAAGGAGACTGGTCACTTTATAGAGCATATTTGACACATATGATCAGCCAAAGAAAGAAAATATGAACATGACAATCAAGAAAGAGGACTATGAAGAGGTGGAGATTGCATAGGGCTGATATCTAAAACATGGCAAGGTATGTGATCAAGCTGAGACGAAAGGTTTTATTGAACTTTGTAATGAATTTGATGATTTAATAGCTTGGGATTATAGGGATTTGAAATGTTTTGATCCTGGTTTAATCCAACATACCATTGATCTAGACCCTAATGCCAAACCAGTTCGCCAAAAGCAAAGGCCTGCCAACCCCAAGATTGAGCCCTTAATGAGAAAAGAGCTATCCAAGCTCATAGAGGCTAAAATTATTTATCCCATTAACATTCCTCTTAGGTAGCTAACTTAGTCCCGATTAGGAAAAAGAATGGGGAAATTAGATTGTGTGTGGACTTTAGAGACTTGAATAAGGCCTCCCTTAAAGACCACTATCCACTCCCTTCCATGGAACAAAACCTACAAAACAGTAGTGGGAGCTGAAAGGTTTTCACTTCTAGATGGTTATTTGGGCTACAATCAGATTCTTGTAAAAGAATCAAACCAATATAAAACAACATTTACCACCAAGTGGGGTACCTTGGCTTACCAAAAAATGCCTTTTGGGTTGATAAATGCTGGAGCAACTTTTCAGAGAGAAATGGATTTGGACTTTGAAGGCCTAATTAATGATATTATTATGGTGCATCTTGATGATCTAACTATGTATTTTAAGCATGCAGCTGACCACCTGGGTCATCTAAGAAAAGTCATTGAAAGATTCAGAGAATATGGGATATCATTAAATCCCAAAAAATATGTATTTTCTATCCCAAAAGGTAGATTGCTGGTACATGTAGTCTCCAAAGAAGGATTGGCCATTGATCTTGAAAGGACAAATGCCATCCTAGCTCTTCCTCTTCCCAGTCATAAGAAAGGTCTGCAAAGTTTTCTAGGGAAGATAAACTTAGTGAGGAGGTTCATCCCAAAGTTTGCTTCAATAGCAAAACCCCTTATGACCATGCTAAAAAAGAATGCTTTATTCACATGGTCCAAAGAAGCTAGGGATAGTTTTGAAGCCATCAAACAAGCCATTGCAAAGGATCCAACACTAATAAGCCCAAATTATGAGAAGGATTTTATCCTTTATGCCTTTGGAGGCAAAGAGGGTATATTGGTTGTCTTGACATAGCAAAATGAGGAGAAACTGGAGTAGCCAATCGCCTTCTATAGTCAACCACTCAAAGATTATGAACATAGATATGACTTTATGGAGAAACAAGTGTTTTCTATAGTGAAAGATCTAAAGAAGTTCAGACATATGCTTTCCAACAGCAAGATATAGCTAATGGTAAATCACCTTGGAATCAAAGAGTTCTTGTTGAGTAGGGATGTTAATGAAAAAAGGGATGGATGGATGACTAAGGTGATGGAATATGACATAGACATCCATATTACCAGGTTGGTTCATGGCAAAGGCATGTGTAAACAAATGGTAGTAGATGTCAAGGACAAAGATGATGTTGTGTGTGTCTTAGGGTAGACACAACCAGCTGATCACCACTCCCAAGCTGACTGGTATCATGATATGGTTACATTTCTATAGTCAAGAAGATGCCTTGATGGATTGGACTCAACAAAAAGAAGGTATTTTAGACTTCATTATGTTCTTTATGTTCTTGTAGATGGTGTGTTGTTTAGACAAGACATCAATGGAGCTGTTGTTAGATGTATTACTCAAGATCAAACTTCTACAATATTAGAAGAATTTCATAATGGCCCTGTTGATGGCCATTATTCTCCAAGAACCATAGTTGTTAAGATTATGAGGGTTGGTTACTATTGGCCTGATTTATTCAAAGACACCCATAAATGGGTAAGGAGATGCAAATAATGTGCATTCTTTGTAGGGAAACAGAGGCTGACAGCCCTTCCCCTTCATCCAATTCAGACTGACTAGTCATTTGCCCAGTGGGGTTTGGACTTCATTGAGATGATTAATGCACCATCCATTGCTGGCCACAAGTGGATTCTGATAGCCATAGACTATATTAGAAGGTGGATAGAGGTAGTTGCATTGAAGGATGCCATAGAGGCCTCCGTTTTAGATTTTCTTGAAGGTATAGATACTAGGTTTGGTGTCCCATTCACTATTATTTCTAATAATGCTAAGGCCTTTGTAGGCACAAAAATTAGTGAATGGGCATTAAACTATGGCATTTATCTGAAAACATCATCCAATTACTACCCCCAAGGGACTGGCCTAGCTGATTCCACAAATAAAAATCTGATCAGAATCATCAAGAGAACAGTAGATGATAATTAGAGAACTAGGCATGCCAAGTTGAAGTAAACTCTTTGGGTTGATCAAATCACTCCCAAGAGAGCTATTGGCAATTCACCCTTCATGCTAGTATATGGGAAGGAAGCAAGGCTTCCTCTATCATCAGAATTACCATCCTTGGAGCTAGCCTAGTAGTTGGAATTGCTTGAAAATGATGCCATGACAGTCAGATTTGTTGAGCTGATAGAGCTTGAGGAAAAGAGGAATGCAGCCATGAAAACCCTTAAAGCACACCAAGAACAAGTCAAGAGGACATTTGACAGAAAATTAGTTGACAGAGTCTTCCAAGAGGGAGATTTGGTGTTGAAGTGGGATGAAGATAGGGCCAAGGAAGGAAGACATTCCAATTTTGATGCTATATGGAGCAGCCCCTACATCATCATCAGCTGCAAGTAAACCAATGCCTTCATTCTTTCAAGGCTGGAAGATGAAGTTCTACCAATCTTAGTCAATGGAATCCATCTCAAATCTTACCATTAAGGTTGGACTAAGATTTTGTACATATTGTTTTAGTTTTACCTTCTGCTTTAGTTTTCCCTTCAATAAGTGCTTTTGCACAGGTTGCATTGTCATTAGGAGAATGCAAGCCTCTTTCCCTTTTGGTGTGTTTTAGAGGTAGGTTTCAGTTGTTTTGTCCTATTGTAGCTGCCCATTTATTTTGGACTCCATGCCCAATGGATGGTTAAGGCCACTAGTCTATTTGTTTAGCAGGCAAACATCCCTAAGAGGTCACCAAAATGTTGACCTCTTTCCCTCTTCCCAGAGCCAAATAGTTCACCTTCAGAATTTTGATTGGATATTTTGAGAACCTCACCCTGTGTTAGGACTTACATTTTCATGCATTTCCTACCCAAGGTTGCATTTTTTCAAGCTTGCTAAAACCCTTGCAAAAACCTTCAAAGCCTAAGTCCTTCAAGTTTGCCTTCATGTGCCTTTTGTTATATTCCTTTATTGACCACCTATTTCCCATTCCCAGTCACTTAAGATATTACTTAAGTGTTCTTTGCCATTGCTTTATCAGCCCCCTTTTCTAGGTTGCTAGTCACAGGGCCCAGTTTTAAAACAACTTATGAGCATGTGCACAAATAATCTATTAAGCTGTGCAGCTTGGCATCCACGTCAGCAAGATTTTCTTTTTTCTATGGTTTCCCTCTTCGTCGGGTTGTGTTTTGAGCCTCAACAGCATCATAGAGTCTTACATGGCATCCACATCATTGTCCGGTCATCTTTGCTGAAGCTTCCCACTTCGCTAAAGTTGTTTGAAGACTTCAACAGGATTGTGAGATCTCTTGGTGGTCCAACACGGCACCCATGCAAGCATTTTGCCAATGATAGAGTCTTTGCGGGACCTTACAAACAGTCTTAGCAAGCCTGTGAGATCTGGCATGGCATCCATGTCATGAGCAGGTGTCATCATCCAGACATTAAGATAGTGTATTGATATTAGCTTTGCAAAATGTCCAAGTGTTAGAATATCTAGACGATGTCATCAGTGTTTAATGTTTCTTTGAAGTGAGATTTGGTGACGTCATCCGGATGTTCACAATGAAGGATCCAGACATTTAGGAAAGTCAAGATATTAGATGGATGTCAGGATATTAAGATTTGTAAGCATTAATTAGATGTCCGTATATTGATATGATATCTACACATTCATGAAGGTCAGGATATTAGATGAATGTCCAGACATCGAATGTCCATGCATATTGTTGGGATAGGAAAATTTGAAATTTTTCTTGTATTCTTACCCACACATTTCTGACCAAACCAAAATTATTTTGCCCAAAATAATAATAAACAACTGATATATCCCATAAAATCCTATGACTTTTATCACAAATAATGTAAAAGGCCTCAATTTTTTAACATCGGCAAGACCTCATGCTAGTTATATTGATCCATGAGAAACTTGTTGAAATAGCTATCGGCATGAGAATAAGGGTCAGGGAGAAGATTTCAAAAGTCACCAATGAAGAAAATGATACCGATGGCCTTTCATCAGAGAGAGAGTTATCAGTCACGCTGATCAGTATAAGATATTACTATCAGCGAATACTTTACAAGACCTCCCGATGATGTAGGTCATACCGATAAGAAATTTCGGTAAGACTCTCACCGAGCATCTAGTGGAATGGAGAGAATTAGTGGTCATTGGCAGGAGATGAATATCAGAAAGAAAAATCAAGGAGTTTCTGATACTCTAAAGTCTCACCGATTGAAGAGAAGTGCTTTGGCGTAGCTTACACTGATATGTATGAAGAATAAGGACTATCGGCGAGAGCAAATGAATCGGAATAAAACTTATAAGTTTGACCAAAGCAATACTCACAACGATGTCAGTGACATGTTAAGAAGGTCTGTCCGATAAGGAGTGTGAAGGGGCTATCGGGGAGATAACCACGATCGGGTGACTTGAAGAAGGTTACTCTGATAGAAATAAGGATTACACTCATCGATGAGACTCTCCTCGATAATCCTATCGGTGACACTTAGGAGATCGAGGAAGAAGGTTATTCACATAGTGATGAAGAAAGTCACGCCGATGGCAACCATGCCCACTTCCACATCAGGTAAGGTGTGGAAATCTCTTGCCGATACAATTTCACAAATGAAATATGACGTTGAGGAGACAATTGAAGGGTTACAGCGATTGATCTATGAACAAACATTCGCGCCATAAGAAGATATTAAAATCACCCAGACATTATGAAAATCATACCGATGAAAGGAGTTATGACGATGTGACATTTCACAACGATCAAGAAAATTGAATTGCTCGAACAATTAATTGCAGATGGCGAAGAAATCCTCTGAGATAACATTCAAAATCATTACAATTAAACTTGACAGAATTGTTTGAGAAAAGCCTACAAGCAGAGATTTGAAGTGGAAAATAGAGGAATCAAGATCCTTAAAAACAAAGTGCATGTTGGTCAGAATGCATGTATACCAGATACAAAGGTGAATGGTCGAAGGTTTTGTATATATTATTTGTATGTATGCAAGATACAAATAGTGCGAAGATACAAATGCATAAAACATACAAGCATAGAGTATACAAAAGCATAAAACACACAAATACAAATACATGAAGATACAGACCCGAGAACCTTTTGATGATGTGTTTTATAATGGTTGAAATACATGTTTGTATATGTATATTGCAACACATGTATATTATATACAAATCCAATATATATTGGCGAATGTCAAAAGGAATTCAAAATTGGTGTATAATTCCATGAACCTACCACTTGTATACATTGCATACTCATGAGCAGACCCAAAAAGAAGATTCAATTGAATATAGAAGGCGAAAAGTGAGCAGTTATACTTGTATCTTGTATACATGAATGAATGTATTTAATATACATATGCAAGTTTAGACTAGATTGAAAAATTAAATTTGAAGAACTTTACTTGATGTCCGTGGTTGTATATCGAATGTATGTATATAAGATATGGAAGAAAGAAGACACAAATACATAAAGCATTCGAAATACAAAATAGGCAAATGCGTGTATGGGCCCCACCACAAACGGATATACAAATGCATTTGTATAAGACATACCGATATATTAAACACACGATTACGAATTCGGAACCAATGATTTTCATAGGTATACTTCATGATGTTTGAAACCCGCGATTGTATATCGCGATGCATGTATTCAATATACAAATCCTAAATATACAAGCGCAGACCTAAAACAATAATTCAATGGAGCTTAGAAGACGCAAGCAAAAAATTATATGTGTATGTATCAGTGTACACATAATTGCATGTATCTGATATACAAAACCGGATGTGATTGGAAAGTTAAGGCTTTATGAACTTCAGGTGAGGTTCGAGTTTGTACATTTGTATGTATATATCCAATATACAAAAAGGAAAATGCAGCTGTGGGATATATGTATACAATATGCAAAAAGTAAAACAAACATAAATGCATACAAAGGTGGATCTGAAGATAATTTCAATTTGTTTCATAAACCCAATAAAATCCGCGCTTGTATAAGAAAGTGTATGGATACAATATACAAAAGGTGATACAAACGAATACATACAAGTCTGGACCTGATTAGAAAGTTTAAATTTTGAGAACTTTATGTGAGATCTAGGGCTGTATATTAAGAGGCATGAATTCGATATACAAGGCAAGAGTATACATGACTGGATATGTAATTAATTCCAGTTTGGTTTATAGACCTGATGGAGTTCACATTTGTACATATGTCTTGAATGTATATACAAGAGTTGATACGAAGGAATTTTTGATACATATATATTTATCGTATCTCTGAGATGAATTTGTTCTTTGCCAGAGCAATATGAAGAGGTTGGGGAAAGCAAGAATGAAATTTTCTTAATATTTTGCAATATATAGATCGATGTATTGCTTTCAGTAATGAGAATAGGTAAAGCACATTTTATTAGTTACTACAATATTGGAGGAAAGATCTTGCCAGGCCAGCAGTCACGGGCCCCTGTACGAAGATTAACAGAGCCCAGAACATGAGCATTGCATTTGCCTTTCTTTATCACTTGTTTCTTAATTATTATGCATTAGTTACCTGAAAGGGTGTAATTATGAAAGGACACACTATTTAAGGCCTGAAGTTTGTCTCCTTCACACATATATATAAGGGAACCAAGGCAGAAAAGAAAAGGATCATCCACAGAATCATCAACAGTAGAATACAATACATATAGTTTACAAAGTTTCTCAAAGACCTTGTTGCAAGTTTATTATTGAAGAAGTAAATTGAAGTTCTCTGATTCAGTGGTTCTATTCTGGCATCAATTGTTTGTTAAGATTATTCAATTGTGTGGTTGTCTCCAATTCAGTATTCCCTTGTTATTCAAATTAATATATCAAGTATATAGTTAATTTGTCAATGCACATTTGTTGTTCTGTGTGATTGAATTAATTGGTTTACATTAGAGGAATTATAAATCCTACTGATCAATCACAGTAGCCTGGAAGTGTTAGTTTGGATTAATAAGAAGAACCATATAATTAGGATTGTCATTCTGTCTCCAAGTTAATATTATCTGTTATCCTTACATATTTCATTCAATTGGTTCCTTCAAGAAAGGATTAAATCACCTTCTAGTGAATTACAAGAGATTTGATTATATTAGTTGGATTGTTAAGAAGATTTTGTTAGTCATTTCCTTGCATGTTTATACAAGTTATAAACTAAAATATTGTGCCAAACAGTTAGAAGTATTGCCCAATATAAGCCACTAGTTTTAGTCCTCCATTTGACTCTGTTTACCCAACAAGGCATTGGTCTCATTTCAATTCATCACTTAAAACCCTTTTATTAGTTAAGAACAGTCATAGAATTCACCTTGATATTGCTTATACAATTTCTACCAACCATTCATCAGATATTAGATATAGAATTCATTAGCAAGCTTTCATCTATCCTACACCATTTGCCACTATAGGTAGATCCATTTAATTAGTCAATACATTTACATTTAGTCTGCTTTAATTCCCAAGGTTCACCCGCCTAGGTGTAGCAGGACCTAAAGTACAGGGAATCATCAAACCCTAAAGGTTGATTCTGTCACATTAGTTCAAAAACGTTGTGAATCTAAGCATAGAGCCTGGCATTCTCTTAGGATTAGCAACTTGCGTTTTTGAGACCTAACAAGTTGGCAACTCTACTGGGGATATAAATAAAAGACCTTAGTAACAAACCATTCCTTCTATAGAGTCATTTTAGAAACTTTAAATTGGTAACTATGCTGGCAAGAAGAATCCAGAAAGATAAATTATAAACTTTTCCTATTTACAAAATAGGTGGCGACTCTAGAAACTGTTATAACAAAAAGTTGATACCAAATGGATGGTAGGAGATCTAAAATGGAAGGCAAGAAATTGCAATTGTCTCCACCAATTAGAAATAGCTCCAAGAGAAATGGAACATCAAATTATTCTCACCAGAATAATAACCATGAGGCTCAAGAAGATAATGCTAAGCAAACTATTGCAATTGACAATAAGCTTACACCTCTACATGAATCAAATGAGAATCTCGATGGAGTAACTGATGATATATTGGCAAAATACAGACCAGATTCTCAAGAACAGCTTGAGTATGAAGCACAGGCCATGAGGGAAATAGATCAAAGGCAAGCAGAATATGATTCTAAAATGTCATTACATCAGGGAGAAGGGGTAAAAAATGGACTCTCAATTCAAGAAATAAATGAAAGTCCAAATAATCCAGGAGGTATGAATCAAGCACAACAGGATCTACTTAGGCTTCGAGAAGAACTTGAAATGATCAAGATAGAGGAAACTAAGAGGTTGTTGCAACAAGAGATTCAACGGATAAAGAGTAGGGCTAAAACAACCCCCCCAAAATATATACCTCCACATAGGGGAAACACTTCAAGGAATCCACAGTTGAATATACACCAAAATACAGGAGTTGTTTCAAATTCACAAGCATCTAGAAGTCATCAAAATACCATTCCCCAAAATCCTAGACCACCTCCCATACATAATACATCTCAACATATGGCTAATACCTACTCACCCCCTGGCCAACAATATTATAGACCACAAAATCCTTATATAAATCCCCACATGAACCAACAACAACAATATGCTTATCACCAGCCTCTAGGTGGGTATAATTACTATCCTAACCCACCATCCATGAATTTTCCACCTTAAAACCTCACAAACATATGTAGCCATTTTGATCTGACTAGGTATCAGTTGTATCCCTATCCTATGGATAGTAATTGGAGAAATATAGTTCCCAAGTTTACTGGGAACAGTGCAATATCAGCTGAAGATCACATTAGAAGCTTCAATGCTTTCGTGCAAGATATTGGTATGGACTGGGAAGATGTTAGAATGAGGTTATTTATGATGTCCTTGAATGAAGATGTAAGAGATTGGTTCAATAGCTTACCTGATGCCTTAATTAGTTCAATAACTGATTTCCATAATCAATTTAAGGAACAGTATGGTAATCAGTATGCCCCTGAGTTTGCATTACATGAATTGATAAGTATCCAAAAATACCAAAATGAATTAGTGTATGACTTCAATCTGAAATTTTCCAAATTACATAACAAAGTACCACACAGATCTAAACTATCTGATCTAGCAACATTGAGCATTTATATGAAAGCATTTGATCCCAAGATAGGGTATGAACTTAGAAACCGGTG
Organism: Cunninghamia lanceolata; assembly: GCA_027924645.1. Taxonomy (NCBI): domain Eukaryota; kingdom Viridiplantae; phylum Streptophyta; class Pinopsida; order Cupressales; family Cupressaceae; genus Cunninghamia; species Cunninghamia lanceolata. The sequence goes on along the minus strand of BSBN01001322.1, from coordinate 3,551,139 downwards.
CCCTGCAACCCTGGATGAAGCACAAGAAGTGGCCTTAACTATTGAAAACAATAGGAAAGCTGCAGGTATGTTTAGCAAGAGGGATAACCCTAGAAATCCTCAGAACCCAAACATTCAGCAGACTAAACAAGAAGGTCAGCATAGGCATGAAAGGCCCAAGTTGCATGATATGTCGTATAATACAAATTGGAAAGATGGGAGACGCATTGATAACAACAGAAAACAACATTATGGAAAGGATACCCTTGACCCTCTAAAAAGAAATATGGCACATATGGTAGAAGATAAACCTTGGTGTCTGGTATGCAATTTACTACATTCACCTGAGTATTGTGAGGTGGCTAAAATAGTACAACAAGAAGAAATGTTGTACAATTATAACAGAGACAATCACACTATAAACATGATGCAAGATACACCATATTTGCTGACTGAAGACTATTCTTCTACAGAGGAAGAGGGATATGAATATGATGTGGGAAACTAGAGACATCATATCAATATGGGAGAACAAGAAGTGTTCTCAGATCAGGAGGATGGTTATGAGGAACCTACCTATTATAACAATCAGCCATATGATCAATGGAGAAAGCCCACTGAAAATGAAAGAGAGGCTCTTACAATAGCTGCAATAGCTCAAGCTTAAAATGCCTATAACTTAAGGAACCAGATAGTGAATGTTGAACAAGGAACACCTGGGAGTGTCTCTATAAAAGGTTAGAATTACAAAAAGAATAATGTAAAGTCATCATTCAAAAAACCAGAAAAGGATGATAAAAATAAAACAAAAGAAAAATCACAAAATCAAGAAAAAGAAAATATCAAGACAGAAAAGAATGATCAAACTACGGCCCATTCATTTGACATTGCTCATGCAATATCTCAGGTAAAAATATCAGTTCCTCTTCTAGAAATGATGAAGATAGACAAATACAAGAATACAGTAGTCAAACTGATTTCAGATATACCAAGTCAAAAACATAAAGGATCTGAAAATAGAACAAATAATGTTCATCAAGAAACATTCCAAATGCTTGAGGTATACCTAAGTGATAAATTGACAAAGAATCCCTCACAGGTGGACCCTTTCTACACTACATTATTGATCAAAAATAGGATAGTGAGAAATTGCATGATTGATTTAGGTGCTGCCATGAACATCATGCCAATAGCAGTTATGAAAGAACTGGGAATGTGGGTTGATACTACATTTGGTAGGTGATATGTAATGGATAATAGATCCATCCCAGTCGTTGGTATTATGAGGGATGTGGAGATAAAACTTGCCTCATACCCTGAAGCAACTTATAACATTGATATTACTGTGGTTGACATCCCACCATATTATGGAATGCTTCTATCAAGACAATGGGCTGAAATGGCAGGAGGAAATGTCCAATTGGACTTATCATATGCCACAATACCAGTTGGAGTTAAAGAAATCAAGTTGTGCAGGGAGCCAAGGTATGAAAATATTATAGAACGCTTGGATCAACATCAAATAAATTTCTTTTGTGATATAGATTTGGGAGCCTTCAAGGTTGGAAAAAATCAGCCAGAATTGTAGAATACTGATCCAATACATATTGAATCTAAGAAAGAAGAAAATGATGTATGGAAGATGTATTTTGATGGTGCATGCAGCAAAATAGGAAATGGGGCCAGAGTAGTGTTTATTTCACCAGGAGGTAAAACTTTCAAATACTCCTTTCTATTAACATTTGAGTGCACAAACAATGTAGCAGAGTACGAGGTTTTTCTCATTGGTTTAAATATAGCCACCAAGCATAAAATGGAAAATTTAGCTGTATATGGTGATTCTGAATTGGTTACTTCCCAAGTGAGAGAGAAATACCTATCAAAAAATAAGTGGTTGAGACAGTACAGAAACACAGTCTGGGATGATATTGAGTTATTTGATGCCTTTTCAATCAATTGGATTGATAGGTCAAAAAACATTATGGCAGATTTCTTAGTGAATATCGCATTAAAAAGGGATGATGTCACATTGGGAGGTATTACAGAAGTTGAGTTCAAAACCAGACCCACTATCCAAGATAATGTACATAATTGGCAAGTATTTGACAATGATGCTGATATAATCAACTTCCTACATTGTGCTAATCATTATGAAAATCAAGAGATTGATTTTAATGCATTTGTAGAAGAACATGATGGGAAGGAAACCTTTTTTGGTCAAGAAATAGTTCAGTTAAAAACAAATAAAATACCTAAGGGACTTATAGCATTGGAAAAGGCATTTGATGGACATGATAGATTTAAAATGAAAGACACACCAGTGGTGCAAAATGACCTTGAGGAGATTAATTTGGGGACACAGGCAGCCCCAAAGAATGTGTATATTGGAAAGAATCTTGACCCCAAAATCAGGAGCAGAATCATCAACTTACTTAGGAAGTATATACATGTATTTGCCTGGTCAGAGGATGATTTAAAATCATATAGGGAAGACCTTTTTCAACATGAAATACCATTGAAACCAGATGCTAAACCGTTCAGGCAAAATAGAGGCCAATCAATCCTACATTAGCTCCTAAGATGCTTGAAGAGCTTACACAATTAAGAGATGGAGCTATCATTAAACCCATTAGGCATTCTTCTTGGGTTTCTAATTTGGTGCCTGTCAGGAAAAAGAACGGTGATATTAGATTATGTGTGGACTTTAGGAACTTGAACAAATCTTCCCTGAAAGACAACTATCCCGTCCCTAATATGGAAGCAATATTACAAAAGGTTACCGGATGTGAACTATTATCAATGATGGATGGTTTCTCAAGATATAATCAGGTGAAGGTCAAAGAGTCAGAACAATTTAAAACTGCATTCACCACCCCATGGGGAACATATATATATTTAATGCCATTTGGACTCACCAATGCCGGAGCAACATTCCAAAGAGCAATGGATGTGGCATTTGCTGAATTGATTAACAAAATCATGATAGTATATCAGAATGATATGACAGCATATTTAAAAAGGGCTAAAGATCACTGTGCACATTTGGAGCAAATATTTATCAAAGCCCTAGAATATGGGATTTCATTGAATCCTAAGAAATGCCATTTCGCAGTGACAGAGGGGAAGTTGCTTGGCCACATAGTCTCAAAAGATGGAGTGAAAATAGATCCTGAGAGAGTAAAAGAAATTGACCAAGTTCCTATTCCTAACATTGTGAAAGCCATATAGTCATTTTTTGGCCAAATTAACTTTGTTAGGAGATTTATATCAAATTTTACAGAAATAGTTAGTCCCATATCAAGGATGTTGAAGAAAAACTCAGAAGTAAAGTGGACAACATATACAATAGAAGCATTTTCCACTATTAAGAGAGCAATCAAAGAAGCTCCTATCCTGATATCCCTTGATTTTAGTAAACCATTCCAACTATTTTCATTTGCCTCTTATCATACAATTGCAGTAGTATTATTGCAGAAAAATAATGAGGGACATGAACAACCCATCTCATTTTTCAGCAAATCTCTTCAAAATGCAGAGTTAAAATATGACATTATTGAGAAGCAGGCATATGCATTAGTGAAGGTGGTTAAAACTTTTAGGCCATACTTGGTGGGAGCTAAAATCATAGAATATATGCCTAATGCTGCAGTAAAAGATGTATTGGTCCAAACTGAAGTCACATGTAGAAGATGTAGATGGATCAATAGAATTCAGGAGTTCAATATTGAAATCTAGATTACTAAACTAGTGAGAGGACAAGGTCTTGCTAGGTTGATGGCTGAAAGTAATCTAGAAGCTTCTCAGATATGTAGTGCTAATGATATTGATAATACAAGTTCTAGCATTGATCATACTCCATGGTATACCGACATCATATATTATCTAAGGCACATGAAATGTCTTGAGGGGTATGATGATAATAAAAGGAGGACACTCAAATTGCAAGCCTCAAAATATGTGTTTATTGATGGAGATCTTTACTGGAAGAATAGGAATGGTATTCTACTATTATGCCTAGATGAACATCAATCAAAACATATCATGAAAGAGTTACATGAGGGCATGTGTGGAGGTCATTTCTCAGCAAAGACTACAGCCCACAAGATATTAAGGGCTAGATACTATTGGCCTAAAGTTTTTAATGATTCATATCATTACACTAGGAAATGTGAAGCATGTCAGAAATTTTTAGGAAAGTTAAAATATCAGGGAGCATTACCCTTGAAACCCATATAGGTGGAGGCTCCATTCTATCAGTGGGGTATTGACTTCATAGGAGAAATTGTGGAGAAGTCAAGTGGTGGACACAAATGGATTTTAGTGGCGACAAATTACTTCACTAAATGGATGGAAGCAATCCCAACCAAACAAGCAACAAGTAGGGTGGTGATTAACTTTCTGATGGAAAATATTATATTCAAATTCGGCACTCTAGTAAGGTTAATCACAGATAATGGGATGTGTTTAAGGTTTGATAAATTCAAAAAAATTGTAGTACACATGGCATCCTGTGTCCTATGCTGCCCCTTATCATCCATAAGAAAACAGACAGGCAGAATCCAGCAACAAAAGCCTTTTGAAAATCATAAAAAGAATGTTGGAGGGAAATAAGAAAGCATGGGATTCAAAATTAAGGATGGTTGTATGGGCTGATAAGATTACTATAAAAAGAGCAATTGGGAGATCTCCTTTTGAGCTAGTGTATGGAACACAAGCGAGAATACCATTAGAAAATCTCATGCCAGTTTTACAAATTTATTCTTTAGGAAGATTTAAACATTCCTGAACCAATGGAGGAAAGGTTAGAACATCTTGCAGAACTTGATGAAACAAGGAGACTAGCACAAAGGCAGAATATTAAGTTGCAATCACAAGTGAAATACCTCTTTGACAAAAAGGCCAAAGATAGGAAATTTGAGATGAATGACTTAGTACTGATGTGGAATGCTAGGTGCTAGGACAAAGGAGAGCATGGAAAGTTTGAAGCTTTATGGTTAGGTCCTTTTGTTATAACTGGCAAAGGAGGTGATGATTCTTACTATTTACAAAACATGTCCGGAGAAGAGCAGGAATTGTTTGTCCATGGGCAATATCTGAAGCCTTTCTTTTCATAGAATATCGTGCACAAAGAGAATTAAGTGTTGCCAGTGCATGGACAACCCTTAAAAAGTTCTCAAAATACTTTTATTCCATGCACAGTAGTCTAGGGTAATCAAAAGGAGATTAGGACATGCCAGTACATGGACAGTCCTATGAATCTATTCTAAATATATATATAATCTTTTCCATGTACAGTAGTATAGGATCATCCTAATTCCCCATCATTATCACCTCCATTTCCCATTCTCATAAAACCATCATCCCAAATAAATAAAACATATGGTCTACTTCCCTAAGAGATCTGAATTCTTGTATACTCACAAGGAGTATACATCCCAGACAGAGCCACTATTGGGACATGAAAATTTAAAATTTTTCTTGTATTCTTACCCACACATTTCTAACCAAACCAAAATTATTTTGCCCAAAATCATAATAAACAACTGATATATCCCTTAAAATCCTATGACTTTTATCACAAAGAATGTAAAAGGCCTCAATTTTTTAACATCGGTAAGACCTCATGCTAGTTATACTGATCCATGAGAAACTTGTTGAAATAGATATCAGCATGAGAATAAGGGTTAGGGAGAAGATTTCAAAAGTCACCGATGGAGAAAATGATACCGATGGCCTTTCGTCGGAGAGAGAGTTATTAGTCATGCCGATCGGTATAAGATATTACTATCGGCGAATACTTTACAAGACCTCCCGACAATGTAGGTCATATCGATAAGAAATTTCGATAAGACTCTCACCGAGCATCTAGTGGAACGAAGAGAATTAGTGGTCATCGGCAGGAGATGAATATCGGAAAGAAAAATCAAGGAGTTTCTGATACTCTAAAGTCTCATTGATCGAAGAGAAGTGCTTTGACGTAGCTTACACTGATATGTATGAAGAATAAGGACTATCGGCAAGAGTAAATGAATCAGAATAAAACTTATAAGTCTGACCGAAGTGATACTCACAATGATGTTGTTGACATGTTGAGAAGGTCTCTTCGATAAGGAGTGTGAAGGGGCCATCGGGGAGATAACCACGATCGGGTGACTTGAAGAAGGTTACTCCGATAGAAATAAGGATTACACTCATCGATGAGACTCTCCCCGATAATCCTATCAATGACACTTAGGAGATCAGGGAAGAAGGTTATTCACACAGCGATAAAGAAAGTCACGCCTATGGCAACCATGCCCACTTCCACATCAAGTAAGGCATGGAAATCTCTTGCCGATACAATTTCACAAATGAAATATGATGTCGAGGAGACAATTGAAGGGTTACAACGATTGATCTATGAACAAACATTCACGCCATAAGAAGATATTAAAATCGCCCAGACATTATGAAAATCATGTCGATGAAAGGAGTTATGACGATGTGACATTTCACAATGATCAAGAAAATTGAATTGTTCGAACAATTAATTGTAGACGGTGAAGAAATCCTCTGAGATAACATTCAAAATCATTACAATTAAACTCGATAGAATTGTTTGAGAAAAGCCTACAAGTAGAGATTTGAAGCAGAAAATAGAGGAATCAAGATCCTTAAAAACAAAGTGCATGTTGGTCAAAATGCATGTATACCAGATATAAAGGTGAACGGTCAAAGGTTTTGTATATATTATTTGTATGTATGCAAGATACAAATAGTGAGAAGATACAAATGCATAAAACATACAAGCATAGAGTATACAAAAGCATAAAACACACAAATACAAATACATGAAGATATGGACCCGAGACCCTTTTGATGATATGTTTTATAATGGTTGAAATCCACATTTGTATATGTATATCACAACGCATGTATATCATATACAAATCCAATATACATTGAAGGATGTCAAAAGGAATTCAAAACTAGTGTATAATTCTGCGAACCTACCACTTGTATACATTGTATACTCATGAGTGGACCCAAAAAGAAGATTCAATTGAAGATAGAAGGCAAAAAGTGAACAGTTATACTTGTATCTTGTATACATGAATGAATGTATTTAATATACATATGCAAGTTCGGACCAGATTGAAAAATTAAATTTGAAGAACTTTACTTGATGTCCATGGTTGTATATTGAATGTATGTATATAAGATACAGAAGAAAGAAGACACAAATGCATAAAGCATTCGAAATACAAAATAGGCAAATGCATGTATGGGCCCCACCACAAATGGATATACAAATGCATTTGTATAAGACAAACAGATATATTAAACACACGATTACCAATTCGGAACCAATGATTTTCATAGGTATACTTCATGATGTTTGAAACCCGTGATTATATATCGCGATGCATGTATTCAATATACAAATCCTAAATATACAAGCGCAGACCTGAAACAATAATTCAATGGAGCTTAGAAGACGGAAGCAAAAAATTATATGTGTATGTATCGGTGTACACATAATTGCATGTATCTAATATACAAAATTGGATGTGATTGGAAAGTTAAGGCTTTATGAACTTCAGGTGAGGTTTGAGTTTGTACATTTGTATGTATATATCCAATATACAAAAAGGAAAATGCAGCTGCGGGATATATGTATACAATATGCAAAGAGTAAAACAAACATAAATGCATACAAAGGTGGATCCAAAGATAATTTCAATTTGTTTCATAAACCCAATAAAATCCGTGCTTGTATAAGAAAGTGTATGGATACAATATACAAAAGATGATACAAACAAATACATACAAGTCCAGACCTGATTAGAAAGTTTAAATTCTGAGAACTTTATGTGAGATCTGGGGCTGTATATTAAGAGGCATGAATTCAATATACAAGGAAAGAGTATACATGACCGGTTATGTAATTAATTCCAATTTGTTTTATAGACCCGATGGAGTCCACATTTGTATGTATGTCCCGAATGTATATACAAGAGTTGATACAAAGGAATTTCTGATACATATATATTTATCATATCTTTGAGATGAATTTGTTCTTTACCATAGCAATATGAAGAGGGTCGGGGAAAGAAAGAATGAAATTTTCTTGATATTTTGCAATATATAGATCGATGTATTGCTTTCAGTAATGAGAATAGGCAAAGCACATTTTATTAGTATATTGGAGGAAAGATCTTGCCAGGCCAGCAGTCGCGGGCCCCTCTACGAAGATTAACAAAGCCCAGAACATGAGCATTTCATTTACCTTTGTCTATGGCTTGTTTCTTAATTATTATGCATTAGTTACCTGAAAGGGTGTAATTATGAATGGACACACTGTTTAAGGCCTGAAGTTTGTCTCCTTTACAAATATATATAAGGGAACCAAGGCAAAAAAGAAAAGGATCATCCACAGAATCATCAACAGTAGAATACAATACATATAGTTTACAATGTTTCTCAAAGACCATGTTACAAGATTATTATTGAAGTAGATTGAAGTTCTCTGATTTAGTGGTTCTATTCTGGCATCAATTGTTTGTTAAGATTATTCAATTGTGTGGTTGTCTCTAGTTCAGTATTTCCTTGTTATTCAAATTAATATATGAAGTATATAGTTAATTTGTCAATGCACATTTGTTGTATCTGTGTGATTGAATTAATTGGTTTCCATTTGAGGAATTAAAAATCCTACTGATCAATCACAGTAGCCTAGAAGTGTTAGTTTGGATTACTAAGAAGAACCATATAATTAGGATTGTCATTATGTCTCCAAGTTAATATTATCTATTATCCTTGCATATTTCATTCAGTTGGTTCCTTCAAGAAAGGATTAAATTACCTTCTGGTGAATTACAAGAGATTTGATTATATTAGTTGGATTGTTAAGAAGAGTTTATCAGTCATTTCCTTGCATGTTTATACAAGTTATAAACTAAAATATTGTGCCAAATAGTTAGAAGTACTGCCCAATATAAGCGACTAGTCTTAGTCCTCCATTTGACTTTGTTTACCCAACAAGGCACTGGTCTCATTTCAATTCATCACTTAAAACCCTTTTATTAGTTAAGTACAGTCATAGAATTCACCTTGATATTGCTTATACAATTTCTACCAACCATTCATCAGATATTAGATATAGAATTCATTAGAAAGCTTTCATCTATCCTACACCATTTGTGACTATAGATAGATCCATTTAATTAGTCAATTCATTTACATTTAGTCTACTTTAATTCCCAAGGTTCACCCGCCTAGGTGTAGCAGGACCTAAAGTACAGGGAATCATCAAACCCTAAAGGTTGAGCCTGTCGTGTTAGTTCAAAAACATTGTGAATCTAAGCATAGAGCCTGGCATTCTCTTAGGATTAGAAACCTACATTTTTGAGACCTAACACATATGACAGCTTCTCTATACCACTAGGGTAAATTTAATGGATGCACATCTGGATGTCAGGATAATTTGTCTAGATATTTGCAAGTGTGAAGACCTTAAGTGTTGTTGTGTGGTTACACAACACGCCCCATTTTGACTTGGCAAAATAGGGACCTAACTTTTTGGCTTGGCTTGCTTGCTCTCTCTGGCGGTTTGGTAAAAGTAAGTTAGGTGCATCATCATGTGGAGTCAGGATGAGGTAAGTCACCATTATGAGGTCAGTTTGTCAAAATTCATATTTCATTTCTGTAACATCATAGTTTGAAAGAGTATTAAAATTCATGCAGGTTTTCCTTTTACATCGTCTTGATATTCCTCAGGATGTGAGAGTTATGAATAATCAAAGTTTCAGTCAAACCTGATATTCGTAAGAAGGGGAATCATATTTTTATAACCTGTCATGTTTTTGAAGATCATCATCATATTTGAAACATTCCCCAATATGTCATGCGGCTCAAATATCTGGACGTCAACTTTAAGTGGTAGCAAATCTTCCCCGTCAAGTGGTCTTTTGCATCGCGAGCGTCATGTTTTCGAATGTAACCTGATATTTCTTAATATCCTTATGACGTGAAATATCACCCTTAGCAAATATCCTGATGACATCATCCAAACCGGATAAACGAAGAAACAAACATGACGATGACATCGTCATCATATTTACATTTCGACAGGATATTTTCTAAACATGATCATGTTTGTATAATATGACGATGACATCATGATACCTCTCCGATACAAAGAACGAATATCAGGATGATATCATCGTGATATTCCAAAAGAGTGACATGTAAGTTTATCTCGTCATCATCATATTTGAAACATCACCCGATACATCAAAATATCCTCCTGATGTACTAAACATAAACAAAGGTGCTTTTGTCACCCGAATCTTGTCGCGATAACAATTTCAATATGAGGGAGGAGGATGATATTGAAACTTGACCCGATATTTGCGAATATCATCCTGCCCTCATGATATCCTGTCATATGGATATCCCCCCACTCCCGTTCCTGCCATTATCATTTAATGCGCGCAGACATGGTAGGTGGTTCCCACCGACCCCGGAACCCAATGAAACACGTGGTGAGATCCTGCGTTTTCACACGAGTAATCAAGGAATATGATCTAACTTGTCAGAGTTGCCCTAAATGTACCCTAACTGCGAGGTTAAAAGGTAATTCAACCGCCATTTTCACATTTACCCTGTGATAAAATTGTTTTACAGAGCACCAGCTTCCATATCCGCATACCAGCTACCGTTGCGCGATTTGAGCTTACAAACAGAAGGAAGTAGGTGATCATCAGCTGAATTAAGGGCGTCTTGGTAATCTACTGGTATAAAAGAAAAATCTGCATAACCAGGTAAGTGAATGAAACCCTCATCATGTTATTATTTTTCAAGTATGATGATGCAAGTTCTGGTTTATGCATCCATATGATTAAGCAATGCCGAACAGATACAGTAGGCTTAGTGATTCATGAAGTTAATTGCGATATGTATGCATGTATATACCTGTTGTGAGATAGGATTGTTGTTAATTGTAGGTACTCACGGCAGACAAGCGGTTCGTTAAGTGTCAAGAGGAATTCAGTAGGCCTATGTTCTCTTCTCAGAGGGGAGTCCTATTCAAGTATGGAGCAATTACAGACACCCATCAGGGGAGCACTAATCTGGAAGCCTGGTCAGCTAAGCTGAATGATGGGCATGACAAGAGTCCTATGCTGGACGCGGTATTTGTGTCAGGAATGTGGAACGCTGCCGGTTTCCCATATTCTATGGAATCTCTGGAGCTGGTTATAGAATGTGCCCAGAATTATAATCCTCAGACAAGGCAAGTGGTAAAACATGGGAGGATATATGCAGACCTCTCCATCAAGGGTCTCTCCCAGACATTTGGATTACTGCTTGGCAGTAAGGTTAAGAGTGTGGATCTGAAGAAGGCAGAAAAAGAGTATGAGGCCAACACGAAATCGGCCAGAAAGAACATGTATCAATGGCGAGCAGAGAACAGCACATATCCGGCGGCAGCTAAACTCTCTGTGCACATGTTTAAATATGATTTCAGTGAGGAGTACCAATATATGATTGCACTCCTGAATCGAGTAACAGGCCAACCTGATGCTGGTAGTTTCAGGGATTGGATGTATGGAATTATAATGATGTGTCTGTATTCAAACATCAAGCCACTGTGGGGCCAAATAATAAGTGATGCTCTGCATGAGCAGCTGATGAACCTGGGAGGTTCAAAATTGTGCATTTTATATGACATCTTACATTGTTTATTCTTGTGCTTGTAAAGGCACTTTTGATGCCTTAGTTACAGATGGAAGGCTCAGAGGCACAAATGCTGCATACATCTAGGATCATCATCCTCAGCTGCAGAGAACCAACTAACTCAGAGACTACAAACTAGTCAATGATGCATTCTCTATGCATCTGGTAAGGACCATGGAAGAGGACAGAACAAAAAGATTGAGCATGGAGGCTCAAGAAGTAGTTTACAGACATGGAGCCTGGTACATTTAGTTTGCAACCATTTCTTACATAAGGGTTGAGGGTTTCGATGAACATCCCCTCATGCTGTCGAGGTATCCTACTGATGCAGTAATATTAATGGAATTTATCAGGTAGGGCTCTGTGATGATAAAAATGTACATAGATGCCAAGAAGATGCCACCAATTTTGTTCCTAGTCAGCATTGGTAACTATATGTGCCCTGATTCTGACAATATAAAGAAGGTGATGGTCACCCTGAATAAAATGAATCTGCAGCCTTTCCCGCTAACAAGACCATATGATCCTTACGGCAGGATACAGAAGATACTAGGAAAGCCTATTCATCAGAGGCACCTAGAAGATTTTTGGGTTGACTGCAAAGATGAGGCAGAAGCCAGGAGAAGACGGTATCAGAGACTAACTCTGAACCAAATGAGAACTTTTGATTGCATCTCCCTTCCCCAATAATTGAAGAAGGATGATGGCAGGATAATTGCAGATGAATATGAACAAAAGAAGATATACAATGACACCATCTCTACACCTGACCTCACCATGCAGGAAGACATATCTTTGGACCCATTCATTGCCGGGACCATACAACTAACTCAATCTTGGGTTGATGATCAGGTGGAGGCATTGAAAAAGAAAGGTGTTGCCATTATGATGGACAACAAGAAAAAGGGACAAGATATTCCTGGGGATGTATATGATGACTTCTTGATTGAGAAGAGGAAGACTAAGGGAGATAAGTTACCTCCACCACAACAATAGAGCAAAAGACCCCCAAGGGGCAAGAAAGTGGATAAAAAACCCAAAGGGGTTATAATCGACAGGGCAGTATTTACAGTTGAGGAGGCAGCCGGATCAGGATCAGGATCAAGATCAGGATCAGAGTCAGAATCCCCTCCAAAGAAAGAAAAGCCCAAAAAGAGTAAGACAACAGAGGCTGGAATAACGGAGACCCTAGAAGTGGGTCAATCCTCAAGGAAACATGATACAGAGGATATCCTCATGGAGGAGGAGCCTGAAGAGGAAGAGGCTCCGTTAGTAATAAAGAGAAAGAGGAGAGCTCCACAGGTGATGGTCTCTACCACACCTAAGAAACAAAGAACCTCCATGAGAGGTGGAATAAGTCAACCCCCCACACTATTACAAGGGGTAGGTAGTGAAGTACCAAAGGAACTTCAGCATAATGTTCCACTTCCTACCATCGCCAAGTTCAAAATTGAACTTGCAGAAGAACAAATGAAGGAAACCTCCCAGACACAAGCAGAAGGATATGTCTTGCTTGATGAGACAATAAATCTGTCTGACAATGAGGTAGTACAGGATGTGGCTACACAGAAGATGGAAACACTTGCTGCTGGAATATCTATGATGCCTCACAAGCCTCCACCAGTTCAAATTGTACTTGAGGAGATGAGACAAGGAGAAGAAGAGCAAGAAAAGAGCCCAGAGCAGGTAGCTCAGGAAATAGGGCTAGAAGCATTAATCACAGAGGTGACAAGTCCTGTAGTGGTGGATCTGACAGGGAAACAGGATGCAAGTCCTGAACAACCAGTAGGATCACCTAATAAAGGCCACCCAAGAGAAGAGATAGAGATGGCAGAGTTAGAGGGCCATGCTCTTGAGTTAGGCCAACAAAGCCCACATGATACGTCAGAGGAACCTGCTATAGTAGAGGTTCAGGAAGCGAAGGCTGATGAAAAGAAGGAAGCACTAGAGGATCCAGCTGCCAAAATACAAGAGGTGGATAGTGCAGGCCCGGGACAAACAATGGCCGCAAAACAAATGCTAGCACCTCAGGAAGAATCCCCAGCATCTAGTGCATTAGATGAACAACAAGGGGAAGAATTGAAAATAGAAGAAATAATGATGGAGAAAGATCATGATCAGCATGATCTACATACAGATACACTGCAGGGTTCCCCGCACCAAGAGGATTCTCCTCTGGAGAAAGAGATTCCTCAATAGGAGGATGTACCGCAGGATCAATAGCAAAGCAAGCATCAAGAAGAAGAAAAGGAAAAGTCACCATCTCCACAACACTTGCTGATAGAAACGGGAGATATGGGTGAACATCATGATGATGCCGAAAAACATGATCAAGTGCCTCCATGTTAGCAAAAGAAGTAAATATTGAAGAGGAGCTCGAAATTCAAGAATTCGATGTCTCCACCTTGTTCTCCACGGATATAATGAAACCCAGGAGGAAGGCCAGAATGACATCGGCCATCAAGAGAGATCCGGCCACCGAGAGAAGGACCGCACAAATTGCCATACCTGCGGTGGAGAAAGAAAAAGGTAAAATCACTGTAAATGAATTTCAAATTAGTACAGTAGATTTGGGTTTTTCCAATGAAGACCAAGAAGGTCAGGAGGGCAAAGACATTATTGACTCTCTAATTCAAAAGGTGAAAAGAGAGAAGGAGAAGAATAAGCAACATAAAGAGCACATTGCTCAATTGCATGCTTACATCAAAGGGCTGACCAATCCTGATGATACCACAACTGAACATGTAGTCCCATTGACTGCCATTTCTTAGGTGGAGGTAAATAAATTAGACCTCATGAAACATGAGGCATCTGTGATAAGGAAATGGATGTCATCCGCATTGGATGATGCTGTAGAAATAATGAAGGCCTCTTTGAAGAGGTGGAGCATTCTAAGTGACTCCAAGACCAAGGTGGATAAATTGCAGATGCAGACCAGGAAAAGGTCTTATAAACTGGAAAAGGTCTTGAGCCTTTTGAGAGAAATAAAGGGGATAAATCCTCAACTGCTTATCAGTAAGTAGGTATTGAATAGTAATACCGCATTGTTGATAGATATCTGGTACAAGGACATTCAGTTTGAATGTGGAGTCCTCAAAAGATGCAATAATAAGCTGAGAGATATCAGCATGAGGCTATGAGATTTAATGGCTGAAGAGGCAGTAATATTAGAAACATTGGAAGGCAAGGTGGAAGGTAAAATAGAAAATCAAGATGAAGAATCTGCCATCAAAGTTGTACACATCAATTTCCAATTGGAGGCAGATGGTCCACCTGTCCACTTGACAGAAGAACTTATAGATAAAATAATGAGGATCAAGGTCCAGATGGAGAAATATAATGAAACACTGCAAGATAGGAAAAATAAGCTGGATAACAGCAGAGACAAGTATGAAGCATATAAGCACGCCATCATCAAAGCAAAAACTCAAGATGGCGGAGGGATAGATCAAGTTGTGTATTCATATGAGCAGGTCTGCAGTAGTATGCAGCCCCATATGCAGCATCATCATCATCAGGATAGCAAAAGTTCAGGAAGCGACGCACATGATGATGACCCGCATGAATCAGCTGAGGAGCATGATGAAGACACATCATGAAGGGGATATAAGCATAAGTAGTATAGATAGTTGCCAGATGGCAACTTGTGCCATTTTGTAAAGGTTGACAAAGTCAAGTGAATCATGACCGTAGATTTGTATTGATAAATCAAGATTGTAGATCTTTTTGTAACGGATTCCTCACCTTATTCTATAAAAGGTGGTGGAATGCCTTATTGAGAACATTTGAAACTTAATTGAAATCTGTTTGCTGAAATATTCAGGGCTCTTTTCAAAGTTATTGTATATGTACATGTCTTTTGCATACTTAATGAAAGAGAAGAGTATTTCGATTACAAATCTTCGTAAATCTTAAGTAATTTGTGCCTGAATTCTAGATATGTACTTTGATTTCCTGCGTCCCTTGGAGTGCTCATCATGTTGCATGTATTGTTTTCATTCATCATCCTCTGAAGTTTGCATCAACTGTATCTAGCTGTGGAATATCCTGGTGAACATATGGTTTGATTTCTTCTCCTCATGACAGTATCAAGTATGTATGTGGATCAATAGCTAAAGGTTCAACCTTAAATTGAAGTATTTATTTTAGTTTCTTTACATTTCAGAGCATTTCATCTCCATAATTGCAAATAATTGATGATCTTAAGCAAATAACACAAATATGCAGACATCTCATAGATAATCATAAATATTTAGCATATTTGAATACAAAGCATGTACAATTGAAAATATTATGCAAAGATTGAGGTATTTCTGCGTCTTCTCACCAAATAACTGCATAATATGACTTCTCTGTAAGGAATTTCTGCAGGAATGTCATGATGATGATAAATTTCCATGTAAGGCCCCAAAATGGAAATAGCAACTCACATTAACCTCTAAGTGACTTCAGATGATTAAGAACTAATCACCGGAGACTTGGGATCTTGAATTCTTTGAATTCATAGTATCTTTCAAGATGAATAAAGGTTAATGTGTACTTTTATTCTATGTTTGTTTGTGCCTAACATCATGACCAACATAAATTGGCGCTAGAAGGAGGGCATGATCTGGAATACTACATTCGTCATCATTATTTTCAAGTTTGATGATGCAGAGAGAAAGGTAACCTCTGATCGTCTATGAATTTCAAATACTACGCAAATATTTACTGTAGGAAGCTCGTATATGCACATTTTGTGTAAAGATTTCCAGATCTCACATAAATATTGCAAGCTTTACAGTAGATCATTCTGAATTCACTAATATTGGCCAAAGATACGTAAATTTGTTCAAGCTTTGAAGGATTTAGGTCTTAGAAACTTGAGATCTCGTGCTACGAGTCAAGATCCCCCCAATATCCCTTCATATTTGCAGTATCTTTGCAAATATTTCATAAATATCTAGTCTGATCAGCCATCTAACTGCAAATATCACCTCATTTGGTGAAATCCAGCCAATATTTGCAAAGTTTCAGCCAATTTGCCTCAAAATTGAGAAATCCTGGCTCACAGGATAAATACTAGGTCTAGACCTAGCGGAATCTTTGAAGAATTGCCTGTTAGAGGTTTCAGACCTAGGACTGTAGACATTCATCATACTCTAGGGTCTAGTGCATCAAGAGCTTCACCAGAACCTCCTCCTGTAACTCCTGTTGGTTTACAAATACCTTCTAGGATATCTGTGACACCTCCTGTTCAGCCTCAAGGTGTACCTTTAGTCCAACCTCAGCCAGCTGCACCACCAGCTCAACCTCCTCAGGTTGCAATGTCTTTCTTTGCAGCAGAGTCACCTTTGACCTTCACTGCCTATCATGAGTTACCAAAGAATCCAGATAAACTTTGTCCAAAATATCATCCTTATCAAGATGCTGAAGATCATATCAGGACTTTTAAGGAAGCTTGCTACAGAGCTAGGATAGAACATCAAGACGTGGTGTGCAGATTATTTCCCTTTTCCTTAGGGCAAGAAGCCTATAATTGGTTCATTAGTCTTGGTCAGGGTTCTGTCGATTCCTGGGCCGTATTAGAGAAAGCTTTTCTTGATAGATTCAAGGTTCCTGTCGATCCCTCAATAAACTATCATTTATTTGCTACTATCAAGAGATTTGAGAATGAGCCTATCACCAATTTTAATGCTAGGTTTCAGAAAATGTTGTCCAGAGTGGTCACTCCTTATACTGTGTCTGATGAAGCTGCAAGGAGCATTTACTATTCTGCCTTGGATCCTTTGACTTCCATGTTCATAAGGAGGACACATCTCCAAATCACAACTTTAGCCTTAGCTTTTCAAGAAGCTATACAGGTAAATCAGCAGTTGATACCTGCTCCTACTCCAAATATGGTATTTCCTACCTTGCCTGGCATGCATTCACAATATCCTGCACAATATCCTAATGGAGCAGTGGTACTCCCAACAGTCATGCCTGCACCTTTGCAAGTACCTCCACTGAGCATTATGCCCCCTCCTAATGGAAATGACCAATTGCCACAATATCCTGCACAAGCTCAGACACCTCAGGGTACTGATTTGTCTAATAGTAACCATGGATCATCTTTCTTCAAGCCTTAGACTGAAAACGTGGTAGCCAAAGCTCAAGAAGAAAAGGAAGAGATTAAAGAAATTTCTGCTCAACTGAGAAAACTCACCACAGAAGTAACACATTTGAGAAATCAAGGTTTCTATTCCCAATCAAACTAGAATAGAAATTATTCCAATGATAGGTCAAATTATCCTGATAGAGGATATAACACCAATAATTTCAACAATAATGGTGGAAGTAACAATAATCCTCAAAGACAGCCCAGAGTATGGAATTCTAGGCCCAATAATGGCTCATTACCATTACCCCTAGACAATCAGCCTCCTGGTGAAGCCAAACAGACTACTAGAGTCAATCTTGCTGAGGCAGCCCTTACTAATTGGTGTAGGATCCACAATACCAATGCACATGTAGAATTAGATTGTCCACAATTTAGAATTGTTGCCGGCATCTTTCAGACTGAAGTGTCTAACACTTCTGGAAATCCACCTCATGCAGAAGGAAATGAGATTGTTCCTTGTGGATATGACTCAGCTTTTGTGCTAGAAACCTACATTAATCAACCTCATCAAAGTCACAACCAGATATGTGAGGAATCTGCCTTAACCTTTGAAACAAATTATGTTTTCCCCTTTGAGGATGAAAATGAACTTGTAAGAGAACATGAGGAAGTACATGCATATCAACAGCAACATCCTGGTAAGCATAATTATAACTTGAGGAGTAATGCCAATAGATCTACTGGTCCATTGACATCATCCCTACCTCTAAATAATTTCAATACACCTCCTGATCCTAAGGCTAGCAATAACCCGGGGTTCCCCAAGGTAAATGCTCAATACTTGTCTCCTCAGAACACAGTATCAAAGGTTGTAAATACACCTCACAAATCTGACAAGTTAGTTAGCTATCTGGCTGATGAAATGAAGAAAATTAAGATCAGCCTGTCCCTGTCTGAGTTACTAAAAACTCCTGCTATCAAAAGGGCATTCATGAAGTCACTAGATGATCCTGCTCCTAAAGAGGATAGTCATCTTTCAAGTCAATCTAGTGGCAAGGATCATGCTGCTAGAGATAATATTATCAAGCCTAAAGTGTCAGCTACAGTCCAAGCTGCTGAAACCTCCCACATGACCTTGTATAGAGATAAAACTGAGTCACCTCCGTTCCTTCTTACCATAAGAATGTTCAGCAAGAACCTGCACAACTGTCTGGTTGATTCAGGGGCCTCCACTAATGTTATGCCCCTGTCAATATGTAACGCTTTGGGACTTCATCCTGCTAAATCCCTAAAGAAGGTCACACAGCTGGACAAAATAGAAGTAAGTGTAGTAGGAGAGTTAACTCATATCCACATGCAACTAGCATCCGATCCTAGGATCCAGTATTACATTGATATTCAGGTAGTTGACATACCTGATACTTATGGGATGTTGCTTAGTCGAGACTGGTCCAAGATGCTCAATGGATATATGTCCACAGATTTCAGTCACATGTGGTTACCATGGAAGGGTATACCTAATCAGATCAGGATTGATGCTAAACCAAGGATGAAACATATGATCACTGAGTACAACAGAACAAATGAGATCATGTACATAGACGTAGAGCCCGGAGTTTACTGCATCAGGCCACAGACTGTCAAAATAGAAGAGATCCTCATGCTTGATTTGCATCATCATCATGATGATGATCATCAGGAGGACATGCTAGTCCTAGAACCTGATAATAATCCTGATAATAAGAATGAAATAGATTGCTTCAGAGACTTTGAGATGCATCTGTCTAATCAAGTAAAACATTGTCAATTATTAAATATACCTGCTAATGATATTTTGATTGATGGATGGTGTAGGTTACACGATGAAGCACATTTAGAAAAGACTTGTGAAACATGCGTAGATATGATGATGCTGGAGCAGACATGTAGTGAGGCGTCATCATCATATTCTGAGGTAAATGCTACATGATGATGATGACGATACTAATTCTTATCTGTCTTCTACAGGAACCGAAGAACTGACAGATCACGACGAAGATCATATCCTAAAAATAGAAGAAGTTCTGGTGTCTGACCAGATAAATGATGTGAGGAAAGAAAAGATCACCCTTGGTAGTGATTGCTTTATGGAACCAGATTATGAGTTGTCTGATGAAGACAAAGGTAGTGACCTGACTAAGTTCGAAGAATTTCTAGTAAAGGAAATAAAGAAGATGACCCGATAGCATAAATCTCCCCACGAGGTTTTAATCAAGGGTTGGTGTAGGCTGCACGAGGCACCTCACTCAAAAACAACTTGTTCACTATGTTTACACATTTTGAAAAAGCATGCAGCTGCAGATCCAGAAGATCATCCTCCTGCTGAAACGAAAGAGAAAATAGAAAAGCCATCAGGCTCACAAGAAAAGGGAAAGAAAAAACTTGAGGATGATGATGTCCCTAAGTTAAAATGGATATCAGGTGGAGCAGCAGCCAGGGCTGCAAGGAGAAAAGAAAGTTCAACTAAATGTCCTGCTGAAGATAAACCTTGGATCCTAAGGTTTGATGGGTCCAAATCCAAGCAAGGTGCTGGGGTAGGAATTGACCTGATTGATCCAACCGGAAAATCCTACTTAGCAGCTTACAGATTACAGTTCCCCTGCACTAACAATGTAGCGGAGTATGAGGCTCTGATTCATGGGATGATGTTTGCTCATAAGAAGAAAATAAAGATTCAGCATGTCTTTGGAGATTCAGAACTAGTCGTGAGGCAAGTAAGAGGAATTTACTCGTGTAACTACAGAAAGCTATCCAATTATAGACATCGTGTGTGGGACCTGATTGAGGACTTTGATGCCTTTAATATCACTCATGTACCAAGAGAACAAAATCATAGGGTAGATGCACTTGGCCAAGCTGCCAGTACATTGGAGCCACTATCTATATCTGGTCTGAAAAGATTTTCAGTAGAACTGGTGTCAGTATCTTCAGTACCTGATAATGTGACTAACCTCCAGGTGTTTGATGATGATCAGCACATCCTGGACTTCATTTCAAATAGGGACATATTTGAAGCTCAGATTATAGATGAGAATGGCATGGAAGATCATGTCTGGGAAGAAGATGAGATATTAGAGCTGCCTAGCAACAGGATCCCCAAAGGTATGATTGAATTAGAAAGAGCTTTTGATTTGGATAATATGCTTAAACAGAAAGATCTACCCAAGGCAGATGGAGGTTAATATTCACAAGTGAATATTGGACAAGCTGATGACAAGAAAAATGTCTTGTTGGGTAAGGTTTGCACACCAGAAGAGTTAGAAGGAATAACTCAGGCCCTCAAGGATTACACACATGTAATTGCATGGACTTATGTTGAACTGAAAACATATGACACCTCTGTCATAACTCATACTATACCTCTTAAGCCAGATGCTAAACCTTTCAGACAGAAGTAAAGGCTAGTCAATGCCTTGCTCGAACCAATAATTCTTGAAGAAGTCAAGAAATTGTTAAACGCCAGGATAATATTTCCTGTGAGGCACTCCACTTGGGTGGCAAATCTTGTGCCAGTCAGAAAGAAGAATGGAGATATCAGGTTATGTGTAGATTTTAGGAACCTAAACAGAGCATCAGAAAAGGACAACTATCCTTTACCCTCATTGGATGAAGTTCTACAAATTGTAAACGGAGCCAAAATGATGTCCTTCTTGGACGGTTTTTTAGGATACAACCAAGTGATGGTTGACAAAATTGACAGATTGAAAACTGCCTTCACCACAAAGTGGGGGATATTTGCATATAGACGTATGCCATTCAGACTCATAAATGCTGGAGCTACATTCCAGCGAGCAATGGATATAGCCTTTAGAGGCTTAATAGGAAAATGTATAGTCATCTACATGGATGACCTGACAGTATTCTCCAAGGAAAGGGGGAATCATGTTGCTGATCTCAGAAGTGTACTGAAAAAGTGTGAGGAATACGGAATATCCTTGAACCCCAAGAAGTGCATATTTGGGGTGACAATAGGAAAGTTATTAGGCCACCTGATCACAGAAGATGGAATTATCATTGATCCTGATAGGGTGGAGTCTATCATGAAGTTACAACTTCCAGGAGGTAAAAAGGAACTCAAGTCTTACTTTGGTAAGATAAATTTTGTGAGGAAGTTCATCACCGGCTTTGCTGAGATTGTCAGACCACTAAATGCCATGTTGAAAAAGGATGCACAAATTAAGTGGACACTAGAGGCCAAAGCTGCATTTGAGGAAATAAAGAAAGCCATTTCAGATGCTCCTATCCTTATCAGTCCAGACTACACAAAAGACTTCTACATCTATTCATTTGCTTCAGAACATACTTCTGCAGCAGTGTTAACTCAAAGAAATGAAGAGAAAGAAGAGAAACCAATTGTTTTCATGAGCTGTCCTTTCAGAGATGTTGAATTGAGATATGTAGATGTTGAGAGACAGGCACTTGCATTAGTCAGAGCAGTAAAAAAATTCAGACATTACATACTAAGAAGCAAAGTGATTGCTGTAGTACCAGATGCAGCAGTGAAGATGCTGTTGATGCAAAGTGAGCTTGGTGAGAAAAGAGCCAAATGGATTACTGTATTACAAGAGTATGACATGGAAATTACACCAATGAAGCTGGTAAGAGGACAAGCTCTGAGCCAGATGATATCTGAGATTGATCCAAACATCAGTAGTCAGCAATATGTGATCAATGAGAAAGACAATAAAGAGTGGTATTCAGATATCAGGCACATCCTGATTACTGGGAGATGTCCATCAAGAATGCAAGCTGCATAGAGAAGAGCCTTAAAGATAAAATCCCAAAAGTATATGATGAAGGGAGGAACCCTATTCAAGAAGAATTATGAAGGAATATACCTGAGATGCTTAGAAAAGCCAGAAGCAAATAAGGTCTTGTCAGAGCTACATGACAAGTTTGGAACGGCACATGGATCATCCTTGGCCACAACACATGCAATCCTCAGAGCAGGATATTACTGGCCTACCATTTTTAAAGATATAGCTGATTATGTTAAATGTTGTCATGTTTGCCAGGTTGCTGCCAATAGAGAGAAATATGCTGCACAACCATTGCAGCTAGTAATGGAAGAACGCCCATTTGCACAGTGGGGCATGGACTTCATAAGACTAGTTAATCCTCTGTCCTCCTCAGGTCATAGGTATGTTTTAACAATTACTAACTATTGTACTAGATGGACTGAGGCTATTAGCAGCAAAACTTGCACTGCAGATGATGTCATTAAATTTTTGGAGAGCAACATTGTCACCAGGTATGGAACTCCTTATGCATTGGTAAGTGATAATGGTTCCGCCTTCATTTCCACCAAGTTATCAAGTTGGGCTTTTGACCATGGGATTATACTTAAGTTTTCATCCAACTATTACCCCCAGGGGAATGGATTAGCAGAATCCACCAATAAAAATCTACTGAATATCATAAGGAAACTAATAGAGAAAAACCCTAGAGAATGGAACTCATTTCTAAAGTATGCCTTATGGGTTGACAGAACTAGAATAAAAACTACATTAGGAAAGTCACCTTTCCAACTAGTATATGGGGTGGATCCCATCCTCCCGGTAAACTTAAAAATTCCTACTCTGAAGTTCGCCCAAGAATACCTAGGCATAGACAATAAGCAAGAAGTCAGGTTGCTTCAGTTGATGCACCTGGAAGAAAAAAGGAGTCAAGCAATTGACCAATTTGCAAAACATCAGTCTATTGTCAAACGTTGGTTTGACAAGAGAGCCAGAGTTAAAGCTTTCAGGATATCTGATTTGGTCCTGATGTGGGATAAAGCCCATGAAAAGAAAGGTGACCATGGTAAGTTTGATAAATTATGGATAGGTCCCTTTCAAATTTCTGAGATACTAGGAGACAACACTTATAGGCTTAAGAACCTGACAGGTGAGGATGTCCCATTGCCAGTCAATGGACAATTCCTCAAACATTATTTCCAAGCCTGAATGACTTCATGACAGTCATGTGTATCATATTGTATATTTGTATAGTTGTTTGTACAGTTTGTTTGTTTTGCTTGTTTTGTTTTGTTGGTTGGGACCTTGTTCTGCTAAGTCAGGATGATGCACTTCATCACCCCAGAAAATAACTAAATTATTAAGGTTCAAGTGATGAGATCACATTTAGACATAGGTTATGATTTGTTCTAAGAAGTATTCATGATCAGGTTGGTGATATCTTTTCATCAGGGTGCCTTTTCTTGGTCAAAATGAATCAATCACAATGAAACACCTAATAGCCTTGGGTTTGCTGAGCACATAAGTATAGGTGTTAAGTGAAAAATCTAAAGGGACTCCCTTGCTACCAGTACAATCTCCAACCTAAAGCTGCAAGTGACTATACCTTGTACAAATGAGCTGACATGATGATACCAGATACAAATTTAAAAAAAAAAATCAGAAAAGAAATAAAATTAGGCCATTTGAGTAACTCTACTGGGGCTATAGATGCCTGCTGGCAGTGGGGCTCTACTTAGGGAGATTGTATAGATAACCTTGCCAGGGCTATAGACACCTGCTGGCAGCAAGGCTCTATCCAAGTTGGCTATGAGGGATGATCTCCAACTATGTAGTTTAACACCAGTTACTTATGTTTTCAACTTGCTTTCAAGAGGAAGATAATTAACCATATGCACACACCTGATCCTTTGTTAGCATTGTTACCATGATGGAATTTTATCATTCAGAGGATCATGATGCATATGCGTAGACGAAATTAAAACACTATAGATGAATGTGATCACATCACTTGAATCATTGGGATTTGTTTGTTTTCTTTGGTGGCAAGTTGTTGTGTGGTTACACAACACACCCCATTTTGACTTGGCAAAATAGGGACCCAACGTTTTGGCTTGGCTTGTTTGCTCTCTCTGGCGGTTTGGTAAAAGTAAGTCAGGTGCATCATCATGTGGAGTCAGGATGAGGTAAGTCACCATTATGAGGTCAGTTTGTCAAAATTCGTATTTCATTTCTGTAACCTCATAGTTTGAAAGAGTATTAAAATTCATGCAGGTTTGCCTTTTACATCGTCCTGATATTCCTCAAGATGTGAGAGTTATGAATAGTCAAAGTTTCAGTCAAACCTAATATTCGTAAGAGGGGGAATCATATTTTTATAACCTGTCATGTTTTTGAAGATCATCATCATATTTGAAACATTCCCCAATATGTCATGTGGCTTAAATATCCAGACGTCAACTTTAAGTGGTAGTAAATCTTCCCCATCAAGCGGTCTTTTGCATCGCGAGCGTCATGTTTTCGAATGTAACCGGATATTTCTTAATATCCTTATGACATGAAATATCACCCTTAGCAAATATCCTGATGATGTCATCCAAACCGGATAAACGAAGAAACAAACATGACGATGACATCGTCATCATATTTACATTTTGACAGGATATTTTCTAAACATGATCATGTTTGTATAATATGACGATGACGTCATGATACCTCTCCGATACAAAGAACGAATATCAGGATGACGTCATCCTAATATTCCAAAAGAGAGACATGTAAGTTTATCTCGTCATCATCATATTTGAAACATCACCCGATACATCGAAATATCCTCCTGATGTACTAAACATAAACAAAGGTGCTTTTGTCACCCGAATCTTGTCGCGATAACAATTTCAATATGAGGGAGGAGGATGATATTGAAACTTGACCCGATATTTGTGAATATCATCCTGACCTCATGATATCCTATCATATGGATATCCCCCCGCTCCTGTTGCCACCATTATCATTTAATGCACGCAGACGTGGTAGGTGGTTCCCGCCGACCCCGGAACCCAATGAAACACCTGGCGAGATCCTGCGTTTTCACACGAGTAATCAAGGAATATGATCTAACTTGTTAGAGTTGCCCTAAATGTACCCTAACTGCGAGGTTAAAAGGTAATTCAACTGCCATTTTCACATTTACCCTACGATAAAATTGTTTTACAGAGCACCAGCTTCCATATCTGCATACCAGCTACCGTTGCACGATTTGAGCTTACAAACAGAAGGAAGTAGGTGATCATCGGTTGAATTAAGGGCGTCTTGGTAATCTACTGGTATAAAAGAAAAATCTACATAACCAGGTAAGTGAATGAAACCCTCATCATGTTATTATTGTTCAGGTATGATGATGCAAGTTCTGGTTTATGCATCCATATGATTAAGCAATGCTGAATAGATACAGTAGGCTTAGTGATTCATGAAGTTAATTGCGATATGTATGCATGTATATACCTGTTGTGAGATAGGATTGTTGTTAATTGCAGGTACTCATGGCAGACAAGCGGTTCGTTAAGTGTCAAGAGGAATTCAGTAGGCCTATGTTCTCTTCTCAGAGGGGAGTCCTATTCAAGTATGGAGCAATTACAGACACCCATCAGGGGAGCACCAATTTGGAAGCCTGGTAAGCTAAGCTGAATGATGGGCATGACAAGAGTCCTATGTTGGACGCGGTATTTGTGTCAGGAATGTGGAATGCTGTCAGTTTCCCATATTCTATGGAATCTCTGGAGCTGGTTATAGAATGTGCCCAGAATTATAATCCTCAGACGAGGCAAGTGGTAAAACATGGGAGGATATATGCAGACCTCTCCACCAAGGGTCTCTCCCAGACATTTGGATTACTGCTAGGCAGTAAGGTTAAGAGTGTGGATCTGAAGAAGGCAGAAAAAGAGTATGAGGCCAACAAGAAATCGGCCAGAAAGAACATGTATCAATGGCGAGCAGAGAACAGCACATATCCGGCGGTAGCTAAACTCCCTGTGCACATGTTTAAATATGATTTCAGTGAGGAGTACCAATATATGATTGCACTCCTGAATCGAGTAACAGGCCAACCTGATGCTGGTAGTTTCAGGGATTGGATGTATGGAATTATAATGATGTGTCTGTATTCAAACATGAAGCCACTGTGGGGCCAAATAATAAGTGATGCTCTGCATGAGCAGCTGATGAACCTGGGAGGTTCAAATTGTGCATTTTATATGGCATCTTACATTGTTTATTCTTGTGCTTGTAAAGGCACTTTTGATGCCTTAGTTACAGATGGAAGGCTCACAGGCACAAATGCTGCATACATCTAGGATCATCATCCCCAGCTGCAGAGAACCAACTACCTCAGAGACTACAAACTAGTCAATGATGCATTCTCTATGCATCTGGTAAGGACCATGGAAGAGGACAGAACAAAAAGATTGAGCATGGAGGCTCCAGAAGTAGTTTACAGTCATGGAGCCTGGTACATCTAGTTTGCAACCTTTTCTTACATAAGGGTTGAGGGTTTTGTGGAACATCCCCTCATGCTGTCGAGGTAACCTACTAATGCAGTAATATTAATGGAATTTATCAGGCAGGGCTCTGTGATGATAAAAATGTACAAAGATGCCGAGAAGCTACCACCAATTTTGTTCCCAGTCAGCATTGGTAACTATATGTGCCCTGATTCTGACAATATAAAGAAGGTGATGGTCACCCTGAATAAAATAAATCTGCAGCCTTTCCCGCTAACAAGACCATATGATCCTTACGGCAGGATACAGAATATACTAGGAAAGCCTATTCATCAGAGGCACCTAGAAGATTTTTGGGCTGACTGTGAAGATGAGGTAGAAGCCAGGAGAAGATGGTATCAGAGACTAACTCTGAACCAAATGAGAACTTTTGATTGCATCTCCCTTCCCCAACAATTGAAGAAGGATGATGGCAGGATAATTGCAGATGAATATGAACAAAAGAAGATATACAATGACACCATCTCTACACCTGACCTCACCATGCAGGAAGACATATCTTTGGACCCATTCATTGCCAGGACCATACAACTAACTCAATCTTGGGTTGATGATTAGGTGGAGGCATTGAAAAAGAAAGGTGTTGCCATTATGATGGACAACAAGAAAAAGGGACAAGATATTCCTGGGGATGTATATGATGACTTCCTGATTGAGAAGAGGAAGACTAAGGGAGATAAGTTACCTCCACCACAACAATAGAGCAAAAGACCCCCAAGGGGCAAGAAAGTGGATAAACAACCCAAAGGGGTTATAATCAACAGGGCAGTATTTACAGCTGAGGAGGCAGCCGGATCAGGATCAGGATCAGAGTCAGAATCCCCTCCAAAGAAAGAAAAGCCCAAGAAGAGTAAGATAGCAAAGGCTGGAATAACTGAGACCCTAAAAGTGGGTCAATCCTCATGGAGGAGGAGCCTGAAGAGGAAGAGGCTTCGTTAGTAATAAAGAGAAAGAGGAGAGCTCCATAGGTGTTGGTCTCTACCACACCTAAGAAACAAAGAACCTCCATGAGAGGTGGAATAAGTCAACCCCCCACACTATTACAAGGGGCAGGTAGTGAAGTACCAAAGGAACTTCAGCATAATGTTCCACTTCCTACCATCGTCAAGTTCAAAACTGAACTTGCAGAAGAACAAATGAAGGAAACCTCCCAGACACAAGTAGAAGGACATGTCTTGCTTGATGAGACAATAAATCTATCTGATGATGAGGTAGTGTAGGATGTGGCTACATAGAAGATGGAAACACTTGCTGCTGGAATATCTATGACGCGTCACAAGCCTCCACTAGTTCAAACTGTACTTGAGGAGATGAGACAAGCAGAAGAAGAGCAAGAAAAGAGCCCAGAGCAGGTAACTTAAGAAATAGGGCTAGAAGCATTAATCACAGAGGTGACAAGTCCTGTAGTGATGGATCTGACAGAGAAACAGGATGCAAGTCCTGAACAGCCAGCAGGATCACCTAATAAAGGCCACCCAACAGAAGAGATAGAGATGGCAGAGTCAGAGGGCCATGCTCTTGAGTTAGGCCAACAAAGCCCACATGATACATCAGAGGAACCTGCTATAGTAGAGGTTCAGGAAGTGAAGGCTGATGAAAAGAAGGAAGCACTAGAGGATCCAGCTGCCAAAATACAAGAGGTGGACAGTGCAGGCCCGGGACAAACAATGGCCGCAAAACAAATGCCAGCACCTCAGGCAGAATCCCCAGCATCTAGTGCATTAGATGAACAAGGGGAAGAATTGAAAACAGATGAAATAATGATGGAGAAAGATCATGATCAGCATGATCTACATACAGATACACCACAGGGTTCCCCGCACCAAGAGGATGCTCCTCTGGAGAAAGAGATTCCTCAACAGGAGGATGTACCGCAGGATCAATAGCAAAGCGAGCATCAAGAAGAAGAAAAGGAAAAATCACCATCTCCACAACACCTGCTGATAGAAACGGGAGATATGGGTGAACATCATGATGATGCCGAAAAACATGATCAAGTGCCTCCATGGTTAGCAAAAGAAGTAAATATTGAAGAGGAGCTCAAAATTCAAGAATTCGATGTCTCCACCTTGTTCTCCACAGATATAATGAAACCCAGGAGGAAGGCCAGAATGACATCGGCCATCAAGAGAGATCCGGCCATCGGGAGAAGGACTGCACAAATTGCCATACCTGCGGTGGAGAAAGAAAAAGGTAAAATCGCTGTAGATGAATTTCAAATTAGTACAGTAGATTTGGGTTTTGCCAATGAAGACCAAGAAGGTCAGGAGGGCAAAGACATTATTGACTCTCTAATTCAAAAGGTGAAAAGAGAGAAGGAGAAGAATAAGCAACATAAAGAGCACATTGCTCAGTTGCATGCCTACATCAAAGGGCTGACCAATCCTGATGATACCACAACTGAACATGCAGTCCCATTGACTGCCATTTCTCAGGAGGAGGTAAATAAATTAGACCTCATGAAACAGGAGGCGTCTGTGATAAGGAAATGGATGTCATCCGCATTGGATGATGCTGTAGAAATAATGAAGGCCTCTTTGAAGAGGTGGAGCATTCTAAGTGACTCCAAGACCAAGGTGGATAAATTGCAGATGCAAACCGGGAAAAGGTCTTATAAACTGGAAAAGGTCTTGAGCCTTTTGAGAGAAATAAAGGGGATAAATCCTCAACTGCTTATCAGTAAGTAGGTATTGAACAGTAATACCGCATTGTTGATAGATATCTGGTACAATGACATTCAGTTTGAATGCGAAGTCCTCAAAAGATGCAATAATAAGCTAAGAGATATCAGCATGAGGCTACGAGATTTAATGGCTGAAGAGGCAGTAATATTAGAAACATTGGAAGGCAAGGTGGAAGGTAAAATAGAAAATCAAGATGAAGAATCTACCATGAAAGCTGTACACAAC
Source organism: Cunninghamia lanceolata (assembly GCA_027924645.1). Lineage (NCBI taxonomy): Eukaryota > Viridiplantae > Streptophyta > Pinopsida > Cupressales > Cupressaceae > Cunninghamia > Cunninghamia lanceolata. Next base: position 3,521,117 of record BSBN01001322.1, on the reverse strand, counting down.
AACTTCCAATTGGAGGCAGATGGTCCACCTGTCCACTTGACAGAAGAACTTATAGATAAAATAATGAGGATCAAGGTCCAGATGGAGAAATATAATGAAACACTGCAGGATAGGAAAAATAAGCTGGATAATAGTAGAGACAAGTATGAAGCACATAAGCATGCCATTATTAAAGCAAAAACTCAAGATGGTAGAGGGATAGGTCAAGTTGTGTATTCATATGAGCAGGTCCACAGTAGTATGCAGCCCCATATGCAGCATCATCATCATCAGGATAGCGAAAGTTCAGGAAGCGACGCACATGATGATGACCCGCATGAATCAACTGAGGAGCATGATGAAGACACATCATGAAGGGGATATAAGCATAAGTAGTATAGATAGTTGCCAGCTGGCAACTTGTGCCATTTTGTAAAGGTTGACAAAGTCAAGTGAATCATGACCGTAGATTTGTATTGATAAATCAAGATTGTAGATCTTTTTGTAACGGATTCGTCACCTTATTCTATAAAAGGTGGTGGAATGCCTTATTAAGAACATTCGAAACTTAATTGAAATCTGTTTGCTGAAATATTCAGGGCTCTTTTCAAAGTTATTGTATATGTACATGTCTTTTGCATACTTAATGAAAGAGAAGAGTATTTCGATTACAAATCTTCGTAAATCTTAAGTAATCTGTGTCTGAATTCTGGATATGTGCTTTGATTTGCTGCATCCCTTAGAGTGCTCATCATGTTGCATGTATTGTTTTCATTCATCATCCTCTGAAGTTTGCATCAACTGTATCTAGCTGTGGAATATCCTGGTGAACATATGGTTTGATTTCTTCTCCTCATGATAGTATCAAGTATGTATGTGGATCAATAGCTAAAGGTTCAACCTTAAATTGAAGTATTTCTTTAAGTTTCTTTAAATTTCAGAGCATTTCATCTCCATAATTGCAAATAATTGATGATCTTAAGCAAATAACACAAATATGCAGACATCTCGTAGATAATCATAAATATTTAGCATATTTGAATACAAAGCATGTACAATTGAAAATATCATGCAAAGATTGAGGTATTTCTGCGTCTTCTCACCAAATAACTGCATAATATGACTTCTCTGTAAGGAATTTCTACAGGAATGTCATGATGATGATAAATTTCCATGTAAGGCCCCAAAATGGAAACAGCAACTCACATTAACCTCTGAGTGACTTCAGACGATTCAGACCTAATCACCGGAGACTTGGGATCCTGAATTCTTTGAATTCATAGTATCTTTCAAGATGAATAAAGGTTAATGTGTACTTTTATTCTATGTTTGTTTGTGACTAACATCATGACCAACAAGTGTAAACATGAATATCCATATGACCGTTGACCATAGCTTTAACCTTGAATAACTTCCTAGTTTTAAGGAATTTCCATGTGATCCAGAAGGCAAACCTGCTTAGAATTGCATCCTCTATCATTTGGCAAGCCTTATGGGGGAAATCCATGCTTTGAATTTTTGATCCAGATTTCAAGATCCGGATATGCTTTGATTGCCAGCATGGGAGTTTTGTTGACATGGCGACATTTCATGGAGGCCATATACTTCGTTGGGCTTTCCAAATAGCCTTAGTGGGACTATGGAGGCATGCCATGATGTAGAGGCATGCCACAATCCATAGGAAGGAAGTTGCCAATTGAGGATAAAATGTGCTGATTTGGCCGACGGGAAATAACATAGGCTAAATTATCCAGAAAATTTAGAAATCAAAGAGAAACAAAGTTGTAATAAATTATAAAATCTTCAAATGTTTATTCATATATTTGAAGTGTTTTAAAATCTTGCCTCTCCTTGAAATTGCATCATTTTCTTAGGGAGATGTACTCAGCATTCAATTCTACAAGCCTAGACTGAATGAGGGTGGACGAAATAGTGAAATTATTCAATGTTGGAGTACAAATGCAGCTGCAAAGTGGATTTTCAGGGACAAAAACAAGACTTTCTGCATTCCCTCTTGAATGCATCTGCCATCCATTCATGCAAGCGATCTATTTTGCAGGCTTGTAGGCCTGTCAGAAGTATGGCCACCATTCCAAGGAGCATGGGCTCCATCCCAATTTGTAGGGGTTTCTAGACAAAAGTTAATAGGAGTGTGGGATGTCTTGGGTCATTTTGACCAACTTCCAGTGCTCACTATTGCAGGGAATGAGATTGTTATAATAAATACATCAGATTGCATGTATTTGAAGGAGTTGGTTGCTCCGGGCTATTATGCTACCAAATTTTTTGTTGTCACAGGTCTTGTAATGTGATTGCAAGAACCAGTAGAATCTGATGCATTGTGCTTGTAGCTAGGCCTTTGATGTCTTCTAGTTTGGTTCACCAATGAATGTAATCAATTATTTTGTATCTATTTTTGCTGCAAATTGTTCTTATTTGTAATGGTTATTTGACCTCTATGAGCAATATAAATTGAATATTATCTCTCTCATTGTTCTTGAACTATGTTTATTGGATAGGTCTAAACTATTTTTTGTGGATAAAACAGTCCCTTCCATAGTTTTGTCTTTCTGCCCTAACCTCTTCTTGAATTCCTTTAAGTCCATGTGATTCCCCTTCAGCATTTGAGATCATTACTATGTTATGTCAATGCAATCCAATGCACTAAATCTTGGTGCATCACCTTGTCACTTTCTATTTCTCTCTCTTCCTTTTTCCCAGTGATCATTAGTGTAGGTTTTTTCTATTTCTCTAAGCCTTAAGCTTAGAAAGAGGAATCAACATTCTCTAGAGATCTGATCTCAATATTGTAGGGTCCCACACCTTGAGATCATTCCCATTGTGTCATTAGAATGCTTGGAAGTCTCCAAGTAGGGTGAAATTCTATGTGACAACAAGTTGTATGGTCAATTGTGTTGCATAGATACATCACTAGAACTTAGATGTAAAACCTGTTGGTTCCTTATTTCTATACTCTTTGTGAAGGATAGGGCCACTTCCAGAAAGGAAGGTGTGTCAAGGATTGCCGATCTATGGTTGGAGGTAAAATACTCAGATGATTCTCTCCCTGTGTAGCAGAAGACTCACCGAGACTTGAGTGATACATATCAAGATTCCAGATGCAGTATTCTTTATGTTATGATGTAAAATTATTCTTATTGCCAAGTGCAATATTCATTTTAAATGTAAAGTGAAATGTTCTCACTATGAATTATCTATGAATACATTGATTTTCAAGGTTGAAAAATATTCAGAAAAGATATGCTTTTATTTCCTTGTAATTATGCAAATGTAATGTAAAATAAATTCATGTTTCATTTACTTTCTAAATAAATTGTTTGTGTAATTCTGAGTAATATGAGATGGAATGTTACATGTGGTATCAGATCTATTTGGGTTCAACACATGGACCTAGGTTCTCACTACAAGAAAAATTGTCAACATTTAGTAGATTAGCTAATGTTTGAAATTGATTTTATGCTAGAATGGCATGGAGGAGAATGAAGAAAACTACTAGAAAGTATGTTCCCCAGCATTTACCCAAAATAGAGGTTAAGAAAGAACCTACTGAGGAAGTAAAACTCAAAGAGCACATTGACTATGTTGAGGGTGCTTGGTTGGAGGATTCTGAGACTTTGGCTAACACTCTTAAGCATATACAGCTAGAAAGGAAACAATGTATCAAATTGACCAAGAAACCTATTGTTCCTACTTGTGTAGTTAAACCAAGTAAACCTTTTGCTAAATGTGACATGTCATTTGGGTGTGGACATGATGCACCTATTTTAGGAAAAAAAGTGATGGAGGAGTACCTGCGTGTACATCCACCCTCTAAGTTTGTTTTACTAGATTCTGATGGGGAAGTGAAACCTGAGGAATATCCTTTAACTAACAGTGGCATGTAGTCTTATTGAGTTATTTATCTAAATAAGGATGTATTTATACCCAAAATAAACTATAATAAAGATAAGAGTGTTTTTGTACAAATTTGAGTTTTGTGAATGGATTTTATTGATGAATTTTTAATTAATGAGATGCATTATTCTGAAATCTAATTTATAATTTGATACGAATATTAGGTGTGATATAGAGTATCATCACGGTTTGAACTCAAACAAATCTTGAAGATAGTCAAGGAGAGTCAAATCCTTCCAAAAACCCAATAGCTAAGTTGGATCAGATATTGACCATGCTGAGTGAAACTAAGGAAAGGCTTGGAAACCTAGAACAAGAGGTTAGGGGTCAAGGTAGATCTTGTAGACGTCTGAAAATGGTCACAACCAATTTCATCCACCTACACAATCCAACCCTAATTCACCTGCATCACTTCATCTGATCCATATATTAATTAAATAATGTTTAATTATTTAATTAATTTATTCTGCACATTTTCCCTAAAAATCAAGTTCCTCTACTATAGTTTAAAAATTAAATATTTTTTTACTATAGTTCATAAATCATATTTCAAAAATTAAATAAATCATCATATTTATTAAATTCCCTATTTTGTTCACTTTTGATTACTTTTTGTAATCATCATTATCTCTTTCTAATACATGTGCACATGAATTAATTTTAATTAATTCATCATTACAAACCCCCATGTTCTAGAAATCCACTTGTCATCCTATATACACACATGTACATGACAAGTGGTACTTTGGAAGCATGGTCAAATCTTCCATAAAGTGTACATTTGTCATATTTCTTCCACCCCACTCCATGTATCACTATTCATACCAATTTAAAATTACATGTGGCACTATTTGAACACTATTCATCCAATTTAAAATTCCACTTGTCCTCTCCAAGGAATTTAAAATTCTTCACTAAATCCAAGCCTTACCTTTCCATAAATGAGTCCTTACATGTCATACACCTACCCAATCTTAGCCATCCATCCATTCAAACTTGCAATCTCATCCATTGAATCTTGGAACAAACTTCTCATCCAATCCAATCATGCCATTTGTCCAATTCTCCTTACTTGAGGATCCTCAAGCAATCTCCACCATTGATCCTCCAAATTGATCCTAGCCCTTCAATTCCATCCCCAAAAATCTATAAATTGAGGCATCCACCTCTCATTTTCAACAAGCTGTCATATGCAAAATTACTCTGCCAAATTGAGTGCTCACATACAAATAGTTTAATGTAATCACAAGTAGCATAGTGTAGTCTCATAGCAACATAGAGAAAATCACCATTAAAATGCATAGATAGGGTGCATTAGGTGTTTAGAAGCATCTTAGTGATCTAGCTCAATCTTGAGGTCCCTTGGACTTGGGATTGAGTACATTTTAGGGTAATTTGCATTCATCTTAGGGTCCCAAATCTTTAGGTAGACATTTTTGGCATGCCCGGTGGGACCCCCATCACCTTAGGACTAATAGATTGCATATTTTGTGTAGCTTTTCTTGTGACAGGTTTGATCAACGCGGAGTTTCTGTAGAGTGGCACCTAGCCATCCAATTAGTGCCTAGCCAGTATATCAGCATCCAGTTAGGTGTATTAGCACCTAGCTTCTATTTAGAAATAATTTAGTTTTTATCTTTTTGTCTTGAACTAACACCTGTTTTGCAAGTTCCCTCGATTGTCCAAGACAAAGGATCAAACTACTAACATTTCCTTGCAAGGTATTTGTTAGCTTAGAAACATTTACTTTGGTGCACTAAAATGAACTTTGTGTGTTTAGCTTAGAAAACATTTCAATTTGGTGTACTTAAAATAAACCTTGTTTGTACAAATGTAGGAACACTTTGATTTGGGTGCTTAAAAAGAACTTAATTTGTTTGGCGTGTTTGGTGTTGGTCTCCTACAATGATTTAACAATTGAGTTCTTAAAGCTGTAACTCAAAGATTGGACATCTAACTTGAATAGCTGTCTTAATCACTATGGAGATGCATTTCACTTGTCAACCCAGGGAGGTGAACTTGAAATGGGTCAGCATGGTATGTGCACTAAGAACTTCCAAAGTAGCCACATTCATTCTATAGCTAAGAAAGACATAATGCTGAAGATAAACTGCTAGGAAAGAAATAACAGGAATGTTGAACATCAACCAACAGCTATTTTAAGCTCAAGTACATAACAGAAAATAAAAGTATGGGCAAACAAACAAGAAACTACTCTGTCTACTTTGGTTGCAGGAATAAACACATAATAGAATTCTAGTGGCTACAGGAACATTCAATGCCAGATTTAACTAACTGCTTAATAGAAAATATAACTAAACTAGAGGATGGAATGCTCACCAAGTGGGGCCCCTTGGATGAGTATTCCCTAAAACAAATGTAAACTTAGAAATGCGAACTTATAACTTCATTTTATTCATTGGAAAAGATGAGTACAACTGAACATCATAACTATATTACTAAAAACTGGATAATGCAAATATAATTTCTGATTAATCAACAACCCCTCAGAAGGAGCATTAGAGTCTTATTTATAGAAGGAAAACTACAAAACTAACTACCTAGCAAGGCGGTCAACTCCAACAGAATAGGAGGATGCCACTTTAGGGAAAGCATAGAAAGTGGAAAGGAGGTTACGCATGCATGGAATCTGGTCAAGCAAGTTGCTTCAATGCAGATCTAGCACAACAATAACTCCTAAATTTGCTCAGCAAGTATTTAAGATTAGTTACAAGGTGGTTGTCGTCCCTCCATTTGACATTTGAATGATCACCATGTTTGACTTTTTATGGCAAGTAACCAACCAACATAATCTTCCTTGACTTTGTGGTTGCTGATTATATCTGCATAACAATATTAGTACACACAATAATTGCACATCCGTAACTACCTTAGAGTAACATTCATTAACCATATGTAAAATTAACATAGATAGTTCATATAACATGTCTTTGTCATAAAAGATTATAAGAAATAACCTATGCCCAACATCTTATAGTTTTGAGGAAATGACATAAAAAGATCAGGATCAAAGTACCAAAGTCCAAGATAACTACAGCAAGTGGATAATAAAGTTTATTAAAATTGAGTCATAAACTAGACTCATCATTTGGTGCACTTGCATGTTGTGATAAGTAGATCCCAAGGGATAGAATCAAAGTATCCTCTCCCCTCGCCTCCATAAGGATCTTGGGTGAAGAGAAATGGTTCTATTCTCTTCTTTTTTATTTTTGTAGAAAAGGGCCTGCCTTGGTGGGAAAAGAGGTACTCACCCCAAGGGACGACCCTAAGCGATACTTTCGTTTGGTCCACTATATAAAAAAGGATAAGGCAAAAGCCAAGTCTAACTGGTATTAGCGCTTATCGTACAATGCTAGTTTGAATGGAGGCGTACCTTGTGTATATGAGACTCCTAGTATGACAAGTTAAATCCTTAAGTGGCTCGTCAGACATTCGTAACGTGCCAGTCCCTCGAATATCACCCACTAAACACCTTAAGGTAGAGGCCTACTCTTTTTGACCTTGTGGTAGTTTGTTCAAGGCAAGAGGACACATAATCCTCTCTAGATTCTCACCATATTGCTCTCTAGAGATGAGATAAGAATCCTCGACTTAGCATAAGCTACACATAGCTTTTCGGGGAAAGGGTGATTGGGTCATCCTTCCATTCTATGAGGCCCCTATCCATCCTCTCTCACAAAGATAATATAGTGTGCACACCCATTCTAGGTGTGTTGACATTTGAGTCAGAGATTCCAAGTTGTGGGTTTGACAAGTCACCATTCACCTTGACCTTAGGTAGAATAAACATTGTCTTCAAGTGTTTTTTATTGTGCTTCTATCCATGGAAATTTGGGCCTTGAGAGGCTTCTTGAACATATACACCACACTTGTACTTCCCATCAAACATTTGGCTATTGTGTTCTCTTGATTGGTGTGTTTGTCTACTTGCCAAGAAATCTCATTGGCATTGACCAAGACCACTTGAATCAATTAAAAAATCAAATCCTACAACTTGACAATCACAACATATCACCACTATCCCAAAGTGGCACCCATTTCTTGCAAATTAGCACCTAGTTCCCTGAATCAGTGCCCAGTCCCCTGAATCAACGCCCATTTCCAAAGCCATTAAAAAAGTCAAAAATTTGTCCTTTTGGTGGTCAACAAATCCCCTTTCGACATCATTCTTCTACATCGCATGCCACATCATCCACGTCCATGTCCATTTGTCCCTCTTAGCTTGTGATCCACCCTAATCATTGCTCATTATCCTTGTCATCATCCCCATTAATTTGTAGACTATCCAAGTCATACCTAGTTAATTAGACTTAGACCATCGTTAACCCGATCGTCAACCATAGCATTATCCTTGTAATAATCAATCATTATCCTATCCTTAATTAAATCTTTGGTTGTCATTCATTATCATCCCTAATCGATCCTATCATCCTTAATCTATCCTTATCAATCCATAATCGATCATTATCCTCAAATCAACCCAATCTTTATCAAATCACATCATCCCCATCCATAATCAATCCTTGTCTAAATCCATAATCAACCCAAACTGCATCCAAATCCTAAGGTTAGAATCTAGAACAAATTATCCCTTTGTTTATGATAAGTTTAAGATTTTTCTAAGTCTAGTATAAACTAAACATCATCAATCTTCATCCCATTTTGCTTGGCGCATCTTTTCTAGCCCAAGTAAAATAATCCCATCATCCTTTTGCTTAGGCTCTTTGTCCACCCTAAGTATATAGGATTAATCCTTGATCTTCAATTGTTTTGATCTAGATTATAAACATAGAGTTAAACCCCACTCATCATCATTGGTACCTCGTCATCCAAGTCTGATCTAAGTTCATCTTTTATGCCTCCCATCACGCGATCACAAGCTAAGAAGAAAATGGACTCTCGTTTCCAACCCCTCTCTCCTCATGACTCTACCACGAGTAATATGGAGGGATATGTCAACCAACCAGAAGTGGGTGAAGCATCCACTCATCATCACACCTATTCCCCCACCTTTGTTGATTTTCTCAATGAAAAGAGATTACATGACAAGTTTGACCAATTCATTGACAACCATAAGGATGAATTCCTTAAATGTCTCATTGAACATGGTGCATGCCTTCCATACTCATTTGACCACGACAAGCTCAAGATGATTTTCCATGACAAGCCACCATCAGCCATCCAAGATCAACCATGGGGAAGCGTCCCTAATCCTAATGAACCTATATATGACAACCCATGGGCTGATTATGCATCCAACCCCAATGCCATCCACACCCTTGATCAACAAATAAGGCACAATGTTGTATCACATCAACAAGTAGCAAATCCCCCTTTTAGACTACCATATAGCATGCTCCCCTCCAACCTACCCATTTTTGTAGTCTTGTTTGTATCTACATTTTGATGCATGCTCTAACCCATTGGTTTGTGTCTCCTAGGCCTATTCAAACCCTTATGAAACCCTGAGCTTGCTCTTTTTCCTTGATGGCCTATGTGATTGCCTATTCTAATTCGATGTTGACTGCCCACAACCCATTCCTGGTCACTTAAGTTGTCACTTAAGTGCCTCTCGTCATCGAATTACCAACCCTTGCATCTAGAGTTACCACCTTTTCCCATGCCCCAGATATATCATAGACCCTACTATATTAAACAATGTTCTATCTTTATGTTTACAATCGAATGGGTTTTTATGTCCCCCTCTAGTCATCCTTCCTACCGCAGTCCCCTTCTTAGAACAACTTGTGCACATGTGCTAAAATAAGTCTTCAAGTTGTGCCAAGTCAACTTGCCCTGTATCTGCTATCACATTCTGCTAGGAGGCTTCCTTTCACTGGGTCTCAAATTGTCTTCTTGCAAGGTCATGGGGACACACATGTTGTCTGACGTGTCTAGTGCTACAATGAATTCTGCTAAAGGATTTCTTTCCGCTCAGGGTCCTTTGTCTTTTCTACGGGATCACGAGGTCTGAGCTATCTTCTTGCGTGGTGGTGGTAACATGGGTAGTGTATTTCCCTGATGAGTAAACAAGTGTGTGTGGAGCCACCAGGTCCATCATGGCACTTTTGAAGGTGACTTGGCATTTCACAGAAGGTCTGTACCTTTGCAGGGAGTTGCTTGAAGCTTGCAGCAAGGTTATGAGAACGATGCGGATGTAGATCATGACATGTTATCATCCACGGTGATAGCCATCATTGGCCCTTCGCCCAAGACATACACTTCGCTAGGTCACCCAACCACTCCCAGTGAAGGTGCCACCTTACCCTAAAGGACTGCCAGATTATGACATAATATTTGACATGCTAGGGGAAATTTTAACTCTAGTGAAGGTCATAGATTTAAAAGATCTACGGTGCATGTTCAAAGCTAAAGCAGGTCTCTAGTTTCACACATTCAACATTAATGGTACCTAGTGTGATTTAAGAGTTTTCCCTGTGTTGTTAATATCTATAGTTAAGCATGAATTCCATATCCTCATGCTCTGCATTTCCCTCTTGGTCAGAATTCTTCAAATTGTTGTGGCAAATGAGCGATCAGGCAGTCGTCTTAGAATCTAAATCGTCATCTATAACCTATAAGTTTTCTCCACTCTATTGCATGGAAAAATCTTAATTCCTATCAAATTGTAATCTTTCTAGAGAACGAGTGTAGTTGGAACTGTTAGAATGACTAGTTTTACCTCAGAGGATTGCCCAGTTGCCTTGAGGTAGTTATAGGAATTGGTCGAAGATTTAGAACCCTTATGTGCTTCCATGGCAAGTTTGTCCAAAAGGTTTGTTAAGAGAGAAGAGAGAAAAAGAGATAGAGAATTCAATGACAATATTCTAACCCAACTGTCTAGTTTAGCCAAAAGGCCCTATCATTCAACTAGCGTGGTAGCAAATAGACTCTCTAATACCAATGGGAATTGTAGGGATGCCATCCTTCCAATCAATGGGCATGCATTGTTCAAATATCATTACCGAAAGAGCAGAAGAAGAAGCCCCATAAGTAACCCCTAGATGTTAGGCTTAGCTAGATTTGTAGCCCTGAACGTCTTCATCAATGTCGAGATGATTCAGGCTTTGGCCAAGAAGTATTCCCCTAAGGACCAGGCCATATATGGTAGCAATGGCAGCACCCTGGTAAAGCTTAATCGTGAATACATTTGTCAGGTTTTTCAATTGAACCCCAACTTGAGGGTTCCCTTGGACAAGGGGGCCCTATTCAAAGAATACCGCATGGTGGGTGCTGCCTACATAGTGAAGCTCCTTCCTATTCACATGCCTAGAGTTGGTGGCAAGTTATAAAAGTTTTAAGATAGTGAGAAGGCACCATTTAGCTATGACATTTTTCAAGACTACTTTCAAAAAACCTACTTTGTTGTATGTCAGGTGATGGGGGTAGATGCTACTGTCTTGATGCCCATAGATGCTATGGTCTTGACTTTTGACATTTAGAAGTATGATAATAACACACTCTTTGATTACACATCTTTCATTGAGAAGCAACTCAATGATGCTTTGGAGAAGATAAAGGGAAATCCTTCGGCCGCCTGTTTCATGCATTATTCCCTCCTTTGTCATTTGTTGTTGTATACAGGGGAAGATAAGAACATATGGTTACCGATGCTAAAGATAAGAATAAGGGATGAACATGGTTATTGGTATCCTATTCAGGAGTGGACATATGTATGGGATAGCAATAGAGAGAGGTCTAATTACATGGTCTTTGAGAAATATTTTGTCAGTTGCATTCTCGGGTCCCTTGGCCATCAGGGTCGCAAATTGTCCCAGAGGGTTCAGAGGTTCCTGTGGCCTAAGGATATGTGTCCGGGGCTTGGTATCACCCACAATTGCGGTGACTGGATTCTTTTCAGAGACAGCACTATCATCAGAGTTTATGGATTTGAAGGAACTCATCATTATCTGCCTAGGGCAATCCCTGATAAAGTGGCTTTCTTGGAAATCATGTGGCAGATGAATGAATTAGATAAGACTCATTTTAGGAGCTTCAAGAAGGCTTCTTTCTTACCAACCACTATTGTGTTCTCTAATTTTCTAATTACTTCAAAGGAGTGATTGGAATTGATTCTTGCAAGATTACAATATTTCAAGATGCTTACAACTATGACTAGGGTGTTTGATCCTGAAAGATTCATACACAATACTAGGTTGGTGAATGAGTTCGCTGGTTACATGCATTGGGTCCGTGCATTGGGTCCATCCCATTAATGATGTGATTAGAAATTGTACCTCTTTTGAGGAAACACAACATAAGTATAGATTGTGGAAAAGAGTCTCCAAGACAGAAAAGTATAAGAGGAAAAATGTTCCTGGTTATAGGGGAGCCGATAGAGATATTGCTGATGTTGTTGAAAGAATAAGGGTTATGGTGCAAAATGTAGATGACATATCTTCTGATCTGCCTCCTGGTTTTCAAAATATTCCTGGTTGTACCTTGTCTAGGGAGGCCACTAGTTCTCATGCTCATGTTGTTGTTACCCCACTCCATCAAGTATCCCCTAGACGTTCTTCTGCTCCTAGTTTCTTTATGGGAGAAAGTGAAATCCCGGATCCTCCTGATGAGATTGATGTTATTCAGCCCCCAGTAATGAATATAGAGGCCTCACCAGCAGAAGAGATGATGATCACATTTGAGGAAATAGATGAGGTATCTGATGATGTGAGATCTCTTGCAAGTTAAAAAAGTTTATGGATGATGACTCATTCATCTGCTATAAAGAGTTCAAGGACTTTATTATGAAAATGAAGGGGCAAGAAATACTGAGGAGGGTCAACGGGCTGACCCCTAAAAATAAAGAGCATGTCATCAAAGAATTTTGGGCCAGGGTACACAAGGAGATGGATGGGATGCCCCCAACAAAGGGGAGAGATACAGTCAGGACAAGTGATTACATGCTATTACAGGGATGGGATATTTCTTCTACAATAGCCTTTGATACTATTAAAAGGCTTGAGAACATTGATTTGATAGAGGAATTGGCTAACAAAATATATTCTAGATTTGCCTTTAGTGCAGACTCTAATGCTCTGTCTATATGGTCAATTTCCCCTACCAGAAAGAAGCCTTGTGTTAATTATGATCCTAGTGTGATTACTAGGAACCTTATTGTGCATAGATTGGATGATACCACCCCTCTCCAAGATGCTTCTTTGACTACTAATGTTGCCTTATTCATAGAGGCTTTTGTTAAGAAAATGCAGTCGAATATGGAGAAATTGAACACGCATAACTGTCATCTCTAGGAAAGGGTAAATGCACTTGAGGGCACACTTCCACCAGTTACCCTTTACCTTCCCTTGAAGGAAGAGGGAAGACTCAAGGAGGAATTGAATAAGAGCATGGCCAGGGAAGAAGATGTCCTGAGGAAGATGAAGCAAATGAAGTTGGATTTTATACAAGGTGTGTTGAACAGGAAGCTTGATAAGATCATGTCTTATGTTGATAAGATTTGGGAGTGTCATTACACTCTAAGGGTGATGCTTGAAGAACGCGAGGTTGGAAGTTAGGTTCAAGTTATGGGAAAGATGGGCAACACCTATGATTCCTAGTCTCACTATTTTAGTTGAAAAGCTTTATTGTGATGAAGGTACTAATATATGTTTGGCAGAGTTGGTTGGCTGCCTCAGAGCTATTAGGAGGATGGTATGGAGGCATAGGGAGTTCACCAAGGAATTTGTTGACAAACTCATTCACTTTCATAGAATACAAGGGTCTCACCTACCAGCACTGAGAAATGATTACAAGACACTAGCAAGTTTGGAAGGATGGAGGAAGAAGTGTTTAGAAATCACCACTCCAATCATTTTGGAGATCAACAATGATGAGGAGAGAATCATTGATAATTTGAGTGCTTCTATTGATGAGTTGTCAAGGATTAAATCCAAAATGGCAAACATTACTCTCATCACTGCTCTCCTTGCTAATCAAACATATAAAGGACACTTGGTGGATGTGTATCAGAACTTCCCACCTTAGCACTGAGGGATATTTTGAGTCTGATCATCCTTTCCTCATGGCCCTTCCTTGATAAACTAATTTTTGAATGACATCTAGATGTGACCGGTATGGGCAAATTTGAAATTCAGTTAGAAGAGTGGTCATTGGCATGCTTGTGTCATCATGGAGGGATAGTGCACCCATATGCTTGTGGTTGTAATGGCCAAGTATGCATGGGATTTGTTTTGAAAGAATGAGTATCTTTATTGCTTGTGATGATGGTTCGGTGCTTTTTTCTCTCGTGTATTTTGTCTTCTCTGAACTTATGGGATAGTGGGGGTATATTCCCTTCCAGCATGAGTTTGTTGTTGGCCTAAATCTTGTCTTCTCCCATGTTTCTATAAATGGGAATCTAGGGCTATTTTGTAGATGTTCCAAATTTGAGGTCTTAGGCAGTACTATGTTGTGTACTTGATTCAAAAGGAAATAGAGTATGGTTTAAAAACTAGTGTTCAAATCTGTAAGGTAGTATCACTCTTTGATGTTTTTAATATAAATTATATATTGGTTATGGGATCCTCTTTGTATTACAATTGATGGGGTTAATATGAATTCTAGGTATTAAAGATACTTTAATTCATCTTTACAGTTTTCTGTATTGTGTGTGTTTTTCTTGCGTTCTCTCAAGGAGAGGAATAAGTTGCTTGGAAGACTTGTTGTTGACCATTGTTTGCTTTATGATTTCGTAGGGCGTTCTTGTATTACTAAGTGTGAGAGATATCAACACAAGGTGTTGATATCATAAGTCTGCTAAAAGAAGGATTGTTGTTGCCTGAATGATACATTAGTTTTGTGCATATTAACTCTGTGACCCGTTGGATTAGGCACTGGTCTTCTACTAGGTTAATTCATAAATTTAGACCCATTTCTAACAAACTTAAACCATTTTATACTCATCATTTTATTAATCATATGTTTGGTTAAATATTTGTTCTCAATCATGGTGTGGACTATACTATCATAATCAAGATGAAGTCAGTCGTGTCCCTGGTAAATTGCCATTGAGAACTCTCTGTGTAAATACAACATCATGCACAAATGTCCCTGAAACATTTTAGGTGTTGTATAGGTACAAAAGTGCAGAGGATTCTTCAACTTCTAGGAGTTGTAATCATGTTCGTTGGCCACTAACCTAAGATCTCTAAGCATAAGAAGTTGGCTAATCTTTAGGGGATTTTAGATAATCGGTTGGAGGACCAACAGATTGGTGACTCTACTAGGGAGTTAGCTTGTAACTATCAAGATTTGTCTAGTGGTTTGTCATGGGTGTTTAGAGTCTATACATTTGATGTACATTGTCATTATCATTATTGCCTGTTAAGGGTGCTGACTCTGATTTAAAAAGTGAGGAATTATTTTGCAGTATTTCTCTGGATGAGTTGAAAGTAGTAGATTCCTATAGTTTGGGTGGGGACTCTAACTTTCTTGTGCTAGTGCTTCATTAATTGTAGGAGGAAAGAAAGATAAGAAAGTGTTGTAAGAAACATATGAGAATGAGAAGAATTAGGAAACAAATGAAGAATCATCTAGATCAACAGTTAGATGGAGAATTACCAAGAGGTACTCATCAGTCTTGGAAGAAGGAGAAGGATGACATAGGTAAGTCTAATATTTGCCCTTCTCGACCAAAATCTAAGCTTCATGTTGATAATATTGGTGTAAGTTGTCAGAGGTCATATGAATATGGAATGCTCACAATGTTAGATGAGGATAATTATATCCTAAAGGATTTTATTGAAAAGGAACAACTTCGTGCTAGTCCCATTGCCAGCAAACCACCTATACCTATAGTACCTGGTCCCACAGATCCCACTGAATATGATATGTTGGGTAATCCTGTAAGTAGGTCACCTACCCTTGCTTTCCATATGAATGTTGCAAACTTCTTAGATAATGATTTGGAAACTTTTGATTCAAATACCACACTGCCTGCTGAAGAGGAGTTGTTGAAAGAAATAAATGAGTTGCATAAAGAGACTTAGAGAGTAAGGGAGATGAATATGAAAAGGGCTAAGGAGAGAGAAGAGAAAATTAGAAGTGCTATAGATGAGAGGGATATAATGAAGATAAGACTTGGATGGTTAAAATCAGTAACAATAGAAGAACCCACGCCTGTATCTGTTATACCCACTGGCCCTGTAGTCTCTCAAATCCTTAGCCGTAATAATGTAACTATCCCTTTAAGAAATGTCCCTACAAATACTTGGACTAGTTCTATTGTCACTACCTCTATTCCAACCTTATCAATCCCTAAACCTTTTGTCCCTAGTGGTAATAAGGGGAAAGGACCCTTGAAAGGAGTGAGTATCAATGAAGCAAGATCACCTCAGAGATTCCCTTCATCCGAAGGATTGGATTCACTGGACCTTAAGTTGAAGAAGGAGAATAAACAATTGTAGAGAGAATTGGAAAGAGTGGAGTTATTGACTGCAAACCCAGAGATGCAAAAGAAGATTCAATTCTTGAAATCTTCTATTGGAAATCCTATGGCTTTTGTCTCTCACAACCCGTTGGTCTCTTCCCCTATTGATGTAAACATCCCAGCTTGTGTTAGCCAACTGATGCCTAATCCTTGTATACCTACCCAATCTAGGGATCAGAATATGAGGCGACGTTGAAGTGTGGGAGTAGGGGAGAGCACAGTACTAGTTGTTTAGTGTGAAAATGTTTAGGGTTGATTTTAATGGTTTGTGTTGATCCTCCTTTCATGAATAAACATTCAAGGACATTCAACCAAGTAGAGAACTCTACTATAGATCTCCTATCACTTGGAACATAGGGGAAGATTGGAATTGTATAGATTTGTTATTCAATTAAGCCTAATTATGCTCAAAACCCTAATTTCATAAACTCGTAAATAGATAAATTACAGAAAATGATCACACACAGAGATATAAAATGACAATCAAATGCGTAATAGATTTCAAAGTTGGGTGTGCAGAAAAGTCAGGGACTAGTGAGAGGGCACCCTAGTCCAGTGCCTCAGTTTTTGTCAGGATCTGGGAATCTTGTCTATAACTTGTTCCTATTGTTCCAGAGATTTTATAGCTATGGGATCCAGAGGACTAATGAGTGGGTACTCGAGTCTAGGTCCCTATTTTCTTCTTTGATCTATAATTTTGATAGTCTGCACTGCTCTCTTGCAACTCCACTTCTTTTGCTTTCACAACCTATAACCTGCAATCATAGAAAAGTGGGTTGGGGGTTGTGGTGTTTAGAGGCTTGCCTCAGTCAAGCCCCAGAGAGACATTCAAGTCTTCCAAACAGCCTTGTTAGATAAAGAGTGTGTATCCTTGTGGGATAGAGGCAAAATTCAAAAGATAAATGATAGAAAACACAATTGATATCACCTTGTAGTGAAGATCTCATGGAAGGAAGATGCTCTTCATGCCATGAGGAGATGGATGCCAAATCTGCAAATACAAACATAAGAAAAACAAAGTACTGCTCTGCCACACAATGAATGCCTTGAATCACTTTCACACAATCACAACGCTCATAAAATTTCCATCTAGTTTACAAATAATAAGCTAATCATTCTTATATATGCAACTACAAACATCCCTGCTAAGAATTTTGTAATTCAAACTTACCGTGTTGGCATAAGACCTAAATAATAGTCATAAATAGACACTATGAAATTGGTCCTGACCTAAAATAGGGTAGGACTAGGGTGCAGGCATCCAAGTCCTCCCCCCTGTTTCAGGCAGGAATCATCATAAATGTGCCCCTTATGTCCCATTTGCCATGAAACTTTAGGGTTTTCTCATCGGGAGTCATCAAAATCATGCAAGATGCTCTAAATGCATTCTAAAGGACCCAGGAGCTGAACCTTAAGAGGAAAAAGCCCCCAAGGTTACTTTTTCCGACATAACACTAGCAAGTAACATGATAATCAAAGAGATTATTTCCATAGGAGGCCACTCCAAATGGAAAGATACTGGAAAGTATGTTTTGATGGGATACCTGGTTATCCCAATCCCCTCCCAAATGATGTTAGAAGTGTGATGGCTAAGTTCACTGGTAACAATGTTATATCTAGAGAAAATCATTTAAGGGCATTTCTAAATCTGTTGGATGATTATGAGGTTGAAAATGAAGATGTTATCATGAAGTTATTCATACAGTCACTAGTTGAAGATGTTAGGGATCGGTATAAGGGACTGCTTGAGGCTAGCATCGAGTCTTGGGAGGAGTTCAAGAGGATATTTAGAGAACAATATGGTGACAAGATGGATCCCCATTTCATGCTAAATGAGTTTAACAACATTTCCAAAGCACACAATGAACCAGTCTTAGATTTCAATACAAGATTCCAGAAGGTGATGCTTAGGCTCCCTGTTGATCTAAGACCAAGTGAACAGGTATGTCTTGTTTTGTATTGTAATGCATTTGATTCCAATATTAGTTATTCTTTGAGAGATAAGGACCCCTAGACTTTGAGGGAAGCCTTTAAGACTACTTTGCATATTGAGAATAACAGACGAGCTTCGGGAAAGGTAGGAAAGAGAGATGATCTTAAATTGTTAAAGAATCCTAGAGGACCTCAAGATAAAATATCACCGTCAGAGGACAAATTGGATAAGGTCATGAGTGCCCTCAAGGATTTGAACTACAACGTAACCAAGACTGAGAAAGGATTGTTCAATGATAGGCCTAATTATTAGAAGCACGAGAGAATGCCAAAACTATATGATCAACCATATAATACCACATGGCAAAATGGGAAGCCAGTCCACAATAATCAGAGGGGAATGCTCAATAGATGTACCCCTGATCCCATGAAAAGACCCAGCACCAATGTGGTTGAAGACAATCTTTGGTGTATAGTATGCCAGCTACCTCATTCCCTAACCCAATGTGTGGTGGCTTAGTCACTTCAAGAGCCTGACATGCCTGATAATGAATATGAGGAAGACAGTTATAATTAAAATCATACAATTAATATGTTCTCATCCAAACCATTTATGATAATAGAAGAGTATACCTCCTCAGGGGAAGAGTAAGCTGAGATTGATGTTGACAACCAGAGGTATAATGTAGAAGATTATCATCACTAGGTCTGAGCATGTGAGGGTGAATGTTGCAGATGCAAGTATGAACAGATTTGATTTGAGGAGACCCTCAGAGGAAGAGATCAAAGCCTTAATTTGAGAAATAGAATAGTTAATGCCAACCAAAGTAGACCTATAGTCTATATATCAAAGAAATACCTCTAGAGGTCAAGAGTATTGAAAATGTGAAAAGACCTAATGAAAAGGGGACAATGCCAAGAAATTAGAAAGTACAGTCTGATATGACAAAGACATGTCAGACAGATACAAAGGTGGAAAAGATTCAAGTAAGCCTAATAATCTCAAGGTCCCTACTTCGACCGAAAAGGAGAAAATCAAGAAGGCAAAGGTAGGTAGGGTTGCCTATGATTTAGTGATACCCCCTTTATTTGATATGACTCAGATTTTGTCCTAGATGAATGTCTCAATTCCCTTACTTGAAATGATGAAGATAGATGAGCACAAGAACAATGCTCTGAGAATGATTATAGGTGTGTCTCAAGGATCATCTGATGCTTCCAAAGGATCATCCATTTCCTAGAAGATGGATCAACAGATTAATGAAAACAAATGGAAAGAGATGGGGATCCCTGAGGTATATGTAGGTGAGGCAATGACTACTTCCCCCTCCCAAATTGCTCCATTTTATGTCATCCTACTATTGAATATTAAAATGGTGAGAAACTGCATGGTAGATTTAGGAGCTGCCATTAATATTATGCGCTTGGATGTTATGAAAGAATTGGGGTTGTGGGTTGATACAAGTTATGGCAACTGTTATGTAATGGACAATAGGGCTATCCTTGTTTTAGGAATAATGAAGGATGTTGGCCTGAGATTCACGGTCTTCCCTGACAATGTTAGTGTAGGTTTTTATTTATTTATTTTTCCTACACATTAGTAAGATTTCTTAGGTTATATGAGAGTGGTTAGGATGAGGACACGTGGCATAATCCTTCAATCACACATGTCATTCACACCCACATTTGGGTAGTTGAATGTCACACCCTCTTTTGGACTTATTTTCCACCTCCCCATAACCATTTTCTGTCTTTACCTAAGTAGATATAACCATGTAATCTGGCATTATCCAAGTAGATATAACCCCCGCCTATTTTGAGAAGTTGGGAGTTATTATCTCTCTTGGCTTTATTTGGCCTTATTTTGCTATATAAACATCACTCACCTCTCCCTTTGCTAATGAGCTATTGAGGACTGATATTCTGTTCATCTTTGGGTTTCTTTCTTGCTTTCCTTCAATCATTTTGATCTTGGGTGGCTTCATAGCCAAATCTAACATGGTATCAAAGCTGGTTGTGAGTTGTGGGTTAGCATTATTTTAGGAAATATGGGTCCTATTATTTATTCAAAGAAAAGTATGCTCTTCTCTTGCATCTGATGATGACCCAGAGAATCAGAAACACTTGAGAGAAATCTCAATTTTTGGGGGGTTTTGTGTCTAAGTTTGCCATTTGCAGGTATTTCAGAGCTCCCTGGAGACATTTTGAGCTCACCATTGAGTTCAAAGCAGCCAGAAAAGTTAGATCAGCCTTTTATTTCGTCCAAATTGGACACTAGGGGTGAGATCTGTGAAGGTTCAAAGCAAACGATTTTCTATGGAGATCCGGCATGCTACTCAAAATTGGGCACTTTGAAGCAAAACAGACTGTGCCATCACATCCAGAAGGCCCAAAAACCCCTATTTTCATATATAATTTGTCAAATTCTGACAAAGTTGAATTTGGGGCAAATTTTTTTAGCACGCTGAACCATACGGCTCTACCTACGCAGCGCATGGTGTGGATTTCAAAAAAATATATATATTTATTTTTTCTGCGTTAAAAAAATATATATATATTTGCTCATAAAATTTTGCAGTTTTTTCTAAATATATAAAAGTTATTTTTGAAAATCAAATTAAAATATATATATATATATATATATATATATTTGGGGATTTATCCCTGCGCAGTATGCAGGGTACCCCTGGGTATGGTCTCTCCTTGGCCCTTGGGCCCCTTTTAATAGGGGTGGGTGTGGCTTTTTAGCCACCACCTAAAGTTTCTTTTTCATTATTTAGCCTTCTTTTAAGGCTTACGTACCCCACTTCAATACTTTGCCTTTTATTAAAGGCTTTTTTTAATACTTCCATCTTTTCAATAATTTTCAAATCTGTATTCAAACTCAAATCCATACCTACAACCTGCTACCTGCTCCTCAGTTTTTGTACTAGTACTTTGGAGCCCTTGCCACATTTGGTGTTTTTTTTGGCAGTGCTATTAAATTGGGAGACAACTATATTTAGCTGACAGTCCTCCAATTTTGATATTCTTTTAAGTAGACTGGAAGTTTCTTAAATTTGGCAGTTTTCCAAATTTAACAGCAGTTTGGCCAAATTTGGCAGTTTGACTTTTGGAAAATTGTAGACCCTTCACCATTGAAGTTTTAGTTTTTGCATCTGAACTTCAGAGTGCCATATCTCAGTCATACAGAGACCTTTTTCAGAGAAATGTTTTTTTGAAAAGGGGTATAATTTCATGCTCTTCACAGTGGTGGAATCATTTTTTGCTCAGATGATCCCGTTTTTCTAGAAATTTAGTTTTCTCATCAGATCTAAAGGACAATTCTCATTTTTCTGAACTTCAAACGCTTGTAACTTTCACATATGACCTCAGATCGAGGTGATTCTTTTTTTAAAAGTGGATATTTTTCCAAAAACTACACATTGGTGTAATTTTGAGGTTCTCATTCTGAGATATTTTTGTACTTTCAGTATTTGGGTCCATTTTGGACATTTGTAAAACTCTGGAAAACAACTCCAACATTGTAAACACTCTGATCTATAAAGTGCCAAATCATATTTTGTTTGCGGGGATTCTTTTTTGAGTGAAAAAGGGGGGTCTCTTGCTATGTTTTCTAATCTATTTGCTTGTGCTCATCTTTTCCTGCACATATGGATCATTTCAAGGTTCCTTTGCTAACACCTTATAACTATGCAAATTGGCATCAACATGCATGGAATACGTTAATGCAACTTGGGTATACTCCATATGTTGAACAAAAGGTAGATGAACCTTCAGATGATAAGGAAAAGATAAAATGGATGCTTGAACATACAAAAGCTCTTGGATGTCTTCGTAGCTTTGTTTCCCTTGATCTCTTGTTTTAGATTAAAGCATGTACAAATTCACATGATGCTTGGGAAAAGTTAAAATCTTTGTATGGTAAAATAGATGAAGTAAAAGGCTATCAAATTGACAATGAATTGATGAGCCTTGATCCTAAGAACTTTGGCAACATCCAGGATTATATAACTAAGGTTAATGATCTGAGAGCACAATGTAAAGCAAGTGGTATTGAGAAAAAAGACATTCAGTTAATCTATAATGTACTGAACAAACTTGGTCCTAAATATGCAACTTTTGTTTCTAGCTTTCATACTCACAGACTGACTATGGGATCTGCATATACTATGCCTTCATTTGCATCTTTTTTTGAGATGTTAATGCATGAACAACAGAAGCTTCTTTCTATGGGTCTCATAAAGCCATCACAGACTTAGGCTTTGTTGGCTGGTCAATCTAAGGGATAGAAAGAGTCAGGACAATCTGACAAGAAACATAAGAAATCAAATAAAAATCCACACAGATCAAGCACAGAACAAATCCTTTTCAAAGGAGGACTCATCTAAGAAGGAGAAGTCTACTTGTGCATATTGCAAGAGGACTGGACATGAAGAACATTCTTGTTATAAGAAGGATATTGATGAGCTGAAACATCTTCTTAAGAAGAACAATATTAGTCTACCTTCTAGAATGTCTGAGTCATCTTCTTCTTCTTCTTCTTCACAGTCAAGATCTAATAAGGAAAAGGATCATGCAGGTTCTACTTCTGAGTCACATAAAAATAAAGTTAAAACTCTTTGTGCTTCTACAAGTCTTGAATCAGGGAGATGGCTTCTAGATTTTTGAGCTTCTCATCATATGGCTTCTACACAGTCTATTTTCTCTTCTTTTGAGCCTTGTGTTATGCCACCTATTCTGATGGGAAACAACACTTACATGAATGTAATTGGGAGGGGATATATTGATATTGGGGATGACACTTTCAATGATGTTTTGTGTGTACCTCATTTGTCAAATAATCTTCTTTCCATCTATCAAATTACCCATGGTGGAGAAGGGAAGACTGCGGAATTCACACCTAATTCAGTTATCATCAGAGACTTAGAGAGAAGAGAGATAATTGCTACTGGGGTGGTTGATCATGCATCCTGGTTGTACACCTTTTTAGACTTTGCACCTGATGATGGTTCTGATCCTTTGGTTGTTAAACACACTCCTAGTGTGAACTTTGATTTTGAGGAGAATTTTGGTTACTTGAACCTGGGTATTTTCACATCAGATCTAGTTCTTGAACCTTGTATTTCTTCTCCTACTCCTACTTGTTCTAAGCTCAACATTGTAGCAGTGACACAAGAGGTTCATATTGGTCTTCCAGAGTCAGTTCCTTGGACATATTCCTACCAGACATTTCATCCTTGTTTGTAGAGTCCCACATTTCAGATTTGGGAGACACTATCAATTGCATTCATCTTCTCTTTGATGAAGTTGAATCTTCTTCAGATGTTATGAGGGCACATTCAAACTCTCATGTTATTTCTCTACCTACACCAGTTTCTATAGTGATAGATTCTGTAGACATTCATAAGTCCACATCATCGACTCAGTCATCATTCATGTTGACACCCTCTGCAAAAGTACCTGAATCTTGCATGGTACCTGATTCATCTTATCAGTGTTTGTCATAGTTTGGCATTGCATCAGAGATTCTTGAGCAACATTTGGAAGAGGCATCTTTGTCTTTAGAGGAGATATCTTCATACTTGGATCCTATTCTACTTCAGTTTCCACTTGGTTCTAGATTTTCACTCTCATCAGTTAGTCCTGAGACTCCTGATTTGGTTGTGACATCTTTCGACATCGACATGGAGACACATGATCAGTTTTCAGAAACTACATATATTTTGAGTTTTCTTCCTTCATATTCCTTTCAGGAATGGGAAGATATTCTACATACACCTTTGGTTTTATTTCTGCCTAAGGGGAGGAATGTTGTTCGATGATCGTGGACCATCTCCTACATCCAGTTTCAAGCATCAACCATTGGCACAGTTGAATACTTGGGAGGAGGCTACTTAGTCTCTCTTCTCCTCTCTATTCTAGAGGGGACTTTTTCCTTGCATGGGATTCTTTCTTGTATGAAGGAACTTATTTTCTTTTTCTCTCTTTTGGGGAGGAGTTTTGCCCCACTGGGTTTTCTCCTTTTCTCTGTTTGTGAGAGATTTTGCATGTACATGGGTACCTAACATGGCCTTGTAGCCGGGACCCATTTTTGCATCTTTACATCTTTTCACCCACCTAAGCTACGCTTAAGGGGGGGTGTTAGTGTAGGTTTTTATTTATTTATTTTTCCTACACATTAGTAAGATTGCTTAGGTTATATGAGAGTGGTTAGGATGAGGACACGTGGCATAATCCTTCAATCACATGTGGCATTCACACCCACATTTGGGTAGTTGAATGTCACACCCTCTTTTGGACTTATTTGCCACCTCCCCATAACCATTTTATGTCTTTACCTAAGTAGATATAACCATGTAATCTGGCATTATCCAAGTAGGTATAACCCCTGCCTATTTTGAGTAGTTGGGATTTATTATCTCTCTTCGCTTTATTTGCCCTTATTTTGCTATATAAATAGCACTCACCTCTCTCTTTGCTAATGAACTATTGAGGATTGATATTCTATTCATCTTTGGGTTTCTTTCTTACTTTCCTTCAGTCATTTTGATCTTGGGTGGCTTCACAGCCAAATCTAACAGACAAAGTTTAGAAGATGGATGTTACTGTTGTGGACATCCCTCCACAATATGAGATGCTCTTGTCAAGATAGTGGACTGCAGAGGTTGGGGAAAATATACAATTGGATTTGTCTTATGCTACCATATCAATGAATGGGAGGGAGGCCAGATTGGATGAGGAGCCTAGATTTCATACTATAGTAGGGCACATTGATAGGCCCAATTACCATGATCAACAAGTCAATTTTTGCAATAGTGACATGGACAATTTCAGATTGGAGCCATATCAGGAGGCTCCAAGCCACACTGACCCCTTACGGGTTGAGGTTCTAGCTGATTAGGTAGGACTATAGAAAACGTACTTTGATGGTGCATGTTCTATAGATGGAGTAGGCACATGTGTGATTTTTATCACTCCTAGTGGGAAAACCTTCAAACTTTCAGTCCTGCTAAATTTTTCTTGTACTAACAACACTGCAGAGTATGAGGCTTTGCTCCTTGGCTTAAATATGGTAGTCAAGCATGGTATAAAATTGCTAAAAGTCTTAGGAGATTCTGAGCTAGTTGTCTCACAAGTAAGAGATAAGTATCTGACAAAGCATATAAGACTTAAATAGTATAAATATGTTGTGTGGGATGCCATTGAACTCTTGGATGCTTTTTCCATCGAGTGGATAGAAAGAAACAAGAATGTGATGGCTGACTTCTTGGCAAATATAGCCCCAAGGAGTGACAATATTACTCTATCTGGAATCTCTAAGGTTGAAGTTAAGACTAGGTCATATGTGCCAGACAATATATGCAATTCGCAGGTTTTTAATGATGATGCAGACCTACTAAAATTCTTCCAATGCGAAGATAAGTACCTTTCTCAGGAAATAGATTTTAATGCATTTGTGGAGGTTGTTGATGACAAGGAAACTATTTTTGGAGCTGAAGTGATCCAATTAAAAACAAATAAGATCCCAAGAGGATTGGTGGCCTTGGAGAGAGTGTTTGACAACCATGACAACAAGGAATAGAAACATGTCCCAATCCATAGAGATGATCTAGAAGAGATCAATTTAGGTACCACTACCTCACCAAAGAATGTATATATTGGGAAGAAGAATAGCCCCAATGTGAGAATAATGCTTATTGTTATATTAAGAAGATACACGCATGTTTTGGCGTGGTCTTATGATGACCTAAATGCCTATAGGGAGGATTTGTTCCAACATGAGATTCTCCTGAAGCCGGATGCAAAGCCTTTCATATAGAAGCAAAGGCCTATCAATCCCAGGTTGATTCCAAAGATGCAGCAAGAATTAGCAAAGATGAGTGATGGTGGTATTATTAAGTTGATCAGATATTCCACATGGGTCTCAAACTTGGTACCAGTGAGGAAGAAAAATGGTGATATGAGGCTCTGTGTTGATTTTAAGAATTTAAATATCTCATCATTAAAGGATAACTACCCTCTACCCAATATGGAAATAATGCTCCACAGGGTCACAGGGAATGAGTTGCTATCCATGATGGATGGTTTCTCAAGTTATAACTAGGTGAAAGTATAAGAATCGGAATAATACAAGACAACTTTCACTACTCCCTAGGGAACATATGTTTACATTAGGATGCCATTCAGGTTAACCAATGTTGGAGCTACATTCCAGAGAGATATGGATGTTTCCTTCTC
The DNA here is from genome assembly GCA_027924645.1 of Cunninghamia lanceolata. Classification (NCBI taxonomy): domain Eukaryota; kingdom Viridiplantae; phylum Streptophyta; class Pinopsida; order Cupressales; family Cupressaceae; genus Cunninghamia; species Cunninghamia lanceolata. The sequence goes on along the minus strand of BSBN01001322.1, from coordinate 3,494,602 downwards.
AGATCTGATCAATGTGATCATGGTTGTGTATCAAGATGACTTGACTACCTTCTCAAAGAAATTAGATGATCATTGTATGCATCTGGAACAAATTTTTAGAAAAGCATTGGAGTATGAGATATCCCTCAATCCAAAGAAGTGCATGTTTGTAGTGTCAGAGGGAAAGTTGTTGGGACACATTGTGTCCAAGGATGGAGTGAGGATAGACCTAGAAAGGGTAGCAGCTATTGATAAGATATCAATCCCTAAAATGGTCAAGGCAATACAGTCCTTCTTTGGGCAGATCAACTTTGTGAGGAGATTTATTTCCGACTTTGTAGAAATTGTTAAACCCATCTCCAAGATGCTAAAGAAGGGAGCTAAGATTATGTGGGATGATGATGTCATCAATGCCTTTGTGGAAATAAAGAGGGCTATCAAGGAAGTGTTAGTGTTGAAATCTCTAGATTTGGTAAGCCTTTTCAGATATTCTCTTTTTCTTCATTCCATACTATCGTGACAGTTATGTTGCAAACAAATGAAGAAAATTTTCAACAACCCATTGTATTTTTTAGCAAGCCCCTTCAGGTTGCAGAACTAAAGTATGATATGGTAGAGAAATAGGCATATGCCTTGGTCAAAGCGATGAGAAATTTTAGACCTTATTTGGTTGGTGCAAAAGTAGAAGCATATGTACCCAATGCAGCTGTAAAAGATGTATTGGTCCAACAGGAAGTCACTGGCTGGAAGTGTAGGTGGATTAATAAAATCCAAGAGTTTAACATTGATATCTGGATCATGAAATTGGTCAGGGGGTAGGGATTTGCTAGATTGATGGATGAGGCCAACTTAGAGGCTGCTCAATTCAATGTTGTTGGAAGAGAAATGAGTGCAGTATGCAACCTGCAAATGACATCATGGAACACTAACATTATCTATTATCTAACACATCTCAGATGTCTGAATGGACTCACTGCAAATCAACAAAGAACCCTAAAGTTGCAGTTTGTAAGGTACGTATTTCTAGAGGGTGATCTATACTAGAGGTGCAATGACGGTGTCCTTTTGTTTTGTCTAGATAAAAATCAGACTAAGGATATGTTGATTGAGATGCACGTTGGAGTATGTGGGGGACATCTCATAGCTAAAATGATAGCTCACAAGATTTTAAGAGCTAGATACTACTGGCCTACCCTATTTTTAGATTTCCATACATTCATGAGAAGATGTGAGGCATGTCAGAAGTTCTCTGGGAAACTCAAGTATTCAAGTGCACTACCTCTCATTCCTATGCAAGTCGAGGCCCCATTCCACCAATGGGGCATAGATTTCATCAGTGAGATCAATGAAAAATCCAATGGGGATAATATATGGATCCTTGTAGCTATAGACTACTTCACCAAATGGATAGAGGCTATCCCAACTAAAAGAGCTATAAGTAGGGTAGTGATGGATTTTGTCTTGAATCACATTATTTTAAGATTTAGGACACCAGTCAGATTAATTATGGGTAATGCTATGTGTTTTAGGTCTGACAAATTTATAGGTTTTTGTAATAGCTAATGCATTAAAATGTCATATTCTTCCCCCTATCACCCTCAGGTTTTTGTAAGTCTGATGAAAATTATCAGGAGAATGTTGGATAAGAACAAAAGAGCTTTGGATTCTAAACTGAGTCTGGCAATGTGGGTTGATAGGTTGACTATCAAGAAAGCCATTGGGAAGTCACCGTTTGAACTTGTTTATGGTACTCAGGCTAGGTTGCCTATGAACAATCTTCTCCCTATTTATAAATTCATCTAGGAGGAGGATTTGCACATCCTTGACCCTATGAGGGAAAGGATTGAACAATTGATTGAACTAGATGAGGTCAGAAGGGATGCACAGAAGAACAATCTCAAAATGTAGCAGAGAGCTAAGTATCTATTTGACAAGAGAGCTACTGACATAAAACTTGAAGTTGGTGACCTGGTTCTGATGTGGAATGCTCGAGCATAGGAAAAGGGAAAACATGGAAAAATAGAGGCATTATGGTTGGGACCTTATGCCATAACAGAGCATCATGGGAAAGACTCATATTTCATTCAGACCATGAGTGGTAAAGCCCAAGAACTGCCAGTGCGTGGATAGTTCTTGAAGTAATTCTTTGCTTGATCATATCCATGCACATTTGTACTTTAATGTAAATAGTTGTGTTCCTTCGTGTTCCTTTTCTTTGCCTTCTTCATTTGTGTGGTCTGCTACCTCCCTAAGATTCTAGATCCTCATGATGCCCATGTGGTCATCTGTCCCCAACTAGAGCCACTATTTGTATCTACATTTTGATGCATGCTCTAACCCAATGGTTTGTGTCTCATATGCCTATAAAACCCCTTGTGAAACCTTGAGCTTGCTCTTTTGCCCCGGTGGCCTATGTGATTGCATGTTCTAATTCGATGTTGACTGCCCACAACCTATTCTCGGTCACTTAAGTTGTTAGTTAAGTGCCTCTCGCCATCGAATTACCGGCCCTTGTGTCTAGAGTTACCACCTTTTCCTGTGGACCAAATATATCATAGACCATGCTTTGTTAAACAATGTTCTATCTTTACGTTTGGTGTCGAATGGGTTTTTATGTCCCCCTCCAGTCGTCCTTCCTAGTGCAGTTCCCTTCTTAAAATAACTTGTGTGCATGTGCTAAAATAAGTCTTCAAGTTGTGCCAAGTCATCTTGCCCTGTATTTGTTGTCACATCCCACTGGGAGGCTTGCTTTTGTCGGGTCTCAAATTTTCTTCCTACGAGGTCACCAGATTTCTTTCTGCTTAGGGTCCTTTAGCTTTTCTGTGGGATTGCGGGGTCTAAGTTGTCTTCCTATGTGGTGGTGTTAACATGGGTGGTGTATTTCCCTGATGAATAAATGAGTGCGTGTGGAGCCACCATGTCCAACATGGCACTTCTGAAGGTGACTTGGCATTCTGCAAAAGCTCTCTACCTTCGCAGGGAGTTGCTTGAAGCTTGCAGTTGGGTGGTGAGAAGGGTGCGGATGTAGATAATGAAATGTTATCATCCACAGTGGTAGCCATCATTGGCCCTTCACCCAAGACATACACTCCGCCAGGTCACCCAACCGCTCCTAGCTAGCTAGCGAAGGTATCACCTTAACCTAAAGGACTGGCAGATTGTGACATAATAATTGGCAAGCTAGGGGAAATTCAAACTCCAGCGATGGCCATAGATTTAAGAAGATCTATGGTGCATGTTCAAATCTAAAGCAGGTCTTTGGTTTCACACATTTGGCATTAATGGTGCCTGGGGTGATTTGAGAGTTCTCCCAGTGTTGTTAATCTATGTAGTTGAGCATGCATTCCATATCCTCATGCTCTGCATTTCCCTCCTAGTCAGAATTCTTCAAATTGTTGTGGTGAACGAGTGATCAAGTGACCGTCCCAAAATTTGAATCATCATGTGTAACTTGTAAGTGCTCTCCACTCTATTGCATGGAAAAATCTTAAATCTATTAAGTTGTAATCTTTCTAGAGAACGAGTGTAGTTGGAACTGTTAGAACGACTAGTTTTAGCTCAGAGGATTGCCTAGTTGCCCTGAGGTAGTTATAGGAATTGCTCGAAGATTCAAAACCCTTATGTGCTACCATGGCTATTTTGTCCAAAAGGGTTGTTAAGAGAGCAGAGAGAAAAATAGATAGAGAATTCAATGATGATATTCTAACTCAATTGCCTGGTTCAGCTAAAAAGCCCCGTCATTCACTTGGCATGGTAGTAGATAGACTCTCTAATACCAACAGGAATTGTAGGGATGCCATCCTTCCAATCAATGGGTGTGCATTGTTCAGATATCATTACCGAAAGAGAAGAAGAAGAAGCCCCATAGGTAACCCCTAGATGTCGAGCTTAGCTAGAATGGTAGTCCTAAATGTCTTTGTCAATGTTGAGATGATTCAGGCTCTGCCCAAGAAGTATTCCCCTAAGGACCATGCCATATATGGTAGCAATGGCGGCACCTTGGTAAAGCTGAATCGTGAATACATCTGTCAGGTTTTTCAATTGAACCACAACTTGAGGGTGCCCTATTACAAGAATACCGTAGGGTAGGTGCTTCCTACATAGTGAAGCTCCTTCCTATTCACATGCCTAGAGTGGGTGGCAAGTTGTACAAGTTTGAAGATAGTGAGAAGGAACCATTTAGCTATGCATTTTTGAAGACTACTTTCAAAAAACCTACTTTACTGTGTGTTAGGTGATGGGGGTAGATGCTACTGTCTTGATGCCCACAGATGCTATGGTCTTGACTTCTGACATTCAGAAGTATGATAATAACACACTCTTTGATTACGCATCTTTCATTGAGAAGCAACTCAATGATGCTCTGGAGAAGATAAAGGGAAATCCTTCGGCCACCTATTTCATGCATTATTCCCTCCTTTGTCATTTGCTATTGTATGCAAGGGAAGAGAAGAACATATGGTCACCGATGCTAAAGATCAAAATAAGGGATAAATAGGGTTATTTGTATCCTATTCAAAGTGGACATATGGATGGGATAGCAATAGAAAGAGGTCTAATTACATGGTCTTTGAGGAATATTTTATTAGTTGCATTCTCAGGTCCCTTGGCTATTAGGATTGCAGATTGTCCCAGAGGGTTCAGAGGTTCCTACGACCTAAGGATATGTGTCCAAAGCTTTGTATCACCCACAATTGGGGTGACTAATTTTGTTTCCAAAGACACCACTGTCATTAGAGTTTATGGATTTGAAGGAACTCCATATTATCTTCCTAGGATGACCCCTGATAGAGTGGCTTTCATGGAAATCATGTGGTAGATGAACGAATCAGATAAGACTCATTTTAGGAGCTTCAAGAAAGCTACTTTCTTACCAGCCACTATTGCTTTCTCTAATTTTCTAATTACTTCAAAGGAGGGATTCAAATTGATTCTTGCAAGATTACAATATTTCAAGATGCTTACAGCTATAGCTAGGGTGTTTGATCTTGAAAGATTCATACACAATGCTAGGCTGGCAAATGAGTCCACTGGTTACATGCATCAGGTCCATCCCATTGAGGATGTGATCAGAAATTGCACCTCTTTTGAGGAAACACAACATAGGTATAGATTGTGGAAAAGAGTCTACAAGGTAGAAAAGTATAAAAGGAAAAATGTTCCTAGTTATAGGGGAGCCTATAGAGATATTGTTGATATTGTTGAAAGGATAAGGGTTATGGTGCAAAATGTGGATGAAATATGTTTTGATTTGCCTCTTGGTTTTGAAAATATTCGTGCCTATACCTTGTCTAGGGAGGCCACTAGTTCTCATGCTCCTATTGCTATTACCCCACTCCATCAAGTATCCCCTAGACATTCTCCTACCCCTAGTTTCTCGATGGGAGAAAGTGAATGGTGCAGAGGCACCTACCTGACAGCTGGCCTTCATGAGGCAGTTAGTAGTTCTAGGTCTTGTTTATGTTTCCAAGAAGGTCTGTTAAGACCAAATGCATGTAATAAGGTCAAGCTGATCATGATAAGATCATGCTGACCGGGCTTTTTCTATTTTTAGTTAAGTTTGTTAGACTAGCTGTCATGCTGTAGGGTCCGGTTGGATCTCCCATCCGCTTGGAGAGTTCCCAGCCGCTTGGAGTCGGGTCAGTAGTACTCATAGGAAAATCTATTTAAGCTTGAGATCGGTTGATATTGCATAGACAGAGAGATATCATCGATTGGTAGTATAGTATTGTATTGCGCAGAGGAGCTTGAGTGTGCTGTGTGAGGAACATCATATTGTATTGCATCTTTGAAATCAATAAAGATCCTGTTTTCAGTTTCCTGTTTGATCCCCTTTGTGTAATCGATTTGCTGGTTTGGGTGGCTTCATGGATTTACTGATCCATTCCACCGGTTGATCCGTCTGATCGGTGGAATGGCGATGTACAGTAGGTTAGTAGTTAGTTTGTTTGTTTGCATGCAGGTGTGCAGGATCGCGGTCGACAGATGTTGAAGACCCTAGCATGGGCATGTGCTAGGTCAAGTAGATAAGTTTGAGTTGGAAGATCACCTTGAGGTTGGATCAGGTCGTCCCTGGAGGATCGGCGAAGTGAAATTTCGCTAAGTGAAGAAGTTCGTCAAAACGGCATCATCAGGATATCTTGGTGAATATCCTGCAGTCGGGTTAGGCATCGTCATCCAGACAAGTGGAGGAGATGAGCATGATGTTGTCGATTGCATGAAGTGCAAGTGCGTCGGGGTGATCATCATCAGGAGGAGCCGAGGAGGAGCGTATCGGCATCAGGATCATCTCTCGGGAGAGCCCATCATCCGCGTATCACGAGCAGATGCGGGAGTGAAAGTTCGTTTTTTTTTGACTAAGTGTTGAAGAGGTCATCAGGATATTGGGTGACGTCATCGTCATCAGGATATGACGTCATCGTCATCAGGATATTGAGATATCCCCCTACGCGAGTTTATCCTGCCGTTGTTAAGTGCTTGGGTATCGGCAGAAGGCTGTATTAACATCATCAGGAGGTTTCGAGAGAACCAGATAAAGCAGATCATGATGCTGTTGCTTGTGTCGTCGGCTAGCGGAGCATCGAAGGAAAGGTGCTGAAGTGGTCGTCATCAGGATCTTTGGGGGCAACCGGATATTGGTTATCCTGCTGACGAAGGTGGTGTCGCTTATCCTGCTGACGAAGGTGGTGTCGCGTATCATGATGATGCCGCTAGTGTTTGGAGCCCGATGAACAGTGCAACAGGAGGATGTTTGCGCTAGTCGAACATCATGATGATGATGATAGGCGGAAGACGGAAGAAGTGAATAGTAGTCGGCAGGAGGATATTTGTGATGATGCTGACAGTGTAAAGCGGAATATGATGATGATGGTGAAGATGATGATGATGAGGTTGGGCTACAGACATCCATGCTATATGCGAAGGTTATAGTGTGGATGCCTCTGCATCATAGTGGTATCAGAGCTCAGCAAAAGGTCTGGGCTGTTGTGTGTTGATTCTGTCACCGAAAGGGCAGAGGTAGAGTTGAATTGTGTGTTGTGTGTTGATTGAGAGGTTGACAAAATGCCTCCGAAAGGTAGTGGTACTGCAAGGGAATTGCAGGAGATGAAGGAGAAACATGCTAGAGAGATGAGGAAGATGAAGGAGCTTGCTGAAGCACTTCAAGCCAGGCTGACAGCCCTGGAAAAGAACAAAAAGAGGGAAGTGGAAGACAGTGAGTCTGAAGAAGATGCAGATACTGTTGAAGAGTATGAAGAGGTAGCTGAAGATCTGGATGCTGAAGACCAGAGATTGGCAAAACTGTTAAAGGCAGTGCAGAGTGAAAAACCTAAGGTAAAGGTTGATGTTACCAAGTATACTGGAAGCTTGAATGAAGATGAATTGTTAGATTGGATTGCTGCACTTGATAATCACTTTGAATGTGAAGATGTTGCTGAGGATCAGAAGGTAAAGATTGCAAAGACCAAGTTAGGAGGTCATGCTTTGGTATGGTGGGATTATGTACAATCCGAGAGAAGGAAACAAGGGAAGTCTAAGATCACTTCATGGGATAAGATGGTAGCAAGGATCAAGGGTAAATTCTTGCCAAGGGATTATGAAATCCAGATGTTTAAGAAGCTGCAATTTTTAAAGCAGAAAGACAGGGATGTGAAAGCATATACTGAGGAATTTTATCTGTTAAGTATGAGATCTGGTCATCATGAGAATGAGGTAGAAAAGGTGGCTAGGTACTTGGCTGGTTTGAGATTTAACATACAGGATGAGTTAGTTTTAGCTAACCCTAAGAATGTGGAGGATTGTTACCAAATGGCAATCAGGGTTGAAGAAAAGATGAATAGAGGACATGATAAGTCCATGAGAGGAAGAGGAAACCATAGGGGAAGAGGAACAGCCCCTACACAAAAGCAAACCAATGAGGGTCAAGAAGACACTGGTAAAGGACCGGGACAGTCTGATTTCAGAGGTGGATGGAAAGGTAATAGAGGAAGATTTGGAGGTGGTAGAGGTTCTACTACATTTTTAGGAAAGTGTTACACCTGTGGAGAGTTTGGTCATCCATCTTTCAAATGTCCAGAAAACAAAGGTTCATCATCTAGAAATGATAGAACTAGTGACAAGAGAGTACAACTTGTGCAAGAAGAGAAAGTAGAAGAAAGTGCACAGAGTTCAAACAGAGATCCTGGTAATGTTGGATATCCAGAGAGTGGAGAATCATTGATGCTAAGGAGAATTAGTTTGCAGGCATCAAGGGATCTGATGCAAAGAAGAGCTCTTTTCAAGACCACATGTAAGAGTAAAGGTAAGGTATGTAAAGTTGTCATTGATACTGGTTCAACAGACAACATGGTATCTCAGGAGATGGTGGATAAACTGCATTTGGAAAGGATTCCACATCCACACCCTTACAAGGCATCTTGGGTGAGTGATAGTCAATCACTTTTTGTCTCTGAACAGGCATATGTGGATTTTCAGATTGGAGCATATCATGATAGAATTTTGTGTGATATTTTGCCTATGGAATGTTGTCACCTACTGTTGGGTAGACCATGGCAATTTGACAGAAGAGTACTGTATGATGGGTATGCTAATACCTACACCATCAAGAAGGATGGGAAGATTATTAAGTTGATGCCATTGCAGGCAAAAGCTGCAGTACAGAAGGCAGCCCAAATCATTTTAATGGGAAAGAAGGAATTTGTGCAGATGCCTAGAGGAGCAGGCATAAAGGCAGTTCAGGACACTGCAGGGAAAGGAGTTGTTACAGACAACAAGCTGAAGAACGTTTCAGTTGTGACTGACAGAGGTCAGCAGCAGGTTCAGAAACAGGGGTGCAACCAACCATCAGTTGAGAGGAATGACAAGGATGTTGTCATCGTTGGGACTATTGCTTGTCCTATAAAGATTGACAGGAAGATAGAGTTGAACATTTCAGAAGTTCAAGAGGCAGTTCAGAAAGAGGTTCTGGTCAGGCAACCTGACAAACACAAGGTATGTGAGAAAAAGGCCTACATCAACAGGCATGAGGATTTACTTGCCAGAAAGCAAGTTACAGTTCAGAAGTCTTGGAGCAGCCAAGAGACAGCAGCAGACAAAGCTAGAACAGGGCAGAACATTGCACAGGCAAAGTGTAAAGGTGGAGGACTTCCATATCCTAACTCATGGGACATGAGTTATTTTCTTTTGGGGAGTATGGTGCAGAGGCACCTACCTGACAGCTGGCCTTCATGAGGCAGTTAGTAGTTCTAGGTCTTGTTTATGTTTCCAAGAAGGTCTGTTAAGACCAAATGCATGTAATAAGGTCAAGCTGATCATGATAAGATCATGCTGACCGGGCTTTTTCTATTTTTAGTTAAGTTTGTTAGACCAGCTGTCATGCTGTAGGGTCCGGTTGGATCTCCCAGCCGCTTGGAGAGTTCCCAGCCGCTTGGAGTCGGGTCAGTAGTACTCGTAGGAAAATCTATTTAAGCTTGAGATCGGTTGATATTGCATAGACAGAGAGATATCATCGATTGGTAGTATAGTATTGTATTGCGCAGAGGAGCTTGAGTGTGCTGTGTGAGGAACATCATATTGTATTGCATCTTTAAAATCAATAAAGATCCTGTTTTCAGTTTCCTGTTTGATCCCCTTTGTGTAATCGATTTGCTGGTTTGGGTGGCTTCATGGATTTACTGATCCATTCCACCGGTTGATCCGTCTGATCGGTGGAATGGCGATGTACAGTAGGTTAGTAGTTAGTTTGTTTGTTTGCATGCAGGTGTGCAGGATCGCGGTCGACAGATGTTGAAGACCCTAGCATGGGCATGTGCTAGGTCAAGTAGATAAGTTTGAGTTGGAAGATCACCCTGAGGTTGGATCAGGTCGTCCCTGGAGGATCGGCGAAGTGAAATTTCGCTAAGTGAAGAAGTTCGTCAAAACGGCATCATCAGGATATCTTGGTGAATATCCTGCAGTCGGGTTAGGCATCGTCATCCAGACAAGTGGAGGAGATGAGCATGATGTTGTTGATTGCATGAAGTGCAAGTGCGTCGGGGTGATCATCATCAGGAGGAGCCGAGGAGGAGCGTATCGGCATCAGGATCATCTCTCGGGAGAGCCCATCATCCACGTATCGCGAGCAGATGCGGGAGTGAAAGTTCATTTTTTTTTGACTAAGTGTTGAAGAGGTCATCAGGATATTGGGTGACGTCATCGTCATCAGGATATGACGTCATCGTCATCAGGATATTGAGATATCCCCCTACGCGAGTTTATCCTGCCATTGTTAAGTGCTTGGGTATCGGCAGAAGGCTGTATTAACATCATCAGGAGGTTTCGAGAGAACCGGATAAAGCAGATCATGATGCTGTTGCTTGTGTCGTCGGCTAGCGGAGCATCGAAGGAAAGGTGCTGAAGTGGTCGTCATCAGGATCTTTGGGAGCAACCCGATATTGGTTATCCTGCTGACGAAGGTGGTGTCGTGTATCATGATGATGCCGCTAGTGTTTGGAGCCCGATGAACAGTGCAACAGGAGGATGTTTGCGCTAGTCGAACATCATGATGATGATGATAGGCGGAAGACGGAAGAAGTGAATAGTAGTCGGCAGGAGGATATTTGTGATGATGCTGACAGTGTAAAGCGGAATATGATGATGATGGTGAAGATGATGATGATGAGGTTGGGCTGTAGACATCCATGCTATATGCGAAGGTTATAGTGTGGATGCCTCTGCATCATAGTGGTATCAGAGCTCAGCAAAAGGTCTAGGCTGTTGTGTGTTGATTCTGTCACCGAAAGGGCAGAGGTAGAGTTGAATTGTGTGTTGTGTGTTGATTGAGAGGTTGACAAAATGCCTCCAAAAGGTAGTGGTACTGCAAGGGAATTGCAGGAGATGAAGGAGAAACATGCTAGAGAGATGAGGAAGATGAAGGAGCTTGCTGAAGCACTTCAAGCCAGGCTGACAGCCCTGGAAAAGAACAAAAAGAGGGAGGTGGAAGACAGTGAGTCTGAAGAAGATGCAGATACTGTTGAAGAGTATGAAGAGGTAGCTGAAGATCTGGATGCTGAAGACCAGAGATTGGCAAAACTGTTAAAGGCAGTGCAGAGTGAAAAACCTAAGGTAAAGGTTGATGTTACCAAGTATACTAGAAGCTTGAATGAAGATGAATTGTTAGATTGGATTGCTGCACTTGATAATCACTTTGAATGTGAAGATGTTGCTGAGGATCAGAAGGTAAAGATTGCAAAGACCAAGTTAGGAGGTCATGCTTTGGTATGGTGGGATTATGTACAATCCGAGAGAAGGAACAAGGGAAGTCTAAGATCACTTCATGGGATAAGATGGTAGCAAGGATCAAGGGTAAATTCTTGCCAAGGGATTATGAAATCCAGATGTTTAAGAAGCTGCAATTTTTAAAGCAGAAAGACAGGGATGTGAAAGCATATACTGAGGAATTTTATCTGTTAAGTATGAGATCTGGTCATCATGAGAATGAGGTAGAAAAGGTGGCTAGGTACTTGGCTGGTTTGAGATTTAACATACAGGATGAGTTAGTTTTAGCTAACCCTAAGAATGTGGAGGATTGTTACCAAATGGCAATCAGGGTTGAAGAAAAGATGAATAGAGGACATGATAAGTCCATGAGAGGAAGAGGAAACCATAGGGGAAGAGGAACAGCCCCTACACAAAAGCAAACCAATGAGGGTCAAGAAGACACTGGTAAAGGACCGGGACAGTCTGATTTCAGAGGTGGATGGAAAGGTAATAGAGGAAGATTTGGAGGTGGTAGAGGTTCTACTACATTTTCAGGAAAGTGTTACACCTGTGGAGAGTTTGGTCATCCATCTTTCAAATGTCCAGAAAACAAAGGTTCATCATCTAGAAATGATAGAACTAGTGACAAGAGAGTACAACTTGTGCAAGAAGAGAAAGTAGAAGAAAGTGCACAGAGTTCAAACATAGATCCTGGTAATGTTGGATATCCAGAGAGTGGAGAATCATTGATGCTAAGGAGAATTAGTTTGCAGGCATCAAGGGATCTGATGCAAAGAAGAGCTCTTTTCAAGACCACATGTAAGAGTAAAGGTAAGGTATGTAAAGTTGTCATTGATACTGGTTCAACAGACAACATGGTATCTCAGGAGATGGTGGATAAACTGCATTTGGAAAGGATTCCACATCCACACCCTTACAAGGCATCTTGGGTGAGTGATAGTCAATCACTTTTTGTCTCTGAACAGGCATATGTGGATTTTCAGATTGGAGCATATCATGATAGAATTTTGTGTGATATTTTGCCTATGGAATGTTGTCACCTACTGTTGGGTAGACCATGGCAATTTGACAGAAGAGTACTATATGATGGGTATGCTAATACCTACACCATCAAGAAGGATGGGAAGATTATTAAGTTGATGCCATTGTAGGCAAAAGCTGCAGTACAGAAGGCAGCCCAAATCATTTTAATGGGAAAGAAGGAATTTGTGCAGATGCCTAGAGGAGCAGGCATAAAGGCAGTTCAGGACACTGCAGGGAAAGGAGTTGTTACAGACAACAAGCTGAAGAACGTTTCAGTTGTGACTGACAGAGGTCAGCAGCAGGTTCAGAAACAGGGGTGCAACCAACCATCAGTTGAGAGGAATGACAAGGATGTTGTCATCGTTGGGACTATTGCTTGTCCTATAAAGATTGACAGGAAGATAGAGTTGAACATTTCAGAAGTTCAAGAGGCAGTTCAGAAAGAGGTTCTGGTCAGGCAACCTGACAAACACAAGGTATGTGAGAAAAAGGCCTACATCAACAGGCATGAGGATTTACTTGCCAGAAAGCAAGTTACAGTTCAGAAGTCTTGGAGCAGCCAAGAGACAGCAGTAGACAAAGCTGGAACAGGGCAGAACATTGCACAGGCAAAGTGTAAAGGTGGAGGACTTCCATATCCTAACTCATGGGACATGAGTTATTTTCTTTTGGGGAGTATGGTGCAGAGGCACCTACCTGACAGCTGGCCTTCATGAGGCAGTTAGTAGTTCTAGGTCTTGTTTATGTTTCCAAGAAGGTCTGTTAAGACCAAATGCATGTAATAAGGTCAAGCTGATCATGATAAGATCATGCTGACCGGGCTTTTTCTATTTTTAGTTAAGTTTGTTAGACCAGCTGTCATGCTGTAGGGTCCGGTTGGATATCCCAGCCGCTTGGAGAGTTCCCAGCCGCTTGGAGTCGGGTCAGTAGTACTCGTAGGAAAATCTATTTAAGCTTGAGATCGGTTGATATTGTATAGACAGAGAGATATCATCGATTGGTAGTATAGTATTGTATTGCGCAGAGGAGCTTGAGTGTGCTGTGTGAGGAACATCATATTGTATTGCATCTTTGAAATCAATAAAGATCCTGTTTTCAGTTTCCTGTTTGATCCCCTTTGTGTAATCGATTTGCTGGTTTGGGTGGCTTCATGGATTTACTGATCCATTCCACCGGTTGATCCGTTTGATCGGTGGAATGGCGATGTACAGTAGGTTAGTAGTTAGTTTGTTTGTTTGCATGCAGGTGTGCAGGATCACGGTCGATAGATGTTGAAGACCCTAGCATGGGCATGTGCTAGGTCAAGTAGATAAGTTTGAGTTGGAAGATCACCCTGAGGTTGGATCAGGTCGTCCCTGGAGGATCGGCGAAGTGAAATTTCGCTAAGTGAAGAAGTTCGTCAAAACGACATCATCAGGATATCTTGGTGAATATCCTGCAGTCGGGTTAGGCATCGTCATCCAGACAAGTGGAGGAGATGAGCATGATGTTGTCGATTGCATGAAGTGCAAGTGCGTCGGGGTGATCATCATCAGGAGGAGCCGAGGAGGAGCGTATCGGCATCAAGATCATCTCTCGGGAGAGCCCATCATCCGCGTATCGCGAGCAGATGCGGGAGTGAAAGTTCATTTTTTTTTAACTAAGTGTTGAAGAGGTCATCAGGATATTGGGTGACGTCATCGTCATCAGGATATGACATCATCGTCATCAGGATATTGAGATATCCCCCTACGCGAGTTTATCCTGCCATTGTTAAGTGCTTGGGTATCGGCAGAAGGCTGTATTAACATCATCAGGAGGTTTCGAGAGAACCGGATAAAGCAGATCATGATGCTGTTGCTTGTGTCGTCGGCTAGCGGAGCATCGAAGGAAAGGTGCTGAAGTGGTCGTCATCAGGATCTTTGGGGGCAACCGGACATTGGTTATCCTACTGACGAAGGTGGTGTCGCGTATCATGATGATGCCGCTAGTGTTTGGAGCCCGATGAACAGTGCAACAGGAGGATGTTTGCGCTAGTCGAACATCATGATGATGATGATAGGCGGAAGACGGAAGAAGTGAATAGTAGTCGGCAGGAGGATATTTGTGATGATGCTGACAGTGTAAAGCGGAATATGATGATGATGGTGAAGATGATGATGATGAGGTTGGGCTGCAGACATCCATGCTATATGCGAAGGTTATAGTGTGGATGCTCCTATTGCTATTACCCCACTCCATCAAGTATCCCCTAGACATTCTCCTACCCCTAGTTTCTCGATGGGAGAAAGTGAAATCCTAAATCCTCTTGATGAGATTGAAGTTATGCAGCCCCCAGTAATGAATATAGAGGCCCCACCAATAGAAGAGATGATGATCACATTTGAGGAAGTAGATGAGGTATCTGATCATGTGAGATCACTTGCAAGTCAAAAGTTTATGGATGATGACTCATTCATCTGCTCTAAAGAGTTTAATGACTTTATTATGAAAATGAAGGGGGAAGAAATATTGAGGAGGGTTAAGGGGCTAAACCCTTAAAAAAAAGAACAGGTCATCAAAGAATTTTGGGCCAGTGTACACAAGGAGATGGATGTGATTACCCCAGCAAAGGGGAGAGATATAGTCAGGACAAGTGGTTGCATGCTATTGTAGGGATGGGATATTTCTTCTACAATAGCCTTTGATACTATCAAAAGGCATGAGAACATTGATTTGATAGAGGAATTGGCTAACAAAATATATTCTGGATCTACCTTTAGTGTAGACTCCAATGCTCTAGCTATATGTTCAATTTCCCCTGCTAGAAAGAAGCCTTGTGTTATTGATGATCCTAGTGCGATTACTGGGAACCTTATTGTGCACAGATTAGATGATACCACCCCTCGATCTCTAGGCTACTTCTTTGACTGCCAATGGTGCCTTGCTCACAAAGGCTTCTGTTAAGAAAATGTAGTTGGATATGGAGAAATTGAACAAGCATAACCTTCATCTACAGGAAAGGGTAAATGCTCTTGAGGGCACACTTCCACTAATTACCCTTTCCCTTCCCTCGAAGGAAGAGGGAAGACTCAAGGAGGAATTGAATAAGAGCAAGTCCAGGGAAGAAGATGTCCTGAGGAAGATGAAGCAAATGAAGCTAGATGTTATACAAGGTTTGTTGAATAGGAAGCTTGATAAGATCATGTCTTATGTTGATAAGATTTGGGAGTGTCATTACACTCTAAGGGTGATGCTTGAAGAACACATGAGGTTGGAAGTCAAGTTCAAGTTATGGGAAAGACATGCAACACCTATGATTCCTTCTCTCACTATTTTAGTTGAAAAGCTTTATTGTGATGAAGATACTAATATATTCTTGGCAGAGTTGGTTGGTCACCTCAGAGCTATTAGTAGGATGGTGTGGAGGCATAGGGAGTTCACGAAGGAATTTGCTGACAAACTCATTCACTTTCATAGAATCCAAGGGTCCCACTTACCGGCACTAAGAAATGATGACAAGACACTAAAAAGTTTGGAAGGATGGAGGAAAGAGTGTTTAGAAATCACCACTCCATTCATTTTGGAGACCAACAATGACAAGGACAGAATCATTGATAATTTGAGTGCTACTCTTGATGAGATATCAAGGATTGAATCCGAAATGACAAACATTACTCTCATCATTGCTCTTCCTGCTGATAAAAAATATAAAGGACACTTGGCGAATGTGTATCAGAACTTCCCACCTTAGTACTAAGGAATATTTTGAGTCTGATCATCCTTTCCTCACAGTACTTCCTCAGCAAACTAATTTTTTAACGACATCCAGATGTGACTGGTATGGGTAAATTTGAAATTCAGTTAGAAGAATGGTCACTAGCACACTTGTGTCATCATGGAGGGATAGTGTGCCCATATGCTTGTGGTTGTAATGGCCAAGCATGTGTGGGATTTGTTTTGAAAGAATGAGTATCTTTATTGCCTGTGATGATAGTCCCGCACCTTTCTCTCTCATGTATTTTGCCTTCTCTGAACTTATGGGATAGTGGGGGTATATTCCCTTCCAACATGAGTTTTTTGTTGGCCTGAAGCTTGTCTGCTCCCATGTTTCTATAAGTGGGAATCTAGGGCTATTTTGTAGAAATTCCAAATTTGAGGTCTTAGGCAGTACTATGCTATGTACTTAATTCAAAAGGAAATAGAGTATGGTGTAAAAACTACTGTTCAAATATGTAAGGCAGTATCACTCTTTGATGTTTTTAATATAAATGATATACTGGTTATGGGATCCTCTCTGTATTGCATTTGATGGGGTTAATATGAATTTTAGGTATTAAGGATGCTTTAATTCATCTTTATAGTTTTCTATATTGTGTGTGTTTTTCTTGCGTTATCTCAAGAAGAGGAATAAGTTGCTTGGAAGACATGATGTTGACCATTGTCTACTTTATGATTTTGTAGGGTGTTCTTGTATTACGAAGTGTGAGAGATATCCTTAAAAGGTGACGATATGATCAGTCTAATAAAAGGAGGATTGATGTTGCTGGAATGATACATTGGTTTTGTACATATTGACTCTGTGACCCGTTGGATTAGGCACTAGTCTTCTACTGGGTTAATTCATAAATTTAGATCCATTTTGAACAAACTTAAACCATTTTATACTCATCATTTTATTAATCATATGTTTGGTTAAATATATGTTCTCGATCAAGGTGTGGACTATACTATCATAAGATCAAGCCAATCAAGATGAAGTCATTCGCATCCCTAGTAAATTGCCATTGAGAACTCTCTATTTAAATACAACATCTTGCACATATGTCCTTGAAACATTTTAGGTGTTGTATAGGTACACTCGCCTTGGTCTTGCAGAACCAAAAGTGTAAAGGATTCTTCAACTTCTAGGAGTTGTAATCTTATTCGTTGGCCACTGACCCAAGATCCCTAAACATAAGAAGTTGGATAATCTTTAGGGGATTTTAGATAATTAGTTGGAGGAACCAACAGGTCCCATCTAATATTAACATACCCATAGTACCACCTCCACCAAGCAATCCACAAGATGCTCCCACTATCATTCAGCAACTCCTCCCTCCTTTGAACATCCTTCAAAGGTTGATCATCATTGAAATGGTGTTACCACCCACAACACAAAGACCCATCCAAAATGCTAATCCACTCAATCAAATAGAAAATCCCTTGATGAGTTATAACAACCCCACTCACACATATCAATCTTCCATGCATCAACAACCTCCCCGTGGGTCCTTGATACAAAATCCATACGTCACTCAACAACAACCACCACTTCAAAATCAACAAGTCATCCCACAACAACAAACATATGGGTCTCATGTCTACACACAAACCATAGGCCTACCCCCATATGTCGAACAACAATAATACATCCATCCCCAACACCAACAATCATGATCACAACAACTCCCATACATGCCACAACCACCTCGACCAAGAATGGAAAGAGATGAAAAACGCACTCAAAAACATCCAACTAGGGACCCAAAAGAAACATTATAAGTTCAAAGACTTGTGTCCCTATCCATTTGATAGAAACATTGCCATCACACCTTTTCCTCAACACTTCAAAATGCCAAAAATTGATAAATACAAAGGAAAAGGAGACCCTCATGATTACATCAAGGAATTATTCATGGCATGCCAAGAAGTAGCCTATGATGACCAATTCCTCCTTCGTCTTTTTCCACGAATCTTAGGAGGACAAGCCCTAGAATGGTTTATGCACTTTCCCTACGGCTGCATCTCTACTTTCACCGATCTTTCAGAGAAATTTGTCACCCACTTCTCATACAATGTAGAGCATGAAATCACTATGCTCAACCTTTGCAACACCAAACAACGAAGTGGTGAAAGTTTCACCGCTTACCTACAAACATGGAGTTCCCTTGCTAGTAGGCTACCTTGGACCACCCCCGAAAAACAACTCGTTCACATTTTCATCCAAAATCTCAACCAAGAAATGGCCTTCCACTTGCAAGTACATTGTGCATCAACCTTTGAATAAATCATAGAAAAAGGGGTCACCATTGAAAAGGCCCTTATTGCAAAAGGTTTAGTCAAAATCTACAACAAGAATGATAACGACAAGTCATCCAAAGAAAAACCTAAATTTTGGGCTAAAAAAAAAACACCGTAGGAGATGGTGCTACCAATTCCAAGTATATCCAAATTACCACTCCTAAACCAAAAGAAACAAACATAGTCCAAAATGTTTCAAACAATGTATCGGTTCCATCTGCTCCTCCAAAGTGGAATCCCCCTAACAATCCAAAATGCAAGTATACCCCCTTGGGTGAACCACTTGAGGTTGTGTTCCAAAAGCTTTTCCAAGAAAACATGGTTGAGTTCCCCACGATGAAACCATTTGATGAAAACCAACCTAAACCTGCATGGTATAAAGAGAATAAATATTGTGACTATCATCGCATAAAGGGCCATGCCACGAGTAAATGAATGAAGTTGAAAAACTATATCCAAGACCTCATTGATCGCGGGAATATCTAAATAGAAGGAAACAAAAACACACCACCCAATGATGGCCTAGGTGTCTACCAAGACCCTCTCCCCCACCGCAACAATAACCAAACTGTGTCCAAACCATCATCCTCCAACACCAATCCTAACAACCAAGCCAACAATATCAATTACAACAACGTCCTGCCTCCCTACGACAATGTAGTGGGTTGAATTGATTTTGATTCTACTCATGTTGCCACCATAAAACTCAAAAATACCATCCTTGAATGTGCCATTACCACCAGTCGTTGGTGTGTAACCATAAAGGGACCATCCCCATTCTCCACTACTACCACTTCCAAATACAACCTCCTTGACCATCTTGGGAAAACCCCTGCACAAATATCCATTTTGGAACTCCTCAAAACATCTGTCATCTATCGTAAAATCCTTGACAAGGCTCTCCAAGAGTCTCACATCCCCACCAAAATACCACTCGCTCAATTCCAAAACCTTGTCGCTCAATTATCTTCATCATACCACCTCACTTTTAGCCATGCCGACATGCCACCCATCAATCCCATGCATGTATAATAAAGCACTTCACATCGAAGTCCAAATAACGAACCACAAGATCAAGAGGGTCCTTTTGGATAATGGATCCTATTTGAACATATGTACATTAAAATTCCTAAAACTCATGGGGTATTCAGTGGCTTACTTAGAGTCTTTGGTTATCTCCATCAAGGCATATGACAACATAGAAAGAGAATCTGAAGGTACCATATGTCTCCCTATCAAGGTGGGCTCACTCACCATGCCCACTCTATGTCATGTGATTGATCTTGACTTTCCATATAATCTCCTCCTAGGCCAACCATGGTTGCATTCCATCCACCTACCATCAATGTCTCAAGTTCCCTCATAACGGCGTAGAAGTCACTATTCTCGTTGATCAACAACCCTTTGAATATTACAAGGTCTTAAAGGTTATTTATGATCGACAATTTCACTATCCAAGCACCTATGGGGACCATGTCAAAGAATCCTCATCCACTCCATCTACGTCATCATCCACTCCACAAGTCACCATTGATCCATCGCAAGCTTCCACCTCATTCTCCACCCCTACACCTCAAAAGGTCAAGATCATAGACAAAGGGTGTGGTGAATATGAGCTCCACGATGCTTTCCATGTGGGACCATTACCATTTTCCCTCTGCTCCCATGGTCATCATCTTCAAAAGAAGGAACAAGAACAACATCGCAGGATCAATGATAAAATTCCCTTTGTACTAGCATAGGTCTCTAGAGAAGATGAAGTCAAAGAAACAACTTTGAGTGATTGGCTATACCATGATGAAACCACCCCAACACCTGTAAATATGGAATGCTTCAAAGAAAAATATCCCATACCATTTCAAATTTGTACCAAAATGCCTTACCATGGAATGGGACTTGGTTCCGATGAACAAGGTGTTACAGAACCCATCCCAGTTGATCCTACATCTCCCAAGAAATATGCTCAACACTTCTTTTTAGGATATGCCCCAATGATTGTGACAATCCATGGACCCACTAAAACTTTGGTATAGGTAACAGAATCCTCTTCTAGTGTTGAAAACACCACTCTGAGTGCCATCATAGCTTCATGCGAAGACCTTGATCTTTCATGCATCTTCCCTGACAATTCCATCTTCATTATTGATCTCCCCCTCATTCATCCTGAAATCATTGCTTGGGATTATCAAGGACCCCCGCCTATTGACATGTTTCCACATGATGAAGCCCTCTCCGCATTCCTATAACTCCGTGACACATCACAATATGACATATGCTTGCACGCTCATGCCTATTTTGGGGAAGAGGAGATCCTTAGTCCAAAAAAGTAAAAATCAAAAAATAGAAAATCGTCCCCTAGTGAAAACCTCTCTGAGGCACTTTCAGACACAAAAGAGAAAAAAAAAAGACATATCTCTTAATGAAAACCTCTTTGAGGTGCTAGAAGATGAGGATATCCATCTTCCCCCCATACCGTTATACTAGTAGGAGCGTTCCAACATTCTGATTGAAGGCACCCAAGAAATCAACCTCAAAACACAAGAACTGTCCAAGCATACACACCTAGTAGAAAGTCTCGGTACTAAAGAAAAATCCAACCTCTCCATTATTCCTCATGAAGCACCTGATGTGTTTTCTTGGTCCTATGCTGATATGCCAGGGTTGGATCCATCCTTGGTTGTATTGAATGCAAAGAATACTGAGAGGGGGGGTGAATCAGTATTCTTAAAACCTTTTCATTTATACATTCATTAATCCATTTACCAAATTCAATAATATGAAAGAAAAGTAAACATGAGAAGAGCAGCCACAAATTCAAAACACAGACACCAGGATTTTACGTTGAAAACCCAAAAAGGAAAAAACCACAGTGAGTGTTAGCTCACAATATATTATGATAGCAATATCGGATTACATGGGGCTCACTACCCAAAGAAATGCTCACTGCAAGTGGACTCATTGTCCACAGAGAAAGAAAGATAGAAGATAGAGGAAAGTTGGCTCACTGTTAGGAGAAGACTGCTCCAGTATGCATCTACAGAGTGCTGAATTGCAGTTCCATTAGTAGCTTAGTATACAGACTCAAACGTCTTCATAATGTCTACCCTACTTTTCTTCTTAGCTACATATACTCTATTTACTCCCCTTTTATCCTTTTCTGCTCTGTAGTCTACCTTAGATTATTCACAAATTGAATTCGCAAATGTTCCATACACTATCTTCACACCAACACTGAAATGCATCTAATATATATACCCGCAATAAGATTTAACTCAAATGTAGGTCAGCAAACAACACATGAAACATGTATACAACTATTGTACCTAGTCGGCTTGATCTTGTACACAAATACCAATGCAGACTCAAAACAACATACAGTAGTCTTCATATGGGTTGGCATCAATCATTCAATTACTTAGATTTATTGTACAAACAATATATCTTCTCCGCATATAGATCTAACAAGCATGTCGGCTTGCCCCTTAAGAACACACTTGACTAATTCAACTGTCATATCATAACTTCCACTGTGGACCATATGAGACTCTAAAAATCATATCCAAAATCCATCATTGACCTCTTAGCCTACCTTCAAAACCATAGGACATCATAGACCTTTATAGCAAAATGTAGATCTTGGAACTGTCACTCTGTTATAGTGAAAAACTGTTAGACTGGAAGTCGATATTGGATAACTTGTAGAAAATTATTTGTTGAGCTTCAGAAGCTATAAATCTGGATTTAGGTAGTCATGGTATGTATAATTTCTGCCTTAGAACAGCAAGACAAAATATGCCACAGCGGAGGAATGTGGACCCTTTTTCTCTAGTACTTTGCCCTGTTTCTAACTTATGTTTGTTCACCCAGACTTAGCTATTTCACCATATGACTTCTGGAGGAAGTCAGGACTTGAACATTGGAACATATCAACACCAAATAGATATGATTAACATATATAAACTACATGTAATGATATTCAACTAAGGAGGCATACTCACCCAATCACTGACACTTACTCTGCATACTACCCATACTTAGTCATTTTAGGCTTCCAGACCAAAATTGTTTTATGCCTTGTTGTCAAACCAAGTTGATCTACCGGAGTAAGGTCTCTTTGTCTTGTTGGTAGAATCTCTTTGTCTTGTTTCCATCAATGACAACATTCAATCATTCTTCAGAGCAGTGTCTCTTGCCAACAATCTCCCCCTTTGGCATTGATGGCAACACTTAGTGAAAAATGCTTGTCTACTCCCCCTTACTATATACACTCTATTTTTCTTCTCCCCCTTAGGTGTTTGCCCATTTTTCATTGATTTCTTCTCCCCCTTTGACATCAATGAAAAAGGTGTATGTATAGAGGTCAAAAGTGTGTCAAAAATTGCAAACATTGTCATACTCTGCCACATATGTACAGATACAATCTTCAACTTAATTTGTTGTGGGTTGTAGAATGTCATTGAAAATTTTCTTGATCTGAACTAATTATTTATCCCAACTCTTCTTACCATTGTCCAAAATATGAATATGCCCACTTATTAGGAAGACTAATTTCTCTACTTTTTGTAAATCAGAAGGTGTGTTAATTAGTGCACTTACCTACAATGCTTTTGCTGCAAGATTTGACATTGAATCTAGTTTGGTACTTATTAGTCCTCTCAATTGACACATCCTATTTTTCATTTGATCTCTCTTATCCACCAGATTACTTAACTCATTATGGATATTGATCACTTGTATTTCTTTGCTTCTTACTGATGATCAATTGCCGGATCAAATGACTTAGAAATATTTGTCAGCTGCAGTTTTAGATCGTTGATCTTTTCCTCTAACTCCTTTGTGGTTTCCATCCATGATAAACAAAATTTGTAAAAGTCATAGGCTTTTTTTATGGTACTTTGTATACCACTTATTTGTTTGTCTAATGAAGTTTTATCATTGATCAACATGGTGTTCTACTTAGCCAATCTTGTCTCATCAAACTCTTTTTTGACTTTTGTTTCTGTAGATTTTTCAAAGGATTCAAAATGATTGCTAATTGATTTTATCATACTTTTAAGTTGATCAGTTGATGATAATGATGTATCTTTTTGGTATTCAGGAATCAACTTCTCTAGTACATCAGATGCTGCACCAATGAGCTCATTATCTTGTATATGAGTTTTCATAAACTCTTCCTGTGCCTTTGCTTGAAGAATTGACACTAGTTTGAATTTTTGCACAGGAGACATAGAGTCTAAATTTATAGGTCCTTGAAAAAATTCAGGCTCATCCACGACTTGTTTTTCTTTTTCCAAGAATTCCTTAACAAACTTTGCAGTTTCTCTTGTTACACCAGAGACTTCTTCTTGGTTTAGTTCTGGAGGATCTAAATCCATGACATCATTAGCATCATTCTTTTGTTCCAGAGAAGAGTTTTCTTCAGCTTGTTCCTCTTTTTTATCATCATCTTTGTTTTGTTCCTCACTCTTCTCTCTGTCTGTTTGATTATTAGTCTATTGTTCTAGAGGAATACTTGTTTTGGATTGATCCTTAGCTATAGTATCAGTAGCAGAGACTGGATCATCTTTCTCCTTCGGCTCTTCATCACTTTTGTCCAATCCTTGATCCACGTTCTCTTCAGGAATATATGTACCAACCCCAACATTTGTTTCTGCTTTATCATATATAGTTGGAAGATGATGATCCCTTAACACTCTCAAGGTGATTTCCTAAGTACCCTTCACTACTTTCTCAATGTCATTTGACATGAGAGTGTTCATCCTTTTCTTTGTTCTAAATTCTTTTTGCAGCACTTTGGAGACTTTTTCTCTATCTTCCGGTGTGATCTCTGGACATAACTTTATAAGTGTATACTCTCTGAGCTCAACATCCTTAGCCATAGCAGCTTCCTTTCTTGCAGTCATTATACTACCCAAGATGTTTGGGAGATCAATAATGATCTTAATAAGGGCTTTGTTGTAGATGTCCAAGTATTTGATGACATAAGTCTCAATGATCCTCTTGTCTAGATAATCATACTCATCATACAGTTAAGCTATGGGTTTCAAATTTCCATCAACTATTATGGCTTTTAGGATGTCTTCAAGACTTATGGTGGCTTCTCTTGTCTGAAACTTATCTTGTCTTGACCTTTTCTCAACTTTACCCTTACCAGAAGGTTTCTTCTTACTACTCCCGGAGGCTTTGGTGGCCTTAGTTTTCATTTTCTTCACTTATTCATCTGACTCTATCACTTCCTCATCTGCTCCTATGCTGACATACATTCTATGACCTTTGGTGTTCTATCTCTTGTGACTTGTTGCAGGGGCTTCCACACTTGCAGAGGGTGTGGGACCGGAGGACATAGATGCAGTTTCTATGGAAGTAGAACCTCTAGTTCTTCTTTTTGTTATTGTTGGGTTCTCTGGTTGCTTCTTAGGCTCTTCTGGAGCCTTATCTGGTTCATTCTCTTTCCTCTCTTTTGCTTCCCTCTCTGCTTGTGCCTTTTCTCTTGTCTCTTTGATTTGTACTTTGGTGAAACCCCTTTTCAGGGCATAATCTTCTGCTATCTTCTGGGCCTTCTTTGAAATTTTAGGTTTTCTCACCTCAACATGTATCTTTGTAGATAGTTCCTCATATGTCCCAAATCTTTCTTCTTTGGGGTCCCTTGGTTTGCTTAGCATATATTGGGCATAATTGTATAGTACTTTTTCATCAACTTCATATCCTATTGGCATAACCCAGACTGTTCTGGGCTCAACGATCTCCATCAAGCATTGGTCTTTTGTCACAATGAAGCATATGGTGTCCTTGTATTTATCAACAACTGATCTAGGGATCCTTTCTCTAGATTGTATTAACCTTTGGAAATTTCTGAAATAGCCCCATAGGGCTGAGTTTTGTGCATCAATATTTCCTATGCTGCTCAAATAGTTTCTAATCTGTACCGCAATAGGTTTGTCTCTAGTACAAAATAGATTCTTCATGCCTGGTAACTCTTGCATAAAGTAGACAAATAAGCACAAGATCAACATACCAAATTTGAAGGGATATTTTCTTTCTTTTGTTTTCTTCAAGTTTTCCATTAATTGTTGTCGGAGCAGTTCACACAGGTCGTACTCTGCATTTTCTTTGACCATTTGATATACAGTGTATATGGCAGTGTCAGAGATAGAGTTCTCCCAGTATGTGAAGTAGACTTTGTAGTTGATTACCATGCATGCAAATCTGATAGCCGAATTCTTGATATCATTTACTGTAAGGGCATTCTTATCAAATTTGGCTCCTGTTAGCTGCATTACCACATTGTTCTTCATTTTCTTTACACTTGGAACCCTTTCAGAGGAGCTCATACCAATTATAGATTTGATAGCTTCTTTAGTTATCATATAAGGTTCATCAAGCCATAGAAACTCATGAATTATGCTTAGAATAAGCTTAACCCATTCATCATTCATGATCACGGGAAAATCCAACCAGGTGTCTAATTTATTTTCTCCTAGAACTTTATATTCATCTTTCACCACAATATCCACAATAGTCAATTTGTCCAAGTACAATTTTCCTAGATTCATGTGATCATATTCCTCTAGACTGATATGAATGTATGCTCCAACATCTTCCATATGCATAACTCCATGTGGAGTAATTGAGAATGCCCCCATAGGATCGTTTTCTAGTGATTTGAAGAACTATTTCTTAAACTTAGGGTGTGGTTTTTCCACTATCTCAATTACTTAAGGAGTAAACATTTTCTCAAAGTAATTCAATTTTCATAGTAGGGTTTTCAAGTTGTAAATACCTTTTTTGCCCAATTAGGGTTTCCTTGAGATCAATTTGACTTTCTTTGAATCGCTTGGAAATCTCTATAGTCACTAGAGTTTTCACTTTTGTTTACCTTAGACACTTGAGAGCTTGAATGCAAAGTGATTTTTCCTTTAAATACAATCTTTTTAACCTTCACTTGCCAAAACCTAAACATCATAAATGCTATCTTTCAAAAAGCTGTCAACCACTTCTCTGTCAGGCATAGTCGATCCACATTTCTCTATAGTATTCCATATTTGATCCTTTTCTACCAAAATTTCTTTCACAAGGTCTGCCAAATAATTCTTCATATCATATCTTTGTGCTAGATTCCAGCACTTACCATTTGGCTAGGGGATTAGGGTTTTCAATATAGCTCCCTCTGAGCCAAAGCTCCCAATTTACTTGCCAAAGGAATTATCTGCACCAGAAACTAGTGCAGATCCATCTTTGATGTCATTCATATCCTTTTTAATCTAGACCTTGTTCTTTCCTTTATCTTCTCTTTGTTCTATTTTCCTCTTTTCTGTAAAATAGTTTCTTTTCTGATTGTTGTATCTACAAAATCTTGCAACATGTCTGAACTTATTGCAATTGTAGCATACCACATTCCTCTATATTTGATTCCTTCTATTAATTGAATTCATTCTTGATCTGCATTGGTTAGCCATATGCCCAAATCTATTGCATGCAAAACACTTCCCATTGAAGGATTGAGTATTCCTTGTATGGTTAAAACTATTTCTTGCCAGACTTCTACACTTATTTGATATATGACCAATTTTCTTACGAATGAAACATTGACCAAAAAATGATGGAGCATTTTGATTCATTCTACTTTTGCATTAAGCAGCCTTATGACCAAACTTATTGCATTTAAAACAATAGCCATTGAAAGATGGGTACCTTTGAGCATTTGGTTGCCTGACTAGAGGTTTTCTAGGTCTTCTTCTTTGATTCCAAAATTGGTTGCCTCTGTTTTTATTCATCTCAAGGTTTTCTTGACTTGAATTAGAACTTTCTCCTTTTTCGAATCCCAACCCTTTCTTGTCATCTGAACTCTTTTGACTAGCAATCATTTCATCAAGTTTTGCAGAACTTATCTTGATTTTTTCTTCATAGCTCTTAGCTTTCTCCAAATCTAATTTTAGGCTTACAACTTCTTTTTCAAGTTTATCACATTCTTCTAATTTGCTTTTTACTAACATTTTTAGATCTTCTTCTGCTTTATCTCTTTCTACAACTTCCACTTTCAAATCATCTAAGGTTTCATTTGTTGATATCAATTGTTCACTAACCTCTTTGTATTTTTCTTTGAACTTCTTGACTTGTTCTCTTAGCTTTAAAATGCATTCATCAGCTTCTTGAATATTATCCTTAAGATCCCTAATTTCTGCTTCAGGTTTTTCAAGATCAATAAGAGTGCTTCTAGTTCAATATTGTTGTCACATGAGAAATTTCCAAATCTTCTAGCTACCATGAGTATACTATCCTAGATCTTCCTCAAGCTGTTAGGCTTCTTCCAAGGAACTAGACTCTGATACCAATTATTGAATAAAATGAATACTGAGAGGGTAGTGAATCAGTATTCTTAAAACCTTTTCATTTATACATTCATTACTCCATTTACCAAATTCAATAATATGAAAGCAGAGTAAACATGAGAAGAGTAGCCACAAATTCATAACACATAGACACCATGATTTTACGTGGAAAACCTAAAAAGGGAAAAACCATGGTGAGTGTTATCTCACAATATATTATGATAGTAATACCGGATTACATAAGGCTCACTGCCCAAAGAAATGCTCACTGCAGGTGGACTCACTATCCACAGAGAAAGAAAGATAGAAGATAAAGGAAAGTTGGCTCATTGCCAAGAGAAGACTACTCCAATATGCATCTCTAGAATGTTGAATTGTAGTTCCATTAGTAGCTTAGTACATAGACTCAAACGTCTTCATAATGTTTGCCTTGCTTTTCTTCTCTGCTACATATACTCTGTTTACTCCCCTTTTTATCTTTTTCTACTC
Source organism: Cunninghamia lanceolata (assembly GCA_027924645.1). Taxonomy (NCBI): domain Eukaryota; kingdom Viridiplantae; phylum Streptophyta; class Pinopsida; order Cupressales; family Cupressaceae; genus Cunninghamia; species Cunninghamia lanceolata. The sequence goes on along the minus strand of BSBN01001322.1, from coordinate 3,466,505 downwards.
TGTAGACTACCTTAGATTATGCACAAATCAAATTCACACATGTTCCATACACTATCTTCACACCAACACTGAAATCCATCTAATATATATACCCGCAATAAGATTTAACTCAAATGTAGGTCGGCAAGCAACACATGAAACATGTATACAACTATTGTACCTAGTCGGTTTGATTTTATGTACAAATACCAATACGGACTCAAACAAACATACAGTAGTCTTCATATGGGTCAGTATCAATCATTTAATTAATTAGATTGATTGTACAAACAATATATCTTCTCCGCATACAGATCTAACAAGCTTGTTGACTTGTCCCTTAAGAACACACTTGACTAATTCAACTGTCATATCATAACTTCCATTGCGGACCATATGAGACTCTAAAAATCATATCCAACATCCATCATTGACCTCTCAGCATACCTTCAAAACTATAGGACATCATAAACCTTTATAGAAAAATGCGGATCTTGGAATTGTCGCTCTGTTATAGTGAAAAACTATTAGACTAGAAGTCGATACTAGAGAACTTGTAGAAAATGATTTGTTGAGCTTTAGAAGCTATAAATCTGGATTTAGGTAATCATGGTATGTATATTCGCTGCCTCAGAACCGCAAGAAAAAATATGCCACAGCGGAGAAATACGGACCCTTTTTCTTTGGTACTATGCATTATTTCTGACTTAAGTCTGTTCACCCGGACTTAGCTATTTCACCATATGACTTCCAAAGGAAGTCAAGATTTGAACACTGGAACATATCAACACCAAATATCTATGATTAACATATCTAAACTGCATGTATTGATCTTCAACTGCGGAGGCATACTAAACCAATCTCTGACACTTACTCTTCATACTACCCATAGTCATTTTAGGCTTCCAGACCAAAATCCTTTTATGCCTTGCTGTCAAACCAAGTTGATCTACCAGAGTAAGGTCTCTTTGTCTTGTTGGTAGAATCCCTTTTGTCTTGTGGTACATCCTGATGCCAGACCTGTTAAGCAGAAACTCCGCAAGGTGCATCCTCAAGTCGCCTTACTCGTCAAAGAAGAATTACAAAAACTACTAGATGCTAGCTTCATCCACCCTATTGACTATCTAGAGTGGGTCTCCAACATTCTTTTAGTTTCTAAGAAACCTGGGGGCATTCATTGTTGCACAAATTTCCAAGACCTTAACAAAGCATGTTCGAAGGATGATTTTTGGCTCAACAACATTGACATGATTGTAGATCTCACAACATGACATGAGATGCTTTCCCTCATGGACGGCTTCTCTGGATATAATCAAATTAGAATCACCCCTGAAGATCAACATAAAACATCTTTTACCTGTTATTGGGGCACATATTGATGGTAATTCATGCCCTTTGGCCTAAAGAATGCATGGGCAACTTACCAACATGCAATGACAACCATCTTCCATGACATGATACACAAAATAATGGAAGACTACGTAGATGATCTCCTGGGGAAATCAAGAACAAGGGAAGAACATCTTGAGGTCTTGCAACAAATCTTTGCAGGACTCAGAGAATACAATCTTCTCCTCAACCCCAAGAAATGTGTCTTCGGCGTAACATCAAGAAAACTCTTGGGGTTCATTGTTTCCCGTAGAGGCATTGAGGTGGATCTCGCTAAAGTTACTACTATAATAGAAATGCCTCCTCCTAAGACACTTAAATAGTTCCAAAGTCTCCAAGGTAAACTACAAGCTATTTGCAGGTTCATCGCTCAACTCGCAGATAAATGTCATCCCTTCACCCATTTGCTTTGTAAAGATGTACACTTCAAATGGGACCAAAATTGTTAATAGGCATTTGACCACATCAAGGAATATCTAGCTTCACCATCGGTCCTAATGGCACCTATCCCTGGAAAACACCTGTTATTATATATATCATCAACTTCAGTAGCACTAGGGGCACTGTTAGCACAATAGGATGATACCAGCCACGAAAGGGCTATATACTACATTAGCAAGACTTTAGTTGGCTATGAGCTTAACTATGTACCCCTATGGAATGTGCATGTCTAGCTGTCATTTTCTATTCCCAAAAGTTATGACACTACATGCTAAGTCATTCTATCAATCTCATCTCTAAAGTCGACCCTCTCAAGTATCTGCTTTCCAGGACCTCACTCACAGGAAGAATGGCAAAATGGGTTATGTTGTTGAGTGAATTTGACATTGAGTATGTTGATAGAAAAGCTATCAAAGAATAGGTTGTAGAGGATCAGTTGGCTGAAGCACCACTCACAAATTATCAACCACTATCCATTGATTTTCTAGACGAGTCCATCTTAACCATGATAGAATCAACAAACTAGAAACTATACCTTGATGGATCCTTCACCAATCACGGTTCAGGGGTGCAAATACTATTGGTGACCCCATAAGGCGACTATATACCCAAAGCATATAGGATTTCTTTCCCATGCACAAACAATGTGGCCGAATACGAAGCCCTAATCATTGGTCTCAAAACAACAGTACAATGGAATATCTTCTAGCTACAAGTCTATGGTGACTCCCAGTTGATCATCAAGCAAGTAAATGACGAGTTTCTCACCAAGGACGATAAACTAGTGTGCTATAAGCAAATGGTTAACAAATATAAACTATTCTTCACCTACATATAGTTTGAGTAGGTACCTTGCCTTCACAACAAAGCAGTTGATGCCATGGCTACCATTGGTTCTCTTCTGGATATGCCTCATGATAGCCATCAATGTGTGTTTCTTGTGGAACAACTCCTAATGCCAGCATATCGTGTCACCGAGTCAGAATTCATTTGTGAGATTGTTGGTTCGAAAAATCCTTGGTATCACGACATCTACACCTACCTCCAACATCACACTTTCCCTCCTTAATCCACCTGCAAACAACAAAGATCCCTCATTCACTGAGCCACTTGCAACACTATCCTTGCTGACACCCTCTATCGCTGAAGCTATGATGGAACTCTTCTTCGATGTTTAAATATGGAAGAAGCTTCCCTTTCCTTACACGAAGTCCATGCAGGTATCTGCAGAGTGCACACAAGTAGTATTGTCCTAGCCAAGAAGTTCTTGCATACCGGATATTATTGGCCTACTATGGAGCATGATGCATATGAGTACGTGAAGAAGTGTAAGCCCTGTCAATAGCATGGAGATCTTATTCATGCTCCCTCTCAAGAATTGCAACCTATCACCACACCATGGCCTTTCTCTCAGTGGAGCCTAGATCTCATTAGCAAAATGCATCCATCCTCATCCGACGAACACAAATTCATCATCACCACTACCAAATACTTCACTAAGTGGGTTGAAGCCATTCCTCTCACTTTCACTATAGGAAACCAAGTCACCAAGTTCATCCTTTACCATATCATCTGTCGTTATGGTATCCCATCTGCCATTATCACTGACAATGGTAAACCTTTCAAAAACCATGATGTTTAGGACCTTTGTGAACAATTCCACATCCAACATCATTGGTCCACTACATATTATCCCCAAGGTAATGGCCAAGTTGAGGCAACTAACAAAACCTTGCTCAAAATCCTCAAGAAACTTGTCAATGAAACTGATCGTGATTGGCACCTCCACATTCACCTCACCCTTTGGGCCTATCGCACTAGCATTCGCACACCCATAGGAGCTACTCCATATTCCTTAGTCTTCGGAGATGAAGTTATCTTGCCAATAGAGATCAAATTGCCCTCATTACACATCTCCTTGAGTAATGCTATCACTGATGAGGAATACCGTGTTGCATGCCTTCAAGAGCTTGAGCTATTGGATGAACTGTGCCTCAATGCCCTCAATCACCTCCAAGCATACAAAAACTAGCTTCATAGATCCTATAACAAGAAGATTTGTGCTAGGGAATTTGTAGTAGGAGACTTGGTCCTGAAAGAAAATCAAAGGAATTTGTCTGAGCGAGAAAAGAAAGGGAAATTTGAGCTAATTGGCTAGGGTCCTACATTGTCATTGCAAAGTATGGCTCTAGAGCATATTGATTCTCCACCCTTGAAGGAGAAGATCTTAACAAGCCCATGAACATCATTCATTTGAAGCGGTTCCACAGTTAGTCCTCTGAATACCCTATGTCAAAAACACAAAAAAAATAAAAAAATAAAAAAATCACAAAAAAAATAGTAAAGAGAAATAATTTGTCCTATGGTGAAAACCACTTCTTGTGGTGCCTTGGATAAGTACCATGATGAAAACCTACTTGCAAGCATCATGTGTAGGTTCAACCCAGATCCATTATTCAAATCATCTCCTCATCATCATCTGCACTATCCAGCATATCCCATGTGACCCTCATTTGAGCTTCAGAACAAACCCATCATATGAGCTTCCATTGTCCATCATTCCCAAAATATCTCCTGTATCCCAAAACAACATTTCACGCTACTAACATACACCTGATTCTCCTCATCTATCTCTAACCTTGATCCCTTTAGTGGTTTCCCATTGACATCACATCCTTCACCACACCAACACCATCCATATCATGGTTTTTATACTATGGTACAGTCAGAAACCTGACATCCACATCATCTAAACCAAATCTCATCATTCCACATGAACCAATCCCAATCCTTACATCATCAAGTGCCCTAGAACTACATATCATCACCACCCACATTGTAATGTGCCTTGATCTTATGGATACAGGGTATGTAGGCAGTCTGGAATACAAAGGAAGTATCCAGTATGTAGGTACATACAATGTACCCATCCAACCCATTTGGATGGTCCCACTTTCCTGAGCTTGTTGATTGCACCTGATCTACAAATGATACACTTGCTAGGAATCTTATCAAAGAATAACAATCCCATGAAAAATCTTTCACTAATAGATTACCTTTTCCATAACTAGCAGCCTATGTCACCCTGCCTATCAATAGTTTATCTTAATCCACCATCAATTCTTGTCCTAGGATGCATCTTTCCTACAATGGACAAAATCATCAATCCTCCATCCATCCTTTAGCAAGAGATACAATGGCTATGTGTTTTGGGTTAGTTAGTCTTTTGGTCTTTGATTTTTATTTTGTGCACCATTATTGGATTGTTTCAAAGCTGACTTGATCTCATTATATCATGCCATGTGGTGAAAAATCTAGAATGCACCATAGTCATTGCTTTTGTATGCCGCGCTTGTGGGAAGTTCTCATTACTCCATTATAATATTCATATCTTGTGAATTATAGGGTCGAATCTGGCATAGCATCCCCCTTTTGCATATAAGGTTCCTCATACATTTGGTGTACTAAGGGTTTATGCCTTGAACCCCCCTCATTCACTTAGACAAGGTTGTACTATTATGAGCATGCATGGGTTCATTCTATTGTTTGCAGTGTCAAGTCCTATGCATGGATGCCTTACCATCTTGGTTCCACATACCCTGGTGCATAACATCCTGTGCTATATCAATAGTAGCACTCAATTGTTATTTGTAGAATGTCCCCATATGATGTCATCCCTTTATCCTACACATTTACAGCTACCCTCATGACCCCATCCCTCTACTTTTGCTTCAAGATTCACCAACACCTACATTTCCATCACCCCCTACTTTCTACTATCCCATCTCCCCCTTACCATCCTGTGACCATTTTTAGGGATCTATTTGCATATCATGATCACTCACTTCACATTACCGACGCCTAAGTATCCATCCCCACACATCGTCTTGCATCATAAACATGTTAGTCTAACTATAATCATTCAAATATCATATGCACCACATATCATTCATCCATAAATAACCATAGATCATCCTACACCACAAGAACATTAGCATCACACATCCATCATAACACATATATAGACTCTACCCTGCATCTAAATACAAGTCAACTCATAACATCTTCTATCAAAACCATCATAAATATATATATATATATATATATATATATAACATAATAAATATATATATAACATAATATATATATATATATATATATATATATATATATATATATATATATATATATATATATATATATATATATATATATATATATATATATATATATATATATATAACATAATGACTTCCATAAACCACCAAAAGAATACACATAGTCATATGTCCATCATATATAACACATCATAAATCATCAATCAAATAATACATAATACATAGTACATCGATAGAATAATCCATCTCATATATATATATATATATATATATGATCATGATACAAAATGTGGTCCTCATACTTGTCAAACAAAATAGCACATGTACACATCATGCCCCTAGGTGGAGTTGCCCCTGCCTGAAACCTCTAACTTGGCTGGTCTCGAATCCCTCTAAGGAAGAGCCCCCATATCCTGCTGACCTATCTATCTCGGTGCCTATGGAGGCAACATCTGTACTACTACTAATGTATGTGATGGTGAGGGCTACTGAATGGACCTCTCTGACCATCCTGACCTCTTGGATCTAGAAGCTGATGACTGGCTATGATAAATGACTCTTTTTTCTGCTAGTACTAACCCCTCATAAAGTGTCTTGTAGTACTAGGCCTCCCTAGTACTCTCCTGCATGGCCCTCACCATCTCCCCCATCCCTGATGCCTGGCGGGCCTGGTCCCTCTCCTACGCATACTGTCGTGCTAACCCCTGAGCCTATGTCACCTGTACCTAAGCCTATGTCACCTGTGCCTGTAGCCCTATAACCTACACCTATATGGCACTCGTCTATGCCAAATCCCCCTATAACTAGGCTACTTGTCCCTCCAACTGAGCTACCTATACCTCCAATTGAGCTATCTATGCTAGTAGCTTCTATATCTGAGCATGTGCTCTCACCAACTCTACAACACTCTCATCTCTGATCTGTCCCTATAATTGGACTGCTGGTCCCTTGAGCTCGGCTATCTATGCCTATAGCTGGTGTATTTGCTCCTGTACCCTGGCCAACTCTGATCCATCCACATCACCACCACCAACCGTATCACCTCCACCATCACCCCCAACATCTACATTCATCTCCTCTACCCACACCTCCTCCACATCCTCCTCGTCCTCATCTGCATCATCATCCTCCTCATCCTCTATTGCTGCATCCTCTAGTGCTACGTATCCCACTGGCAGCATGAGTGTCACTGGCCTCTGCTACGCCCACCAACGATCATATGCTAGCGTAGTCCCTACATCTGCTACATCCCATCTCACCTGCCATGCCTATGGATGGAGGCCCTCAAACTCTACTATCACCATCTGAGGATCACGAGCCAATCCCCACTGACCCTATACCTCTCGTATCCATGCGAACATCATGCCTACCTGTGGTACATCCTACACTAAACCAAACTATTGTTGCACTCGCTCTGGCAAGTATCTATCAATAATCAGATACACCTAAAATTGACATGACTCTACTTAAATAAATATTTTAAATATTTATTTCACCTTCGCATTCCTCTATCAATAAATAAATACATTTATTTATTTATTTGATTCACTTCCTCTCATTTAATTAAATAAATTACATTTTATTTAATTAATTAAATTCACATACATCACCTTCATTTTGCTAAATAATTAAATAATTTTAATTATTTAATTAAAACCTTTTATTCTTCCAAATTTAAATAAAATACTAATTTTATTTAAATAAAATCTAAATTCTCCACTAAATAAAATATATTTTTATATTTTTTTTGTTATTATTCTTCAAATATCTTCACAAAAATAAAATATATTCTTATATTTTATTCCTCTCATTTATCTACAAAATAATTAAATAAATCTTTTTATTTAATTATGCCTTCTTATCTTCACAAAAATCATTCTTATCTTCTAAAAATACTTTCCTCTTGTCACATAAAAGCAAAAACTGAGTTACAAAAGCAAAATCAGTTTTAAAGCATCTTTAAAGCAAATCTTCTCTTAAATTAGAAAAATAAATTCTAATTTAAGAAAATCAAATCTCATCTCATCAAGAGAGGAGTTAACTCAACAAGGCTGCTTTTTGAATGACATGTGTCCTTCTTCCATTTGTTGCACGTTCCTCAACAATCCTCCTCTATTGATCTTATCTTTTCTTCTCAACCATTGATCTTCCCTCACCTTTTTCTATAAATACAACTTTCTTCTCTTCATTTCATATATATCGATCATTGTGCTAACTTATGTTGCAGAGATACCGGTGCGCCTTTGGCACCCCCATTTCCTTAAGCACTTCATATCCATTTGTTAGTGTTCTTGGAGCTCATCTTCAACCACACGAATATCATAGCCATTCTGTCTTTGTCATCTTCAACAAGCAAGGGAGCAAAAATGCTTCTGAGGGCTTCACCATCAAGATCAAGAACAGATAGGTGAGCAATAGAAAACGATAGGTAAAGAGGTTGTAAGTATATCATTTGTGCTTGTTTTAATCTTCTTTGCTTTCAACTTCGATTGATGTTTGGGTTTTGTTTTCATTGATTTGATTAACCTATTTTCCCCCTCACATTTTGGCACCCACCGTGGGGCCCTTGCCCCCTTTTCTAATCAAAATCTGAGTTTTCTTGTGGACAGGTCCATACAAGTGTAGGTACAGGGTTCTGACAGAGACTTCTGGCACATCTGACTCCTAAAACGACACATTTACCTCTTGAATTGACACATACGAAACTTTGGCGCATTTGACCTCCCAAACGGCACATATACAGTCTGAAATAATGCATATATAGTCTGAAACAACACATATATAGTCTGAAACAGTGCATATACAGTCTGAAATAGCGCATATACACTGAAATGATGCATTCATCCTCCGTAATGGTGCATATACACTAAAATGGTGCATATGACCTCTGAAATGGCCCATATGTTTTGCAGTGCATTTTAAGAAAGTTGTTTTCTTCGCCAAACGCTCTATTTTTCATGAAATCTAGGCAAATTTGTACTCAAAATTTATGGAAATGCCCCCCCCGGATGCAATGGTGAGGTTAGATTTGAGCTAAGAGATCATCTACATACATTTTTATCCAAATCTTAACAAACTAAGGTTAGAAAATGCAAATTTCTGCAGACCGATTGTTTCTTTCTGCACATATGTCCTCTGATTCGATGCATCTATTAAAATAGCGCATATATCTCTTGTTACAGTGCTTTTGACACCTGTCTTAGTGCTTTTGTAAAATGCCGCATGCAATCTCTATTTCTGCACATTCAGACTGCAGTGCGGCGCTTCTGATTCTACTTTTTGTTTTTAGGGTTTTTGATTTTGTGTGTTTGAGCTAACGGTCATTTTTGCAGGGTTAGTGGCTGGATTAGATCATTTAGCTGCTTTGTCTAGTTCATTTAGTGGCTAGATTAGACTAATTAGGGGAAAAGTAAACAAGTGCATTGCATGCAAATTCTACATAGTCTCTAACTAGGAAGAAAGTAACTGAACCCATTGCTATCTTTGCATTGTTAATTCCTTTCCTAGATTAAATCATTGCTATCTCAAACAAATAGGAATGAACATTGCTATGCTCTAAACACTTCCAAGTTAACAATCGTGTGAGTGTACAAGTAGATTAGCCCATTTAGTTTTTCTACTTTTAACTAGGTTGGATTAACCAGTGTATTCTGTGCTTGTGAATGACAATAGGCTTATGTTCTCCCCTTAACTAGGTGACCAAAGTGCCAGACTTGTCATTCCATTTGTTTAACCTTTAGGGGGGCCTGCCCTTGGATGCATGCCTATCCAAGTGGGAACGACCTTTTGTAGGCTTTCATCTAGCGGCTACTTGAACCTTCTTCAAAGGTGACACTGGGTTCACCTTGTTCTTCTATAGCTTCATGAATGAGAGGGCTGTAGGGCTTTTCTTCACAATACAGTTGTTCTTCTAAGAAAGAAGCTTGAGCAGGCAACTGTATGGATCTAGCAGAATTAAATTGACTGACGAACTTATCAAGTTTAGGGGCTTTCTCCATTTCTTCTGTGAGATAGAACTTTTCTTCATCATCAATTTCAAAAATTTCTACCTGAGCTTGAGTAACAACCTTTTCAAGAAAGGCTTTTCTATTTCTTCTCCAAATGCGTCTTGCCATACTTCCAGGAGCAGGAGCATTAAGAATGGATTGTTGATTCAAAGGTCTGGGAACCCAAGGCTCTCTTTGCTGTAATGGCTTATAACCATGCTGCTCAGGAATCTCTGTAGGAGAGACTGATAAACCATACTGAAGAATAGGAGATCGTCGCACAAGAAGCTTAGATGGTCGAGCAGATCCACTTTCTATGGATGGCTGGAGTAAGAAATACTTTCTGGACTTAAGCTGGTCCAGTTTGGCGGTTAACTTTCGCCATGTCTCTTGTCACATAGCCATGGTATGGAGTCGGGATTCAGTTTGGACAATATCTTCTATTACTTTGTCCAATTCAGCACGAGTGTCCCTTCTGAGCATTCTGCAATAGGAGACTTCTGAATCCTCACCCAAGGATTCATCTTCTTTGGTCATTAGATTGACCTGAGCTTGTTCTAGAGCTGAGACATATTCTTTAGACTCTGGTTCTGTACTTGATTCTGGACTGGAGAGGATAATATCCTCTGAGTCACAAGCTAAAGCCAAGCCCTACCAAGCCACTTAAAATAAATTGTGCTTGAGGTGAAAACCTCCTGCAATGAGTGCTGCTGTGTTACACCGACAGCCAACCTCCCCCAAAACCCTCTAAGGCATAACCCTTTGAGGCTGGGAGACTCCATAACGGAGAGTAGTGCTGCCGCATGTGTAACCACTCGAACAGTTGCCCTAATTAAGAACCAATTATTTAGCAAGCCAAAATCCCCTATTTGTTGATGCAAAGGGCGGAGCTCTTAAAGCGGCCTCAATTCATGTGACTCTTAGTAGAGGTAGCAGGGACAATCCTAAGGTTCGGTGGGGGTACGAGCCTAAGGAAACCCAGATCTGGTATGTGTGAGAAGTGAGTGCCGTGGAGGGGAGCCGGTGCTACCAGATCCTGGAGCTATAAGCTTTGAGTGGCACAGCTACAGGATTCAATGAATATTGTCATATCTAGCCTAGGTTGTACTTGTTTTGAGTCAAAATAGTCCAAAAAATACAAAAAAATATATAAAGATAAAAATCATGAAAAACTTCTATGTGTTTGCTGTGTTTTTGCCATAATTGAACATCAGACTATTCAGAAACACCAAGTTTTTCAAGCCAAAAAAAATAGAAGCTCCTGAAAATGATCCAAAATTTTGTAAAATTTCTGAGAAAACAAGGAAAAACACCAGAGTTGCACATTTGATTCGACTTATAACACTTTTGCACTCTGTGCTAGTGCATTTGTTTTTGCGCATCCAAACCAGTAAGCTTTTCCGGTCTTATGTCAATGGAAAACCAATTAGAATATTTTGGTCAAAAACTCTAATACCTGCAATTGCAAATAAGCTTAGATCCCTCGCCCCAAAATTGTATAGCAATTTCTCAACAAGCCCAAGTCTTACAACAAGAAATGGTAATCTTGCAAGTTGAACGTGCCAGTACCAGCTACACCTCGCCCCAAAATCGTATATCCTTTTCCCATACTCATGACAAGGCAAGCACCACCTTAAGTCAGAAATCATATACCACCCCATCTACTAGTCCTCCTTTGCCACCTTCTAAGATACATATTCCAAAACATACCAGTTCTACACCAACACCACCATCTAGTTCCTCAAACTCTAAATGGATGACCAAAAAAGAATCAGATGAGTGGTGGGAAAGAGTTTTTCCAAATTTATACAACCAGAGAAAAGCTAGAGAGAAAGCTAAATCCCCTCATTCACCTATCCATACACCTACCAATGATGTGATCCAAGGGCTACTAGCAGAGAGTCAACCATGTCCCCAAATTATGGTCCTTGACCTTACCAAAGATTCTTCCAATCCCATGTCAAATCCTACAACACCTTCATGTCATCTGCGAACCCTTGAGCTTATCGAAGAACCTCCTACCATGAACCAAAGTCAAAGTCCATTGAACATCCATGTTGTCAACCAAGAATCTATCCAAGAGCTATCCACTTCCATTCAAGAAGACCAAGAGCTATATCAAGAGCACACCTTAGAGCATGTGGAAACATCCACCCTTTGTCTAAATCAAGATCAAAACACCCCCATCCAATTTCAAACCATTCATAACCTTTATCTCTTCCATGACCAAGATAATACCTATGAAGAATCTATCCATGAGAAACTTGATCCTATACATGGGAAAGAGATCTAATTCCAACCTGTTCATAATCTATACCTTCCCTATGATCCAGATACTACCTTTTATGAAGAAGATGTCCATGAACAACTTGATCCCATACCCCTTCATGAGAAAGAAACCTCCATTACTTCTATCCCTCTTACATCTAATCCCATCCATGATCAAACAACTTCTACTTCCTCTGATGAGACACTTGCCTCCCAAGTGCACATGAATGATCAACCCAATAACTTAGATCCTAAAGAGCATAATGATGATCAAGATTCTAGTGATCCTTCACCATCCATTATTGACCAAGCTACAAATCCATCATCTTATATCCTTGGGCTTACTACCTTCATGCATGAATGTTCTTCCTTAGAACACCAACAACCATTATCTACTATCTCACCTTCCTCATCCAATAAGGAACTTGCTACTAGTGCACCTGTACATAATCCCATGGTCCACCGCATACTCCAGAATATGAACTATCAAGGTAAAGGCTTAGGCCTTCATGAACAAGGTATTTTGGAACCTATCCATGTCAATGTTCCTCCACCTTCATACGGCCTTGGATACATACCCCAAGGTGAGCAATCTCAAGATGTTGGTACTTCCTCCACTCCTCCTAAGTCTACTACTTTCCATCGCAAACATTATCATATCCCCAAAACATATGTCGCCATTCCACCTCCATCATCCTACATTTGTCAAAAGCATGTGACCATACACCTTCCACCATCCAATCTACCTCCGCTACTTCCAACTCCTAATAGCCTTCCATGCATCCTACCTCCACTTCTTCCAACACCTTATCCATCCATCTATAAATCCTCTAAATATCCCAATCATGGCCAACAAATGCACATGTCTAAACAACAAGCTTCCACCAACCTCACTTCTGCCATCCCCAGAGGATTCAAAAGCACAAATCTGGATGCCCCTACCTATAAAGTCAAAAATCCTAAGCATCCTCATGACCTAGGCTACAAAAGCTGAAAATTAAAGAATTATCCATATCAAAAGCTGCATACACCCATACACCTCAATGCCAAACTAAAAAAGGTGTGGGTCCCCAAGCAACAACTAATTACCTCTGAAGCTGCACAAAAGCTGCATACACCCAATCCCATACCTTCACAAGAAAATTCTAAAAGAAAAATGGTTTGGGTACATAAGCAAAAAGCCCTCAAGTCAAATGAGGCATCCACCTCTCGCGAATCCCGACCATCCACTTTCTCCTCTGTTATCCACAAATATCCAATCTTTTCATCCCACAAGACAAGCAAAAATTAGAAAAATACTAAGTCTATGTGGGTCCCTAAAGGCCTATATCATTTATCTACCAAGCAAAAGTCTTCATTGCTTCCCACACCACCTGCCTATCCTAAGCTTCAATGTTTATCACGGTATGTGCAACCGTTGGTTATGGTTCCCTTCCATTCCACATAACTCCATCTCCCCTCCCTTCCACTACTATCCTACATATCTTCCTCATCCTATGGTCCATGCTTTTGCATAAACTTTCCTTCCATCCTTGCATAAGTCCTTATGTATTCTGCATCATCATCCACTATTGCACCTTCCATAATCCACTATCTACCTACTTCGTCTCACTTTCATGCAATCCCCTACCAACATCTATGAGCACACTTGACATGGTCCATCCGACGACATCTTTCTAGCGGGACTATCACCTTTTAAGGAACTAGGTACCAGAGTCCCTCTCTTCCATATTCCACCTTCTCCAAATATTCAAAAAAAAAAATGAAAAAGGTAAAGAAAAATCCCTTCATTGAATGATGAAAATCTGGCAAACAGATGCCTTGGATAAATACCATGATGAAAACCTGGCAAACAGGCGTCATGTGTAAGTTGATCTCCTATGTCACCTACACTTGGGGGCACCTTGTCTCATTAGCATATCACTTTTCTCGTACTAGTTTCCTTTCATAGCATTTCCTATCCTATTCCTCTATCCATTACACACCTATACTGTCCAGTCCGTCCATCATAATCTTACATTCCTCTATTATTCTTGATCTTGACAAAGATTGGGGGCACAATGTTGACAAATGTTTTAGATGTCTCTTGACATACCTTATCCCTCCAAAACCATGCAAATCCTTCATTATCCTCTCATCGTCCTTCATCGTAAGCTTCGAGTTATTCCTATGTGACATAGTCCTTGGAGATCACATCCTTGATTCCTCCTATCCACTATTACCCATCCCCATACATACCCATTTCATTCCTTATCATCCATGCATCTACCTATCCATGGTGTTTCCTTGTCATCAGTATCATCTGCTCCATATCTGATCCATAGCTATTCCATATCTAATCCATGTTTGTTCCATATCATGTCTCATCCAATCCATATCTCAGTATGATAGGGTTCACCCCAAACTACGTTACCTCTGCATCATCACGTAGGCAAGGCCATTATCAATGCACCCCCGAGGCTCCTCTTCACTCCACTCCACTGTCTCGTCTGTCCCATATCTAGTCTTTCTGTCAATCTGAGTCCATGCTATTTCTACACCACTTTGCCATCACCTAGGTCTTAGGTCCGCTAGGGTTTACCCCGAACTACGTTGCCTCTGCGTCGTCACGTAGGCAATGCCATTTAGCAATGAGCCCCTGAGGCACTAGGTTAGTCCTTTAGGGCCCATCTCTCCATGTCTGTCTGTCATCTCGCCCATAATAAGTCAATCTTTGTCTAAACTGGGGGCAACTCCTCGACCTAGTTGTAGATTTGGATTCTTGAATGCCACTTTTCTCAGAGGATACCAATAAGGATTGTGATACCTTTCACTAGACAAACAAGAGTAGCAAAGCAAGCTACCCAAAAACAAAGATCTTGAAGCAAAACATCAACCTGTCCTAAACAAAGCAGCGCACCATACCGAAACAGTCAAATGAATTCTATATCAATTATGGTAAAAAGACACATCTAATGCAAGAATGTTTTGTGAATAGGTTAACTTACAGGGTCTTGGATTTTTGTCATTATGTCTTCCTATGCTACTCGACGATGCCAAAAGCTAGAGATGCTATGATGGGGGCATAATCTTTTCCTTTGTCTGCTGCTTGTGGATCAAACTTTAGTAATGTGACGACTTCTGTCTAATGACATGATCAGCCAAAGATCATTGAGGACTCCGAAGTCTGAACATGAAAAGGGGCAATCCTTGTCTGTTGAAATGCAAGAAATACTCAGGTCATTTAGATTCAATTTTGACTAGATGCTTGTATTAACTTGCTATATCAAAATCCATGTAAGTAATACTCAGGTCATCTTAGTTTAATTATACCTAGATGCTTGTATTTTCTTACAACATAATAAAGCCCAATGATGAAATAAGCACTTCAAAATACTTGTTATATCAAGATGACAAATATCCATATCCATATCCATACCGTATTCAATTGCAGTTCATATCCCTATCCATATCCATAATGTATCCAATTGTATCTCATATCCATATCCATATCCAAATACATTTCTCCATATCCCATGCAATAAAATTCTATGCAGAGTATCAATGTTTGCAAAAGCTTGTGATTCCTTCTATCGAGACATTCTTCTATCAATCAAATTTCTATCTATCATTGTATCTCTCATCAACAGTTCTAGCTGTCAATCTGAGCAGTGATCAAAATGCAAGTCTATCCTTAATCCATACCAATCGAGTCAAGCCAATCTTGTCAAATTATCCAATCGCAATCAGTGGTCTTGATCCTAATCTTGTCGTAAACCATATCAATCAGCTATAACTATCCTTCATGTTGCTCTAGGGATATATCGTTCCCTGCCATGACAACACTATCATATATTGTTATCATATCAAATGTCTTAGACAGGATGTTGCATTGTCGAAACCAGACCTGGAGTCTTATACGACATGTTTCATTCCTGACACCAGACATCATCGATCTATATCATTAGTTTACCACTTGACCGGGGCAATACCTTGCCTGTTCTTGTATCATTTGTGCATGCTAGCTTACTTGCTTGCATGGGTCATCATTTTATCTTGCATCACATATCATTCACCTCTTGCTTCTACATCCAACCATTTCTTCTCCTATTTCTCCTCTTCTTCATCGTGAGATTGTCCGTCTCACGCCTTTCTGCCGTCTCCCCGTCCAATCTCACGAGGGGGCATCATGTCGTTAAACTTGTACCAGGGGCAAACTGGGGCATGTATCATTGTCGAAAATTCTTTTTCTTTGAAACAACATGATAAAACACATTGCATCAAAGATGGGCAAAATGTATACAGCTAAAATTGACATGACTCTACTTAAATAAATATTTTAAATATTTATTTCACCTTTGCATTCCTCTATCAATAAATAAATACATTTATTTGTTTATTTGATTCACTTCCTCTCATTTAATTAAATAAATTACATTTTATTTAATTATTTAAATTCACATACACCTTCATTCTGCTAAATAATTAAATAATTTTAATTATTTAATTAAAACCTTTTATTCTTCCAAATTTAAATAAAATACTAATTTTATTTAAATAAAATCTAAATTCTCCACTAAATAAAAAAAATATATATATATTTTAATTATTATTCTTCAAATAGCTTCACAAAAATAAAATATATTCTTATATTTTATTCCTCTCATTTATCTACAAAATAATTAAATAAATCTTTTTATTTAATTATGCCTTCTTATCTTTGTTGGGTGAATATTTTGTCGTTAACTCGCTAATGGCAAAATGGGTATATCAGCCACAGCTATGATGAGACAAAATCTCTCCTCTCAGCAAGGGGAGGTTCCCTCTAATTACTTAACTTTTGTAAATCAAACACTTATCAAATTTATGTACACTAAAAACTATGTTTGTGGGGGTTCCATCTCATCTCATTCTCTTTTTTCAGAATAGATGTTTATATTTCAAACTCTTGATATAAGACTCGTAGATTATCACAATATCACAGAAACACAAAGTCTTCTGTTACCTCACTTATTACTTGTAAATGGAAATATTTGAAGTAGAATGCAGCGCAAAGTCTTCACTCCTCCTCAAGATGATAAAAGTAAATCAAATAGAACAACTTGCAGCACAAAGTCTCCAAACTATTGTATTTTCACAAACATGAACATATAACCCACAACTAATTTGATAACACAAAGTTTACCAGAATCAAATTAAGAGCGCTCTTCAATCACTTGTAATAAACTCCACACTTCAATTATTATCAAAATAAGACTATGATAGCAAGACGTAAGAACAAAACTATCACAACACAAATAATTCCAAGACAAAGATTGGAATTGAACTTGCTTTCTTGTATTGATAAATATTTGAATATTGATTTTCACAAAAAGCACAAAGTCTTGATTTGATTCTCAATTCGCCAGAGTTTTCTTGCAATAGACAAAAGATAGTATTTACAAAAGAGGTCCCCTTTATTTATAGGGAAAGACCTTGAGAAAATCTAGGAAATCTATAACTAATTTGACTTATTCAACAAGAGAGTCCTATTTGACTTATGACTTCTCTTGTCTCACATGTAATTACATTTTAGAAAATTACATGTGCAGATGTCCAAAACAAAATTCCATTTACATAAAAACTAAGAAAAATAAGCTAAGGCATTAGCTTCCTCCATCCTTGTTCCTTAAGAAGTTCTGATACATGGTTTGAACAACTGACATCTCGCATGCATTTGGTTTTGCTGTGTTTTCAGAGATGGTGTGAGCTCGGAGGATTGAATCTTTCACTGCCTTTATTGCCTTTTCATGCTTTTCTAAATTATCCTTCAGGTTCTCCAGAGTCGTATGTTGATCATACAAGTTGTCCATTGAGAGCACAGAGGGAGCTTCCTCTTCAAATTTCTTTTGTACCATTTCTTCAAAAGAATTTATCATTTCCTGCGCCGTGAGGAAACTATGATCTTCCCTTGTCAAGGTGCAAGGAAGTTCTTCCAGCCGATGTACGAGTGTGACATCACTATCTTCGCTGGCTTCTCGAGCTTGACATAGATCTTCAAGTAGACTCTTTATTATGAAAATACGATGAGCTAGAGTCTCTTTGGTTTTGAGATATGATTCCCTGTTGGTGACGACCCCAATGGTGATCAAATTCTTTATCTTGATCTTCTTCATATCTGTCCACTCTTCTAGACTCTCCCCCTGATCTTGCAGCTCCTGCGAAAGTAGATCTACCAGATTATCCAGCTCAGCTTTGGCCTTGTCCATTTTCTCCTTTCTTTCCACAGCGGTTTTCAAAAGAACTCGTCCTTGGGCCAACAACCGTTCCACTACATCCCCCACTATTCTACCTCTAGCTTGGGCTTTTTCAACCTTCTGTATCAGAGGATCTTCCACTGTCACCGCCATTGGTTCCACTATCTCTGATGACTTCACTATTTTCTGAAGGACAACAGCCAGTTGTTCTGCTTTTGCTTTGTATTGCTCTTTTTCCCTTTTGGCTTCATCATACTTTTCCAATAGAGTAGTGGCCGTGGTTTGAAAATCTGCTTTGACTCCTTCATGAGTCACTTTACCAAGTTCAACCCTTGAAATGACGTAACTGCTCACGTCAAAAGTATCAACTGTGGCATCTTCAGGAGGTTTGGCAATTTTGGCATATCTGATTCCTTTTTCAGTGACTAGCCTAGAAATAGTCTTAGGCTTCTTCTTTTGATTCTTGGCTTTCACGGGCAACAGCTTCTCAATGTCAATCTCGTCAGGTGAGATAGCTTGTTTCTTCCTCTTTGGAGTGTAGGCAGATAGCCATGGAGGAAGTATTGATGCATCGATAGCTGGAGGGGGATCCACTACTTGCTTGGTTGGCTCCGTGCTTATACCTGTGATGGTGACAATTGGACTTGTGTTGGTGAACACGACACCTGTATCAATCACCTTTTGTGAAGCATCAAGAAGGTTCTCCAAAACAGTCTGTTCTCCGATATCAAAAGAAGGGGAAGATAAACTCAGAATGGAACCAGAAGAATCAAAAATAGTCCCAATACTAGCCCTCATGGATTGAGGAGTATTATCAGAAGAAACAACAAGAATGGGAGAAAGAGGAACATTAGAAATCACTGGCAAACTATCAGAAAATGAAATATGAGGAGGGGGTGTAAGAACTTGTGTATCAGAAGGAAGATCTTTCACAGGAGTCTGCGGAGAACTATCAAGTTGCTCTACCCTTGTACCTTCATCTTCACTTTGTTCAGCTTCATCAGAAACTTTATCTTTAGACTTTTGAACATTTTGTTCTTCAGTCTCAACATCCTCAATTTCCATATGGTCATCATTGATGTCTTCCACATCTAACTTAGTGGCATCCAAAACCTCTGTGGTTTCCTTCTTCTTTCCTCCCTTGGATACGAATTTGATCTTTGGTTTGTGTACCTTGGAGGAAGAAGGGGTATCACTTTTATTCTTGGTTCGGTTCTCAACCTTTTTACCTGTTTGCTCCTGTGTCCCCTCTTCGGATCCTATAAGGAACTCTTTCAATTTGATCCCTTTACCTTCCAACCACAAGTTAGTGTTTGCTAATATAGGTTGGAATCTTTTCCTGATGGATGTCTCTTCCTTGACTAACCATTTCACTTCTGGGAGACGTGAAGCTTCCACATTCTTTGCCTCATATTCATGATCTAGGACATCTCCATCGTCCTCCATTCCTTCTGGAATATCAGCCAGTCCCAGTTCTTCAATTTGACTCAGATGAAGCCTACAGAAATCCAGTTTTCTGATCTCATTTTGGGTCCTGAGATTTGCCCATATGTCTTCCACCATCGGCTCATGAAAATTCCACTTCCTCTTGATTTTGTCTTGGACTCTTTTGAAGTCGAAATGATTTCTCTTCTTGTAGGTCTTCATCGTGACTAACTGCAACTCGGAGTCGATTATCTTAGCTTTGTTGGCGGACTAAATTGAATACCTCCCAATTTCGATAGGAAACTTTATTCCTGACTTTTTAAGCTCCATCTGTTTATTATGAACCACAATCAGTTGCCTGCAAAGCTCCATAAGAACAATGCGATCACTGGGATACCGTGGCAGCATGTAAGGGTAACTAGGATAGTATCCCACCCGAAGATAAGTGAAGGTGGGGAATTGTAGGAACAAACAACCAAAAGAATTGACAACTTGTCATGCTTCATCTGAAACTCTTCTCTGAACCAGTGTACCATCCCACAAGCACATGAAAACTGAGAAGAATGCATCATTGACTCTTCTGAAATGGTGAATTGACCCCTTCAGAGTGATTTGGGGGTAGTATTCATATACCGGGACCAATCTCCTATCCCCTACCTGGGTCAAACCTGGAAAGTTCCTCATACTTGCAGCAGCGTAGACAAGGTAAGAGGTCATGTAAAATTTGAAAGTAGTGTTGACCCTTACCAGTTGCTCGTGCAAAGCATTACTGATCTGCTCACCCCAGAATATCTTCTGATTTCCCCGTAGAATCACCTTGATGTAAGTGTACATCCATTCTTGGAATTTGGAGGCAGAAGGGAGTCCTCTGACGCGACTCAAGAGTGTAATCAAGTCACACACTTCCTCCACAAAATCACTCTTGTGAAGGTCTTTTGGCCATCTGGTTAAAGTTGCCCTAGGTGAAAACAAAACAACAAAACCATAAAAAACGGAAACTACAGATCAAAACGAAAAACAAAACATAAAGAAAACCAAAAACAAAAATTAAAACGAAACATTCTTGATAAACCCGGGAAGGAGGAGAACGAAAAACGAGAGAGAAACTTACCCATTCTATAACTCGAAAACCCTACGTTTGTCAGCGATGAATATGGACCGATCTCTTTGACGACGCGATCAAGCAACGTGAGGAGAGGTCTGGAGGGTAGCTCTGGAAGAGGAGATGAAATGGAGAAAATAAACCATCGAAAGACATAAATAACTTAATCATAAACGCTGAGCGAGTGGCACGAGTGGCCATTAATGGCACTGCATGACCAAGATTTACAAAATCTTGCTTGAGCAGAGATTTCAGCCGTTCATGCACAAAAGGGAAAAGAAAAACACGTAAAGGCGGCGAAAATTGCCGACCTCACATTAAACCAAAAGAAAGCATGTAGCGGCGGCGAAAAAGGCCATCATTGCATGTGATGAAATTTTGACGACATATGCGATGGCGGTGAATTTAACCGCTCCTGCACTTTTGAACTTAAAACGATGTAATAGCGGCAAATTTTGCCGACATTACATCAAAACAAAAAAAACAAGCTTAAATAATATGTAAGAGCGGCATTTTTTGCCGCTCTTGCATATCAAGAGTCAAAAATTTACTAACTTAAAAACGACTAAAATTAACATCTTAACCAATTTACGACTTGAATTTTCTTCACAAATATTAAGAAATTAATTCAAGGAAACGTCGCAAACGAGTTTCAAAATGTCAACTGACCTCGCATGAGAACAAGAAAATCTTTTCTCGATTTGCGATCTTAGAGTGTAGATTCACGAAACGGACAAGTTTCATGGGGTTGTCTACAAAAACGAGCGTAGTTGATTTTGAGAACAACAGCTGGCTCTAACTGGGGAACTTCCCTCAATTGAACTTTGACACGATTGAGGGGAGTAGAATCCAGTCTCTAAGTGCCTTCATCCATGCCATTGGGCTATAGAGTCAAGCAGAAAAGAGAAAGACACAAAAGACTACATGAAAACACAAAAATAAAACACAAAACTATACAAATGTATAATTTAACTTATCTGAAACTTCAAGGATTGAAGTGCTTCAGATGTTGTCCACTGTGAGGCAACAAGAATGGTGTCCCATCCTGATACTCCAGCAAGAAACTGTTTTCACCACAGAACTGATGAATGGTGAATGGACCTCTCCACAAAGAATCAAATTTTTCGTGCATTCCTTTTGGTTCTCTCCTCTTGTCCCACAACAAGACTTGATCTCCAACCTGAAACTCACAAGCCTTTGTCTTCTTGTCAAAGAGTTTCTTTACTTGATTTTGGTGCTCAGCAATACGGTCCACCACAACAGTGCGCTGTTCCTCAAGTTCAGTCAAATACATGATCCTTTTATTGATAGAACTATCAAACGTTCTATCTTCCAATGCCTTTACCAACTTCAATGCTGGCAATTCCAAAGTAATCGGTATCTCTGCATTCAGACCATATAGAAGCTGAAATGGCGACATGCCTATTGCCCTTTTGGGTGTAATCCTATCTGCCCATAAAGCATCAAACATGCCTTATGCCAAGTTCTCCGATTCTCATCTACCAGCTTCCTGATGATAGTGACTAGATTCTTATTGCTTGATTTTGCTTGACCATTCCCTTGCGGATAATAGTCTGAAGAATGGGAAAGGGTGATCCCATGTTCGTAGCAAAACTCAGTAATCTCATAAGAGGAAAAACAAGTAGCATTGTCTGCTACAATCTTGTTTGGAACTCCAAACCTGGAAATAATGTTCTCCTTAAGAAAACTGCATACCACCTCAGAAGTGGCATGTTTGACTGGAATAGCTTCCACCCATTTGGTAAAATAGTCTGTTGCCGTGAGGACATAGTTATGTCCGACACTTGATGATGGATTCACTGCGCCAATGAAGTCAATACCCCATTGCTGAAAGGGCTCCTCAATCACCACTGGTTTTAGAGGTAAGGCTGCCAATTTTGGTTTCCCAACAAACTGTTGGCATAACTCACACCTGCATACCCAATTGTACGCATCTTGGAATAGTGTGGGCCCATAGTATCGAGCTCACAGAATCTTGTGAGCCATTACAGGTGCTGAAAAATGCCCTCCACAAGCTAAATTGTGGAAAGACTCCAAAAGTCTACCTTGTTGCGTTTTATCCACGCAATGGAGAAATACACTGTCAAGACTTCTCTTGTACAAACCATTGTCCCAAAGGACATAGTTAGCAGCTTTTAACTTGACAGTTCTCATTTCCTTATAAGACAAGTGAGAAAGGCACTCACCATAGGTAAGGAAATGAGCGATATTGGAATACCACTTGTCAGTTGTAGTAACAAAAAGAACAGTTGGCGTGTCCACCACTTCTTCTTCTTCGTCCCCTGTCTCTTTTGGAACATTGTCTACGATCAATTGACACAAACCTTTACTGCGCACAAGCTTGGTAGGCTTGATATCCAGATCGAATTCTTGAATCTTAGCGATCCAATTACCCCTCTTTGTTTCGAACTCCTGTTGAGTTAGGATGGATTTGACTGTTGTATCAGGCACCATGACAACAGTGTGTGAGTTTAGAATATAGAACCTGAAATGCTTAACCGCTTTGACTACGGCATAAGCATGCTTCTCCATATTCGAATACTTCAATTCATGAGCTTTGAGAGGACAACTCATAAATGATATGGGGGATTCAACGCCTTCTTCATTCTACTGAACCAGAATAGCTGAAAGTGTGTGTTCTGAAGCGTAGCTATAGACTAGGAAATCCTTAGTGTAGTCGGGACAAACAAGAACCAGAGCATGAGCAATAGCTCTCTTGATATCCTCGAATGCTTCCTTACCTTCCGCGGTCCAACGGAAAGTAGCCTTACCCTTCATCATATTAACAATGTGACAGGTTTTTTCTGCAAACTCAGGAATGAACCTTCACAGAAAATTCACCTTTCCGAAGAAAGAATGAATAGCAGTCTTACTTGCTGGCAGAGTGAGACTTTGAATAGATTTAACCCTCTCCGGGTCAATCTTAGTACCTTCCCGGGATACAATGTGCCCAAGAAGCTTACCCTCCATCACCCCAAAAACTGACTTCTTGGGATTGAGGGAAATACCATTTTGCCGACAGCGTTCCAGCACTTGTCACAAATGATGCGCATGATCATGACAGTTTTTGGAGAAAACAGTCAGATCATCGAGATATACCACAATAAACTTACCCATTTCATCTCTGAAGGCGAGATCCATCGCTCTCTGAAATGTTGCGCCAGCATTGATCAGACCGAAAGGCATTCTGCAATATGCAAATGTGCCCCGTGGTGTGGTGAAGCAATTTTGAACTAATCATCTTCATTTACCTCCACTTGGTTATACCCTGAAAAACCATCTAACATAGATAGCATTTCTGAACCTATCGCTGTTTGCAATACTTGGTCCATGATGGGCAAAGGGTAATTATCTTTCAAGGAAGACTGGTTGAGGTTTCTGAAGTCAACACAGATACGGATTTCTCCATTCTTCTTCCTTACAGGTACTATGTTTGAAACCCATGTGGAATGATGAATTGGAAAAATAATCCTTGCATTCAGCATTTTCTGAATTTCAGAAAGAATCGTACCTGATATCTTTGGATTGTATTGCCTCTGCTTCTGTTTGTAAGGCAACGGTCCAGCTTTGAGGGGAATTTCGTGTCGAACCTCCTTAGGCCTGAAAGACTTCAGATCATCATAGGAGTAAGCCAAAACATCAATGTAATGGCGAAGGAGGGTAATGAATTTGAATCTTTCATCAGCAGTGCAACATTTTTCGATGTTGACCATCTTAGGATCTATTTCTGTACCCAAATTGACCTGCTCAAATTCCATGGAAGAACTCAAATCCTGTTGTTGTTGCCGCTGCTTGATATACCTGTCATGTTTATCAAAGAGTCTCTCAAGGGAAACCAAACCTTTTGGGATTTTATTTCCTTTCAACTGTAGAAATTCTTCGCTAGTCTGCGAATCTACCTCAGAAACATATTCACAAGGTGGTGATTCGCTTCCTTCAAAGTAAAGCTCGTCAAAACTATCCATCTTTTCTAGGAAAGCAATGATTTGATTATCGCCATTGAACACCTGCCAATGATCAGCGTTATCAGGTACACTTGGTCTGAAGACTAGCTCAATAGTGTACTTGCTTCCTTTGAAATCCTTGTGAGGCACCATGAGAGTGGCGGAAATAGCCAATGAATCTGCACGGTCATTGAACTCTCTTGGCACCGCTGAAATATTGAAAGCATCAAAATCTTCAATGCAATCCCATACGCGATTGCGATAGTGTCTCAATCTTTCATTTTTTGTTTGGTACAAATTTCTTACTTGACAAACTACCAATTCGGCGCATGCAGGATCTTAACACCTCTGGCACGCGCCGCTTCCAATCTGAGCAACAAGGACTCGTATTCGGCAGTGTTATTGGTATTGTCAAACTGTAGCTTATATGAAAAAGGTAAAATATCACCTTGTGGTGATATCAAGACCACTCCGGCTCCAGAACCGGTAGAAGAACAACTGCCATCAAATTCTAAAATCTAGACTCCATCAGAATTTGATTTCTTAGACTTCATCTGGTCAGAAGATTCCTCTTCATCAGTTAGGGAAGAATTTGGAATTGCTATACCCTTACCTGAACTTTCGTCTGAAAACTCTTCTGAGTCTCCATCTGACATATCGGAGCTATCACCCGATGTAGCCTCATCTGATGAATCAGAACAATCTTCAGTAGATAGAAAATAGTTACCCATTCCCGAGGACTCAAACAAAATTTGAGCTTTGGGGTTTGATGTTTGAGTAACAATATATTTCACCTCCTTCTCAGGAAGCAGTTTCTGCATGACACCTTTAACAGGTATCCTAGCTTCAGACAAATCCATGTTCAACTCTCCACCCACATCCTTGCAAAAATTACGTCCAAGGAGGATGCCGTATGAAGCTGGAACATCAGCTACCAAGACTGTCATCTTGATTCTCTTATCCGGAAAAGCTACAAATGCAAATTGGGCGTCCTTGATTTGACCCAAAAGTGGAACTTGCTTATTCTCCATAGAGAAACACCTCCCAAAAGTTTTGGTTAAGGTGAGGCCAAGGGCATCCGCCACCTTAGCAGGCATAACGTTGTCTGAGGCTCCAGAATCTATTACGCAATTGCTCAACTTGTGACCATTCACTAGTAGGGAAACATAGAAAGGTTCAATTTTTCCAGAAACCACAGGAGGAGTAGTAACAAGATTGTTTTGGGTAGGTTTACTTTTGGAGGAGTCATGAGTAGCTTTAGGAAACTCTTGTCCTATAGGGATGGCCTTATTTTTGACATATTTGGTTAATCTATCAAATTGTTCAGGATTAGCCTGTAAATATTCAACTTCAGACATTTGTATCTTAGTTCTCGTAGCATGGTCTATTATATCGAACTACTGAAAAGAATTAGATACGGAGGAAGAAAAACCATCATTTTGATTTTTAGTAGTGACAGCACTAGTCTGAGGAGTAGAAGTGGAAGGTACAAATTCATTAGAGGCACTTACTTGTTTATTGACCACCGGGTCTTTTGACTGGAAAGGTAGCGGAGTCTCCCATTTAGCGATTGAAATCGCCGGTTGAGATTCTTCCCTCGCTTTCCCTTTATCAGCTTGAAGTGCTGACTGATTTTGAGACCTAGTGAAAATAGCATATGCTCCTTCACTCACTTCTCCTTTTTCAGCTTCGTCCTGGTATTTCAGAAAGCTGATGGTAGAGTCGCCAGCTATCTCTTCTTCTCCTTCTGTGAAGAGATTAGCACCATTTTCATATTCCAACTCGGGTTGGAAAGAAAGTTCATTTTCCCCTTCATAGTATCCAACGGCAGAGTTGACCGGCGCTGCTTCAATAGCAAGCTTCCCCTGTGTAGGAGGAAGACGGTTTTGCTGTCCTTGATTCCTAGCAGCATTGCCTTGATACGAATTATTTGGAAATGTCCTCCTTGGTATATCTCAGTAAGAAGGAGGCGCGGATATACCTTGGGACATTTGTCTCTTGAGAGCTAGCAATTCATTTGCTAGCTTTTGCACCATGGGATCTGTGGTGCTTGTGGAAACGTTCTCAGTAGAAGAGGAACTTTTATTTCTATTAGTGTCCCTTCTTATCTTACCTGCAAGGATAAGATCATCTTCTACCTTAGTTGCCAGAATCTGAGCCGCAGCAAGATCAGTAGGAGCAGCTCGCCTCAATAGGAAACTCACCTCCGGAAGCTATGTATTGATAAAGAAACATTTGAGGTTTTCCGCTGTGGGCTCAGCAACAGTGGGAATCCTGTTTCTCAATTTGTTGAACTTAGCGATGAAATCTCGCATTGGTTCATGAGGTTCCTTTTTCATCTGTGTCAGCTGTGCCAATAATGCATGAGCATCTTTCACAGGTTTGAACCTGGCTTCGAACTTGGTTTTGAGAGTAGCCCAGTTTGTTATGGTCTGGGCTTGGAGGTGATAGAACCAATCTGCGGCAGCACCTTGTAGTGTTTCTACAAAGAGTCGCACAGCCACGTCTTCGTGCTCGACACCTATCACACCGCAGGCTATACAGAAAGCCGCAATATGCTCATCAGGATGAACTTTTCCGTCACCATAGAATTTGGGGAAATTCTTTCTTGAACTACGAGGTAGTTCATGTAATGGTGGGGTCAAATTTAGAGGACCAAAGGTATTACCCCAAGGACCTTGGGCTGCCATGACGCGCTGATTGAAAGGTGGTATAACAAATCTTGGTGGCATATGAACAACCAAAACTCTGTTAGCACTGGCAATAGAAACTTCACCTGGTATTGGGGACCTGGTGTTTGTAGGAGGAAAACTCCTGGTGCGCTGAAGACGAGGCTGTGGAGTTAAGAATCCAAAATTATTCTGCTGCATCAACTCAAATGCAGGATCAACAATACCCTGAGCCCTCTTACTTCTGGTGTACCGGGAATCTGCCAGACTGTATTATACTAAACACAATATTGCAAGAAAATGGAAAAGAACTGAAAATGCTTCAACTCGAAGCGTGAGGCTTCAAGTTGTGCATTCTTCCCCAGTAGAGTCGCCAAAAAACTGTTGGGTGAATATTTTGTCATTAACTCACTAACGGCAAAATGGGTATATCAGCCACAGCTATGATGAGACAAAGTCTCTCCTCTCAGCAAGGGGAGGTTCCCTCTAATTACTTAACTTTTGTAAATCAAACACTTATCAAATTTATGTACACTAAAAACTATGTTTGTGGGGGTTCCATCTCATCTCATTCTCTTTTTTCAGAATAGATGTTTATATTTCAAACTCTTGATATAAGACTCGTAGATTATCACAATATCACAGAAACACAAAGTTTTCTGTTACCTCACTTATTACTTGTAAACAAAAATATTTGAAGTAGAATGCAGCGCAAAGTCTTCACTCCTCCTCAAGATGATAAAAGTAAATCAAATAGAACAACTTGCAGCACAAAGTCTCCAAACTATTGTATTTTCACAAACATGAACATATAACCCACAACTGATTTGATAACACAAAGTTTACCAGAATCAAATTAAGAGCGCTCTTCAATCACTTGTAATAAACTCCACACTTCAATTATTATCAAAATAAGACTATGATAGCAAGACGTAAGAACAAAACTATCACAACACAAATAATTCCAAGACAAAGATTGGAATTGAACTTGCTTTCTTGTATTGATAAATATTTGAATATTGATTTTCACAAAAAGCACAAAGTCTTGATTTGATTCTCAATTCGCCAGAGTTTTCTTGCAATAGACAAAAGATAGTATTTACAAAAGAGGTCCCCTTTATTTATAGGGAAAGACCTTGAGAAAATCTAGGAAATCTATAACTAATTTGACTTATTCAACAAGAGAGTCCTATTTGACTTATGACTTCTCTTGTCTCACATGTAATTACATTTTGGAAAATTACATGTGCAGATGTCCAAAACAAAATTCCATTTACATAAAAACTAAGAAAAATAAGCTAAGGCATTAGCTTCCTCCATCCTTGTTCCTTAAGAAGTTCTGATACATGGTTTGAACAACTGACATCTCGCATGCATCTAGTTTTGCTGTGTTTTCAGAGATGGTGCGAGCTCGGAGGATTGAATCTTTCACTACCTTTATTGCCTTTTCATGCTTTTCCAAATTATCCTTCAGGTTCTCCAGAGTCGTATGTTGATCATACAAGTTGTCCATTGAGAGCACAGAGGGAGCTTCCTCTTCAAATTTCTTTTGTACCATTTCTTCAAAAGAATTTATCATTTCCTGCGCCGTGAGGAAACTATGATCTTCCCTTGTCAAGGTGCAAGGAAGTTCTTCTAGCCGATGTAGGAGTGTGACATCACTATCTTCGCTGGCTTCTCGAGCTTTACACAGATCTTCAAGTAGACTCTTTATTATGAAAATACGATGAGCTAGAGTCTCTTTGGTTTTGAGATATGATTCCCTATTGGTGATGACCCCAATGGTGATCAAATTCTTTATCTTGATCTTCTTCATATCTGTCCACTCTTCTAGACTCTCCTCCTGATCTTGTAGCTCCTGTGAAAGTAGATCTACCAGATTATCCAGCTCAGCTTTGGCCTTGTCCATTTTCTCCTTTCTTTCCACAGCAGTTTTCAAAAGAACTCGTCCTTGGGCCAACAACCGTTCCACTACATCCCCCACTATTCTGCCTCTAGCTTGGGCTTTTTCAACCTTCTGTATCAGAGGATCTTCCACTGTCACTGCCATTGGTTCCACTATCTCTGATGACTTCACTATTTTCTGAAGGACAGCAGCCAGTTGTTCTGCTTTTGCTTTGTATTGCTCTTTTTCCCTTTTGGCTTCATCATACTTTTCCAGTAGAGTAGTGGCCGTGGTTTGAAAATCTGCTTTGACTCCTTCATGAGTCACTTTACCAAGTTCAACCCTTGAAATGATGTAACTGCTCACGTCAAAAGTATCAACTGTGGCATCTTCAGGAGCTTTGGCAATTTCGGCATATTTGATTCCTTTTTCAGTGACTAGCCTAGAAATAGTCTTAGGCTTCTTCTTTTGATTCTTGGCTTTCACGGGCAACAGCTTCTCAATGTCAATCTCGTCAGGTGAGATAGCTTGTTTCTTCCTCTTTGGAGTGTAGGAAGATAGCCATGGAGGAAGTATTGATGCATCGATAGCTAGAGGGGGATCCACTACTTGCTTGGTTGGCTCCGTGCTTATACCTGTGATGGTGACAATTGGACTTGTGTTGGTGAACACGACACCTGTATCAATCACCTTTTGTGAAGCATCAAGAAGGTTCTCCAAAACAGTCTGTTCTCCGATATCAAAAGAAGGGGAAGATAAACTCAGAATGGAACCAGAAGAATAAAAAACGGTCCCAATACTAGCCCTCATGGATTGAGGAGTATTGTCAGAAGAAACAACAAGAATGGGAGAAAGAGGAACATTAGAAATCACTGGCAAACTATCAGAAAATAAAATATGAGGAGGGGGTGTAAGAGCTTGTGTATCAGAAGGAAGATCTTTCACAAGAGTCTGCGGAGAACTATCAAGTTGCTCTACCCTTGTACCTTCATCTTCACTTTGTTCAGCTTCATCAGAAACTTTATCTTTAGACTTTTGAACATTTTGTTCTTCAGTCTCAACATCCTCAATTTCCATATGGTCATCATTGATGTCTTCCACATTTGACTTAGTGGCATCCGAAACCTCTGTGGTTTCCTTCTTCTTTCCTCCCTTGGATACGAATTTGATCTTTGGTTTGTGTACCTTGGAGGAAGAAGGGGTATCACTTTTATTCTTGGTTCGGTTCTCAACCTTTTTACCTGTTTGCTCCTGTGTCCCCTCTTCGGATCCTGTAAGGAACTCTTTCAATTTGATCCCTTTACCTTCCAACCACAAGTTAGTGTTTGCTAATATAGGTTGGAATCTTTTCCTGATGGATGTCTCTTCCTTGACTGACCATTTCACTTCTGGGAGAGGTGAAGCTTCCACATTCTTTGCCTCGTATTCATGATCTAGGACATCTCCATCATCCTCCATTCCTTCTGGAATATCAGCCAGTCCCAGTTCTTCAATTTGACTCAGATGAAGCCTACAGAAATCCAGTTTTCTGATCTCATTTTGGGTCCTGAGATCTACCCATATGTCTTCCACCATCGGCTCATGAAAATTTGACTTCCTCTTGATTTTGTCTTGGACTCTTCTGAAGTCGAAATGATTTCTCTTCTTGTAGGTCTTCATCGTGACTAACTGCAACTAGGAGTCGATTATCTTAGCTTTGTTGGCAGACTGAACTGAATACCTCCCAATTTTGATAGGAAACTTTATTCCTGACTTTTTGAGCTCCATCTGTTTATTATGAACCACAATCAGTTGCTTGCAAAGCTCCATAAGAACAATGCGATCACTGGGATACCGTGGCAGCATGTAAGGGTAACCAGGATAGTATCCCACCCGAAGATAAGTGAAGGTGGGGAATTGTAGGAACAAACAACAAAAAGAATTGACAACTTGCCATGCTTCATCTAAAAATCTTCTCTGAACCAGTGTACCATCCCACAAGCACATGAAAACTGAGAAGAATGCATCATTGACTCTTCTGAAATGGTGAATTGACCCCTTCAGAGTGATTTGGGGGTAGTATTCATATACCAGGACCAATCTCCTGTCCCCTACCTGGGTCAAACTTGGAAAGTTCCTCATACTTGCAGCAGCGTAGACAAGGTAAGAGGTCATGTAAAATTTGAAAGTAGTGTTGACCCTTACTAGTTGCTCGTGCAAAGCATTACTGATCTGCTCACCCCAGAATATCTTCTGATTTCCCCGTAGAATCACCTTGATGTAAGTGTACATCCATTCTTGGAATTTGGAGGCAGAAGGGAGTCCTCTGACGCGACTCAAGAGTGTAATCAAGTCACACACTTCCTCCACAAAATCACTCCTGTGAAAGTCTTTTGGCCATCTGGTTAAAGTTGCCCTAGGTGAAAACAAAACAACAAAACCACAAAAAATGGAAACTACAGATCAAAACGAAAAACAAAACATAAAGAAAACCAAAAACAAAAATTAAAATGAAACATTCTTGATAAACCCGGGAAGGAGGAGAACGAAAAACGAGAGAGAAACTTACCCTTTCTATAACTCGAAAACCCTACATTTGTTGGCGATAAATGTGGACCGATCTCTTTGACAGCACGATCAAGCAACTTGAGGAGAGGTCTGGAGGGTAGCTCGGGAAGAGGAGATGAAATGGAGAAAATAAACCGTCGAAAGACATAAATAACTCAATCATAAACGCTGAGCGAGTGGCACGAGTGGCCATTAATGGCACTGCGTGACCAAGATTTACAAAATCTTGCTTGAGCGGAGATTTCAGCCGTTCATGCGCAAAAGGGAAAAGAAAAACACGTAAAGGCGGCGAAAATTGCCGACCTCACATTAAACCAAAAGAAAGCATGTAGCGGCGGCGAAAAAGGCTGTCATTGCATGTGATGAAATTTCGACGACATATGCAATGGCGGTGAATTTAACCACTCCTGCACTTTTGAACTTAAAATGATGTAATAGCAGCAAATTTTGCCGACATTACATCAAAACAAAAAAAACAAGCTTAAATAATATGTAAGAGCGGCATTTTTTGCTGCTCTTGCATATCAAGAGTCAAAAATTTACTAACTTAAAAACGACTAAAATTAACATCTTAACCAATTTATGACTTGAATTTTCTTCGCAAATATTGAGAAATTAATTCAAGGAAACATCGCAAACGAGTTTCAAAATGTCAACTGACCTCGCACGAGAACAAGAAAATCTTTTCTCGATTTGCGATCTTAGAGTGTAGATTCACGAAACGGACAAGTTTCGTGGGGTTGTCTACAAAAACGAGCGTAGCTAATTTTAAGAACAACAATCTTCACAAAAATCATTCTTATCTTCTAAAAATACTTTCCTCTTGTCACATAAAAGCAAAAACTGAGTTACAAAAGCAAAATCAGTTTTAAAGCATCTTTAAAGAAAATCTTCTCTTAAATTAGAAAAATAAATTCTAATTTAAAAAAATCAAATCTCATCCTCATCAAGAGAGGAGTTAACTCAACAAGGCTGCTTTTTGAATGACATGTGTCCTTCTTCCATTTGTTGCACGTTCCTCAACAATCCTCCTCCGTTGATCTTCTCTTTTCTTCTCAACCATTGATCTTCCCTCACCTTTTTATATAAATACAACTTTCTTCTCTTCATTTCATATATATCGATCATTGTGCAAACTTATGCTGCAGAGATACCGGCGCGCCTTTGGCACCCCCATTTCCTTAAGCACTTCATATCCATTTGTTAGTGTGCTTGGAGCTCATGTTCAACCACACGAATATCATAGCCATTCTATCTTTGTCATCTTCAACAAGCAAGGGAGCAAAAACGCTTCTGAGGGCTTCACCATCAAGATCAAGATTAGATAGGCGAGCAATAGAAAACAATAGGTAAAGAGGTTGTAAGTATATCATTTGTGCTTGTTTTAATCTTCTTTGCTTTCAACTTCCATTGATGTTTGGGTTTTGTTTTCATTGATTTGATTAACCTATTTTCCCCCTCACACATCGCATACCCCAGCTGCACCCTATCCTCATGCCACCTCTCTACCTCCCTCCATGGCTACCATACAAACTCCTGAATATCATCCATCACTCGCCTCCAGTATCTCATATCCCCAACTGCTAGTGGATCAAATGTCCCCTATATGAATAAGCAAATGGTCGACGCCTTGACCTATCTTGCAGTACCAATGGCCAAGTCATTGGTATGTGCTCCCACACCCAGATATGTAGCAACATCACCCCACACCCCAAGCTACCAGATCACATGTACACCATGGCATCCATGTCATGATACAGATGAGCCAGTATGCATGGCCCCATGCATAGGTCATGCCATCTCTAATCATCTGTAATAGAACCACTCCCCACCCCACTGGAAACCCATGGGAGCTCCTGTCTGGGACCAAGGTCCTTGCTATCAATCCTACGAGAAATAGGGGCAATCGATATAGGCCCCTATATATTTAGCCGGTATATCATCTCCATCCTGTCACCTCCATATGGCACCTGTCCCGGGGCAAACACATCATCCACATATCCTTGTCCCTGTCTGTGATCATATACTACCCTCTCGCCATGTATGGGGACCCATAGGATCCTCCATACATCCTCCAACGTAATTGTCACCTCCCCTGTCAGCAACATGAAGACACACTAATCTGTCTGCCATAGCTCCACTAACGTGGTCATCATCACTCAGTTTGCCCATATTTATGGCATCTCTACGATATGTCATAATGCTACCATCAGCAGGAAGAACCTCTTAGTCCTATTTAGCTCCCCCACAAGTCGAACGTCGGCAGCCACCTCTCCTACAACTGAAGAACATCCCCATCCTCCTGCATCATATCCAAAACACACCATGTCAGTCTCTATCTTCCATTTGTCAATTTCTCCTACATTAAACCACCTCAGCCTAAGCTAGGTGGTGTGTCCTTTCCTACACTCAGTGGCATCTCTCCTTGTCCCCTCCCCCTTAGTTGGATCAATGTCCCCTCCCTAACCAAGAATCATTCCCCTGGCCGTGCGCTTTGACGTGGGTCGAACCCCCCTTCCCCCGGTTGGGCGCCTTGGTGTCAGCCTGACCCCATAATACAAAAAAATTAAAAAAATCAAATACCAATTAAAAAATTAGAAAAATCAAATAACAAATTAAAAAATTAAAAAATCAAATAGCAAACTAAAAAATAAAAATTAAAACAATTAAAACAAAAAACTGTCTTGGCGCTGACCAAGCACCCTGACCCTAGGTCGGGCATTGGTCTACGTCGGCGGGGTACCATGACGCCACACCAGATGCCATGCCACCGGGCTGTGCGATGTTTCGCCCCCTTCCATAAAAATCCACCCCCTCCGCACCCCTTCACGCTTTCTCACGCCATTTTTTTTGCGCCTCTCACCCCCCCCCCCACCCCGAAAAAAAAAGAAAAAATACAAAACAAAACCCTAGGTGCTAAATCAAACCCTAGCGAACTAATCCAAAAATAACATAACATCACACATAAATCACAAAGTAGGCAAGGTGTACTTACCAGCTCACCTATGTTGATAACTGAGAGGGGGGGTGAATCAGTTATCCTAATTATTTCTTCTTTTGAACTTTCTTATTAATCAATGCAGCATTGAATCAAACAAACAAACATTACCATGAAATGAAAAACACATGACACAGTATTTTTGACGTGGAAACCTTGTTAAGGGAGAAAACCACGGGGTGATTAACCCAAAGATTATTCTCTGTTAGAAGAATAAGGAATTACAAAATGGCACTTGCCAATTAGGGCTCACTGCCCGAGCACACTGCTCACAAAGAGGCCCACTGCCTACAAGGAGACACACTGTCTACAAAGTGATAAGAATCATAGTCTTGAACTGATTGGAAGCATCTACATATGCTGGAGTTCAGTTCCGGTTAGGCTCAGTACACTGATCTGCTGCACTTCATCTTTCCTCTGTTCTTTATTCTGCTATCTTTTCACATACCAGATCTTTCTTATTGCTTCTGCTCTGCTCTGTATTTATTCGCATACACCTTCACACCATTACACTTTTCACAACTAAATCCATCCTCTATATATATCCGCACTAGTGATTTCATTATCTTTCTAGTCGGCACCCGGAATAATCTATCTTCTCACAAACTCTGTTCTGTCGGCTGAATCCTTGCATATCAAGTAATGCGGATCAAGCATATACTTGTAGATATCATTAATCATGTCAGCCAAACATGTTTCATGCCTTCACAACCTTTACCATCAACAGTAACACATCCGGAAAATAGTCTGATACTCTGTCAGTCAGTTCTTCCTCTGTTCTCACTGTCTCTCAGGAATCCGGTACTCAACTATTCATATCTTTTTCTTTGTTCATCACCGGAGGCTAAATCCTTGGAATATACTACTCAAGGTAGTCCTCTTGACTTCCCCAAATCCACATTGTACCAAGACACTTCCTCTGAGAGATCCGGACCAATCTGTCGGACCTTGCCACATGCTCTGTTCTTGTTCACCGGACCACAACAATCTTCATTCTGACTTCCAGTAGAGACACACCATGACTTGCGGATATGTGGGATGACCTTTGTTACCATCAATGACAACAACCATGAATCCATATAGTGTCTCTTGCAAACAATCTCCCCCTTTGGCATTGATGGCAACACTTAGTGAAAAATGACTAAGTGTTTACACTATGCTCCCCCTTGGCTGATGCTCTATCTTTATATACAATTTCCGGAACTCCCCCTTAGTTGGATTCCTCATTTTTCACTGCTCCTCACTCCCCCTTTGACATCAATGGCAAAGGGTAGGGTCTGCACACCAAAATTTTCAAAAATTTTCTATACATAGCCGCATATTTACATACTCACATATACTGAAGAATGTCTGCAAAAGATGTCTTCAGTTGGATCAGTTCTATAGCCCAACTTTGCTTCATTCTATCCAAAATTGAAATGTGACCACTCAACAAAAATGCAAATGCATCTACCCTTTTTAGATCTTTCGGATCACTTGTCTGGGCTGTGATTTGAGCTTCTGCTATGGCCTCATGCATGGCCTCTAGCTTAGGGACAATTAACCCCCTGAGCTCACTCAACCTGCTTATTCTATTTTTCCTTTCCTTCTCCAATTTCTTGATTTCACTCAAGACTGCAATAGTCTGACATTCTTGATTTGTTATAGAGGAAGAAAGAGGATCAAAACTTTGAGACAAGCTGAGTAGTGTGTCCTCTTGCTCTTTTATTTTCTTCTCAATGTCCACTGTTACCTTGGACCAGGAGATACAAAATTTGTATATTTCACCGCCATCCTTAAGAGCATTTTCTAAGCTCTTTATCCCAATGTTCATGTTTCTCCTATCATTAATGATCAAACCCTGAACCTCGGAGAACCTTTTATCCAAAAACTCCTTCCGGACCTTTTCTTCAGCTGATTTTTCTAGAGATTCAAAATGTGTACTAACACTGCTGACTAAGGTTTTGAGATTACCGGAAGAGGAGGCTGTGGGATCCTTCTGAAAAGATGGCATGATCTTTTCCAGCACTCCAGATGCTACCTCCATAAGCTCACAGTCTTCCATGTGAGATTTCAGTAGTTTCTCTTTGACTTTCTCATTTGCAAATGAGGCTATTTTCATTGTTTGTACCGGTGACAAAGAGTCAAAATCTAATGGTCCTTTTAGCAGGTCCAGTTCATCAATTTCTATAGTGGCTTTTGTCAAGAATTCTTGAACAGTTTGTGCAGTGTCTCTTGCCGGAGACAGATGTTTCTTCTCTTCTGCAGTTTTGTCCTTTGGAATCTTTTCTCCTTCCTTACTCTTACCACTTTCAGTTGTGGTTTTCTCTGTTGGGGTCTTCTCTTTCTCTGCATCCTTGGTGCTGTCAACCTCTTTTTCTTTAACTGCTGCTTCTTTCTCCTGTAGTTTCTCTTCTTCTTGGGATCCAGAGACTGTAGGGGAAACCGGAGGAGAGATGTTAGTCTGTTCAAGGGCCACTTCTTCCGGAGCAGATGATTCCAAGTCCACAGTTGTTTCTGCACCTAAGTCCTCTACAACAGGAAGATTAAACCTTTTGAAGGTTTTCCGGAGAATCTCTTCAGTGTCCTTGGCTACCTTGTCGGTCTTACCAAGCATAAGCTGATTCATCCTTGCTTTGCTCCTGAATTCATCCTTGCAGTCTTTGAATACCATGTTCATTGTTTTGTGATCAATTGAAGGATATAGCTGAATAGCTATATGTTCCCTGATCTCAAGGTCTTTTGCCATGGCATTGTTCTTTCTTATCTCTAATTCCATCTCTAGGCTCTTTGGGATTTTAGAGATAATCTCAATAAAAGCTTTATTGTAGATGTTCAAGTACCTTATTATAGCTTCTTGCAGGATCTTTTGATCTGCCTCATTGTAGTCATCATAGAATTCAGCCACCGGTTGAAGGTTCCCATCCACAGTGACTGATTTGACTACACTGTCTAGAGACAGGGTGGGCTTTTCAGAAAATTCTTCTGTCATTTCTTCCTTGTCTCGACCAGTAGAGGGTTTACCGGATCCTTTCCTTTTCTGTTTCTTTATTTCTTTCACTCCCTCATCTGACTCAGTTTCTTCTTCATCCTTTTGGCTTTGATAAGCCCTTGTGGCTTTTGTCTTAGATCTTTTACCGGATGCCTGGACTTCTGGTTTTGAACTTTTGGTTGTGGGAGGTGCAGACCTTTTTGATGATCTGGTCCGGGTGGAAGTTTCAACCGGAGCACTTTTCTTACTTTTCTTTTCTGCCTCTTTCTTTTCTTCCTCAGCCTTTCTCCTCTTTTCCCGGTTGGCATCAAGTGCCTCCTTTGAAATGCCTAAGCCTTGAGCAATATGCTCTACTTCTTTTCTCACCTTCCTCTTTATCTCAGGTTCTCTGAGTTCCACATGAATTTTCACACTCAGTTCCTCAAATGTTCCGAACCTTTCTGCCTTTGGATCTTTAGGCTGAATTAGCATGTGTTGAACATGCAGCTCCACTATCTGTTCATCTACTTCATACCCCATGGGCATGATCCACACAGTTCTTAGTTCTACTGCCTCCATTAGACACTGATCTATTTCTACCATGAAGCATACTGTGTCTTTGTACTTTTCAACAAGGGATTGGGGTATTCTTTCTCTTGCATGCATCATGCTTTGGAAGTTCTTGAAATATCCCCATAGAGCTGTATTTCTTGCTTTAGCATCCCCAAGTCCATGCAAATAGTCTCTGATTTGGATGGCAACCGATCTGTCATTCTGCCATATCCATCCACTGGATCTGGGAAGCTCATTCATGTAGTAAAAGAAGAGACAAAGGATCAGATTGCCATACTTGAAGGAGTTTTTCTTGTCCTTCTTAATCTTCTGCAGATTTTCAAAAAGTTGGTTTACAAGAAGCTCACACAAGTCATAGTCTGCATTCTCCTTTAACATTTGATAAGCTGTGTAGATTGTAGTTCCCAGTACTGAATTTTCCCTACTGGAGTGATAGATTTTGTAACCAATTATCATAGATGCAAATTTGACATCCGGTTCAGTGATGTCATCAACTGTCATAGCTCTCTTGTCAAACTTGGA
Source organism: Cunninghamia lanceolata (assembly GCA_027924645.1). Classification (NCBI taxonomy): domain Eukaryota; kingdom Viridiplantae; phylum Streptophyta; class Pinopsida; order Cupressales; family Cupressaceae; genus Cunninghamia; species Cunninghamia lanceolata. The sequence continues at coordinate 3,427,473 of BSBN01001322.1, read as the reverse complement.
TCCGGTTGCATCACTAACTGTCTGATTTTTGACAGACTTGAGAACAGGTAATCCACCAGATGAGTGCAGACCGGTTACAGCCCTAATTGTATATTTGGTAATCTTGAAGGGCTTGTTCAACCATAGGAAGTTGTCATGTACTCTACTTAGTACATACCGGACCCATTCATCTTCTTCAAAACAGGGGAAATGAATGCATTGTGCAAAGTGTTTGTCCTGGATGGCTTTGTACTGAGGTTTGATCTCGAAGGAGTCATCTATCAATTGTTTGTGATAGATATCCATCAGCTTTGATTCTCCAAAGTCTTCAAAATTTGCATGGATGTAAACCCTAATGTCTTCTGTATGCAATACACCATGTGGAACACTAGAGAAGGCTCCTAGTGGATCTACCTCCAAGGATTTGTAAGGATGTTTCTTGAATGTGGGATGAGGTCTATCAGAGATCTTAACTATATTCGGAGTAGCCATTTTTCAAAGATTTGCAGGGAGATATTGAAAACAAAAAATACCTTATGCGCCTTCGGTTATTTGGATTGATTTTTGTATGTAGTAACTTCTGTAAGTGATCTTCAGTGAACTTGATGAATTTTGTCGCAGAGCTCCGCTTTTCACTTCTTCTTGGGTGTGGAATGATCAAATGATTATTGAGAAATCCCTTATATCGTTTCGCAAACCCTAATATCTGTTTGCAATAAATGCTCCACCTATATTGTTCTAGTTTGCCTTATCCGGATAGCTTAGAGTATCCCGGATCAGTTCTGATCTATGAATATCATGCGGATCTTTCAATCATGAATAAATCGAGATGACACATTACAAGAACATCCCAAACATTCTGTCCAGTCCGCAGAGCAAAATAATGTACTTCCGGATCTCTCCGGACCCTTTTGTAGTCCTTTGTCATTCCGGAGCATCTCCCAGAATAGGTCTTACTTGATCGATCACAACTTCTTTGCATCTTCATGCGGACCTCTGAAATCTTGTCTAGATCATCTTAGGACTTATATCTTCAAACCCTTTACTCTGCATCTTGTATCACATCCAGCACCACTTGATTGGCTGGGGGAACAAGATTTTCTTTGAGTCTCCCCCTGAGCCAGAGCTCACTTTTTAATTTCTGGAAGAAATATCAGCACCAGAGTCTGGTGCGGATCCAACCTCTACATTCTCTGAACTTTTCTTCACCCAAATCTTGTTCATCTGATTCCTAACTTCATCCACATTCATCTTTTGTTTACCCTTGTCTTGATTCAGATTATATACCGGACCTCTTTTGTCCTGATTCTTGCTTTTGCAGACTTTTGCATTATGACCGGACCTATTACAGATTTGGCAAATAACATTTCTTTGCATATTTGACTGATAACCTCTTGATATGCATTGATTAGCCATATGACCTACTCTATTGCATGCAAAGCATCTACCATTGAATGATTTGTTTATTTGCATATTTCTGCATTCATGAGACTTGTGTCCATACCTTTTGCAGTTAAAGCACTGTCTGGAGAAGGATGAATTAGTCTGATTCATTCTCTTTCTGCACTGATTAGCTTTGTGACCAAAGTGATTGCAGCTGTGGCAGTATCCATTGAAGGATGGATATCTTTGAGCATTGGGCTGTCTTACCGGAGGTCTTCTAGGCCTATTCCTTGGATTTTCTGATCCAAAATTCTTTTGACCGGATCCGGAGCTTTCTCCTTTCTCATATCCCAAACCATACTTGTCATCTGTCCTCTTTTAACTTCCAAGAAGTACTTCAAGTTGGGCAGAACTTATCTTGAATTTTTCTTTATATTCATTTGCTATTTGAAGATCTCTTTTGAGAGAGACAATTTGATCCTCAAGTTTTTCTTCATTATCTTTGGCATCTTCAAGATCAGATTCAAGATGTCTGATAATCCTGTCCATCTGGTGGCATTCTTCTAATTTCTCTTTAAGAGATTGTCTTAGATTGTCTTCAGCTTTTCTTTTTTCTTCAATCTCTTGAGTAAACTTTATAGTTCCTGATTCCATTTCATGTCTTAACATAATGACTTCTTTTGATAACTTTTCACATAACTTGGTTTTCTCAGTCAATTCTTCATTTGTATTGCTTTCTTCACTTTGTCTTGCCAACTGTTGGAGCAGCTCCTTTCTCTTTTTCATAGAGAGACTTAATTTGTCCTTTAATTCTCTCATGAATTCATCAGCCTGTTTGAGTCTTTCCTTTAATTCATTGACTTCAGAATTTGACTGTTCAAGATCCTCAAGGGCAGTCTTGAGTTGCTCCCTTAAACCATATGCATCCATTTGAACTCCTAGATCTTCCTCAAGCTGTTAGGCTCTATTAGGAGGAACCTTGCTCTGATACCAATTGTTGATAACTGAGAGGGGGGGTGAATTAGTTATCCTAATTATTTCTTCTTTTGAACTTTCTTATTAATCAATGCAGCATTGAATCAAACAAACAAACATTACCATGAAATGAAAAACACATGACACAGTATTTTTGACGTGGAAACCCTGTTAAGGGAGAAAACCACGAGGTGATTAACCCAAAGATTATTCTCTGTTAGAAGAATAAGGAATTACAAAATGGCACTTGCCAATTAGGGCTCACTGCCCGAGCACACTGCTCACAAAGAGGCCCACTGCCTACAAGGAGACAGACTGTCTACAAAGTGATAAGAATCACAGTCTTGAACTGATTGGAAGCATCTACATATGCTGGAGTTCAGTTCCGGTTAGGCTCAGTACACTGATCTGCTACACTTCATCTTTCCTCTGTTCTTTATTCTGCTATCTTTTCACATATCGGATCTTTCTTACTGCTTCTGCTCTGCTCTGTATTTATTCTCATACACCTTCACACCATTACACTTTTCACAACTAAATCCATCCTCTATATATATCCGCACTAGTGATTTCATTATCTTTCTAGTCGGCACCCAGAATAATCTATCTTCTCACAAACTCTGTTCTGTCGGCTGAATCCTTGCATATCAAGTAATGCGGATCAAGCATATACTTGTAGATATCATTAATCATGTCGGCCAAACATGTTTCATGCCTTCACAACCTTTACCATCAACAGTAACACATCCGGAAAATAGTCTGATACTCTGTCAGTCAGTTCTTCCTCTGTTCTCACTGTCTCTCAGGAATCCGGTACTCAACTATTCATATCTTTTTCTTTGTTCATCACCGGAGGCTAAATCCTTGGAATATACTACTCAAGGTAGTCCTCTTGACTTCCCCAAATCCACACTGCACCAAGACACTTCCTCTGAGAGATCCGGACCAATCTGTCAGACCTTGCCACATGCTCTGTTCTTGTTCACCGGACCACAACAATCTTCATTTTGACTTCCGGTAGAGACACACCATGACTTGCGGATATGTGGGATGACCTTTGTTGCCATCAATGACAACAACCATGAATCCATATAGTGTCTCTTGCCAACAACCTACTACCGCAGGTCGCAGGTACTCCCTCACCCACTCAGCCTGGTGCTCCTCTCGTGGAATTCTTGCCATTGCTCCACTCATCTTTTTTCTCTTCTCCACTCACTCCTCCAATTCACAAAAACCAAATGAGATTTATGAGCTCCTTTTTCAATTTATCCTCCCCCACTTTCTTTTTATTTTTCCTCCTCATTCCTTTTTCTTTTCTTTCTTTCTTCTCCCACCACTCCACTTCCCTACCTCCATTTCACCTTTTTTTCCCGTTCTTTAGTCGCGGGACCCTTTTTCCTTGCTTCCGTCCCTTTTTCCCTCTTTTCGAGAGATCACCGAAAAAAATATTTTTTCCACCAACCTCTCGAGGGGGCATCACATGGTCACCCACTTTCCTCCTATTCATCCACTGGGGCATATTTATCAAAAAAATTATACTCTTTAATATGCCGTCAACCACAACAGCTATGACGCCATATCAAAGGGGAAAAATGTAGACGTCTGAAAATGGTCACAACCAATTTCATCCACCTACACAATCCAACCCTAACTCACCTGCATCACTTCATCTGATCCATATATTAATTAAATAATTTTTAATTAGTTAATTAATTTATTCTATACATTTTCCCTAAAAATCAAGTTCCTCTACTATAGTTTAAAAATTAAATATTTTTTACTATAGTTCATAAATCACATTTCAAAAATTAAATAAATTCCCATATTTATTTAATTCCCTATTTTGTTCACTTTTGATTAATTTTTGTAATCATCATTATCTTCTTCTAATCCATGTGCACATGAATTATTTTTAATTAATTCATCATTATAAACCCCCATGTTTCTAGAAGTTCACTTGTCATCCTATGTACACACATGTACATGACAAGTGGTACTTTAGAAGCATTGTCAAATCTTTCATAAAGTGTACATTTGTCCTATTTCTTCCACCCCACTCCATGTGTCACTATTCATACCAATTTAAAATTACATGTGGCACTATTTGAACACTATCCAATTTAAAATTCCACTTGTCCTCTCCAAGGATGTTAAAATTCTTCACTAAATCCAAGCCTTACCTTTCCATAAATGAGTCCTTACATGTCATACACCTACCCAATCCTAGCCATCCATCCATTCAAACTTGCAATCTCATCCATTGATCATCCCTTGAATCTTGGAGCAAACTTCTCATCCAATCCAATCGTGCCATTTGTCCAATTCTCCTTGCTTGAGGATTCTCAAGCAATCTCCATCATTAATCCTCCAAATTGATCATATCCCTTCAATTTCATCCCCAAAAATCTATAAATTGAGGCCTCAACCTCCCATTTTCAACAAGCCATCATATGCAAAGTTACTTTGCCAAATTGAGTGCTCACATACAATTAGTTTAGTGCAATCACAAGTAGCATAGTGTAGTCTCATAGAAACATAGAGAAAATCATCATTAGGATGCATAGATAGGGTGCATTAGGTGTTTAGAAGCATCTTAGTGATCTATCTCAATCTTGAGGTCCCTTGGACTTGGGATTGAGTGCATTTTAGCGTAATTTACATTCATCTTAGCGTCCCAAATCTTTAGGTAGATAGATTTGAAGGAGGAAATGAGGACTTACATCAAGGAGATTATGAATATGTCCATGAATCTAGAATCCATAGTGATCAAAGGGAGAATGTTGGTAAGACTAAGTCACAAGAAGAGAAGAGAAGTAGACTTGCCTCTGAGCTATCTAGAGATATGAAGAAAGTAACTCTACCCAAACTCAATGGAACAAAAAGTGGTGATCCTACAAAAGATTGGTTGATAGAGATGGAAAAGTATTTTGAGATCCAAAATTACTCTGAGATAACCAAGTCAGTATGGGGTGCCTTTCAGATGGCAGGAGAGGCATCCATGTGGTGAATGAATAAGAAAATGGAACTGGGGTTAAGTTCTCTGAGCATTGTTGCAAGTATGAGGTTAACCAGTGTTGTCATTGATGTCAACATACTCATATTGCATTGATAAGAAGGATTGGATGAGCTGTGTGCTGAGGATATTGAGAAAATTAGTCCCAATCAGGAACAGTGAAGAACAATGATAAGAATAAGGCAAAAGTACTCAATGGGTTGAGAATCAAAGGATGCAGATTAAAGGGTTTGTAGATATGAGTCTTGAGATGTTCCATTTAAGATTTCAGAGGTTCACATGAAGATCTGAAGATGTTATGTTTGCTCAAGTAGAACCGGTTCCGGCAGGCCTTCAGTGGTGACAGAGTGTCACAGATTGGTCCGGTGAGTTCCGGAATTACATTCTCTCATTCTGCGGATTGGAGGGAGTGTTGAAGAAGTTAGTGTGAAGTGACAACTTGATTTGTGCATTGTTTGGAGGTCCAGAAGAACCTTTTGCATTATGACAGTGGTGATAGACTGTGTTCTTGAAGTTCCAGATGAAGAAGAGAAGATTTCCAGTAAGCTGATAAAGTGTGGATGTTCTTGATGACTCAGGAAAGGTTTTGGTGATCCTTGGATTGTGTACAATTCTTATTGGTGGTCCACATTGAAGTTAGAGTTTGGATTTGATGTAAAGACCACCGATTGTTGGTTTTCTTCCTGAGACAGGCCGACTGGATGTATTACACATCTTGTGAATGATCTTGTAGGTGTTTGCCGACTTAGATGATTGTTCCTAAGTTGATGCCTTGTATAAATAAAGGTTTGTGAATTCATTTTGAAGGGTGTCTTGCGGTGATGAGTGTGATATAGTGAAGAGAAGTGCGAAAGGTAGAGCAGGAGTTTTGGGCTTAAATGGGATTGATCCAGGCATGGTAAAGATGTCAATCTCTAGTTCAAGTTTGTAATAGTTGTTATATTGTAGACAGTGTGTCTCTTGTAGGTAGTGTGCCTCTTATGAGCAGTGTGCTCGGGCAGTGAGCCCTAATTGGCATGTGCCATCTATTTTCCTTATTCTTCTAACAGAGAATAATTCTTGGGTTAATCACCCCGTGGTTTTTCCCTTAACCAGGTTTTCCACATCAAAATCTTGGTGTTTCATGTGTTGATGTGTATTTGCTCTGGTGTTTATATCTTATTCTTTCATAAATGATTAATTTCTATGCTATTGATTAACAAAAGTGGATTTAAGTGTTTGAACTGAAAGCGAATTAAGGATAACTGATTCACCCCCCCTCTCAGTTATCAACAATTGGTATCAGAACTAAGTTCCTCTAAAAGGAGCTTAACCGCTTGAGGAGATCCAGGATGTCATCATACAAGAAGGACAGTCTGAAGTTTGATGGAACCAACTTCACTCTTTGGAAAGGCCGCATGAAATTTCACTTGGAGTGTATGGGAAAGGCATACTTGTCCATGGTCACAAAAGCATATATGCCTCCACAGGGTGGTCCGACAACTCTAAATGAAATCACAGATGCTGAAAACAATTTGCAGACTAAAGAGGCTCTTCTAAGTGCATTAACTAACTCAAAACTCTCAAATGTTATTGACCTACCAACAGCCTATGAGATCTGGATTAAACTGGAACTTCTGCATGAAGGAGATGAGTTTGTTAAGAATGCAAGGTTGTAGAGTCTCAAAGGGAAATTTGAAAGATTGAAGATGAGAGATGATGAAAATATCACTACCTTTATGCCAAGAGTAAATGAGCTAGTGTGTGGAATCAGGAATGCTGGTGGAGTTTTGGATGAAAATGAGATTGTTTGCAAAATTCTTAGATCCCTTCCTGCTGCCTACAAAATCAAGGTTGTTGTCATTGATGAATTCAGAGCCCATACAACTGTCACAAGAGACCAATTGGCTAGCAAACTGGCTGCATTTGAAATGACCGAGTTTGGAGATGATCCCCCCAAGACTGAATCTACATTCAAAGCCAGTGCCTATGTGAAAGGCAAACAAAGATTTGATCCAAGAGAAAACTCTTCAAGGAAACTGTCATGGTATGATCAAGCAAGAAAAGACATGGAAGAGGAAGAAGCAGAAATAGCTCAACTTGAAGCCCTCATTGCAAAAAGACTTCCAAGGGGATTTGGTAAGTATGAAGGAAAATTACCCTTTAAGTGCTTCAACTGCAATAAGATTGGTCACTTTGCTTCAAGATGTCTGAAAAGATCCACAAGATCAAATTCTAACAGACAAAGGTTCCAAAAGAATTGTTATTATGTTCATGAAGAAGCTAATAATGAAGGAGTAACAGATGATGAATCAGAGATAGGAGACAAATCTAGAAATGAATGGGTGTTCATTGCCATCAAGAAAGAAGATCCAATATTCCCTGAATCTATCAATCATAAGGTTATAGAAAGAGCTTTGGCTGCCCAAGTTGAAGAAAAGGATGATTGGGTCATTGACAATGGATGCTCTCACCATATGACAGGTGACAAGAACAAGTTCTTAGATTTGGAAAGGTATGAAGGAGGAATGGTAAAGTTTGGTGACAATTCTACTGGTAGAATCAGAGGTAGGGGAACTATCTCTTTTGATGGAAAGAACAAAACTGGTGATGTACTGTATGTTGAAGGATTGAAGCACAATCTTCTTAGTGTTGGTCAGTTGGTGGACAAAGGCTATGATCTCCGGTTCAAGAATGGAAGATGCAGAATCTTTGAAAGCTCCAGAACTGAGATTGCATCCGGTACTCAAACAAAAGGTAATATCTTCCATCTAGTTGGTACTAACAAAAGTTGTCTGTTTGTTCAAGTTGATCAGAGTTGGTTATGGCATAGAAGGATGTGTCATGTAAATTTTGATAACAGCATCAAGATAAGCAATACTCAGGCTATAAGAGATCTTCCAAAGTTGGTAAAACCTACAAACAGTATGTGCAAAGAATGTCAGCTAGGTAAATAGAGCAGAGTTTCATTCAAAAGCAAGGATCAGTCCTCTACCGGATTATTGGAGTTAGTTCATACTGATCTATGTGGTCTGACAAGAATCAAGAGTATGCAAGGTGATAGATATTTCATGTTACTGATTGATGACCATTCCCGGATGATGTGGGTTACCTTTCTGAAAGAGAAATCAAAAGCTTTTAAGAAGTTCAAAATCTTCAAGGCTATGGTAGAGAATCAAACCGGATTGAAACTGAAATGTCTAAGGTCTGATAGAGGTGGTGAATTCACATCCGGTGAATTCATAGACTTTTGTGAGAAGCATGGTATAAAGAGACAGTTGTCTGCTCCTAGGACTCCACAACAGAATGCAGTAGTTGAGAGAAAGAACCGGACCATCCAAGAAGCATCCAGGACAATGATGATGGAAGCAAATGTTCCCCAGATGTTTTGGAAAGAAGCTGTCAGCACTGCAGTCTACACTCTCAATCGAGTTCAAATTAGAAATAATACCGGTAAGACTCCTTATGAACTTTGGTTTGGCATCACTCCTACTATGAGATATTTCAGAGTATTTGGTAGCAAGTGTTACATTAAAAGAGATGAAGATCTAGGAAAGATGAAGATCCACTCAAAGCAAAGCATACTGGTGTTACAATAAGATACTGAGAAAGATGATAGAAAGTACAAATGTGAAGGTTGATGAAGGTATTGAGAAGCCCTCAAGATTTTATGAGTATGATGAAGATGATCAGAATGATGTTCTGGTTTAAGGTACTCCATCCTCTCCTGAAAGTCAGATTCAGACTGATCCAGTAAATCAGGAAGAAGAGACAGGTCTGAATGAGCATGATCAAGAAGCAGAAATGCAAGAAACTCCCAAAGTTCTAAGGTATGTAAGACTGAACCACTCTGAAGATCATATCATAGGTGACAAAAGCAAAGGTGTGCAAACTAGAAGGAATGTTGCTCAAAATTCAGATGAATGTTGTCTGATTTCAAAGATTGAACCCAAGACAATAAATGAAGCATGCAATGATGAAAATTGGACAAAAGCAATGGAAGAAGAATTAATGCAAATTGAGAAAAATCACACTTGGGATCTTGTTTCTAGACCTAGAAACAAGAATGTGATTGGAACCAAATGGGTCTTCTGGAATAAACTAAATGAAGTTGGTGAAGTAATAAAAAATAAGGCCAGATTAGTCTGCAAAGGCTACTCTCAAATAGAAGGGATTGATTTTGAGGAAACCTTTGCTCCGGTGGCAAGAATTGAAGCAGTCAGACTATTTCTTGCATTTGTTGCCTTCAAAGATTTCAAAGTGTATCAGATGGATGTCAAATCTGCTTTCCTAAATGGTGACCTAGAAGAAGAGGTGTACATTGAACAACTGGATGGATTTCAGTTATCTGAGCATGGTGATATGGTCTGCAAATTAAAGAAGGCACTGTATGGTCTAAAGCAAGCCCTAAGAGCATGGTATGAGAGGCTGGACAAACATCTTTTGAAGATTGGTTTCAACAAAGGTACTGCTGATAGTAACCTATATTTCTAAATTGATCATGAAAACATCTTGATTATTGAAGTATTTGTTGATGATATCATCTTTGGAGGAAGAGACAGTATGTGTAAGACCTTTGCAAACCAAATGAAAAGTGAGTTTGAAATGTCAATGCTCGGTGAAATGAATTTCTTCTTGGGTTTGCAAATTACTCAGACAGAGAAAGGAATCTTTATTTCTCAGACCAAATATGTGAAAGAACTATTGAAGAAATTTGGAATGGAAGATTCAAAGCCAATGAACACTCCCATGGCTACCGGATGTAAGTTGAGCAAAGATGATGACTCTCCTAAGATAGATCAGACAAAAGTACAGATCAATGATTGGTGGATTACTGTATCTCACTCAGACTAGACCAGATATAATGTAGGCTGTTGGTCTTGTGGCGAGATTCCAGGCTGATCCCAGAGAATCTCATGTCATGGCAATCAAAAGAATTTTTAGGTACTTGAAAGGAACAGTTGAGTATGGCCTATGGTATCCCAGAGATCATGACTTTTCTCTTCATGCATATATAGATGCAGACTAGGCAGGAGATGTGGATGATAGGAAGAGTACAAGTGGAGGAGCATTCTTTTTGGGAAAAAGGTTGGTTTCTTGGCTAAGCAAGAAACAAGAAGCAATATCCCTATCTACAACAGAAGTAGAATACATTGCAGCAGTAGGTAGTTGCACTCAACTTTTATGGATGAAGCAAATGCTAAGAGATATCCAAGTAGAATATGAGGAGCCTATCACAATTTTTTGTGATAATTCAAGTGCAATAAATATTTCCAAGAATCCGGTATTGCATTCTAAGACCAAGCATATATCTATCAAATTTCACTTTTTGAGAGAACAAGTGAACAAGGGTGAAGTCAGATTGGAGTATGTGCCCTCCAAGGATCAACTTGCAGATATTTTTACTAAACCTCTTCCCAAGGACTCTTTTGAGTATCTCAGGGAGAAGTTAGGGGTCATGGCCCCTCCAGTCATGAACTAGGATGCACTGATGTGCATTAGTCTGGTGGATATCACAGTCATATCTTATGATCTAGATTGATGATGGGGAGCTGCTACTAAGGGGGAGTAGTTGGTATGATTTTGATGTGTTAGAATTGCAAGTATGAGCCCTTTGCCATTGATGTCAAAGGGGGAGAGAAGACATGTGAAGAGTTGTTGCTGATAGGGGGAGTTGTGACAGAAAGGAGTTCTTGTCTTGATGGTTTTTCACATCACATGTTGCCATCAATGACAAAGGGGGAGATTATTGCAAGTATGAGGTTAACTAGTGTTGTCATTGATGTCAACATACTCATATTGCATTGATAAGAAGGATTGGATGAGCTGTGTGCTGAGGATATTGAGAAAATTAGTCTCAATCAGGAATAGTGAAGAACAATGATAAGAATAAGGCAAAAGTACTCAATGGGTTGAGAATTAGAGGATGCGGATTAAAGGGTTTGTAGATATGAGTCTTGAGATGTTCCATTTAAGATTTCAGAGGTCCGCATGAAGATCTGAAGATGTTATGTTTGCTCAAGTAGAACCGGTTCCGACAGGCCTTCAGTGGTGACAGACTGTCACAGATTGGTCCGGTGAGTTCCGGAATTACATTCTCTCATTCTGCAGATTGGAGGGAGTGTTGAAGAAGTCAATGTGAAGTGACAACTTGATTTGTGCATTGTTTGGAGGTCCAGAAGAACCTTTTGCATTATGACAGTGGCGATAGACTGTGTTCTTGAAGTTTCGAATGAAGAAGAGAAGATTTCCAATAAGCTGATAAAGTGCGGATATTCTTGATGACTCAGGAAAGGTTTTGGTGATCCTTGGATTGTGTACAATTGTTATTGGTGGTTCGCATTGAAGTTAGAGTTTGGATTTGATGTAAAGAACACCAGTTGTTGGTGTTCTTCTTGAGACAGGCCGACCGGATGTATTACATGTCTTGCGAATGATCTTGTAGGTGTTTGCCGACTTAGATGATTGTTCCTAAGTTGATGCCTTGTAAAAATAAAGGTCTATGAATTCATTTTGAAGGGTGTCTTGCGGTGATGAGTGTGATATAGCGAAGAGAAGTGCGAAAGGTAGAGCAGGAGTTTGGGGCTTAAATGGGATTGATCCAGGCATGGTAAAGATGTCAATCTCCAATTCAAGTTTATAATACTTGTTATCTTGTAGACAGTGTGTCTCTTGTAGGCAGTGTGCCTCTTGTGAGTAGTGTACTCGGGCAGTGAGCCCTAATTGGCATGTGCCATCTATTTTCCTTATTCTTCTAATAGAGAATAATCCTTGGGTTAATCACCCCGTGGTTTTTCCCTTAACCGGGTTTTCCACGTCAAAATCTTAGCGTTTCATGTGTTGATGTGTATCTGCTCTGGTGTTTATGTCTTATGCTTTCATGAATGATTAATTGCTATGCCATTGATTAACAAAAGTGGATTTAAGTGTTTGAACTGAAAGCGAATTAAGGATAACTGATTCACCCCCCCTCTCAGTTGTCAACAAGCATAACCTGGGATCAATTTGTGGTCTTATTTCACCAGAGGTGGTTACCACAGCTTTTCTTTGATCAAAAGCTAATAGATTTCATAATCCGCGGCAAGGGGATATGTTAGTGGTGGAATATTGGGAAAAGTTCACCCATCTCCTGAAGTATGTGCTTCAATATCAGAAAGATGAAAGGTTTAAAATCAAGAAATTCATCATGGGTCTGTTGGCCTCGTTTTCAAGTTGCCAATTTTTAAACTTTTTGTGTCAAATCGAACCATGCTTTGAACCCTTTCTCCAGAGTCACTTTTCAATTGCAAAAAACCAGTGTCACATTTTTCCTGCATGTGTCATTGAGATAATTTATTTCTGAAATGTCACAATCTATTTCACTACATCGAATTTTGCATAACAACATCATTTTGGAGCAGAGATATTCATTATTTCACTGAATTTCTCGGGCACACTTGTCCAGTTTGCGGCATTTTATGAAAACAATTAAATATCAAAAATCTATGATAGATGGTGCGAAATAATTTTTATGACAGCGTTCATGACTCCATTTCACCTAATCTGGCAACTTTTCAGGTCAAGAAGTCTTATGGTTTATGAGTTTTTAAACTTTCAATTTTTCGGCGGGCGGTTGGCGGAAACAATAAAATTGTGGTTTCTGTAAGGGTTGGAGCAAAATTGTTTAGCACAGAGATTTCTAATGTTAATATGGACAAATCGACAAGATTTCATGACGATCTGACTTTCCGGTTGAAAGTTATACACTTTTCACCATTTCTCACGCCTGCACAGTTCGCAAGTTACAAATTTGCCTAAAGATATCACTTGTGAATTTGGTCAAGTGGTTTGTTTTCAAAAAGAAGTTATTTTTTTGGCTTACTTAAGAAAACATAGTTCACGTCAAACTTGTACTTTTCACAAAACTCGCGTCAACTTTCGCTTCTCGAAAAGTTTGCATTAACTTTTGAATTCTCCTAAGTTTGCGCACACTTTTAGTTTTGGTGAAGTTGTTCAAAAAGTCAAAAAAAAGGGGAGCAACTTGTAGTTTTGACTAACTTGTGAAAAGAAATATGGTTACAAGTAAAAGTAGTTATTATAACTACTTAGAAGTTAAAACCCTCGCCAACCTCCGCCAGTATCCTTGCGACCTGTGCCAAAATGGAGTTTTGCAAGAGGGTATGGATGTCCACAAAGCATGATGAGACCAAAATTTTGTTAGATGGAGATCTTTGTCAAAAATTATAATTTGAAATGATATAGTAGATGTGTATCCAGAGTGTGGAAACGTAAACAGAGTGCATGAGTTGTTTGATTTGATAGCTCAAAGAAATGGATTCATGGAATGCAATGATTCTGGTTTTGTACAAAATGGTTATAAGGCTGCAGAAACTTGAAGCCAATGCAATTTGCTGGTGTAAAACCAGACTTCCCAAACACCAATGTTCCCCTCGCAATGGACAGCGACAAGGCATTCAAACTGTTTGATTAAATGCCTCATAAGAATGAATCTCATGGACTATCATGGCTATAGGATATGCACAAAATGATTTCATTGAAGAGGCACATAAACCGCTTGACCACCACCTCAACGAAATGTGATCTCACCAGCTACAACGGATGGTAGGATACATGCAAAATGTGTTCATTTCTTTTAAAGGAAATGCAATCGACAAGGTGCAAATCCAAACCCCGTAGTCTTTGCAGGAAAGGCACATAAACTGTTTGACAAAATACTTTAATGCAGATGCTATTTGCAGATGTAAAGCTAATCTTTGCCAGCGTCCTCGCAGCCTATGGACGTCCATCAAAGCATACATAGATGCAAATTTTGCGAGTATTGACAAAGCACGTGAACCGTTTGACCAAAATGCCTTTAAGAGATGTTATCTCACGAATATAAAGATTACAAATGAAATGATTTGTAGAAAAGGCCGCAGAAACTTGTAAGTAAATGTAAGCGGCAGGTGTAAAGACAAAATTTTCAACCTTTACCGGCATTCTCCTACCTACGTGAACCATGCAAGCCTAAATAAGGCACAACAAATCATTTCTGTAGATGAAAATGCTTTGGTATGCAGCCAATGCAAAATGTGAAAGATTATGGAAAGCTCATCAACTGTTTGATGAAATTACCTTAAAGAAATATGCTCTCATGGAATGCACAATATGCAAGATACACACAAGATTGATTTGTTACAAAGTTTTAAAAGCTTTCAAGTTAATTACCACGACAACAGGATATGCACATAATGATATTTGCTTGAAAGACTTTAGAAACTTTCTAGCCAATGTAATTGGTAGAGGTAAAACCAGATTGTCGACCGCTGCTAGCCAGCACCTCCTTGCCCGCATGCCAAAAGGGACTTTTGAGTAGGAACGTGGAAGCATGGAAAGGCACGTGAACTTTTTGACAAGGTGACTCAAAGAAATGTAGTCTCATGACTTGCTATAGTCGCCACACAGGGTATATATAAGAGGGGATTTCAAAATTAGAAAATAAATGCAATTGGATGGTGTAATACCACACCCCTCACCTTTGCTGGAAGTATGAGACAAAGCACATGAACTGTTTGACAAAACGTCTCAAAGATTTAGATGATAGACTTTATATGTAAGCATTATAATACTCAAAAAATTGTCTTATGCCATCGGTTGTTGCTAACAATGTATTCCTTGAGTCTCCTATGGGTGTAAGTGCTAATATAATTCAAAATGCCGTGATAGACATGAATGCAAAATGCAGAAAAGCACTGGAAGCAATGATTGCAGGGTATTCACAAAATGTTTTTGTTGAAAATGCTTTAGAAACCTCAATCAAGACGAAGGTCTAGGCAGATTCTCTGTTGGTAGGATTTCTCTACCATGTTACCTCTTTAGCTGATAGTGGCTCTGGACCACTTCGTGAAGGCTTCAAACAGAAAGAACCTCTATGGATTGTTTTTGAAGTGACAGGAACAATTGAACTTTTGTCTTATTTGAGAAGTTTCCTCCTACAAGACAATTGGTGGAAGTGGCCATCGAATAGAGCTGGTAGGCAAGGGCTTGCAATTAAAAGAGTGTGAACATATCATTATAAAACAATTTGGAATTTGAAGGTGACATTTTTGTAATATGTGAATAACATATGAAAACACGGAAATTCTGATATAGATACAACACTTGGTGGAGTCGTGACTACAAATTGTTAAAAATGATACTTCAAAGCCTATACAAAGAATAGAGGGAATATATGTGCTGCTCTAGTAGCTTTGAATGTCAAGAAAAGCACCAATGTTCTACTTCTTAATGCGTTTGAACTTAAACGATAATGTGCTTGTATAAAAACTATCTTTCATTATGGAAGTTGAATGAAGAGCACAACTGAAAAGAAAGCTACAACTGGTCCTCTCTGCATAGTAGCCCTATTAAGGAAGATATGGGTATTGCAGTGGATACAAAGATATCATGTAATCAGTCGAGGGTTGTGATGAATATTGCCATTATGCCACAGGACTGGTCAACTTGGAATTGCCTCGACACTCTTATGTTACTTATTGCCTTAAGTACATGTATTCAGACAAATTATCAAGATCCAACAATCTTTGACTGCCAAAAAGAAGCGAATGGAGATAAAAAATGACTTAGTTAGATTCACAACTTGAAAGTTGTATTTTTCAAAACTACCATTTTAGAAAAGTGACTTGTTTCACTTATTGTAATTAAAGGTTCAAAATTAGGTTTTCTTTAAAAAAAAAAGGTGGTTACTTGAAGTGGTTACAAGTTAGTTACAAGTTGGTTACTAGGTGGTTATGGGAAAAAGCCTATAAATATGAGGCTATTTCAAATGTAAGGAGGGGGGACTCTTTTGAGAGAACTCTGGGAAAGGGGAAACTCTAGAGAAATTTTAAGAGATATCTCGAAAAGCTTTGTGTTTACACTATGTATAAAAAGGATTTTGGAATTGTATAATTTCAAAGATAATGAAAAATGCAATTTAGTTCGTATGCTCTAAATGTGTTCTTATGTTATCATTACTAATTTCTCGTATGTTGAATTGGTAATCCTTTATGTACATGTGTAATACATTGATTATCTGTGTGATTGAAGTGATGAAACACACCCATCTCCTGGTATCTTGTTTTGGATGTGCTCGTATGACCTATCTCTTCTTATGTTGAGGTTTATTGTACTCCTTTCATCATTGTTACACGTTTCAACCCATTTGGTAATAACCCCTTTTGTCATCATTATTAGTTGTGGAATCTCAATTGGTTTTCATATGTCTACTGTTGGAGTTTCTGTTAGTCATCTGTTCCCAGTTTTGTGTTTTATCCTTTTTGTACTTTCAGGATAAAAGTACACAAAAACCACAAATAACCCTATCATACAAGGGAGCTGCCCCTCTCAAACGCAGAGGAAGATCATTGTTCTATCGCGATCTCTCCAACTGTTGGGACTATTTAGTCACTGCTCCAAGGGCAACGAGTCAATTTCAACGATTATTTCGCGGTGACAAATCTATTTACCAACAGGGTCTAAATACCCATATTGGTGGAGAAGTGGATGTGCATGGTCCTACCACTATGGACCAAGTTTTAGAGAAGGCAATCAAACAAGAGAAAAAATTGAAGTCAATTTTTGCATACCACGAGGAGAATCATAAGAGGTTTAATAAGACACCAACTTCTCAGCCTTTCAAGAAAAGAAGCAGCAAGTAGGATGTGACTAAGAAAAGTGATAGGGGATCTGTTGGTTTTCAAATTAGCAGACAGTAAACCCGAAAGGTTTGCCAATTCTTATGATCAAGTTCACTATAGGACTTGGCCAACAAAGACGGGAGATTATTTTCACTTGTCTTCCCTGTACTTTAGGTTCTGCCGCACCTAGGGGGTATCCCTTATTTAGAATAAATAAATATAACTTTTCAATACTAGGCAGAATGTTCCCATAGGTATACCAATATTTGTTGGATAAACCCTAGATTGGTAATATTCTTGGACTATCTCACTGGTTAAATCTTAGAACATGCATAACTTAACCTAAAACAAAATAAAACATAAAATGATTTGTCTTAGATGATTTTCTTTCAAATGTTGGATTTCCTAGACCTTTGGACAAGCAAATCCTTAGACTGGTTCCTTATCAGGGAAACATAGTCAAACCCATCACTATAAATGTTCCCTCATGACAACAAAACTTCATATCCAAAGGACCTAAAACACAATATTACTACCTTACAGTAGCATGTCCAAGAAAAAGTATTATTTGTGACTCTATGCTCCAATAATCCCTTGATATAACACATCTCCCCCTATACCTGACTCAAAGCAATTTAATCCATTCCTTGAACAGATGCAACAAATCAAATATATCACATAGCAAATGTATATGAATGAGTTTAGAAACCCTTAGCAACTTACTCAAAAAAAATGCTCATACCCAAGGAGACAATCACATATAACACACAGAGAAAGTGTTTTTCATATAACTCAATCTAGAAAGAACATTGTCATTCAGAAATTTATACATTTATAGAACAAAAAATACTTCTACACCCAGACACAAGAGCCAAATCTACAACCAAAAATGCCTTCCAAAATGTGGATACCTTATATCCAAAGCCTAGAATAATAATCGCCTATAGAATGGCCTTGAATTCCTTTTTAAAGGAACAAAAAGCTTCCGACCACCTACATTCCTAACAAACCTTCTATGAAACAATCGGATCCTTACAGATTTTTCATGAAACAATCAGATCCTCAATAAAGAGAGTAGCTGAAATAGTCTAATTTCTTGGTGAGGACGCGCCGACGAAATGACCTGGCCCTCGTTTGGATGAAAAAACTTGATCTTCTTTCCCCAACCATGCTAAAGTCTCATTAACTGTAGAATGGAGGTGTATGGGAATGGCGCTAAGAGACAGTTGCTTCAATCTTTAAACCTCAGCCGCTGATTTGGGCTCCCTTTTGTGAGATCGACAGTCGTGAGCTACCCGTCAAGTCTAAAAATCCATGTCCCCTTGTTGAAAAGTCCATCGCTAATGAAAATGTGCCAATCAGGCAGTCTCATTGCTGACAGTGCTGATCCAGCTAGACAAGGACATGTGGCACCATTTTGCAGTGTCGCAACCAGAAATGGTCCAACACCGTTGAGCCCTGCACAATCGTTTGATTTCAAGCCTCCTGTAGATTTGATCTCACTTTGACACTTGGCAACATAAGATTGCTCATTTTAGGATTATCAATAAAGGGGCTATAAGCCTGGACTGATGGATAGCTAGAAATATATTGTAGCATCGCGGGGGGTGGATGATGCCACTGAAGATGCGGCGTGACACCATGAAATACGCTTTACAAAGCTTTTAAACTTAGGACTTAAGATTTAATTTTCTACGGGTGACATCAGGCAAGGCTAGGACAAGGGGCCAGTATCCTCATGAATTGAAGGACTTGGGTTGTGACTTAACTGACTGGGGACCCTCTACAGGCGGTCAATAGGGAATAGGAGGTAAAGTGATGAAAGGAAGCAAGGTATGCAGAAAATGCTTCCTACACTGATCTACTAAGGAAAGATTATGCAAATTTTAACCTTTTACAGTTACAGATTAAGATGCACATTAATAGGAAATTAATAACAACATTCAAATGCAAACAAAACTCACAACACAAGATATACGTGGGGAAAACCCTTTCAGGTGAAAAAATCCCACACTCCAAAACCTGCACAATGTATTATCAAATCAAAAAGATGATTACAACACACTTGCAATGCAAGTTCTTTCAGTACACACTATTGATTCTCAATCGCATCATGTGACCTTTCACACTCTCCAGCTGCTTATAACAAGCTTTTAGAACCTTAAAAAATTAGGGCTTTACAATGTCATTTTTTATTTTGTTAGTTAACAAAATTAACCACAGATGCATTTATTAAATAAAAGTTGTTTGAGGTTTCGGAGGCACTGCCTCTCGACCCCACCCTGTATCGTGATAAGGAGTGCGCCAGGGGTGCTACCCCTAGACCCCACAAGGGGCAGTGCCCCTTGACCCCGTCTTGGGGGCATTGCCCCAAACCCCTGTTAATTATTCAAGGGGGAAACCGTGGCTGCCAAAGTCACCAAAATTTATCCTGCTGCATGTACACAAGGTACTGACTATGCCAACTCAACATGGGATCTTACAACATAGTGCTGAATAAATAAATACAACATTAAGAACTTGCAAAGGTTGAGACACCTTAATTCCAAACAAGTGAGGGGTCCACAATGAGACTAAAAGGCATAGGATTTTAAGGGTTTATATGAAAATACCTACAAATGTTTTGACTCGAAACCCTAACCCTAGGTAAGTACCACCATTGGCTCTTGTTCAGGGATGTATGACTCTTGCAGTCATGGCGAGAACCTCAAATCTCTGGGATGCAAACCAAACCTTATCCATTGGGCAATCTTGTGAATGCTGCATCCTGCATCACAATTCACATCTTCAAATTTTCATTTGGTGGCCCCGGGCCACCAAAAAGGAAAAACCAATACTTTCCTTTATCAAATATCCTGTTTTCATTCGACTGCTTCAAGTCAAACCTGGAAACACCATGTTGACTGTAGCATTTCACCTTAGTGTTAGCTGTGCTTATGATAATTTCACCTTTAACTTAGAAAATCTATAGTAATCTTGATATATTTCTAGTATCCACAGCTATAGATTATCTTCATCATATGTCATCTTTAGATTAGAAAAGTTAAAGGCTCATATAAAACAAATGAATCCATATCTGAATTTCGCCTTCTTTCAAGCAATGAGACACCTTCTGTAATGAACATGAAATAATCAGGCACAAGTAATATTTCATTCTCATATAAACCTTTTAACCTTTCAGAAACATCCATGCACCCATCATTATTGTGTCCCACAATTTCACTACTAAACTCCACTTGGAATGATTCAAGAGAAGGCATGAAAATTTCAGAAAATAGCCCCTCATTAGAAGATTCATAGTCATCCATCTCATCATACTCAATACTATCCTCTGTTGTATGAACATGAACATCTACAACTTTTCCATTCGCATATGAATATTGACCCAGGTTTTCCTTTCCACCGATGCACTAATAATCAAAAGTGAACACCTCAACTTTTGCATAGTGGAAATGACTATCATCCTCAAAGAAACATTTATATTCAACATTCATATATATTTCATCATTTGAAAGGCCCACACATGGGTCTGAATTTTGACAAGCATCCACACATTTCTTGTCATTATGCAAGTTAGTATCCTCCTCATTCAGAGTGAAACTCTCCATATCTGCCTCATACAAATAATCTTCTACAGCATGAACATCACCATGTTTATTTGAATGATAAGTAGAGATGTCAATCCTGGCACCCGTGCATTCCTGTAGTTTTCTAATGACAACACTACTGCAAGAAGTAACTTCATGTATATCTTTGCAATCTATATCCACATATTAATCTCTTATGGGCTGATCACAACATTCATTCTTGTCATTGTAGGATGTGCCTTCATTTTCCTCATCTTCATATATTATGCCATGACTGCACTTAATGTTCTAAAATATATCTCTTTGTGTAGAATCACCTGTCAGTGAACAAACTAGAATAGCTAAAATATATTCATTTTGAAAATTATTTTGAAAACTTGCAGTCATGTATCCTATTAGCATTCCATACTTATTATTTTCAATATCAATAGAAAATTTATAGGCTTGATGAAGCGTAGCAGGTTCCTTATCTCTCAGCAAATAACTCATTTCTTCATCAAATGCAGCTAGATAGATTGCCAAATATAATGCATCATTTGGTCTCATACATTCTGGAATATGTTTGAGCATTTTTGTAAACCTTAAATTAAAGGCTGGAACCAATTCATCACTTTCTTTTTGAATGTTCATGACTTGTATAATCAATGAGGCCACATCAATCCTCTCACCAAACTATTTTAAGAATGCATTCTCTAGATCTACCCATGAAGAAATTGAACTCATAGGCAAGTCTGAAAACCAGACACTAGCATCATCCTTTAATGAATGAACAAAGAGTTTCATTACAATGTCTTCAGCCTCAATCTCATAATCTTCTATCAAATTACAGAAATCCTACAGATGTTTGCTTGTAGACTCAGAATTGTTTCCATTATATTTTGGCAAGCACTTTCTAATTTCACTGGGGACAGCATTTGGGTAACCACTAATACCATTGAAATTCATGGCTTTGTATCTTTCAACAAAGAATGACCTTTTCTGAGAGCATGACTAGGATTGTTGTTCTAATCTAATCATTTTGAATGCAAAAGGTGGAGTAACTGGGAATATGTTGCATCTTTGAACAAGTTCAATCAACAGAGTCGCCACCTCCAAAGAGACAAATCATTAAGAAGGCAATTTTATTTTGGATTTGCAGACCAACAGAGCACCATACAGTCTTCCCTTGATTATGCTACAACAAAAGTAGCCAAAGTCACCATCCTCCAACAGGAATGATAAAACAACATTCATGTGCTAACTCTACATACCCATAACAAAGGCTAGTACTGGTTTTTCAAAGACTCCAAAGTAAGATTTGACAATAGTCCCCAGCGGAGTCACCAGTTTTGTTGGTTCTCAAATTAGTAGATAGTAAACCCTAAAGGTTTGCCAATTCTTATGATCAGGTTCACTGTAGGACTTGGCCAACAAAGATGAGAGATTGTTTGCACTTGTCTCCCATGCACTTTAGGTTCTTCCACACCAAGGGGGTATCCCTTATTCAGAATAAATAAATATAACTCTTCAATACTAGGTAGAATGTTCCCATATATATACCAAGATTTGTTGGATAAACCCTAGACTGGCAATATTCTTGGACTATCTCACTGGTTAAATCTGAGAACATGCATAACTTAACCTAAAACAAAATAAAACATAAAATGATTTGTCTCAGATGATTTTTTTTCAAATGTTGGATTTCCTGGACCTTTGGACAAGCAAATCCTCAGACCAGACCCTTATCAGGGCAACAAAGTCAAACCCATCACTGTAAATGTTCCCTCATGACAACAAAACTTCATATCCAAAGGACTTAAAACATAATATTACTACCTTACAGTAACATGCCCAAGAAAAAGTATTATATGTGACTCTATGCTCCAATAATCCCTTGATATAACACATCTCCCCCTATACCTAACTCAAAGCAATTTAATCCATTCCTTGAATAGATGCAACAAATCAGATATATCACATAGCCCATGTATATGAATGAGTTTAGAAACCCTTAGCAACTTTACTCAAAAGAAAAATGCTCATACCCAAGGAGACAATCATGCATAACACACACAAGAAGTGTTTTTCATATAACTCAATTTGGAAAGAACATTGTCATTCAGAAATTTATAAATTTACAAAACAAAAAATACCTTTGCACCTAGACACAAGAGCCAAATCTGCAATAGAAAATGCCTTCCAAAATGTGGATACCTTATATCCAACGCTCAGAATAACAATCACCTATAGAATGGCCCTGAATTCCTTTTTAATGGAGAAACAAGCTTTCAGCCACCTACATTCCTGACAAACCTTTTATGAAACAATCAGATCCTTACAGATTTTTCATGAAACAATCAAATCCTTAATAAAAAGAGTAGCTGAAATAGTTAGATTTCTTGGTGAGGACACACCGATGAAATGACTTGGACCTCGTTTGGATGAGAAAACTTGATCTTCCTTCCCCCAACCATGCTAAAGTCTCATTAACTATAGAATGGAGGTGCATGGGAATGGTGCTAACAGATAGCCACTTCAAGCTTTAAACCTTGGCCACTGATTTGGGCTCCCTTTTGTGAGATTGACGGTCCGTGAGCTGCCCGTCAAGTCTGAAAATCCATGTCCCCCCATTGAAAAGTCCATCGCTAATGAAAATGTGCCAATTGGGCGGTCTCATCGCTGATAGCGCTGCTCTAGCTAGACAAGGACACATGACGCCATTTCGCGGCATCACAACTGGAAATGGCCCACCATTGTTGAGCCCTGTGTGATCACGCGATCATTAGATTTCAAGCCTCCTGCAGATATGATCTCACTTCGACACTTGGCAACATAAGATTGCTTGTTTTAGGATCATCAATAAAGGAGTAGACTAATGGATAGCTAGCAATATATTGTGGCACCGTGGGGGGTGGATGATGTCATTGAAGATGCAGCACGACACCACGAAATACACTTTACAAAGATTTTAAACTTAGGACTTAAGATTTAATTTTCTACGGGAGACAATGGGTAAGGCTAGGACAAGGAGCTAGTATCCTCATGAATTCAAGGACTCAGGTTGCGACTTAAGTGACTAGGGACCCTCTATAGGTAGTCAACAGGGAATAGGAGGTAAAGTGAGGGGTGCACAATGAGACTAAAAGGCTTAGGCTTTTAAGGGTTTATATGAAAAGACCTGCAAATGTTTTGACTTGAAACCCTAACCCTAGGTAGGTATGATGTAGAGGAAGATACAAAGGTTGTAGTTCACTCAATGAACTTAACTTCCTTCTAAAAGGTTTACAAAGGTGTTTGTGAAAATAAAGCCTACACAAGGCTATTACTGAGATTGACCTATCCTAGGACCACTATCTAGTGTCCTCCTCACACGCTACCCACTTCTTAACTTGGAGAGTCATTGCTCCATCCAACCTATAATCACAAAGCACCCTTTTAAGGACTCACAATCTCCACACCTCTACCAACAGTGTCCTCATATAACTGATAACAAATACTTGTCAGGGAATCATAACTATCATGAGGTCTCTGACCAAAAGACTAATTTTCTGCATTTCTAGGATAATGGATAGTAATAGCAGAAGGACTGTTCTAGGATAGTATTTGGAGCAGGCTTAGGTCTTATGGAATTTGTTTAACAACTTCTTAAGGTCTCAAATGACCCTTAACTCCCAATGCATACTTAGACACTCAATGAACAACAACCATTCACTTACATGCATCAACCTTAGAGGACAGCAAATTGCATTAAGACTGTTTTATGACAGTATTGAGGTGACAGTTTATGTCTTGTAGCCTAGCATCAATTAAAGCTATATAATTCCTCTACCAATGAGGATCTTCACATCAGACATTTACTGAGGACAAGAGATCAACAAGAGTTTTCTAATAAAAAGGCTATAGACTATATAGGACTGTTTACCAAATGACTGTCTTGTAACAGAGTTAAAGAGAAAACCCTTCTCTTGTAGCATAAACAAGGATTAAGCCTTCAACACTCTTCCAAAGGATTCAGATGACCATCAATGCTAAATGCATACTCCACATTAGATGTGAAAAAAAAAACAACCATCTACTTATATGCAGGCCCACACTGTGTTTAAAGGACAGAGGACAGCAAATAGAAGGTTGACTATCCTATGACAGTTTTAAAGTGGCAACTTCTTCTTATAGCTTTTGAGAAACTCAATCTGCAACAACTCCTCTTCAACAAGGATCCAAAACATCTCATGCATTCACAAGGATAGGTTCCACTGACTTAACACCCCACAATTGTACTTGCTCTGACAGGAAGTACGACTGTTTGACTATCCTCAAGAAAATAGTGATAGAAAGGAAAGTTATCTTTGCAAGTAAGGAGATCATTTACACAATTTAAACCTCCATAATCCTCAATGATCATCAACCATTGTTGCATCATCCAAACACCTACAGAGGACAGGTACTATTCCTTCACCATGCAGCCGTACTGTGCTGCTGATGTATAGAAATCAGAAACTGTCTTTTTTTTCTTCAAGAAAGTGGTCTAAATCAAATTTTGTTAAGGAATGCATTAAGTCTACCTTCTCAAGCCCTACCAATCCATCTTAGAGGTTTGTCCTTGCTTCAAGACATCAACCCAAACTCCATTTTGACTGTGCATGTGGCTATTTTCAAGACAAACCTTGTTTTACACCATTTCTTCCAACTAGTCACTGTTTTTGACTAGCTAGGATCATGCCAAACACCTGGAGAAGGAGTCTTCCACCTGCAAAACATGGAAAGCAGAAAAACCTAATCTAATCTTCCCCATCCTACTAAAAATGATTGAACTCTCAAAGGAAGGAGGAAGAATTCACCATTTATGTCACAAACCCTAGTTAAGAGGGTTTCAGAGCAGCTTATGTAAACTAGATTATTTCTTCCTTCTACAAAAATGTCAAGAACTCTAAATGTATGCAAATGAAAGCTATTTTGTAGAACTAACAAAGTTTTAACATTTCAACTCACAAAGAATCCGTACCAGGCCGTACAAAGAGCTGTTTCAATGAATAATGCAGAAAAGCTATTTTTTCTCCTTAAAAGACTCCTTCTTTTTATTATTTTTGGCATGCTTTACAAACTCCAATTTAATAGGAACTTTCCAAACGTTTGCCCTTCCTTCTCAGTCCATACAACTGCCCAAGAAATGCAGGAAACTGAAGGAAAAAGCTGATTTAACAAAAACAATAAGTTTTATTTTCATAAAACCAAGTTTCTAAGAGAGAACTTCCTATGAAATAGGCCTTAGTTCACTCCATTTTAGACTAGTCAAACAAATGACTAAGTTTTATTCTAAAACAAGGAAAATGGCTTTCAAAGCCTTAGGAAAAAACCAAAAAAAATAACAAGGTCTCAAAATGATATAGTCTAAGACTGAAGCTCCTGCACCATACTCTCCCTGTGGGAAAAACTCAAGTCCCTTGAGTTGCCAATTGTTGAAGTGTCATGCCATGCTTCAAGATATCTGCTTCAGTCATCCAGGTGGCTTCAGAGTCAGGGAGATCCTTCCATTTCACCAAGTAGTCCTTATAGACACCTCTCTGAGTCTTCTTGATAACTTTGGAATCCAGAATGCACTCCAACTGTAAAGGTTTGCTTGGAGGCAAATCCTTGATCTAATCAGTATCTTCAACCACCACATCTGATCCACTTTCATCAAGCAATGGAGGTCTGAAAGGAAAAAGATCACAAACAGTGAAAATTGGAGAGATACCCAGGCCATCTGGTAGCTCAATCTCATATGCATTTGGACCGAATTTGTGCACTATCCTGCATGGCCCAATCTTCTTCATCAGGAGTTTAGTTGGCTGACCCTTTGGCAACCTCTCTTTCCTCAGATATGCCATGACTAAGTCACCAACTTTGAACTGTACTTCTCTTTTTTTCAAATCTGCCTTTTCTTTGTACTTTGTGACTAATTTTTCTAGTTGCAACTTGACTTGATCATGAACTATTTTCATGGAGGCAGCAAACTCTTCACCAAGTGCACTCCTTCTATCCCAACCTTGGAGATCCTTCAACTCAAGTGGCCCTCTTGGATGAAAACCATAAACTATCTCAAAAGGACTTTTACCAGTGCTCCTATTCCTTGAATCATTGTAGGCATATTTAGCCTGACTGATAACCAAGTCCCATGCCAAACCATGCTACTTTGTAAGGCACCTTAAAAGGTTTCCAAGTGACATATTAACCACCTCAGTCTGACCATTAGTTTGTGGATGGTAGGCTGATGAAAAGGACAACTGTGTGCCCAGCTTCTTCCACAAGGTCCTCCAGAAGTGACCTACAAACTTAGAATCTCTGTCAGTTACAATGGACAATGGTAAACCATGTACCCTTACTACCTCTCTGAAAAATAGGCCTGCATCATTTGTGCATTTACATGGCACAAAATGAGCTATCTTGCTGAACCTATCAACAATGACAAACACACTATCCACCCCTCTGGCTGTCCTAGGTAACCCAAGCACAAAATCCATGCTGATACTTTCCCAAGGTCTGTTGGGAATGGGAAGGGGCTGGTATAGACCTGCATTTGAAGACACACCTTTGGCTCTCTGATAGATTGCACAAATAGCTACATATTTTCTCACATCTGATTGCACCTTTGGCCAAAAATAGAACCTTGTGACTTGTTCTAGTGTCTTGTCCAAGCCAAAATGTCCTCCTAAAGAACCATTATGCTTCTCCTTGATGATGTTGTCCCGCATAGAGCACTTAGGGACACATAGTAAATTGCCCTTAAACAAGAGGCCTTCCTGCAAAACAAAATTTGCATACTCTCCATGGAATGTGTTAGCCAAGTTCACACAAACATCATAAGCCTCTTTAAAATCAGAATCTTCTTTATACAGCTCTTTTAAACAGTCAATACCCATGCTTTCTAACTAAATTTCATGAACAAGAAGCAACCTCCTACTCAATGCATCAGCCACCTTATTAGAGACACCTCTTTTGTGCTTAATTGTGAAGGTATAAACTTGTAGTTGTTCCATCCATTTAACATGTCTATGGTTCAATTTTTCTTGACTGTTAAGAAAGCTTAAAGCATGATTGTCAGTAAACACAATAAATTCCTTGGGCAGCAAATAATGTCTCCATTTCTTAAGAGCTTGCACCATTGCATAGAGTTCTAAGTCATAGGTAGAATACCTTTGCTTGGCTTCATTCAACTTTTCTAAAAAGAATGCCACTAGATGTCCTTCTTGGCTAAGAACAGCACCAATAGCTTACTGACTTGCATCACACTCAACAACAAATACCTTATCAAAATCAGGGAGTACTAAGGTAGGTAACTCAGCCACCTTTGTTTTCAACAACTCAAAACTATCATCAGCTTCCTTTGTCCATTGGAATCTACATTTGACTCCACCCTTGATGGTGTTGAGGATGGGAGCACTAATGTGACTGAAACCTCTGATAAACTTCATATAGAAAGTCTCCAATCCATGGAAACTTCTCACATCTCCCATTATTTTTGGGGTAGGTCAACTGAGAATAGCCTCAACCTTAGAGGGATCCATTTTCAAACAGCCATTAGAAATGACAAATCCCAGTTATACAAGTTCAGTTTTCATGAAATCACATTTTTCTAAGTTGATCATCAACTTGTGCTCATGTAGCTTCTCCAACACCTGACCAACATGCTTCACATGGTCTTCCCTTGTCCTGCTGAAGATTAGTATGTCATCAAGATAAACAATAACAAATTTACCAATGAATTCAACTAATACCTCATTCATCAGGCGCATAAATGTACTTGGCGCATTGCTAAGACCAAATGGCATAACAAGCCATTCATAAAGACCTTCATTGGTCTTGAAAGCAGTCTTCCATTCATCTCCCTGTCTGATCCGGATTTGATGATATCCAGATTTCAAATCAATCTTTGAGTAATAGAAAGATCCTCCCAGGTAATCCAAGAGATCTTCAATCCTTGGCATTGGAAATCTGTATCTTATGGTGATCTTGTTTATGGCCCTGGAATCTATGCATAGCCTCCACTTTCCATCCTTCTTAGGAGCAAGTACACTTGGAACTGCACAAGGACTTAGACTTCTCCTAATCAGCCCTTTCTCCAGGAGATCTTGAATTTGCCTTGCCACCTCTTCATTTTGCTATGGAGTTAGCTTGTATGCAGCCTTGTTAGGCAATGTAGCACTAGGTATTAAGTCAATTTGATGACTAATATCCCTCATGGGTGGTAAGGAGTTGGGAACTTCCTCTACCACAAGGTCTTGATACTTATCTAGAAGTTGCTGTACTTCCAATGGAATCTCCTTCTATTTTTGATCTTGCTGATCTGATCCACTCTTGGGCTTCATGACCAAGGCATACCCCTGGTTGTCATTCTCCTTCAAGATGTTTAGGAACTAATTTCCATTCACCAACATGACACTGCTGTTATTTTCCTTTCCCCTGGGCTGCTCCAACAAAGGATCCATTTTGAATGGCCTTCCATTCTTGGTGATGACATAAGTGTTCTTCTCACCATCATGCTGAGCTTTAACATCATACTGCCATGGATGGCCAAGAAGTAGGTGACATGCATCCATAGGTATGATTTCACATAGCACTTTGTCCTTGTAGTCACCAATTGCAAATTCAACCCAAGCTTGTTCCTCCACCATGAAACTTTGGTTCTTGTTCAACCAAGAAATCTTGTGAGGACTGATATGAGGCAGCCTCTTCAACTTACACTTCTCAACCATCTTAGTGGATACCACATTCTCAGTAGACCCTGAATCCACTATGATTTTGCAAAGTTTCCCATAGGCTAGGCCTTGGGTTTTGAAAAGATTCTTTCTCTGAGGGGGTTCTTCCTTCAATGTCATCTTCAACATAGACCTTTTTATCATCATACTCTCTCCATCTAGAACAAGTGCAGCACTTCCCATTGGTGAATTCACACTTTCACAGTCATCATCTTTCACTAACTGATTTCTCTTCCCACTGTCATGAGAGCTGCTGGCTTTCCCTGGACATTTGTTCATTGTATGGCCAACTTGGTTGCAGCCATAACATCTTCCAGTGAAGACTCCTAGTCCTCTACCTCCTCCACCATTTCTACCTCTGCCATTATGACTTCTACCACCTCTAAAACCTCCTCTATGCTCTGTTGTTGATTGTGTTTCTTGATGACTGTTATTTTCAGTTTTGTTGAACTGTCCACGGCCAAAATTGCCTCTACCTCTTTGGTTTATGCCACCTCTTCCTCTGGCACTTTGGTCACCCTCCCTTCTCAATTTTTCCTCAACTTTGGAGGCCAACAGGAAACATTCATCCACTGTCTTTAGTAACACCAAACTTATCTCATCTTGCAGATTGTATTTCAGTCCATTCAGGTACCTAGCCACCATCCCTTTTTCATCTTCATTATGATTTTCCCTCATACTGAGTCTATGAAATTCTTCTGTGTAGGCAGCCACATCCATATCTTTTTGTCTCAAATTCTGAAATCTACTTATGATTTGAATCTCATAGTCAGGTGGCATGAACTTGCTTCTGAGCATAGCCACCATTCTACTCCATTTAGTGATGGGACTCTTCCCAATCTTCTCCCTCTCATTCTGCATATAGTTCCACCATACAAGTGTAGAACCTCTTAGCCTTGTCTTGGCAAATTTGACCTTTTTGCTATCATTGAACTCCTTGTAATCAAAGAAGTTGCGCATAGCTTCTATCCAGTCGGTGAGGACATCTCCATCCAACTCGCCATGGAAGGTAGGCACCTCCATCTTGGGATCACCACTGTCTCCATGAGCACCCCTAAGTGCATTCAAGAAGGCTTTCTGATCTACAGACATATCCTGCTCCTGAGGATCCTCTTCTGCCTCTGTTTCTTCATTTGTGTCTGAAGAACTTCCTTCTTCTTTGGTCTTGCCCTTAGACTTCTTCTCTTCTTGCAATTTTGCTTCTTGAAGTCTTACTTCAACCATCTCTTCCACCAACTTCTTGATGGCATCTTGACTCATTGTCTTGGGAGGCATTGTACTAGCCTCTGTTTCAATTTCCTCTTTTGACATACACTTTCTTCAATCAGAATCTTGGCTCTGATACCAATATGATGCAGAGGAAGATACAAAGGTTGTAGTTCACTCAATGAACTTAACTTCCTTCTAAAAGGTTTACAAAGGTGTTTGTGAAAATAAAGCCTACACAAGGCGCTATTACTGAGATTGACCTAGCCTAGGACCACTATCTAGTGTCCTCCTCACAGGCTACCCACTTCTCAACTTAGAGAGTCATTGCTCCATCCAACCTATAATCACAAAGCACCCTTTTAAGGACTCACAATCTACTACCCATACCTCTACCAACAGTGTCCTCATATAATTGATAACAAATACTTGTCAGGGAATCATAACTATCATGAGGTCTCTGACCAAAAGACTAATTTTTTGCATTTCTAGGATAATGGACAGTAACAGCAGAAGGACTGTTCTAGGATAGTATTTGGAGCAGGCTTAGGTCTTATGGAATTTGTTTAAAAACTTCTCAAGGTCTCAAATGACCCTTAACTCCCAATGCATACTTAGACACTCAATGAACAACAACCATTCACTTACATGCATCAACCTTAGAGGACAGCAAATTGCATTAAGACTATTTTATGACAGTATTGAGGTGACAGTTTATGTCTTGTAGCCTAGCATCAATTAAAGCTATATAATTCCTCTACCAATGAGGATCTTCACATCAGACATTTACTGAGGACAAGAGATCAACAAGAGTTTTCTGATAAAAAGGCTATAGACTATATAGGACTGTTTACCAAATGACTGTCTTGTAACAGAGTTAAAGAGAAAACTGTTCTCTTGTAGCATAAACAAGGATTAAGCCTTCAACACCCTTCCAAAGGCTTTAGATGACCATCAATGCTAAATGCATACTCCACATTAGATGTGAAAAAAAAACAACCATCTACTTATATGCAAGCCCACACTGTGTTTAAAGGATAGAGGACAGCAAATAGAAGGTTGACTATCCTATGACAGTTTTAAAGTGACAACTTCTTCTTATAGCCTTTGAGAAACTCAATCTGCAACAACTCCTCTTCAACAAGGATCCAAAACATCTCATGCATTCACAAGGACAGGTTCCACTGACTTAACACCCCACAATTGTACTTGCTCTGACAGGAAGTATGGCTGTTTGAATGTCCTCAAGAAAATAGCGATAGAAAGGAAAGTTATCTTTGCAAGTAAGGAGATCATTTACACAATTTTAAACCTCCATAATCCTCAATGATCATCAACCATTGTTGCATCATCCAAACACCCACAGAGGACAGGTACTATTCCTTCACCATGCAGCTGTACTATGCTGCTGACGTACAGAAATCAGAAACTGTCTTTTTTTTCTTCAAGAAAGTGGTCTAAATCAAATTTTGTTAAGGAATACATTAAGTTTGCCTTCTCAAGCCCTACCAATCCATCTCAGAGGTCTATCCTTGCTTCAAGACATCAACCCAAACTCCATTTTGACTGTGCATGTAGCTATTTTCAAGACAAACCTTGTTTTACACCATTTCTTCCAACTAGTCACTGTTTTTGACTAGCTAGGATCATGCCAAACACCTGGAGATGGAGTCTTCCACCTGCAAAACATGGAAAGCAGAAAAACCTAATCTAATCTTCCCCATCCTACTAAAAATGATTAAACTCTCAGAGGATGGAGGAAGAATTCACCATTTTTGTCACAAACCCTAGCTAAGAGGGTTTCAGAGCAGCTTATGTAAACTAGATTATTTCTTCATTCTACAAAAATGTCAAGAACTTTAAATGTATGCAAATGAAAGCTATTTTGTAGAACTAACAAAGTTTTAACATTTCAACTCACAAAGAATCCGTACCAGGCCATACAAAGAGCTGTTTCAATGAATAATGCAGAAAAGTTGTTTTTTCTCCTTAAAAGACTCCTTTTTATTATTTTTGGCATGCTTTACAAACTCCAATTTAATAGGAACTTTCCAAATGTTTGCCCTTCCTTCTCAGTCTGTACAACTGCCCAAGAAAGGAAGGAAACTAAAGGAAAAAGCTGATTTAACAAAAACAATAAGTTTTATTTTCATAAAACCAAGTTTCTAAAAGAGAACTTCCTATGAAATAGGCCTTAGTTCACTCCATTTTAGACTAGTCAAACAAATGACTAAGTTTTATTCTAAAACAAGAAAATGGCTTTCAAAGCCTTAGGAAAAAACCAAAAAAAATAACAAGGTCTCAAAATGATATAGTCTAAGACTGAAGCTCTTGCACCAAGGTACCACCAAGATCCATAAATAATAGGAATGGACCCATAAATAAGAAGAAGAAGAATAATAGTAATCTTCGAAGAAATGATAATAATTCAGGTAAACTTGCTGAGAAGCGAGGACCTCCTGGAGGATGTTTCACCTGTGGTGGTGATCACTATGTAAATCAATGCCCAACCAAGAAGCAAGGAGCTCAATAGCATGGTAATGCTTTACCCACTCAACAAGCAACTTTTCAATAGAGGATCCACATGGCTCTGGACAACTGCTAGGCAGAGTGCTATATTACTCCCATTAAAACAATAGGTACTTTGTTTGGAGTTCCTATTTCTATTCTGATTGATACTAGAGCAACTGAAAGTTTTATTTCTCCAAGAGTATTAAGTAAATTTCCTAGAAGAGCTGGATATATGGCTAAACCCTTGCCAGTTGACTATGCTAACCAGATGAAAGCTCAAGTAGAGCAGTGTCTATTTGAATCCAAGATTGAACTTCCTAGTTTTTCAACTGAGGTGAATTTTTTTGCAGCCCTCCTAGGTTCCTATGATGTTATATTAGAAATAAATTGGCTATGGAGGCATAGAGCAACTATGTTGAGTGTCTAGACGATGTAGGAAACAAAGTCTTTTTACAAGGCACTCAAAGAGAAGTCAAGATCAGACCAATCTCTGCAATGCAACTAAAGAGGGCTGGGTGAAAACGTTGTCAAATTTTTGCAATTAAAATGGAGTAAGTAGAAGAGGATCCTAGTAATCAAAGCGTATCTTTGGAGAACTATCCTTTACTTTAAGATTTTTGGGATGTTTTCCCAGATGAACTTCCAAGATTACCTCTAAAGAGAGCTTTTGATTTCTCAATTGATATAATACCTGGATCGGAGCCAATTTCAAAAGCACCTTACCATATGATTATTACAAAGTTGATGGAATTGAAAGCCCATCTTCAAGAGTTATTGGATAAAGGATTGATTAGACCCAGTGTATCTCCTTGGGGACCACCTGTAATCTTTGTTAAAAAGAAGGATGTAACTTTGCATCTTTGTATAAATTATTGTATGCTTAAAAAAGCAATGCTAAAGAATAAGTATCCTTTACCACGTATTAGTGATCTTTTCAATCAGATGCATGGTGCAATGGTGTTCTCTAAGATCGATCTGTGATTTGGATACCATCAGTTGAGAATGAAAGATGAGGACATTCATAAAATAGCTTCTAGAACAAGGTATGAAAATTATGAGTTCATAGTTCTACCTTTTGGACTTACGAATGCCCCTGCAACATTCATGAATTTAATAAATAGTGTTTTCTAAGATTTCTTGTATAAATTTGTTCTAGAGTTTCTAGATGACATTCTTATTCATTCTAAGAATGAGGAAGAACACTTTCAGTATTTGCGGTTAGTTCTGCAATTGCTGAGAGAGCATAAGTGTTTGGGAAGCCTTCTTGAAGTGTAATTTCTTTGAGAAAGAGATACAATATTTGGGACACATATATCAGCTGAAGGGATTTCAATAGACCTTGCAAAGATTAAAAATATACTTGAATGGCATGTGCCAAAGAATGTGCATGAAGTGTGCAGTTTCATGGGGTTAGCTGGATATTATAGGAAGTTAATTTTGAACTTTTCTAAGATTGCCAACCCAATCACTTTGCTTCAAAGAAAAGGAAAGCATTTTGACTGGTCAGAGCAATGTCAGGAGGAATTTAATCAGTTAAAAGGGAGGTTGACAACTACACCAATATTGAAATTTCCTGATCCAGAAAGTTAATTTGTTGTAATTACTGATGCCTCAAGAGAAGGTTTGGGAGGAGTGCTTATGCAGAATGGGCAAGTGGTAGGCTATGAATCCAAGAAGTTGAGAGCATATGAGTAGAATTATGCTCCTCATGACTTATAATTAGTAGCAGTTGTGTATGCTTTGCAGGTGTGGTGACACTACTTGCTAGGAAAGCCTTTTGAATTGAAGATGGATCATCATAGTCTTAAGTACATATTTACCCAACCTCATTTGAATGCTTGACAAAGGAGATGATTGGAATTGATATCCGACTATGACTTTGAGATAAGTTATGTCAAGGGCCAAGAGAATCGAGTAGCAGATGCTCTAAGTTGATGGAGGTATATCTCTTCAATTTTATCTATCCACTTGAACTTCAAGGAATTAGTGCTACAACATTCTGTAGGTGATGAGTACTATGAGCAAGTTAAAGAATCTCTCACAATAAATCATCAAGATCCAAGGTATGAAGGGTTCAATTTTGAACCAAATGGCCTTCTAAGATATAGAGGACATATGTATGTTCTAAATTTGTTAGAATTGAGAAACCTTGTGTGGAAGGAAGTTCATTTTGCACCATATTCAGGTCATCCAGGAGTAACCAAACTCCTAGCTAATGTGAAACCTCTTTATTTATGGAAAGGAATGAAGAAGGTCGCTACAAGATTTGTAGCAAGTTGTTTAGAGTGCCAGAGAGTCAAGGCTGAGCATTTGTATCCAGTGTTAGAAATGAAGACACAACTACTCAAATGGAAATCTTATTCAAATATGCTTAATGATCTTTTAACAGTGTATTAGAGAATTGAGATTGCAATAGAATATAAAATATGCAACAAAGAAGACACAAATTTGAAAATTGAACACACAATGACATAGTGTTTATGTGGAGAAAACCCTTTCAGGTAAAAAACTCCTCCAGGAAAAAAGGCACAAGTTTGTATTAATTTGCAAAAGTGATACAATACATCAACTACACAATTCTCTCCACCAGTCTTTAATCCAACAACATTCCTGTGGTACCTGAGTACCTGTAAATCTATATACTACAACAAATACATGGAAATATACTTAAAAGAAGTGCTATCGCACCAATCTAGGCATCCACTTTCTCTCTCCTGAGAATCTCCAACATGCAAATATTAAATACCTCCTTACAAGCTCCTGCCACTTGTCCAAAGTCAGCCATGCAAAGTTGGGTGCCCAAGGCTAAATAAGGTCTCTTACAACATCTTATGACACATCATAGCAGTCATAGATTCCACCAAAAAGTATCTTCCCAAGATTGGCACATAGGGCTAAACATAGCAACTTACACATAATAAGTATATGTCATATGTCGTCATAGTGTCATAGAATCTTATGACAACTTACAGCTGTCATAGATTCTCTTACATGCACTCACCAAACATTATGACATATGTCATACATGCTAAAAATAGAATATTCTCCCAAGATGGTGCCTACCCTCATTTACTCATGATTTTTACAATTGCCAACTATAAATGCCACTCCATAATTACCTCTGGTGAATCCAAAATTACCATTGCCAGTGAAACTACCTCATTCCCTTATGGCTAATTACAAATTACAAATAATAAAATGGAATAAATACAATATTGGGATTTACAAGGTTAATGGTACAGGTTATCCCAACATTCTCCCACTTAACATTAAACATTGTAAATCAACGAATAGGAAATCAAATGAAAAATAATCAGGCACTAGAAACAAGGCCCATGGCCTCTCTACACCACACAAATTTCTCTATGCTCATAGGTTTGGTTAATGAATCTACAACATTCTCCTAAGTGTTTATCTTCATTAGCTCAATCTATCCACTTGCAACCAATTCTCAAATGAAGTGATACTGAATATCAACATGCTTAGTCTGAGCATGATACATAGGATTCTTGACCAAACAAATAGCACTCTGGCTGTCATAACCAATCCGAATGACCCTGTTTAAACCATCCCAATTCATCATTCATTCCCATCATGCCAATGCTCATGCCAGCTCTTACCATCGATGCCATTTTGATGTGTCTTCTTGTTCCTTCCAGCTGAGCCATAGTAAGCCCTCGAACCAAACCAAACACAAATAACTACCTACCGTAGGGGGTCGCTAACGCGACTATAGCCCACCTTCCACCCCCTTAACACCAATATGCCCATGCATCATGGATCTACCTTTTTGTCTCCTAAGCAACCAAAAGAGACCACGTCGAATAGTCGGTTCAGTTGTGTCATGCCCTTACTTGTGCCAATCTTTCCAACACTGGCCAATGACCCATGCTGAATGAATCTTTCTATTTTGTCTATTCATGGCTTGAAGCAACAGTCTCCAGCAAGACCAATGGAGCCACCCATGCAAACCCACTCCATTCCTTGTTGTGCCATCCATTGAGCCCTAATATTGCGGCCGGGGGTACCAACTGGAACTACAATGATTGGAGAAACTGAGGGGGCCTCCAACTATAGTCCGTGGTCTTACTATTACGTGACCTTGCCAGAATCACGTTACTATCGTACCTTTAGGAAAAGAGTCCCCTAACTATAGCTCCCTACCCACCCAGGAGGGGATTATTAGTTGTGGGTGGGAGGCCTTATCTACCCTGGGCTGGTTCGTTTTAGCACACGGTTACGTAGATAAGATTGGCACGAGGTAGGGGCCATTTCTGGATAGAATCACTCCAACTCTCAAGGCAGTAGAGGTGACTGTTTGTCCCCTTGAGCACTATGCCAAAGTTTGGTCATGACCAGGTGGACTACTTGAAGGGAGCAATTTGAACAGTGATGGCCACTGATGAACAAGAGCCCTATCCGGCCAACATCGATTTGATCAATTGTGTGACAGGTCTGCTCAACTAAAAGAGCAGGCTAAGAGCCACTCGGAGACTGACAACGCCCCATAGTTTGGATAGGCATGAATATTGAAAAGGTGGATTGGGATTGCCTTGAAGCGACTGAATGCTCCTCTTTAGATAGTTTAGTGGAATAGGGGCATTGCATGGCTAATCAAATGCATCGAAGAAAGTCAAAACCAATACCTATACATAGTCTTCTCAACCAAACTGCCTCCTTAGAGACATGAGCAGTAGCCATATACTTTTCTTCGGTGGTGGACAAAGTGACCATGGGCTGCCTCTTACTCATCCAAGTCATTGCTTCTCCAAACAGAGTAAACACATAGTCACTAGTGGACCTTTGACTATCTAAGTCACCTGCCCAATCTGCATCAACAAATCCTTGTATGTCCAAATTCTTATCAGCACTATTAGTACCAGAATAAACCAAACAATAATTAGGAGTACCTGTAAGATATTTAAACACCCTCTTTGCATAATTCTAATGTTGTCTACCAGGGTTAGACATAAATTTTCTCAAAACTCCCACTGCTTGGGTAATATCTGGCCTAGTGCAAACCATTGCATACATCAAACTCCCTACAACACTAGCATATGGCACATTAGACATATCCTCAAAATCATCCTCATTCTTTGGACACATATCTAATGAAAGATTAGTACTAATGGGTAAAGGAACTCTAATTGGGTTATAGTCCTGCAAACTAGATCTTTGCAAAATGGTATTCACATACTTACTTTATGACAACCAAAGATTTCTGTTACCACTGTCCCTCATAATCTCCATACCTAGAATATACCTAGAAACTCCAAGATCCTTCATATTGAATGCACCTGAAAGTTGGGTTTTCAATTCACTGATCATACCCTTAGTATTGCTGAAAAATAACATGTCATCAACACACAATGCAATAATTAGTATAGAATCATCAATATAATGAATGTAAACATAGTGATCCTCCTCACTTCTAACAAAACCCAATTTCAAAACAAATGAATCAAACTTTTGATACCACATTTTGGGGGACTATTTCAAATGATAGAGAGACCTCTTTAACCTGTAAACCCAATGTTCTTTCCCTTTTACCTCAAAACCTGTAGGTTGTTGCATATAAATTTCTTCTTCAAGATATCCATGTAAGAATGCAGTCTTAACACCCATTTTCTCTATTTCCCAATCAAAATCTACAATAATGGATAAAAGAAATCTAATAGAAGTTAACTTAGCAATAGGAGAGCAAATTTCACTAAGATCAACTCCCTCTCTCTGGGAGTAGCCCTTGGCTACCATTCTAGCCTTGTACTTCTCTAATGAACCATTTGCTCCAAGCTTCTTCTTGAATACCCACTTACAACCTATGGCCTTTCTTCCTTTGGGAAAATGATCAAGATCCCAGGTATTACAAGAGTCTAAAGCCATCATCTCCTCTTTCATGGCTAACTGTCAAGACTCACTATCATCTACATGAATAGATTCCACATAGGATCTAGGTTCATTATCAGTACTCAATAAAGCAAATACACAATGAAAATATGGTGGGCTATACCTGTCAACTAGGTTCCATTGTCCTGTGGATATCCTCAAGGGTGGAGAAAGAGTCTCAATGTGTTCTTCTGCATGATCTTCTGCACCAACTTCTTCTGTTACAACACATTCTTCCTCATCATAACTACTAGAATCTTCTTCTTCTTCTTCACCCTCCAATCCATCATTGTGTTCTTCTTGAGGTGCATCTTCCTGCTCTAAGTCAAAGTGCACTCTCTTCACCTTTTCTTTCTCTTTTGGCTAGTCAGGTTCAGAAATAGATCTAAGTTCTCTGAAAATAACATCTCTAGAGAAAACAATTTTTCTAGTTAGAGGATCCCAAATCTTATAACCTTTAATATTCTCACCATATCCAATGAAGATGTATTTATATGCTTTTGGATCCAACTTAGATCACTTTTCCATAGGCACATGAACAAAAGTCTCACAACCAAAAACCCTTAAATGTGAAATAGAAGGTTTCTTACCTGTCCACACTTCATAAGGTGTCAAATCAAGAGTCTTACAAGGAGATCTATTAATCAAGTAGAAAGTAGCACACACAACCTCTGCCCAAAAGCATTTATCCAACTGTGAATCACTCAACTTACTTCTAGCTCTTTCCATGATTGTTCAGTTCATCCTTTTTGTAACACCATTCTATTGTGGTGTATATGGAGTTGTCTTTAATCTGATTATACCTACATGCTTGCAAAACTCATTAAATTCCTTAGAGAAATATTCCCCTCCATTGTCAGATCTTAATATTTATATCTTTAATCCCGATTGGTTTTCAACTAAGACTTTAAAATCCTTAAACTTAGTGAAAACTTCATATTTGTGTTTCATAAAATAAAACCATGTGTATCTAGATACATCATCAATGAAGGTGACAAAATAATGAGATTTTATGATAGAGTCATTATCTACAGGTCCAAAAACATCAGTGTGAATAATCTCTAACTTCTCTTTTGCTCTATTGCTTCCTAACAGTGTCTGGTGCATCCCCCTTTTTTTGTTTCCTTAGGTACTTTTAAAAATTGGTTGGTAGAAATATAGTCAAGAGTGAGTACTACAAGTTATGTACTTTTTAAATTTCTTATTGAATATTTTTTGTGACTTTTCAAAGTGGATACATATTGAAAACTGCATCACTAAGTGTGGCTATCAAATAACTTGCACAAAATTAATAAAAGATGTAAACCTTTTTTGAATGTGTATAGAATGAAGTGTAGAATGATCCTATATAATTTGTTTCAAATTTGGATAAGTGGGTCAAAAATTATAAATAAAAAGTAATACATACATGTATTGGAGGAATATTAAGACACTTCAAAGAAAATACAAATAAATACCTTAAATTATTTAAAATATTAAAGAATTATATGGCTAGAAAGATAAGAAGTAGCTCATAATTTTGGTGGTGGTTTCATAAAATTTCATTATAAAACACGTAAATCTGATTAGGTTGAAGTTTGAATTCATTATTTTATTTTTAAAAAATGAATTTAGGATCTAAAAAGGATGTCCAACCCTCAGGCTTGGAAATCCAATCCTAAATGGATTGTGGGATCATAAAAAAATTGAATTCAACTCATGAAAAACATGTACACGTTATCATGTATATGTGTTATAGCATATACACATTATGGCTCATACGTGTTTTACATAGAGTGTACACATTTTTCCTAAAATCTCATGTTTGGCCACTAAATTGTTTGCTATTTCCATGCACTTACCTAACAATGTAATAAGCAAATTTATTTTCCTTTGTCTTCATGTATGGACAAAGAAGAGATGTTCAAGTTTCTTGATATTCCCTTTGCTTTTAAAAGTTTTCTTTCTATGCTTTGACAGTATGTTATTTAGACGGTGGATAAGATCTCCTTTTGGATATCTAAACCACTCTTATTTGCAAGAAATTTTCAAATACATGTACAAAATTTTTGGCGGTAATTCATATGTATTACTCTTCTTTCTAGGCTCTATCTAAAGTTACTTATGAGAAATTAGCTAAACTTCTAACTAATTACTCGTGGGCCAATGGACATCAATCTTATGTCTCCATAGGTTCACCTATGAAATGGTTATTTTCTTTGGGATAAAGGTGGAATAGAAGTTATTGATATTTATATGCATAGTTTTTCTCTTTGTACTGAGTGGGTTGTTCGAACTATTGATGGCTCTAAAACTTGGAAGATTATCCTCAAGCATTGTACTAAAGAAGGTACTCCTTGTGGAAAGAATTGTTGGAAAGGCATTGCTTTCCATTCCCTTCTCATCACTTATGTTCTAGTAAAAAAATCTAGGGATTGTTTGTTGCCTAAAGCATTTGGAAGGAATTTGAAACGATGAATCTCTTTCTCAAATATGTGAGTGATGGTTTTAAAACTAGGTTATTTTTCAATTAGCATAGTTTTTGGTGGTCTCTCATCATTAATGCATCTAATTTGCCTCTTGTTGAGACTCATGCAATTAAACTATTGTGGTTTTTTTGTAAAGGGATTTTTACCATATAAGATCTTACCTCTTTTAGAGATTGGATATCTTGCCTAGCCTTGTAGTATAAAGTCAGGATTTCTATCTCTAACTTGCTTGCTCCTAATTCTATGTTGCAAAAGTTTGGGCTCCATCCCCTATGTGCTTGGTGGTTTTAAGGGAAAATTGGAGTAAACATGAATAATCAATATATCAATATCAAAATACCCAAAACTCAATGAAATATAGAAACAAAGAGATCAATCAAACAATAGAACTTCAAAAAGCTTTGCAAACCTCAAAGCTTCATAGCTTCCATTGGTTGCCTATCTCAATTGATCTTGCATGTATGAATAAGGCCCTCAGAGAGTGCACTTCCTTGCTATTCCAAGATTGTCAATGGAGAATGGCTATGATAATGCTTTGTAATGAAGAGGAGCTTCACAACAATGGTAGTAGTATGGTAACGAGTGTGATCACAAGCAATGAAGGAATTGGTGCCAAAGGCGCACTGTAATTCCTTCAGAGTAACAATACTTAAAGCTTGGATGATTGAAATGAAAGAATAGGGTTGAATTTATAGACTTGTGAAAGAGAAGATCAACGGTATAGAAAGAATGAGAAGATCAATGGTATAGAACGGTGTAGTGTGGTTACACAACACGTCCCATTTTGACTTGACAAAATAGGGACCCAACTTTTTGTTTGGCTTGGCTTGTGTTTTCTACTTGCTGGCGGTCTGGTAAAAGTAAGACAATACAGATGATCCTACATAAAGGGGGCTAGGTAAGTCATCATGATGAGGTCAATTTTTCAAAGTTAATATTTCATGACAATAACCTCATGGTTGGATAGAGCACAGAATTTCATGCAGGTTTGCCTTTTGGATCACCCTGATATTCCTTAGGGAACAAAAGTTATGATGAGTCAAAGATCTGGTCAAACCTGATATTCTAAGGGGAGGATCATAATTCTAAATATCAGTCATCTTATAAAAGATCACCCTGATCTAATATTATCACCCGATAAAATCATTTGCTCCGAACGTCCGGATGTCAACTTTAGGTGATAGCAATATCTACCCGACAAACAACGTTATATATTTTGCGAGTATCATATTCTTGAATATCACCCAATATTTGAATATCACCCTGGTATTTGAATATCAGCCTATCACAAAATATCACCCCGAACAATTATCCTGGTGACGTCATCCAAACCCAGTAAACGAAGAAATAAACATGACGATGACGTTACCATCCTTTTTACCTCGCAGAGGTATATTTCCAAACATGACCCTTCCTACAAAACATGACGATGACATCATAGTGCCACAATGCTAAACCAAGTCGATATCCTGATGATGTCATCATGATATTTTGACAGTGGGTCATTTTAGTTCAAGGGATCATCATCTTGAATCATCACCTGACATTTCTACATCACCGGATCTTTCGATGTAGGTTTTCCCGCCCAAAGGCAGATGATCATTTTACACCAAGGGATCATATTTGAACATCACCCGATATTTGAATATCATTCTATCCTGCAAAGATCACCCCACATCTTGTTGCCATAACATTAAATGCACGCAGATGTGGTAGGTGGTTCCTACCGATTACGAACCCGATACATACACTTGGCAAGATCCAGAAGTTTCGTACAGGAAATCCATGATTTTAATCAATTCATCCCTAATTTTAACCTAATTTTACCCTAAATGGGAAGTTAAAAGTGACTTACAGAGTCATTTTACATTTATCTTGCGATAAAACAAGTTTTTACAGAGCACTGAGCTTTCAAACCCTCATAGGACTACCTGCAGACGCATACAGCTTGTACCAAAATGAGATACATGAGCATTGCGGGTATTTGAATTCCTTTCACACAGTTATCAGCATAATCAAGAGGATAAGCGCATCAGGTGAGTAATTGAAACCCTCTTGCTGTCATGTTCTGCATATCCAGGTATCATGGTGTTTTCTGGTTTTAAGTTCTAAACTATGCATATCAGGATAAATGAGATATTAAAAGAGTATAATATGCATGATGAATAATGAAGATATAACATATATGAATGCTTGTAAGATATCAATTGTAAGACCAGTTTTGTCAATTGCAGGCATCCATGGCAGATAAGCGGTTGGCTAAGTCAGAGGCAGAATTTCTAAAGCCCATGTTTGCTCAACCCGAGGGTGTCCAATTTAAATATGGTGCCATCATAGATACACACTAAGGAAATACAGATCTGGCTACATGGTCGGCTAAAATGGGTGATGAAAAGAGTAACAGCACCTTGCTAGATGCAGTCTTTGTATCTAGAATGTGGAATGCCGTTGGTTTCCCTTATTCCATGGAAACTCCTGAGCTGGTCATTAAATGTGCAAGAAACTATAACCCACAAACAAGGAAGGTAGAGAAGCATGGCAGACTATATGTTGATATGTCTATCAAAGGTCTTGCTGCTACATTCAGTTTGCCATTAGGCAAGAAGGTTGCCAACATAGATTTGAAGAAATTGAAAGTAGAATATGAGAATAACAAGAAGACTGCTAGGAAGACAATTTACCAATGGAGGGCAAAGAATAGTCCTTATCTTGCAGCAGCTAAACTTCTAGTACACTTGTATAAATTTGACTTTGACGATGAATACTGGTACATGATAGCCTTGCTCAGCAAAGTGACAGGCCAGCCTAATGCTGGAAGTTTTAAGGACTAGATGTATGTAGTCATCCTGATGTACCTTTACACAGATAACAAGCCAATGTGGGCTAAGATGATAAGTGATGCTCTAGATGAGCAGCTGATGAACCTAGGAGGTTCAGATTGTTCCTTCTACATGACCTCATACATAGTTTATTCATGTGCCTACAAGGGTACATTTGATGCATTGACTATAGTTGGGAGAACTGGTGGCACAACAAATGATGCACATATATGGGATCATCATCCTCAGCTACAAAGAGAAAATTACCTCCAAGATTACAAACTAGTGAATGATGCATTCTCTATGCATCTGGTAAGAACAATGGAGGAAGACAGAACTAAAAGACTGAGCATGGAGGCACAGGAAGTCATATACAGGCATGGAGCCTGGTTTATTCAATTTGCAACTTTCTCTTACATCAGAATTGAAGGCTTTGAGGGGGAGCCTCTCATGCTCCCAAGATACCCTATAGATGCAGTTGTCTTAATGGAATTTTTAAGACAAATTTCCATAATACTGAATGCTTACAAAGCTAACAACAAGCTTCCACTAGTATTGTTTCCAGTTACAATGGGATGGTATATGTGCCCAGATTCTGAGAATATTAAGAAGGCCATAGCTGGTCTAACTATGATGAATTTCTAGCCATTTCCAGTGACAAGATCATATGATCCATATGGGAGGATGCAGAGGATCATGGGGAAGCCCGTCCATCGAAGACATCTTGAAG
Source organism: Cunninghamia lanceolata (assembly GCA_027924645.1). Classification (NCBI taxonomy): domain Eukaryota; kingdom Viridiplantae; phylum Streptophyta; class Pinopsida; order Cupressales; family Cupressaceae; genus Cunninghamia; species Cunninghamia lanceolata. Next base: position 3,382,566 of record BSBN01001322.1, on the reverse strand, counting down.
ACTTTTGGGCAGATTGTGAAGACGAAGCTGAAGCTAGAAGAAGAAGATATCAAAGGCTTACACTCAACCAGATCAAGACCTTTGATTGCATTTCCATCTCGGCACAATTGAAGAAGGATGATGGAAAGGTAATGGCTGATGAATATGAAGAGAAAAAGGTATACAATGATACCATCTCAGCACCGGATCTCACCATGCAGGAGGACATCTCCTTAGATCCATTTACAAGCAAGACATTGCAGCTGACCCAAGCATGGGTCAATGACCAGATAAATACAATGAAGAAAAAAGGTGTTGCTATCACGGTGGACAATAAGAAGAAAAGACAAGAGGTTTCTAAAGATGAATATGATGATTTCTTGAATGAGAAGAGGAAGTCTAAAGGAGAGAGAGTACCCCCTCCTGGGAAAAGCAAGAGACCTCCAAGAGGTAAGAAAGTTGATGCTGAACCAAAATGGGTCATAGTTGAAAGATTAGTTATAATAGCTGAAGATGCATTAGCATCATGACAAGCATTAGCATCATCAACATCGCCTCCAATGGATAAGCAAAAAACTAAAAGGATCCAGAGGCCACCTACACAACCTACTAAAACATATGAGGAGGGTCAAGCCTCACATAAGCAAATAGAAGAGGATATTCCTCTTGATGTGGAATTGGAAGAGGAAGAAGAAAATGTTGAACCCCTCATCAGAAAAAGAAAAGCACATCAGGTGATAGCAACTACACCTAAGAAACCAAGAACTTCAATGAGAGGTGAAATAAAACAAACCCCTATAATGCTAAGAGGGGTAGGTGGAGAAGTATTCAATAGGGAATTGCAGCATAACATTCCACTTCCCACCATTGTAAAGTTTAAAACTGAACAAGCAGAAGAACAAATGAAAGAAGCCTCTAAGGCAGTTCAAAGTGGTCTAGTCTCATTAGATGAGACAGTTGACCTATCTGATGATGAGGTAGTGAAGGATGTAGCTTCATAAAGAATGGAAACCCTGGCTACTAACACCCGCATAACTCCTCATGGAACCCCAGCAGTACAAGCGGTGTTAGAAGAAATGAAGTAGGTAGAATTAGAAAAGGAAAAGAGCCCAGAAAAGATTGCACAACAAATAGGGCTGGATGGATTAGTAGATCAGGTGACAAGTCCTGCAATAATAGACTTAACATATGAAGAGGATGTAAATCCTAAAGATATAGCGGGTACACCTGAAAGAATAGAAAATGTTGAAGAAGTTAAATAGATGGAAGTGGATGATAAAGCTCCAGTTATGGGTTAGCAACAGCAAGAAATATCAGCTAAACCCAGAATAGTTGAAGTCTAGCCAAAGGACGGGGAAACCTCAGGAGATAAAGAAATGTCAAGTCCTGATGACCTAAAGGATAATGAGGTAAATATATTAGGTGCAGAGCAAGATGCGATGCAAGATCAAGTGGAGGCACCTAAGGCAGATAAAATAATATCCACATGTAATAAGGTACCTCAGGATGAAGAAGATACTAAAGTGGATGAGGTACCCATGAAGGAAGTAAAGATCAAGATCATGACAAACATGCAGATGATCAGCAGGATCACCCTCCAGAAAAAGAAAGTCCTCCATAGGAGGATATACCCAAAGATCACCCTCATGAAGAGCATCATGAGGAGGAGATAAGAAAGTCACCTTCACCGCAAAGGATGATAACAAATACTGGAGATGAAGGTGTACATGATGATGATGATGATGGACATCCAGGATCCAGTAACCAAGTTCGTCCCTGGCTAGAAAGAGAGATAAGTACAAAATCTAGTTTTGAAGTTCAAGAATTTCATATATCTAGAGTGTTTTTCAGAAACCCTAATAAAGTCTAAGAGGAAGGTGAGGTTAACTTCTACCATTAGAAGAGATCCTGATACAGGTAGAAGAACTACCCAAAATAACACTGCCCACAGTCGAGAAGGAAAGAGGCAAGATCACTCTGGAAGAATTCCAGATTACCACAATAGATCTGGGATTTTCTAATGAAGAACCAAGAAGGTCAAGAGGGGAAGGTCATTATTGATTCTTTGAACAAGAAGATAAAGAGAGAGAAGGAGAAAAATAAGCAGCATAAAGAGCACATTGCTCAGCTGCATGCCTATATAAAGGGGTTAATTAACCCTGATGATACATTAAGTGATCGAGTAGTCCCATTGACTGCAATTTCTTAGGAGGAGGTCAACAGGTTGAATCTTATGAGACATGAATCAGTAATAATGTTAAAATGGATGTCATCTGTGCTTGATGGACCTGAGGAAGTGGTAAAGGCCTCTCTAAAGAGGTGAATTCTTTAGGTACCTCCAGAAGAAAAGTTGATAAATTACAGATGGAGATCAGAAAGAGGTCCTTTCAGATGGAGAAAGCCTTGAGCGCTTTAGATGAAATAAAGAGGATTGATCCTCTGATTCTTATAAATAATCAAGTACTGGATAATAACATAGCCATATTGATTGATATCTAGAATAAAGACATCAGGTTTGAATGTGATGTGCTAAAGAGATGCAACAGTAAACTTAGAAACATCAGCATGAAGCTACATGATATGATGTCTTATGAAGCAGAGGTCCTGGAGACCTTAGAAGGGAAAGTAGAAGGGAAGATTGAAAATCAGGATGAAGAGTTTGCAATTAAGGCTCTACATAGTAATTTCCAGCTGGTAGCTGATGACCCTTTGAACCACCTGATAGAAGAAGTACTGGATAAAGTAATGAGAATAAAGGTCAGAGTGGAGAGTTACAATGAAACACTGAGCAGCAGGAGGAATAAGTTAGAAACTCTCCAGAGCAAATATCAAGTGCATAAGCACACCATCACCAAGGCAAAAACTCAGGATGGTGGAGAATTGGAAAAGATAGTGTAGACATATGAAAATATCCAGACATCCATGCAAGTCCATATACAAGGAGAAAGACATCAAGATGATGAGGATAGCGAAAGCACTAGAAGTGATGATCATGACAATAAAAAATGATGATGAAGAACCTGATGGATAGATAAGGATGCATCACAAAGGGAACACATGCATCAGGTACTTAGGAAAATATGAGTTACCTAGATGGTTGCCAGCTGGCAACCTGTGCCACGTTGAAGAAGTTGACTGAGTCAATGAAATATGAATCGTAGATCTTAATAGATAAATCTTGATCGTAGATCAATTGTAACCACTCCCTCACCTTGTTCCATAAAAGGTGCAGGGATGCCTCATTTTAAAGGATTCGAAACTTAATTGAAATCTATTTGCTGAAGTATTTAGGGCTCATTTCAAAGTTGTATACATATATGTTCTTGCATACCTAATGAATGAGAAGACTCTTTTGATTACAATCCATAATAAATCTTGAGTAATCAGTGTATGAATTATTGATACATGCTTTGATTTGCTGCGTCCCTTGGAGTGCATATCATCTTGCATGTGTTGTCTTCATACCTTTCCTTTGAAGTTAGCATCAACTGTATCTAGCTGTGGAATGTCCTAGTGAACATATGGTTTGATTTCTTCTTTTTATGACTGTATTTGATGTATATGTGGCTCAATAGCTAAAGGTTCAACATTAATTTGAAGTATTTCTTTCAATTTATTTCAATTTCAGAGCATTTCATCATCATAATTGCAAATAATTGACAATCTTAAGCAAATAATACAAATATACAGACATCCCATAGATAACTGAACATATTCAACATATTTGAGGTTTAAAGCATGTCAAAATGACAAATATCATGCAAATATTTAAAGATAGATGCATTATTTGAAGCATATCCTGTGTAGAATAACTTTCTGTGCAGCATCATTATAGGAAACATTATCTTACTGATGAGATCTAACGTAAAGCCCCAAAATGGAAACAGCAACACACATCAACCCTCTGAGTAATGTCAGAAGATTAAGACCTAATCAATGGAGACTTGGGATCATGAATTCTTTGAATTCATCGTATCTTTCAAGATGAATAAAGGTTAATGTGTACTTTTATTCTATGTTTGTTTATGACTAACATCATGATCAACATAAATTAGCGCTAGAAGGAGGGCTTGTAACTAGAAGATCGTCATCATTAGTTCAGGTGATGATGCAGACCGCGAGGTAACACTAAAATACCACCAAACTTCAAAAAGTATGCAAATATTTGTTGTTCTAAGCTTATACATGCTAATCATGTGTGAAGTTTTTGAGATCAATCATAAATATCACAAGCTTTACAACTGATCATCATGAATTTGCAGAAATAGGCTTTGTCTTGTGTAAATTTGCCTAAATCTTTGAGGTAGTTAGCCTAAGAACTTGATATCCCCGCCGCTTGTGACACAAAACTTTAAATATCACCTCATATTTGTAGCATCTTTGCAAATATTCCTTAAATATCCAGTTAGTAACTGTTCCTAACCATAAATACAGCCTTTGCTGGTAAATTCCAGCTGATATTTACAGTTATCCACTCGATTTGCATAAATTTGAGACATCTTGGCTCACAGGCCAAATACTAGATCCTGATCTGGTGGAATATTTGAAGAACTACTTGTCAGGGGGTTTAGGCCAAGAACTATTGATATTCACCATACTCCAGGTTCTAGTTCATCAGGAGCATCACCAGAGCCTCCTCCTGTAACTCCTATTGGTTTACAAATACCTTCAGGATTATCTGTGACACCTCCTGTCCAAACCTCCACCCCAGGTCCAACCTCAGCCAATCATACCTCAAGTCATACCACAGGCTCAAACTCCACCAGTTGCAATGTCTTTCTTTGTAGTAGAATCACTGTTAACTTTCTTGGCATATCATGCTTTGCCAAAGAATCCAGATTAAATCTGTCCAAAGTATCATCCATATCAAGATGCAAATGATCATATCAGAACTTTCAAAGAAGCCTGTTGTAGGGCCAGAATAGAACATCAGGGACGTTGTATGCAAATTATTTCCTTTTTCCTTAGGGGAAGAAGCTTATAATTGGTATATTAGTGTTGGTCAGGGTTCTGTTGGATCATGGGCCATTCTTGAGAAAGCCTTTACTGATAGGTTTAAAGCACCAATAGATCCTTCAATGAACTATCACCTATTTGCCACAATTAAGAGTTTTGAAGGAGAACCTATTGCCAATTTCAATGCTAGGTTCCAGAAAATGTTATCCAAGATAGTTGCCCCATATACTGTAGCAGATGCTGCTGCCAGGAGTATCTATTATTCAGCTCTGGATCCATTGACTTCTATGTTCATCATGAGAGCACATCCTGAAATCACAGCTTTAACATGAGCTTTCCAGAAGCTATCAAAGTTAATCAGCAATTAGTTCCTGCTCCTACACCAAACATAGCATTTCCAACACTTCCTGGTAATCTTGGTTATCCAAGTTACCCTGATCAGCAACAGCCTAATGGAGCCATGATGCCTCCTGCTGTGATGCCTAGTCCTTTGCAAATACCTCCATTGAGTATCATGTCCTCCACCTAATGGAAATGGCCAAATAATACAATATCTGGGACAAGCACAAGTACAAACACCCCAGGTTGTAGACCAAATAAGTCAGAACCATGGATCTTTCTTCTTTAAGCCCCAAACTAAAAACATAGTGGCTAAGGTTCAGGAGGAGAAAGAAGAAATCAAAGAAATATTAGCTCAACTAAGGAAGCTTACAATTGAGATCACTCACTTGAGGAGTCAAAACTTCTACTCCCAGTCTAATCAGAATAGAGGGTATACCAATGACAGACCTAGTTATCCTGACAGGGGGTATAACAACAACAATTATAACAATAATAGTGGTAACAACAATCCTCCTAGACAGCCTAGAGTATGGAACTCCAAGCCAAATAATGGTTCCTTACCATCACCTTTAGATAATCAGCCTCCTGGTGAAGCTAAACAGACTACTAGAGTCAATCTTGTTGAGGCAACCTTCACCAATTGGTGTAGGATACACAATACAAATACTCATGTAGAGTTGGACTGTCCACAATTTAGAATTGCTGCTAGCATATTCTAGACAAAAGTGTCTAATACTTCTGGAAATCCATCTCAGGTAGAGGGAAATGAAATTGTCCCTTATGGATATGACTCATCATTTGTATTAGAAAGTTATACTAATCAACCTCATCAGCAGACTGTGTCATCTCATCAACATTGTACCCTGGCATGTGAAGAATCTGCCATGGCTTTTGAGTCAAATTATGTTTTCCCCCTTTGAAGATGAAAATGAGCCATCAAATGAGCCTGAAGAAGTGCATGCTTACCAGCAACAATATCAGGGTAAGCATAATTATAATCTGAGAAGTAATGCCAACAGACCCATTGGTCCATTGACTTCTTCCTTGCATCTCAATACACCTCCTGATCCTAAGGCAAGCAATAATCTGGGTTTTCCAAAGGTAAATGCTCGGTATTTAACATCACCAAACAATATGCCAAAAACTGCCACTTTACCTCATGAATCTGACAAGTTAGTCACATATCTGGCTGATGAAATGAAGAAAATCAAGATTAGCCTATCCCTCTCAGAATTACTGAAAACTCCAGCCATCAAGAAGGCATTTATGAAATCACTAGATGATCCTGCTTCCAAAGAGGATAGTCACCCCCAAGGTCAACCTACAATAGAGATCATGCTGTTAGAGACCCTAACAATAAACAAAAGGCACCAGCTACTGTTCAAACTATAGAGACCTCCCACATGACCTTATATAGAGATAAAAGTGAGTCACCTCCTTTCCTCCTAACGATAAGGATGTTCAGTAAAAAACTGCACAATTGTCTGGTAGATTCAGGAGCATCTACGAATGTGATGCCCTTATCTATATGCAATACTTTAGGCCTACATTCTGCTAAATCTTTAAAGAAAGTGACTCAGCTGGACAAAACAGAAGTAAGTGTGGTAGGAGAGCTTACTCATATCCACATGCAGCTAGCATCTGATCCCAGAATCTAATATTATATTGACATTCAGGTAGTTGACATACTTGACACCTATGGGATGCTCCCCAGCCAAGACTGGTCTAAAACCCTCAATGGCTACATGGCCACCGATTTCAGCGATATGTGGTTACCCTGGAAGGGGATACCAAACTAGATAAGAGTTGATGCTGAACCAAGAATGAGGCACATGATCACCGAATATAACAAAACTAACGAGATCATGTATGTGGATGTAGAACCTGGAGTTTACTGAATTAGGCCACAGACTGTTAGGATAGAAGAGATCCTGATGTATGATGTTCATCATCATCATCATCATCATCCTCAAGATGATGAAATAGTTGTAAAATCTGATAGTAACCCTAAGAATGAAAATGAGATAGATCATTTCAAGGATTTCAAGATGCATTTATCTAAACAGGTGAAATGATGTAAGTTATTAAGATTACCTTTTCATGATATTCTAATCGATGGATGGTGCAGGTTGCATAATGAAGTACATTTAGAGAAAACCTGTGATGCCTGTATTGACATGCTGGAGGTGGAGCAAACATGCAGTGAGGCATCATCATCATCTGAGGTAAGTTCTGCATCTAGTGATGATGATGATACTGATTCTTGTTTATCTTCTGCAGGAAACACAAGTGAGGTAATAGATCATGATGATGATCATATTCTGAGAACAGAAGAGATCTTGGTGTATAATTAGGATAATGTTAAGAAGAAAATGAAGATCACCCCAGGGAGTGATTGTCTAATGGAGTCAGATTATGAATTATCTGATGAAGACAGAGGCAACAATCTGTCTAAATTTGAAGAGTTTCTGAAAAAAGAGATCCAGAAGATGACACAGCAGCAGAGATCTCCACAAGAGGCATTAGTTGAAGGCTGGTGCAGGTTGCATGAGGCACCTCACTCAGAAACTACTTGCTCATTGTGTCTACATCTTTTGAAAAGACATACTTTACCTAGTCCAAAAGATCATCCTCTTGATGATAAAAGGAAAGAAAAATCCTCATCTTCATAGAAGAAAGGAAAGATGAAATGGATATCAAGTGGTGCAGCTGCCAGAGTTGCAAAGAAGAAAGAAGGTTCAAACAAGCCTCCTACTGACGATAAACCATGGATCCTTAGATTTGATGGATCCAAGTCCAAACAAGGAGCTGGAGTAGGGATTGATCTTATTGATCCATCAAGAAAATCCTACTTAGTAGCATACAAACTATAGTTTCCCTGTACCAATAATGTAATAGAGTATGAAGCATTAATCCATGGGATGCTGTTTGCTCTAAAGAAGAAAGTAAAAATTCTGCATGTCTATGGAGACTCAAAATTAGTAGTGAGACAGGTAAGAGGAATTTACTCCTGCAACTATAAAAGGCTGTCTAATTACAGACACAGGGTGTGGGACCTGATAGAGTCTTTTGATGCATTCAATATCACCCACGTACCTAGAGAACAGAACCACAGGGCAGATGCTCTAGCCCAAGCTGCTAGTACCTTAGAGCCACTATCCATTTCAGGACTTAAAAGATTTTCAGTAGAGCTGGTATCAGTGCCTTCAATACCTGATAATGTGACCAACCTCCAAGTGTTTGATGATGATCAGGATATCCCAGATTTCATATCTAATAGAGATATATTTGATGCTCAGATCATAGATGAGAACAATATGGAGGATCATGTTTGGGAAAAGGAAGAAATTTTAGAGTTGCCCAGCAATAAGATTCCAAAGGGAATGATTGAGCTAGAAAGAGATTTTGATTTGGACAACATGCTGAAGTAGAAGGACCTTCCAAAAGCAGATGGAGGACAATATTCACAAGTGAATATTGGACAGAATGATGAAAAGAAAAATGTCTTGATAGGAAAAGTTTACACAGAAGAAGAGTTAGAGGGAATCACCCAGGCTCTCAAAGATTACATCCATGTCATAGCATGGACTTATGATGAGTTGAAAACATATGACACATCAGTCATAACTCACACTATACCACTCAAGCCAGATGCTAAACCTTTCAGACAAAAGAAAAGGCCTGTCAATGCTTTACTGGAACCAATAATTTTTGAAGAGGTTAAGACACTGTTAAGTGCCAGGATCATATTTCCTATCAGGCACTCCACCTAGGTAGCAAATCTTATCCCAGTGAGAAAGAAAAATGGTGACATCAGACTATGTGTGGACTTCAAGAACCTAAACAGAGCTTCAGAGAAAGATAACTATCCTTTACCCTCTTTGGATGAAGTTCTGCAGATTGTAAATGGAGCAAAAATGATGTCATTCCTGGATGGTTTCTCAGGCTACAACCAAGTAATAGTTGACAAAATTGACAGACTGAAAACTGCCTTCACCACAAAGTGGGGGATATTCTCTTATAGACACATGCCATTTGGGCTGATAAACGTTGGAGCAACATTCCAGTGAGCAATGGACATAGCCTTTAGAGGCTTAATAGGAAAATGCATAGTCATATACATGGATGACTTAACAGTGTTCTCTAAAGATAGAGGAAACCATGTAGAGGATCTCATAAATGTGCTTAAAAAATGTGAGCAATATGGGATATCCCTGAACCCCAAGAAATGCATATTTGGGGTGACAACAGGAAATTACTAGGCCACCTGATAACTAAAAATGGGATTATCATTGATCCTGACAGGGTAGATTCCATTATGAAATTACAACTTCCTGGAAGCAAGAAATAACTCAAATCTTACTTTGGTAAGATAAGTTTTGTTAGGAAGTTCATCACTGGCTTTGCAGAGATAGTCAGACCTTTAAATGCCATGCTCAAGAAGGATGCAAACATTGAGTGGACATCAGAAGCTAGAGCAGCCTTTGAAGACATAAAAAAGCAATATCTGAAGCTCCAGTACTGATTAGTCTAGACTACACCAAGGACTTCTATATATATTCATTTGCTTCAGAGCATACCTCAGCAACAGTGCTGAGACAAAGGAATGAAGAAAAAGAAGAAAAACCAATCGCCTTCATGCGTTGTCCATTCAAGGATGCAGAACTCAGGTATGTAGATGTTGAAAGACAGGCTCTTGCTTTGGTCAGAGTAGTGAAGAAATTCAGGCACTATATCCTGAGAAGTAAAGTTATAGCTATGGTACCTGATGCAACAGTGAAGATGCTATTAATACAAAGTGAGCCTGGTAAAAAAAGGGCTAAGTGGATCACAGTTTTACAAGAATATGACATGGATATCACACCCATGAAGCTGGTAAGAGGACAAGCTCTAAGCCAAATGATATCAGAGATATATCCAAATATCACAAGTCAGCAGTATGTTATTAATGAGAAGGACAGTGAAGAATGGTATTTAGATATCAAACACATCCTGATTACTGGAAGATGTCCTCCAAGACTGCAAGCTTCACAAAGAAGAGCCCTGAAAATAAAGTCCCAGAAGGACATGATGAAAGCAGGAGTACTTTTCAAGAAAAATTATGAAGGAATATACTTGAGATGCTTAGAAAAGCCAGAAGCAAGTAAAGTTTTATCAGAGTTACATGACAAGTTTGGTACAACACATGGCTCATCCTTGGCTACAACACATGCTATCCTCAGAGCAAGATATTATTGGCCCATAATTTTCAAGGATACTGCTGAACATATTAAGTGCTACCATACATGTCAGGTAGCTGCCAACATAGAGAGATATGTTGCCCAACCTCTGCAGCCAGTGATGGAAGCACGTCCATTTGCACAATGGGGCATGGATGTCATAGGACCAATTAATCCTCCATCATCTTCAGACCATAGGTATGTTTTAACAATTACTGATTATTGTACCAAGTGGACTGAGGCTGTCAGCAACAAGACCTATACTACTGATGATGTCATCAGATTTCTGGAAAGTAATATAGTCACCAGGTATGGGGTTCCCTATGCTCTGGTAAGTGATAATGGCTCTGCTTTTGCTTCAACCAAATTGTCAAGTTGGGCCTTTGATTATGGAATCATACTGAAGTTTTCATCCAATTATTATCCCCAAGGGAATGGATTGGCAGAATCCACTAACAAAAATTTGTTGAATATCATAAAGAAGTTAGTAGACAAGAACCCTAGGGAGTGGAATACACTTCTAAAATATGCCTTATCGGTAGATAGAACTAGAAACAAGGCTGCATTAGGGAACTCACCTTATCATTTAGTCTATGGAGTTGATCCCATCCTCCCTGTTAACCTAAAGATTCCTACCTTGCAATTTGCCCAAGAATACCTAGGCATAGACAATAACCAAGAAGTCAGGCAATTGATCAATTTGCCAAACATCAGGCTGTTGTCAAATGCTGGTTTGACAAGAGAGCCAAAGTTAAAGCCTTCAGGATATCTGATTTAGTCCTGATGTGGGATAAAGCCCATGAGAGGAAAGGAAACCATGGTAAGTTTGATAAATTATGGACAGGTCCCTTCCAAATTTCTGAGATATTAGGAGACAGTACTTTCAGGCTTAAACACTTGACAGGTGAGGATGTTCCATTACCAGTTAATGGACAATTCCTCAAACATTATTTCCAAGCCTAAGTAGCTTCATGACAGTCATGTGTATCATAGTGTACAGTTGTATAGTTGTTTGTACAGTGTTGCTTTGTTCATTTTGTTTTTGCTTTGCTGGTTGAGTGTTTGTTTTGGTTAGTCAAGATGATGCAGCTCATCACCCCAGAAAATGACTAAATTGTTAGGATTCAAGTGATGAGAACACATTTATATATAGGTTGTGACTCATTTTAAGAAAGTACTTATGATTAGATATGTGATATCTTTTCATTAGGGTGCCTTTTCCTAACTAAAGTGATTTCTTCACAATGACTCACCTAACAGCCTTGGGTTTGTTAAAAATACAAGTATAGGTGTTAAGTGAAAAATCTAAAGGGACTCCCTTGCTACCAATGCAATCTCCAACCTAAAACAGCAAGTGACCATACCTTGCATGCTGAGCTTACATGATGATATCAGATATGAAGTATAAATGTTAAAAAAATCTAAAAGTATAATAAAATTAGGCCATCTAAGTAACCCTACCAGGGCTATAGACGCCTGCTGGTAGTGGGGCTTTACTTAGGGGGATTGTATAGATAACCTTGCCAGGGCTATGGACGCCTGCTAGCAGCAAGGCTCTATCCAGGTTGGCTATGAGGGATGCTCCCAAACTATGTAGCTTAACATCAGTTACTCATGTTTTCAACTTTCTTTCAAGATGAGAATAATTAATCATTTGCACACTACCGATCCTTTGTTAGCATTGTTACCATAAGGACATTCTATCATTCAGAAAGATTATGATGCTTATGCTTGAAGAGAGTTAAAATGCTATGTTAGAATGTGTTCACATCACTTGAATCATTGGAATTTTGATGTTTTATTTGGTGGCAAGTTGTTGTGTGGTTACACAACACGCCCCATTTTGACTTGACAAAACAGGGACCCAACTTTTTGTTTGGCTTGGCTTGTGTTTTCTGCTTGCTGGCAGTCTGATAAAAGTAAGACAATACAGATGATCCTGCATAAAGGGGCTGGGTAAGTCATCATGATGAGGTCAGTTTTTCAAAGTTAATATTTCATGACAATAACCTCATGGTTGGATAGAGCACATAATTTCATGCATGTTTGCCTTTTGGATCACCCTGATATTCCTTAGGGAACAAAAGTTATGATGAGTCAAAGATCTAGTCAAACTTGATATTCCGAGGGGAGGATCATATTTCTAAATATCAGTCATCTTATAAAAGATCACCCCGATCTAATATTATCACCCAATAAAATTATTTGCTCCAAACGTCTGAGCGTCAACTTTAGGTGATAGCGATATCTACCCGACAAATAATGTTATATATTTTGTGAGGATCATATCCCTGAATATCACCTGATATTTGAATATCACCCCAATATTTGAATATCAGCCTGTCACAAAATATCACCCTGAACCATTATCCTGGTGACATCATCCAAACCCAGTAAACGAAGAAATAAACATGACGATGACATTACCATCCTTTTTACCTCGCGGAGGTATATTTCCAAACATGACCCTTCCTACAAAACATGATGATGATGTCATAGTGCCACAACGCTGAACCAAGTCGATATCCTGATGACGCCATCATGATATTTTGATAGTGGGTCATTTTAGTTCAGGGGATCATCATCTTGAAACATCACCCGACATTTCTACATCACCGGATCTTTCGATATAGGTTTTCCCACTCAAAGGCGGATGATCATTTTACACGAGGGGATCATAGTTGAACATCACCTGATATTTGAATATCATCCTATCCTACAAAGATCACCTCGCACCTTGTCGCCATAACATTAAATGCACACAGATGTGCTAGGTGGTTCCTACCGATTACAAACCTGATACATACACTTGGCAAGATATGGAAGTTTAGTATAGGAAATCCATGATTTTAATCAATTCATCCCTAATTTCACCCTAATTTTACCCTAAAGGGGAAGTTAAAAGGGATTTATAGAGTCATTTTACATTTATCTTGCGATAAAACAAGTTTTTACAAAGCACCGAATTTTCAAACCCTCATAGGACTACATACGGACACATACAGCTTGTACCAGAATGGGATACATGAGCATTGCGGGTATTTGAATTCCTTTCACACAGTTATCAGCATAATCAAGAGGATAAGCGCATCAAGTGAGTAATTGAAACCCTCTTGTTGTCATGTTCTGCATATCCAGGTATCATAGTGTTTTTTGGTTTTAAGTTCTAAACTATGCATATCAGGATAAACGAGATATTAAAAGAGTATAATATGCATGATGAATAATGAAGATATAACATATATGCATGCTTGTAAGATATCAATTGTAAGACTAGTTTTGTTAATTGCAGGCATCCATGGTGGATAAGCGGTTGGCTAAGTCAGAGGTAGAATTTCTAAAGCCCATGTTTGCTCAACCCGAGGGTGTCCAGTTTAAATATGGTGCCATCACAGATACGCACCAAGGAAATACAGATCTGGCTGCATGGTCGGCTAAAATGGGTGATGAAAAGAGTAACAACACCTTGATGGATACAGTCTTTGTATCTAGAATGTGGAATGCCGCTGGTTTCCCTTATTCCATGGAAACTCCTGAGCTGGTCATTGAATGTGCAAGAAACTATAACCCACAAACAAGGAAGGTAGAGAAGCATGGCAGAGTATATGCTGATTTGTCTATCAAAGGTCTTGCTACTACAATCAGTTTGCCATTAGGCAAGAAGGTTGCCAACATATATTTGAAGAAATCAGAAGTAGAATATGAGAATAACAAGAAGATTGCTAGGAAGAAACTGTACCAATGGAGGGTGAAGAATAGTCCTTATCCTGCAGCAGCTAAACTTCTAGTACACTTGTATAAATTTGACTTTGACGATGAATACTAGTACATGATAGCCTTGCTCAGTAGAGTGACAGGCCAGCCTGATGCTGGAAGTTTTAAGGACTGGATGTATGCAGTCATCCTGATGTGCCTTTACATAGGTAACAAGCCAATGTGGGCTAAGATGATAAGTGATGCTCTAGATGAGCAGCTGATGAACCTAGGAGGTTCAGATTGTTCCTTCTACATGACCTCATACATAGTTTATTCATGTGCCTACAAGGGTACATTTGATGCATTGACTATAGTTGGGAGAATTGGTGGCACAACAAATGATGCACATATATGGGATCATCACCCTCAGCTGCAAAGAGCAAATTACATCCAAGATTACAAACTAGTGAATGATGCATTCTCTATGCATCTGGTAAGAACAATGGAGGAAGACAGAACTAAAAGACTGAGCATGGAGGCTTAGGAAGTCATATACATGCATGGAGCCTAGTTTATTCAATTTGTAACTTTCTCTTACATCAGAATTCATGGCTTTGAGGGGGAGCCTCTCATGCTCCCAAGATACCCTACAGATGCAGTTGTCTTAATGGAATTTTTAAGACAAATTTCCACAATACTAAATGCTTACAAATCTAACAACAAGCTTCCACTAGTATTGTTTCCAGTTACAATGGGCTGGTATATGTGCCCAGATTCTGAGAATATTAAGAAGGCCATAGCTGGTCTAACTCTGATGAATTTCTAGCCATTTCTAGTGACAAGATCATATGATCCATATGGGAGGATGCAGAGGATCATGGGGAAGCCCGTCCATCAAAGACATCTTGAAGACTTCTGGGTAGATTGTGAAGACGAAGCTGAAGCTAGAAGAAGAAGATATCAAAGGCTTACACTCAACTAGATCAAGACCTTTGAATGCATTTCCATCCCGGCACAATTGAAGAAGGATGATGGAAAGGTAATTGCTGATGAATATGAAGAGAAAAAGGTATACAATGATACCATCTCAGCACCAGATCTCACCATGCAAGAGGACATCTCCTTAGATCCATTTACAAGCAGGACATTGTAGCTGACCCAAGCATGGGTCAAAGACCAGATAAATACAATGAAGAAAAAAGGTGTTGCTATCACGATGGACAATAAGAAGAAAAGATAGGAGGTTTCTGAAGATGATTATGATGATTTCTTGAATGAGAAGATGAAGTCTAAAGGAGAGAGAGTACCACCTCCTCGAAAAAGCAAGAGACCTCCAAGAGGTAAGAAAATTGATGCTGAACCAAAAGGGGTCATAGTTGAAAGATTAGTTATAACAGTTGAAGATGCATCAGCATTAGGACAGGCATTAGCATCATCAGCACCGCCTCCAATGGATAAGCAAAAAACTAAAAGGATCCAGAGGCCACCTACACAACCTACTAAAACATATGAGGAGGGTCAAGCCTCACATAAGCAAATAGAAGAGGATATTCCTCTTGATGAGGAACTGGAAGAGGAAGAAGAAAATGTTGAACCCCTCATTAGAAAAAGAAAAGCACCTCAGGTGATAGCAACTACACCTAAGAAACCAAGAACTTCAACAAGAGGTGAAATAAAACAAACCCCTATAATGCTAAGAGGGGTAGGTGGAGAAGTATTCAATAGGGAATTGCAGCATAACGTTCCACTTCCCACCATTGTAAAGTTTAAAACTGAACAAGCAGAAGAACAAATGAAAGAAGCCTCTAAGGTAGTTCAAAGTGGTCTAGTCTCATTAGATGAGCCAGTTGACCTATCTGATGATGAGGTAGTGAAGGATGTAGCTTCACAAAGAATGGAAACCCTTGCTGCTAACACCCGCATAACTCCTCATGGAACCCCAGTAGTACAAGCGGTGTTAGAAGAAATGAAGCAAGCAGAATCAGAAAAGGAAAAGAGCCTAGAAAAGATTGCACAACAAATAGGGCTGGATGCATTAGTAGATCAGGTGACAAGTCCTGCAACAATAGACTTAACATATGAAGAGGATGTAAATCCTAAAGATATAGCAGGTACACCTGAAAGAACAAAAAATGTTGAAGAAGTTAAACATATGGAAGTGGATGATAAAGCTCCAGATATGGGTCAGCAACAGCAAGAAATATCAGCTGAACCCAGAATAGTTGAAGTCTGGCCAAAGGACGGGGAAACCTCAGGAGATAAAGAAATGTCAGGTCATGATGACCTAAAGGCTCATGAGGCAAATATATCAGGTGCAGAGCAAGATGCGATGCAAGATCAAATGGAGGCACCTAAGGCAGATAAAATAATATCCATAGGTAATAAGGTACCTCAGGATGAAGAAAATACTAAAGTAGATGAGGTACCCATGAAGGAAGTAAAAGATTAGGATCATGACAAACATGCAGATGATCAGCAAGATCACCCTCCAGAAAAAGAAATTCCTCCATAGGAGGATATACCCAAAGATCACCCTCATGAAGAACATCATGAGGAGGAGATAAGAAAGTCACCTTCACTGCAAAGGATGATAACAGATACTAGAGATGAAGGTGTACATGATGATGATGATGGACATCCAGGATCCAGTAACCAAGTTCCTCCTTGGCTAGAAAAAGAGATAAGTACAGAATCCAGTTTTGAAGTTCAAGAATTTGATATATCTACATTGTTTTCAGAAACCCTAATAAAGCCTAAGAGGAAGGTGAGGTTAACTTCTACCATTAGAAGAGATCCTAATACAGGCAGAAGAACTGCCCAAATAGCACTCCTCACAGTCGAGAAGGAAAGAGGCAAGATCACTCTGGAAGAATTCCAGATTACCATAGTAGATCTAGGATTTACTAATGAAGACCAAGAAGGTCAAGAGGGGAAGGACATTATTGATTCTTTGACCCAGAAGATAAAGAGAGAGAAGGAGAAAAATAAGCAGCATAAAGAGCACATTGCTTAGCTGCATGCCTATATAAAGGGGTTAATTAACCCTGATGATACATTAAGTGATCGAGCAGTCCCATTGACTGCAATTTCTCAGGAGGAGGTAAACAGGTTGAATCTTATGAGACATGAATCAGTAATAATGTTAAAATGGATGTCATCTGCACTCGATGGAGCTGAGGAAGTGGTAAAGGCCTCTCTAAAGAGGTGGAATTCTTTAGGTACCTCTAGAAGTAAAGTTGATAAATTCCAGATGGAGATTGGGAAGAGGTCCTTTCAGATGGAGAAGGCCTTGAGCGCTTTAGATGAATTAAAGAGGATTGATCCTCTGATTCTTATAAATAATCAAGTATTGGATAATAACACAGCCATATTGATTGATATCTGGAATAAAGACATCAGGTTTGAATGTGATGTGCTAAAGAGATGCAACAGTAAACTTAGAAACATCAGCATGAAGCTACATGATATGATGTCTTATGAAATAGAGGTCCTAGAGACCTTAGAAGGGAAAGTAGAAGGGAAGATTGAAAATCAAGATGAAGAGTTTGCAATTAAGGCTCTACATAGTAATTTCCAGCTGGTAGCTGATGACTCTTTGAACCACCTGACAGAAGTACTGGATAAAGTAATGAGAATAAAGGTCAGAGTGGAGAGTTACAATGAAACACTGAGCAGTAGGAGGAATAAGTTAGAAACTCTCCAGAGCAAATATCAAGTGCATAAGCATGCCATCACCAAGGCAAAAACTTAGGATGGCAGAGAATTGGAAAAGATAGTACAAACATATGAAAATATCTAGACATCCATGCAAGTCCATATACAAGGAGAAAGACATCAGGATGATGAGGATAGCGAAAGCACTGGAAGTGATGATCATGACAATAAAAATGGTGATGAAGAACCTGATGGATAGATAAGGATGCATCACAAAGGGAACACATGCATCAGGTACTTAGGAAAATATGAGTTACCTAGATGGTTGCCAGCTGGCAACCTGTGCCACATTGAAGAAGTTGACTGAGTCAATGAAATATGAATCATAGATCTTAATAGATAAATCTTGATCATAGATCAATTGTAACCGCTCCCTCACCTTGTTCTATAAAAGGTGCAGGGATGCCTCATTTTAAAGGATTCAAAACTTAATTGAAATCTATTTGCTGAAGTATTCAGGGCTCATTTCAAAGTTGTTGTATACATATATGTTCTTGCATACCTAATGAATGAGAAGACTCTTTTGATTACAATCCATAATAAATCTTGAGTAATCAGTGTATGAATTCTTGATACATGCTTTGATTTGCTGCGTCCCTTGGAGTGCATATCATCTTGCATGTGTTGTCTTCATACCTTTCCTTTGAAGTTAGCATCAATTGTATCTAGTTGTGGAATGTCCTGGTGAACATATGGTTTGATTTCTTCTCTTTATGACTGTATCTGATGTATATGTGGCTCAATAGCTAAAGGTTCAACATTAATTTGGAGTATTTCTTTCAATTTCTTTCAATTTCAGAGCATTTCATCATCATAATTGCAAATAATTGACAATCTTAAGCAAATAATACAAATATGCAGACATCCCGTACATAACTGAACATATTCAACATATTTGAGGTTAAAGCATGTCAAAATGACAAATATCATGCAAAGATTTAAAGATATATGCATTATTTGAAGCATATCCTATGTAGAATAACTTTCTGTGCAGCATCATTACAAGAAACATTATCTTACTGATGAGATCTACGTAAGGCCCCAAAATGGAACAGCAACACATATCAACCTCTGAGCAATGTCAGAAGATTAAGACCTAATCAACGGAGACTTGGGATCATGAATTCTTTGAATTCATCGTATCTTTCAAGATGAATAAAGGTTAATGTGTACTTTTATTCTATGTTTGTTTATGACTGACATCATGATCAACAAACGGTTGAGGAATGTGCGCGAATAAGAAGAAGACAAGTGTCACACAAAAGTTGTTTTATTTGAGTTAACTACATTCTTTTCTAAAGATAAGACATGCTTTTCATAAATTAGAAAGTTTTTTTTCTAATTTAAGAGATATTGATAAAAACAAGGTTGATTGAGTTAGTTAACTCAACTTGAGATTTGCTTTTGCATGATTTGAGATAAATTATTTAATTTTATGTGCATGAAGAAGAAGACTTATTTTTAGAAGATTTAGAAGATATTTGAAGAATTTAGAAGATGAGAAAGTAAATTAAATAAATAAATTTATTTAATTGTTGTGCATGATTTGGAAGAATAAATAAAATATTTGATTATATTTTATTTGAGAAGATTGAGAGGATTTAAATAAATTTGATTGATTTATTTAAATTTGGAAGAATGATTTGATTTAATTAAGAATTATTTAATTGCTTGGAAGAATTTAATTAAATAAAAGATTTTATTTAATTTTGACTTTAGAAGAGGTAATTAAATATTTTGATATTTAATTAACTTAGAGGAATATGAATTAAATAAATAAATTTGTTTATTTATTTATTGATAGAAGAATTAGAAGGGAATAAATATTAAGAATATTTATTTAGACCAAATCGTGTCATTTTTAGGCGTATAGATTTTGCCCCTCTTTGATGCAATGTGTTTTATTACGTTGTTTCAAAGAAATTGATTGTTGAATAATGATATATGCCCAAGTTTGCCCCTGGTACAAGTTATGACGATAGGATGCCCCCACAGGAGATTGGACGGGAAGAAGGCAAAAGGACGAGAGACAGACAATCTCATGAAGAAGAAGGTAGAAGATAGGTTAGGATGAAGAAAAGAAGATGTGTTTCTGAGAAATAGGAAGAAACAAGTGCAGGAAGTAGTCATAGTCACTACATAGCCAGTTTAGGGTTTGCATGCTATATATAGGAGCTGGGTCTACAAGAAAAATTATTTGCACACTTGGCTTTGTTTGATTTGCTTCTGAGAGCTTAGGAGAGTACAGAGCATAGAGCAGTTAGCACTAGGATGGATATTCCACACGAGGAGCACCACTTTGAGCAAGTCTGATGATTCGACCAGCCAGTAGAGGCAGGACCCCCGGTATGTATCTCAAAAAATTTCACCTAGGGTCAATTTTGAGTGCAATAAATGCTAGGAAAAGTTAGGCTAGACAAATGCACCAAATAGCAGTTTGGCGCATATGACATGTGAAACTTCGCATCTGTCAAACTGCAGTGCATCTAGGATAAACATGAATAAACATGAATAATCAATATATCAATATCAAAATACCCAAAACTCAATGAAATATAGAAACAAAGAGATCAATCAAACAAAAGAACTTCAAAAACCTTTGCAAACCTCAAAGCTTCATAGCTTCCGTTGGTTGCCTATCTCAATCAATCTTGCATCTATGAATAAGGCCCTCAGAGAGTGCACTTCCTTTCTATTCCAAGATTGTCAATGGAGAATGGCTATGATAATGCTTTGTAATTAAGAGGAGCTTCACAACAATGGTAGTAGTATGGTAATGAGTGTGATCACAAGCAATGAAGGAATTGGTGTCAAAGGCGCACTGTAATTCCTGCAGAGTAACAATACTTAAAGCTTGGATGATTGAAATGAAAGAATAGGGTTAAATTTATAGACTTGTGAAAGAGAAGATCAACGGTATAGAAAGAATGAGAAGATCAACGATATAGAACGGTTGAGGAACGTGTGCAAATAAGAAGAAGACAAGTGTCATACAAAAGTTGTTTTATTTGAGTTAACTACTTTCTTTTCTAAAAATAAAACATGCTTTTCATAAATTAGAAAGTTTTTTTCTAATTTAAGAGATATTGATAAAAACAAGGTTGATTGAGTTAGTTAACTCAACTTGAGATTTGCTTTTGCATGATTTGAGAGAAATTAAATAATAAATTATTTAATTTTGTGTGCATGAAGAAGAAGACTTATTTTTAGAAGATTTAGAAGATATTTGAAGAATTTAGAATATGAGAAAGCAAATTAAATAAATAAATCTATTTAATTGTTGTGCATGATTTGGAAGAATAAATAAAATATTTGATTATATTTTATTTGAGAAGATTGAGAGGATTTAAATAAATTTGATTGATTTATTTAAATTTGGAAGAATGATTTGATTTAATTAAATAATTAAGAACTATTTAATTGCTTGGAAGAATTTAATTAAATAAAGGATTTTATTTAATTTTGACTTTAGAAGAGGTAATTAAATATTTCGATATTTAATTAACTTAGAGGAATATGAATTAAATAAATAAATTTGTTTATTTATTTATTGATAGAAGAATTAGAAGGGAATAAATATTAAGAATATTTATTTAGACCGAATCGTGTCATTTTTAGGCGTATACAGGTGGAAAGATGGGTGGTCAAACTATGACATAAATTTTGGGAATTATACTCTTGGATTGCTATAAAAAGTATCCAATCTTTTCTCTCTAGCACTTAATAAGCTCAATTGGTTAGGATCCTCATTGACCCCCCTACACATGGATTTTTAGACTTCAAATAAATTGGCAGGAAAGGCTTGAGCATAAAATTGCTTACTTTTTATAGTGTTTATATTACTACGGGTTAAATTCAATTTAATGATTGGTGCATTATAGGAAAGTTCATCCTAGATGGTTAGCTTGTCATAGACTTGAGATCTTTAGTCATACCTTTTAGACTTGCCTCCATACTTAGTTTGCATAGAAGTGGATCCATATCTTGTTTATGCTTGTTTATCCTAAATTTTTGTAATGGAGAGTTATTGTCTTTGGTGATATGACTCTACCCTACTTTTATTGCAATAATTTGGAATTTTGTCAAATATATTATTCTTTTTCAAATTAAGTCTAGAAACAAAGCTATTTCTATTGCTAATGATATTGGTTGTATCTTCTCTTTGACCAAGAGAGTGGATGGTTTGTTTTGTTTACTTTTAGATCCAAGCTTAGGTTGAGTAGGTGGTGCTTGCATTTCAACACTTGTAGGATTTGCCCAACCACTAAGGGAGTGCCCTGTGTAGCATGAGTTGGGTTCCTCCTAATGGTGTTGTGCATATCAATCCTCCTCTTGTTGTTCATAGGCAGAGTCAATCCCATAGTTGGGATCATTTCTCTTTGCCACCTATGTGACGAGGATGGTTGGCTTTCCCTTGTGGGAAAGTTTCCAATGCTCAGTAAGATGGCTTGGTTATGAATATATTGCTATGATGAATCTGCAGCTAGAGATGAATCCACCACCCAGATGGGGTGTGTTAGTCTCCTTGGTTGTCCAAGATCCTTTGGTTAATTAGGATAGGTAGGGAGCCCAAAATTTACCTGATGAGCATTCTCAATGAATGGTGCCTTGACATGAAGATCCTTTCCAATATTATGCTTCATACTCATAAGATATTTTAAATGCTTTTGATATTTTAAATCATATATATCAACCAACCATTTTTTTAATATAAAATTTCTATGTAATTTTCAAAGTTTATATCTATTTTCTCTTTCTTAGTGCCTTAAAGTTGATGTGATTATGTGTGGTCATTGTGGCCATGAGACTTGTCTTTAATGCACCATAGTTTATTTTTTACTATAATTGCCACTCACTGAAAATCATACTTTCGTTTGGATCACCAAGAGTTTCTCATATTGGAGGACTTCATGGGTGCATCTTGATGCTGGATGTTGAAGGGTGTAGACATCCACCTCTGAAATTCTTTAATAATTTGCATGCGAACGACATTGTTATTGTCACTTTTAAGGCATCTACCAGTAAAATAGCATGCGTGTACGTAACAACAATACATGTTCTCATAGATCCATTTACCATCATTCTCATCGAGCAAACATCAAAATAGCTGTAGCTTTCATTTTGATGCTTGGCTGGGCGCTGTTCCTATCGCTTCTGTTGCAGCTGTTTGTTGCAACCTTTTATTTGGCTTAACCTAACATGAAAAGCATTCCCTTCGAGTGTAAAAAAATAGTAACTACCTTTAGTGGCCTAACCAGGAGACAAGCTAGCAATTTTCAAAGATTAAATGGTTGGAGTAAATCATTACTAGAAATGCATGACGGAGGGTGATGCACTAAAAACAGTCCGGGTATTCTAATTGTACAATAATTGTAGTGGCATCAAGAATTAAAAAATATGATTATTTTGGAATCACAGGACACATGCTGAGATAAAATATTGTGTATGCGCCTAGTTCATCATAGCTTACTTTGTCCGGAAAGCATTGTCCAGTCGATTCACAACAATGGTTTATACCCCGTTCGGTTCAAGTAATATCACTATACTAGAAAATTCTATTCCAAATCTTTTTCTTTTCTTTTTTTTTTCAATTGTATGAAGCTTAAAATGATTACAGCGAATAGAATACACAAGAATGGTCGAAGACTTGCAGACAACAGATCTCTGAAAAGCAGTCTAAGATTAAAAGATACAGTTCAACAATCATAGACTACTGAAATTCTATTCCAAAACTTGGTGGTGGTGGTATTTTCAAAGGTGTTGCATTAATATATTCAAATAGATGTATGAGTTTAGTATTTTTTAAGAAATGATTTGCATAGATTATATAGCTCCACTATGTAATAATAACTAGTACATTTAGAAATTGAATTTAAAATTCTTAGGCTTCATGTGTGTATATTTAATTTAATGGCTTTGGTTTTTTTTTTAAATGTAAATAATAGTTAAAATGGTATAATGCATAGTTTATTTATTTTTCTATCTTGGAGGAATTTTTAAAATCAAATGAGTTCATAACAACTCAAAAGCATACAAATTGGTATAGTCAAATATTAGGTAAAATTAAGAGAACTTAGTCAAGAAACTAGAATCCATCAATGTTGATGTTGTTCAGTTCCCATTATGGAACAAAGGAAAAATTAGTCAAACAAACTTCCAATACATGAGGAACAAATATAGCATTATAAAGGGCATCTTTCAAATTAGGTGTTTGTACCAACATTGAGGACTTGTTAGTATAATTTATTTCTTTTTAGACTTCATTTTAATAGATTAACTTGATGTGAGCTTATTGTGTATGGTTTTCTTTTAAACTTATTTTAAGTCACTTCAGTTAAAGAAAAACTTGATGGTAGTGTTTTCAATTAAAAAAAATTCATGGTATTTGTTGCCTTTAAGTTAATGTATTTGTAAGTTTAATAGATGGAAAATATATTATAAATACTTAAAAAAAATATTCTAGTGTTTTATAATCTTTGTATAAAACACTAGAAATTGAATTTAAAATCCTTAGGCTTCATGTGTGTATATTTAATTTAATGGCTAGGTTTTTTAAAAATGTAAATAATAGTTAAAATGGTATAATGCATAGTTTATTTATTTTTCTATCTTGCAAGAATTTTTAAAATCAAATGAGTTCATAACAACTCAAAAGCATACAAATTGGTATAGTCAAATATTAGGTAAAATCAAGAGAACTTAGTCAAGAAACTAGAATCCATCAATGTTGATGTTGTTCATAATGGGACATAGGAAAATTAGTTAAACAAACTTCCAATACATGAGGAACAAATATAGCATTGTAAAGGCTATCTTTGAAATTAGGTGTAGGTACCAACATTGAGGACTTGTTATTATAATTTATTTCTTTTTAGACTTTATTTTAATAGATTAATTTGATGTGAACTTATTGTATATGGTTTTCTTTTAAACTTATTTTAAGTCACTTCAAATAAAGAAAAACTTGACAGTAGTGTTTTCAATTAAAAAAATTTCATGGTATTTGTTGCTTTTAAGTTAACGTACTTGTAAGTTTAAAAGATGGAAAATATATTATAAAATACTTTAAAAAATATTCTAGTGTTTTATAATCTTTGTATAAAGATACAACTAATGTTTTATGTCTATTTGATTTTTAATGTGCCACACAATTGTAAAGAAAATTATAAGTTTCATACAATAATTTGACATTTAAAACATAATTATTTTAATTTAGATCCATATTAATATTTAAATTTATTAGGTGCACTAGCATATATCTTTAACTTATTAAATTTGTATTGAGATATGTGTGGTTAACTTGTGGCTATCTTAATTAACTTTTATGATCATTTATATAGTTTTATATAGGTAGTTAGGTCAGCCTAGATGGCATCCATGTCATAAGTATGGTATGTATAGGAGGTAGTGGTTAGTTTGTTATCATCATATTGTAAATTATGTTCTTATTGGAGACTTTGGAGGATTTCCCCCTCAAAGTGTCTTATTATTATCAAGTATTTGTAGCTTATTTCATATTCTATTTTTTCTTGTGCAAGTAATTTCATTACAGGTGGTATCAGAGCATGATCTTGGCATTTGAAAGGTAAGAAATAAGGTGATTTTTTAAATTTAGGAGGCCAAATTGTAAAGCATATATTTCTCTCAATTTTTTACTTTAAAAAAAAAATTATAGGGTTGATCAATAACATATTGAAACTACTATAGTCTATGTTTGAGGTTATTTGAAGCAAATTTGGAGTTATTACAAAATTAGCGTTTTTACCAAATTTACTCACAATGCTACACAACAGTGAATTTCCTGGAGATTCTTTTATCAAAGCAAGTTATCAACTCAATTAAGTTATAGTAAAAAATGTAACTTATTTGTATTTTTGAATAAGTTTTTTCAAGTATATTTTGGTAGCATCATGATGAGGCTATAGACTAGATGTTGAGACAAGAATTCCTAAACACAAGGAAAATTTCTTAATAAAGAGGATATAGATTTAGAGTTAAAATCAAGTGTGACATCAAATATGATGTCATCTCCATGGGTTGATAAAATGGGCTAGCTAAAAGAGGGTATGCACAATGTGCAAGCAAGTTTGGATAACATATAAGGAGAAATTGTTAACATGCAAGGAGATTTGGTGGTCATCCATATAACATTATTCACTATTAAAGATTGTATCCAAATGCTATCATTATTACTACAAGTTGCCAACCCCGTACATCACCCACTCTTAATGTTTTAGTTAATCAGGGTTGATGTAATGTACCTAGGGATATAGTATTATAGTAATAAATAAGGTATTCAAGTGCATATACTTTGTAAGTCATCCCACTAGTTATTAGAATAGAAGTATTTATTCTACATGTATGGGTAAGTGGTAGTGATAGGTAGTTGAGGAGTATATAATAAAGGCAAAAAACTCATATGGGAGATGTCAAGAATATTAAATTTGTTTGGATCTCATAGTGAGATATAGTGTGGAGTGGCTTCCTTCCAATAGGGAGCATTGTATGGTGTTTCCATATCTCAACGGTTTGATCTATTTTTTGAACATATTGGAGTATTTCTTTTATTGAGTTGTGAGATCTCTCTTCTATTATTAGGTTATTTCTATATTTGTATGTAAGTTCATTATAGTGGATTGTTAGGACAACCAAATGCTAGCACTTATTTTGGATCTCAAAATTTAGTACAAAAGACATGCAAAAGTTGATGGAAATGACTCGATCAGGGCTTAAATTTGACAGTCAACCTTGACTGTCAAGAAATTTTTTTATGATAGTTATCTATTCAAAGGTGCCCTTCAAATATTATGACATGCCTTAGTATAAGTAAATCATATAAAAATCAAATATATATATCATCATAATCCTATATAAATTTTGACAGTTTGTCCAAAATCTCTCCTTTCATATGATACAGTCTTTTTAAAATTTTGATTGTATTTTACAACAAAAATGCCTAAATACAGCTATACAACTGTCAAATTTAAGCCCTAGACTCAATCACTTGGATTAACTAAATACAAATTCCTTTTTATATCCATCAAATCCTATTTAGACAAAAGGTTATAGTGTCATCCTTATATCTAGAGCTTGAGCAATTAATTTGGTATAGATTGTTATGAGCTCAAAAGAAGAAGAAAACCCTTAGTGTCAGTCAATTTTTATAGATGAATTATATCTATGTAATATAGCAATACTATATTAGAGAAATACTTTAGTCTATTATCCAAACTATGACAAATAGGATAGGTCTTAAAGATTATATTTAGCTTAATTCTAGAATATATCCTTATAAGTAGAAACAATTATAGAGGAGAACTTAAATCACTTATTTCTTGATGGGATGAATGATCATACCAATATGATGTATGCATGTTTAATATTCTTACTATATCTAATTCTTTTATCATGGAATGTAGGGTAGAGGAAAATTTGTTGGCTCCCAGAAGGGTTTAGTAGCATAAGAGAGAAGAGCTTCCTAGAACAACAATTCTCTTAGCCTACTAGATTGAATTATCCACAAATTAAAGATAAAATGGGAAAAGGGTCGTGTTTGAACTTTGTTAACAAATATAGTTGATGGCATAAA
The DNA here is from genome assembly GCA_027924645.1 of Cunninghamia lanceolata. Taxonomy (NCBI): domain Eukaryota; kingdom Viridiplantae; phylum Streptophyta; class Pinopsida; order Cupressales; family Cupressaceae; genus Cunninghamia; species Cunninghamia lanceolata. Next base: position 3,355,071 of record BSBN01001322.1, on the reverse strand, counting down.
AAATGTGCTAAAAAGTAGTTGCTCTACATTAAATGGGCTAGTGAAAAAAAAGAAGAAGAAATATTTGAGGTCATTGATGAGCCATAGCAGGAATCAAGAAATACCCAACAAACTATTTCTTGTCATGCACTTTCAAGAATTAGCACCCCACAAGCTACCAAGGTAGTGGGTTTCTTGAAAAAAGAGAGTAATAGTGCTGATAGACTCAAGATGCATTCACAACTTCATTAATAAGAAGTTAGCTTCTCATCTATATTTTTTATCCATCTAGCCCCAAAATTTTACATCCATGGATAACTTTAAGGAGCCCCCCTAAGAAAACCTATAAAATTCTAGCGAATCCTAGATAAGTGCTATAATTTTCTTGGTGAATCTTTCCTTTTTTTGAAATAAATATTAATTTTCCTAGTGAATTTATGTCTGTTGTTAGAAATTTTTATAAAATCATGGTGAATCCTAATGAATAATTGGTAAAACAAATAATTCCGTTGGCAAATTATACTTGTATTCATAAAAGTAAAATATGTTCATTGGCAAATTATATAAATATTCAAAAATAAAAAATAAATTATTTGGTGAATGTGCTGGCAAGGTTTTGAAAAATCATAATATGGCTGGCAAAAATATCAAATGCTTAATTATAATAATTATTTACTTGGTGAATTTAGATATGAAAAATATTTACATTTAGATCGATGGATAACCAATATCACAGATCAACAACATTAGTTATATTCTAGGTCGCAGTTCTAACACACCAAGATTTGTACATAAAGTCTCTCAAAATAGAGACAAGTGTCAATGAAGGAACTATTCAGATTAACAAAAATTAATAGATAATAATTTTAAAAGGCAAAATTCAAAAGGATGACTAGACTTACAATTTACATCAATGTACTTATAATATTTTAATAATTTTTGATACTCAGATGATCACAAATTGATGGCATAAGTTTTATTTCAGGTTAAAGTTCTGACACACCTAAATTTCTACATAAAGTCTCCAGAATAGGGACAAGTGTCAACAACTGAATGGTGAATGCTTCAAATTCAAATTAATGAAAAATAATACATAATAAAATAAAAATTTAGAATGATTACTATTATTAGAATTTACATCGATGTAATTATAATATTATAGTAAATTTCATTTGTTAGATTTTAGCAAATCAATAGAATAAGTTCTATTTTGGGCCACAATTCTAAATCATCTAGATTTGTACATAAAGTCTCCAGAATAGAGACAAGTGTCAACAAAGGAATGATTTAGATTAAACTTAGTTTTTACATATATTTTGAATTATAATACTTGCAGAATCAACCAATGGATCTAATCATAAATAAAAAAAATTCCCAAAATTATGTTATTAACAAAAAATAATAGATAATAAGACAAAAATTTAAAAGGATGGCAACAAGTGTAATCTACATCGATAATCCATATTATATTATTATATTAAACAAAAGATTTTATAGTCTATAAAGGATTTTTTACATAGCCCTAAGCCAAGGTGCCCTAACATGAACCTTGGATAAAGGCATACGTAGAAAAGGGAAATTTCAAAATAGTTTAAATTTTCAAAAACTGAAAACAAAGTTGTGTTGAAGGCACAAGACAACTGAGAGGGTGGGTGAATCAGTTGTATCAAAAACCTTAACTTCTTTAAACAAAACCACATTCACATTCACTTACTTTAACTCCTTAATTTGTTATGAAGATTAAACATGAATCGCAAAATCAAAACATAAACACATCAACATCATACACACATGAACACCAAATTTTTACATGGAAAGCCCTAAAAGGGGAAAAACTACGGTGAGTGTTAGCTCACGATATAAGGTAATAACAATACTGAATAACAAAGAGGCTCACTGCCCAAATGAATTCTCACTGCCAAGGGGTGGTTCACTACCAAAATGGGTGGCTCACTACCATGAACTAATATAATAGCATCTACAACATGCCTGAGTTCAATTCCATTGAAGCACAATATATCTCTTCTTCTCTACCTTTATAACACACACACTTTATCTTCACATATTCACTTACCTCACATCATTCACATATTCATTACATATATTTATACCAATCATCAACCTTGGAACATTCATCAAGGTCAACAATACAACTTACAACCATTGGAACTATCTCCAAGGTCGACATACATATATAAATCAAATTAGGTCTGGACCTAAGAAAACTTGCGAAGAAAATGAATCAAGTAAGAACATTTCACAGCTTAGCTTGGACCCCAATACATCCTTACACACTTTCTTACGCTTCTACAATCCATGAAACACATCCGCAAAGAATGTTAACACCCAAGTCGACCAAACTGGTGGAAACATCAAGAATACTTAGACACACACTTTCAAGAACTTTATTATAGCTTGCGGATCAAGCACATGCCTTTAATACATTCTAGAGACATCCACAAACAACATAGAATCACCTAGGAGCTTACAAATCCAACCACAATAGATCTCACTTGAGGACAACAAATATCACTTGAAGACATATCACAGACTACTCACAACAAACACTGTTAAACTCTGCTAATCAATAACTTACTTTCCAGAGCACCAAATCATAAATCCTTTGGAATGAAGATAGGTAAGGACCTTATAAAATTAATTCCAAAACTGCAAGAACAAAATCCAAACTGTAGAGAAATGCAAAGCAAAATACTTTCTCTCTTTCACACTGTAAACACTGCCAGGCACAGTCTTCAAACTGGTGAATAGAACTTTTTCTGCACAGTAATCTGGACCACCAAATTCTAGATTTAGCATCTTCAAACACTTCTCTAAAACATATCCAAACCTCATACTCCACTCTTCAACATAGAGGAAATGCGGAGCAAAAACTCAAACAGTGTCCTTAACATGACAACTCAATCAATCAACAAACAACAATATCAGAAGACACAGTTGGCACCAATGACAAAACAAAAATGTTGACATCAATGACAACACCAATTAGCACATACTTGCAACAATCTCCCCCTTTGTCATTGATGGCAACATATGATGTGAAAAATTGAACATGTTCCTCCATCAAAACACAACTCTACATCAAAACTCCCCCTTTCTTTTTACACATCTGAACTCTTTCTCCCCCTGAGTTTTTCACATGATCTCTCTCCCCCTTTGACATCAATGGGAAATGGCATCACATCTCTTCCACTACACATACTTGCACACTACTGCTCTGATCAATCTGGAATCATTCTTTACTTCCCCTGACTATAACAATCATCTCAAACCACTACCTGCTCCCCCTAAGAGGTAGCCTCCAACATCAGTCCAAAAGGAGAAATATACTTTGAGGCACACTGGACTGATGCATCTCCTTATGCATCTAGTTCAAGAAAGGAGGGGCAACAACCTCTAACTTTTCCTGGAGATACTCAAATGTATCTTTTGGAAGAGCCTTAGTGAATATATCAACAACTTGATCTTTTGTAGACACATATTCAAGCTTCACTTCATTCTCTGCAACTTTCTCCCTCAAAAAGTGATACTTAATTGAAATGTACTTTATCTTTGAATGCATCACTGGATTCTATGAAATATTTATGGTACTTGTGTTATCACAAAGAATGGGGATTAGCTCATCATACTTTACTTTGATATCCTTCAAGGTCTGTTTCATCCATAGTACCTGAGTACAACATGATGCTGCAACAATATATTTTGCTTCTACAGTAGACAAGGAAATTGATTCTTGTTTCTTGCTATGCCAGAACACCGCCCTATCTCCAAGGAAGAATGCATCTCCACTTGTGCTTTTCCTATCATCAACACATCCGAACCAATCTGCATCTATATATGAACTTAAGGAAAAGTCATCATTCTTAGGATACCACAAACCATGATACAGAGTGCCCTTCAAATACCTGAATATCCTCTTTACCGCTACAACATGTGATTCTCTGGGATCTAATTAAAATATAGCCATAAGATAGACTGCATGCATGATATCTGGTCTAGTAGAGGTTAGATAAAGTAGTCCTCCAATCATTGATCTATACTTTCTCTGATCAACCTTAGGGGATTCATCATTCTTGCTCAACTTGCAACTAGTAACCATAGGGGTACATACCAGTTTAGAGTCCTCCATTCTAGACTTCTTCAACAACTCTTTAACATACTTGGATTGAGAAATGAAAATGTGTTTACTAGTTTGAATGATTTGCAGTCCAAGGAAGTAGTTCATTTCACCACACATAAACATCTCAAACTCTTTAGAACTGCATCTCATCTGCAAACTTCTTACACATACCTTCATTTCCACCTAATATAATGTCATCAACATAGACCTCAATAATCAGAATTTGGTCTCCACTCATCTTGGTGTACAAATTATTATCTATAGACCCTTTGTTGAATCCTTGTTGCAACAGGTACTTATCCAGTTTTGCATACCAATCTCTAGGAGCTTGCTTCAATCCATACAAAGCCTTCTTTAATTTGCATACCATATTCAATTTTTTTGATAGCTAGAATCCATCTTGTTGCTCTATGTAGACCTCTTCTTCTAACTCATCATTCAGGAAAGCAGACTTCACATCCATTTGGTATACCTTGAAATTTTTAAGTGCTGCAAATGCCAAAAATAGTTTGATAGCTTCCAGTCTTGCCACTGGAGCAAAGGTCTCTTCATAGTCTATTCTTTCCACTTGTGAGTAGCCTTTACACACAAGTCTTGCCTTGTTTCTCACAACTTCTCCAACTTCATTCAGTTTGTTCCGAAATACCCACTTTGTTCCAATCACATTATTGTCTATAGGTCTAGGGACAAGTTCCCAAGTCTTGTTCTTCTCAATCTATATTAGTTCTTCTTCCATTGCTTTGACCCAATGTTCATCTTTGCATGCTTCATTTACTGTTGTAGGTTCCACCCTTGAAATTAAACAAAGATTTACTTGATCTTCTACAGATTTTCTTCTTGAAAACACACCTTTTCTTTGCACATACCTGGGGGTTTTAGGAATTATTTCTGGAGCTTCAACTTGAACTTCTTCTTCTTCTGGATTAGCTTGCACTTCAGTTTAAACTTCCTTTTCTTTTTCTTTTTGTTTTTCTTTTTCTTTTTCAACCTTTTCTTACATATCAGTAGATTCATCTGACTCATATCCATCTAGCTGAGTATCTTCATCTACCTTCACATTTGCACTTTAAATGATCTTTCTCAGTCTTTTTTTATAGCACCAGTAAGCCTTGCTCTTAGTAGAGTATCCAAGGAATATGCCTTCATCACATCTAGCATCAAACTTTCCTAATTCTTCATCTCTTTTGATATAACATTTGCTTCCAAAAACTTTGAAGTTTTTGACAGTAGGAGTTCTACCATACCACAGCTCATAAGGTGTCTTTTTTTCTTTTGCTCTGACTTGCACTCTATTCTGAATGTAGACAACAGTGTGTATTACTTCTTTCCAATATACTTCTGGTAGGTCTGCTTCCTTGACCATTGTTCTAGCAGCTTCTTGAACAGTTCTATTCTTCCTTTCAACCACTCCATTTTGTTGAGGAGTCTAGGGGGTAGACAAATGTCTCTTTATTCCATGTTCTTCACAAAAATCATTAAACTCATTTGAAGTAAACTCACCACCTCTGCTAGATCTCAAACACTTGATTCTCAAAGCTAACTCATTTTCAACCATAGCTTTGAATGCCTTAAACTTGTCTAGGGCTTCTGATTTTTCTTTAAGAAAGGTAACCCAAGTCATTCTTGAATAATCATCAATTAGAAGCATGAAATACATGTCACCTTGTAGACTTCTTGTTCTTGTAGGGCCACATAAGTCTGTATGCACCAACTCTAGCAAACTAGTGGATAATTGTTCTTTGCTCTTGAAAGTAGTCTTTGTCATCTTCCCAAACTAACATTATTTGCACATAACATTGGTAGGCTTCACAATCTTAGGCAAGTCTCTTACTGCTTGTACTATGCTTATTCTCACCAGATTGTCAAAGTTAATGTGACACATTCTCCTATGCCATAACCAGCTTTCATTTGTCTGAGCCAACAAACAACAATTATCAGTACCCTTCTAATGATAAACATTACCATGAGTCTTCTTACCAGCAACAATTAAAGTTCTGGAGTTTTTCCTTATCTCACACCCATTGTCCTTAAACACCAGATTATACCCTTTGTCACACATTTGTCCAACACTTAGAAGATCATGCTTTAAGCCTTTGACATAAAGAACATCATCTATATTATGCTTTCCATCAAAAGTAATTGATTCTTTTACACAAATCTTACTAGTTGCATCATCACCAAACCTAACTAGTCCTCCATCATATTTTTCAAACTTAACAAACTTACTTTTATCTCTTGTCATGTGATTTGAACATCCATTGTCAATGATCCATTCATCTTCCTTTTCAGCATGAAATGCATACAACTCTCTTGGACTTCCTTCTTTCACACAGCTTGCAATGTTAGCAGAAACATGTTCTTCTCTTAGTGCAATAAACAAGCATTCACGACCATTACCATCATTAGAATCAAGTTCATCATCAGTTACACCATCATCATCTCTAACATAGTAACTCTTTCTTACCATCTTTCCTTTACTTTCATTATTTTTGATCTTCAAAGCTCTGTAAGGACATCTTGAAGCATAGTGACCAATTTTACCACAATTGAAACATTTGAAAGGTAACTTACCTTTGAAATTTCCTCTGCTGCCTCTTTTCATTTTGCTTGCAAATTTTACCTCAAGCTCTTCAAAATCTTCTTCATCTGATTCCATAGCATATTTATCTGATCTACAAATCTTTTCTTCCTTGGCCTTAAAAGTAGTCTCAATTCTCACAGGGCCATCAGTAGTACCAATTCTCTCATCTCAAAAATAGTCAATTTACCAAGCAATTGATCTTTTGTAAGCTTTCCCATATCAAACAATTCTTCAATGGAAGATACCTCATGACTATAAGATTTGGGAAGAGTTCTGAGTATCTTATCTACAACATCCCCATCCTCTATCTTTCCACCAAGACCCTTGATGCTGCTGACAACTTCATCAATCTTCTGTATGTAACTTGTTATGTTCACATTCTCAGACATTTACATGGTTTCATATGTGGTCTTCAAGTTCTGCAACTTAGCCCTTTTGATAGATTCATCACCTTCATAGATGTTTTTCAATTTGTCCCAGATCACATGAGCAGTTTCCAGATCCACAACTTTCACCATTTCAATGTTAGACAAAGCATTTAATAGAGCATTTTTAGCTTTGTGATTAGTCTCCTAATCCTTAATCTCTTCATCAGAATGCGGAGCACCATTAGGTATTATGTATTTATCTTTAACCATCTTCCAGACATTACAACTAATAGAAATAAGATAACTTTGCATTTGTACCTTCCAGTAGGCATAGTCAGATCCATCAAACTGAGGAATTTCTTTCTTGTGTGCCATCCTAGATCTACCTTAAGCTATTAGGCTTTCTTCCAAGGAACCTCGCTCTGATACCAATTGTTGAAGGCACAAGACAACTGAGAGGGGGGGTGAATCAATTGTATCAATAACCTTAACTTCTTTAAACAAAATCACATTCACATTCGCTTACTTTAACTCCTTAATCTGTAATGAAGATTAAACATGAATTGCAGAATCAAAACATAAACACATCAACATCATACACACATGAACACTAGATTTTTACGTGGAAAACCCTAAAAGGGGAAAAACCACGATGAGTGTTAGCTCACAATATAATGTAATAACAAAACCAAATAACAAAGAGACTCACTACCTTAGGGCTCAATACCCAAATGAATGCTCACTACAAAAAGGCTCACTGCCAAGGGGTGGCTCACTGCCAATGAACTGATATAATAGCATCTCCAAACATATGCTTGAGTTCAATTCCATTGAAGCATAGTATATCTCTTCTTCTTTGCCTTTACAACACACGCACTTTATCTTCACTCACCTCATATGACTCACAGATTCATTACATATATTTATACCAATCATCAACCTTGGAACATTCATCAAGGTCAGCAATAGAACTTACAACCATTGGAACTATCTCTAAGGTTGGCATACATACATAAATCAAATTAGGTCTAGACCTAAGCAAACTTGCAGAGAAAATGAATGAAGTAAGAACATTTAATGGCTTAGCTTGGACCCAAATACATCCTTACATGCTTCCTTACACTTCTACAATCCATGAAACACATCTGCAAAGAATGTTAACACCCAAGTCAGACAAATAGGTGGAAACATCAAGAATACTTAGACACACACTTTCAAGAACTTTATTATAGCTTGCAGATCAAGAACATGCCTTCAATACATTCTGGAGACATCCACAAACAACATAGAATCACCTGGGAGCCAACAAATCCAACCGCAATAGATCTCACTTGAGGACAACAAATATCACTTGAAGACATATCACAGACTGCTCACAACAAACACTGTCAAACTCTGCTAATCAATAACTTACTTTTAGGAGAACCAAATCACAAATCCTTTGGAATGAAGATAGCTAAGGACCTTATAAACTTAAGTCCAAAACTGCAAGACTAAAATCCAAACTGCAGAGAAATGTGGAGCAAACTACTTTCTCCCTATCACACTATAAACACTGCCAGGCACATTCTTCAAACTGGTGAATAGAGTTTTTCCTACATAGCAATCTAGACCACCAAATTCTAGATTTAGTATCTTCAGACACTTCTCTAAAACATATCCAAATCTCATACTCTGATCTTCAACACAAAGGAAATACGGAGCAAAAACTCAGACGGTGTCCTTAACATGACAACTCAATCAATCAACAAACAACAATATTAGAAGACACAATTAGCACCAATGACAACACAAACATGCTGACATCAATGACAAAACCAATTAGCACATACTTGCAACAAGTTGTTAGTAGCCACCATTGATGTGTCTTCTAACAACCACCACCTGAAGAAGAAAATTTGTAGCATATATAATAGACCTTGCCCTTCTTAAGTAACAGTCAGATAAATCATTATGTATAATAAGGCCCATGTTAACCAACGAGCCTCTAACAATTGCCCTCCTTGCCTCCTTAGGAATGTGATTAGTTACATTTGAGCACTCTAACAAATGTAAAGGGAAAATTCCATCTTTATCCCATGGTCTGGCATCATAATCGTAATCATTTAAAGCTAAATCAAGCTTATCCCCAAGGATAAGAAATTCTTCAATCATTTCCTTCCTGATCATCTTCACCAGACCTATGTCATTGAGCAGGTCCATTAAATTTGACAGAAATGCACAAATGATGTCATTGAATAGATGTTTTTGAGGATATTCTAAAAGAATATCATGACCAATAATATCTCGGATAGCATCATTAACCAGAGGGGAGTCAATAAGAAACACCTTCCCTAGCTTTTCCTCATCAAATCTATCCAAATCAATCATTTCCAACTTGCAAGGTAAGAGAGAAAAAAAGTGAGAGATCAAATGACTCTAAAGAGACTTAATGTCTCAAGTTACTACTTGGAACCTCATTTTGTTCATCGTTCATCAGCAAAGTTTGAATTGTCGGTGAACTCTTGAACTTCGCTCGTCGGGTTCAATGGTTCATCAGGTTCAATGGTTCAACCGATATGCATTGGTTACTTCGATGAAAGTTTGAACTGTGCCCGTCAAGTTCAATGGTTCGTCGGGTTCAACGGGTTCAATGGTTCAACTGATATGCATTGGTTACTTCGATGAAGGTTTGAACTCCGTCCGTCAGGTTCAATGGTTTGTCGGGTTTAATGGTTCATCGGGTTCAATGCTTTAACTAGTTCACCCGATATGCATTGGTTACTCCGATGAAGGTTGGACATCGACAAGAAAAGAATTATCGATGTTGTTTGGTGATATCACTCTGATAGTTGAAGTCACTCTGATGGAAGATATCAGCTAGAATCTCCTCGATGGACGGTGAATGGTAGACTGGTTTGTCTTGTCAGCATAAGTGATGACAGTTAACATTCTTGTGGTCATGTATATATATTATGGCTATGACTGGTGTCTGGTGCATGTGGGACTAATGAGTCCTCTTGAATGTGAACAATCAGACAACAGTTTTGTGACGGTTGGAGACAGCGATGCTGAGTCAGTTGGAACGAACGGTTAGGGCAGAAGTTAAAAATAGTTTTGCTCTTGAAGGCTGTGTATTTATATAGATTTGGTGAGGTCATTAATAATTGATGATGAGATTCGATTATATTGTTCATTCTGTAAATGTGCAGTGAAAGTGAACAGTTTATATAATTTGAGAATCGATACCTGAGCAAGTGAGCTGAGATCTTTATTGTAACTGTAAAGTTTACTGTAATAAAGATTGTCTCTTGTGGTGGTGGGTTTTTTACCTGAAAGGGTTTTCCCACATACATCTGGTTTTGATCTTTGTTATCTTGAATGTTTATTCTATATTTTCTAGTGTATTTATCTTTGCATTTGAATTAAATGTAACCTGTCTGCATTATCCCCTTTGAATTGACATTAGGGACGCTGTATTCTGCACCTTTGCTTTCCTTACAAGTGGTATTAGAGCCTGGCCAGTTGTGTTATCCTTGTTGGTAGGTTGGATTTTTTGTGTTAGTTCTGTGAGTGGGAATTATGTAGAGGTTTATTTTGTTAAATCAGATGGCAAGTACATCAGGAAAAATAGACATTGAAAAGTTCAATGGCACAAACTTTGAGTTGTGGAAGCTTAAAGCTGAAGATTTGTTGGTCGACAGAGATCTTTGGGTTGCTGTGTCTGTGACTAAACCTGCAGCCATGAAGCAAGAAGATTGGGACTTGACAGATAGGAAAGCCAGAGGACTGATAAGATTAAGTTTAGTGGATTCTGTTCTATTGAATGTCCATGAGGAGAAGACTGCAAACGCTTTGTGGAAGAAGTTGGGAGACATTTATAAGGGCAAGTCCTTGGTGAATAAACTTTTCCTCAGAAAGAAGTTGTACTCTCTGAAGATGGATGAAGGAGCATCTGTAGCAGACCATCTGAACTCATTTAATTTGATTGTTGCATAGTTGACATCTGTAGGTCTAAAAATAGAAGAGGAGGACTGTTGTATGCTTCTATTGTGTTCCTTACCTGACTCATGGGATCATCTTGTGATGGCTATTGAAAGTACAACAACTACTTTTACAACTGAAGTAGTTGTTGCCTCACTGTTATCTGAAGAGATGTGGAGGAAATCTTCTGAGATGGCCAAAGAAGCCCTATCTATTCGAGGAAGATCAAAGGAAAGAGGCAAGAAGAAGGACAAGAAGTCTAAGTCCAAATCAAAGGGGAGATAAAAATCTCCTGGTATAAAGTCCAAGGTGAAGTGCTGGAATTGTGGGCAAAAAGGACACATCAGAAGAGACTGCAAAGAGGAGAAAGAGAAGAAGACCTTCTCTGACAACGATTCTTCTCAGAGTGATGTTGATGCCTTCATTGCTGCCTTGGAAATGCCTGCATCTGAAGATGTATGGATGGTGGATTCGGGAGCATCTTTTCATATGACATATCACAAAGAATGGTTCACAAAGTATGAACCGTATGCTGGTGGGAAGGTGTTCCTGGCAAGTGATTCGACATTGGAAATTGTTGGCCGAGGAAGAGTCAGAATCCAGTTCCCAGATGGCAGAATAAAGGGAATGAATGGAGTATTACACATACCAGGTCTGGCTCAAAATTTACTTTCTGTTAGTAAGCTTAATGATGTTGGAGTGCAAGTTACTTTTGTGAATGGTGGCTGTAAGATGACTAGAGGTTCTATTGTACTGGAAAAGGGTGAACGCATTGGAACTTTGTATAGGTTAGATGCTAAACCAGTGTGTTGTAATAATGTCTCTGTAAAATCTGAAAAAGCTACTATTGTAACACATGATGCAAACTCTATGGAAGTTAAACTTCCTGCAGAGAAAACAATGCTCTGGCATCATAGACTTGGTCACATAGGTGAAAAAGGTTTAATTACCTTGAAAAACAAAAACCTGGTAGATGGGCTGATTGATTGTAATCTGGAGTTTGATTTCTGCGAACATTGTATATATGGAAAATAGAACCGTGTTTCTTTTTACTCTAGTTCTCATAAATCTTCTGGTGTTCTGGACTATGTACATTCTGATGTTTTTGGTCCAGTTGATGTTCCTTCTCTGTCTAAATCAAGATACTACGTATCATTTATTGATGATTATTCAAGGAGGGCATTTATATATTTTTTGAAAAATAAATCAAAAGTGTTCAGTCGGTTTAAAGATTTTAAAAATCTTGTGGAAAATTAGACTGATAGAAAAGTAAAATGTTTGAGAATGGATAATGATGGTGAATACTGCAATGTAGATTTTGATAAATTTTGTCTTGATCATGGAATAAAAAGGCATAAGACTACACCTTATACTCCACAACAAAATGGAGTTTCTGAAAGGTTGAATCGATCATTGATGGAGAAAGCAAGAAGTATGTTAAGTTATGCTAGTCTTGAACAAAGGTTCTGGGCTGAGGTAGTTGCTATAGATTGTTACTTGCTGAATCGTTCTCCTACTTCAGCATTGGTTGATAAAACGTCTATGGAGGCATGGTCTGGAAAGAAGCCCTCTCTAAGACATCTTCATGTCTTTGGTTGTGAAGCATATGCTCATATTCCTGAGGTAAAAAGATCTAAGCTAGATTACAAGGCAGTCAAATGTATCTTTATTGGCTATGGAGTCAGTGTTAAAGGGTACAAGCTTTGGAATCCTGAAACTGAAAAAGTAATTTACAACAGGAATGTAATTTTCAAAGAGCTGAAACCTTTGGTTATTGATCCTCAGCCAGAGAAGATAGAAGAGAAGAAAGAAAAGAGTGTTGTTAATATTCCTCTGACCCCTATAAAAGAGGAACAACAAGCACCCAAGTGTAGATGATTTAGAAGTGAGTTCGAGTAGCTCTGAAGATTCAAATCTAGAGCAAGAACCTGAACCTGCACCTCAGTCGTTGAGGAGGTCTACACGTGAAAGAAGACAACCAGATAGGTATGGATTTTCACTACTTGATTCAAGTTGTGCCTATGCTTTGCTTACTGATATTGATGAACCTAGGACTGTGAAAGAAGCTATTAGTTTATCTGATTCAAATTCTTGGTTGGAAGCAATGGATTATGAAATGTCATCGTTGGAGAAAAATGGAACCTGGGATCTGGTGCCCTTGCCTGAAGGTAGAAAACCTGTGGGTTGTAAGTGGGTATTTAAAAAGAAATATGGTCCAGATGGTAGTATTGACAAGTACAAGGCAAGACTGGTTGCTAAGGGGTATTCTCAAAAGGAAGGTATAGATTATGAGAAATCTTTTCTCCTGTAGCTAAGCTGACATCCATTAGATTTTTGTTGTCACTTGCAGCAACATATGACTTTGAAATTGAGCAGATGGATGTGACAACAGCATTTCTTCATGGGGACCTTGAAGAAGAAATTTTTATGTCCCAGCCAGAGCATTTTGTGGTAAAAGGTAAAGAACATCTGGTATGTAAACTTAAAAAGTCTCTTTATGGTTTGAAGCAATTTCCCAGAATGTGGTATCAAAAATTTGATACGTATGTTTTATCTTTAGGATATGTGAGATCTAAATTTGATCATTGTGTCTATTATAAAACTGAAGGTGATCAGATTCTTATAATTACACTGCATGTGGATGATATGTTGTTCATTGGTAATGGTAAGGGGATGATCTCAGATTTAAAATCTCAGTTGTCCTTGAAATTTGAAATGAAGAATCCAGGAGCAGCGAAGTACATTCTGGGAATGGAAATCAAAAGGGACAAATCTAAGAGAAAGATTTGGCTCAGCTAGAGCAAGTATATTACCAATGTTCTTGATAAGTTTAATATGTTTGATTCTAAACAGTTAGTTGTTCCAGTTTTGCAAGGAATGAAACTATCTGTTGAAGATTGTCCAGAATCTTTGAATGAAATTGACGATATGAAAAAAGTGCCTTATGCAAGTGTTGTTGGCAGTTTGATGTATGCAATGGTCTGTACCAGGCCATACATTGCCCAAGCAATGGGAGTTTTGAGCTAGTTTATGGCGAATCCAGGTAGATCACATTGGGATGTTGTGAAAAGAGTTATGAGGTATTTGAAAGGGACATCTAACCTTGCTATTTTCTATCATGGAAACCCAGTTGGCTCTCAGAGATCTATAAGCATTCATGGATATGTTGATTCTGATTGGGCAGGGGACATTGACAGTAGAAGATCCACCAGTGGATATGTATTCATGTTAAATGGTGGTGCTATCAGTTGGATGAGCAAGCGACAGGTTGTAGTCTCTTTGTACACAATAGAGGTAGAGTACATGGTAGCTACTCGTGCATGCCAAGAAGTCGTTTGGTTGAAGAGGTTGTGTTCTGATGTCAGTTTTGATGCAGGGCAGATACAAATTCGTTGTGACAGTCAAAGTGCTATCTGTTTGGCAAAAAATCCTACTTTTCACACTAGGACAAAACATATTGATGTCCAATATCACTTTGTTCATGATATGGTGGAAGACAAGAAGGTAAAGCTGGAAAAGCTTGATACTTTGGAAAATGTTGCAGATGCCTTAACTAAACCAGTGAACATGGCCAAGTACAAATGGTGTTCAGATGAAATGGGTCTTCGGGCCCATAATTCTCAGTAATCGTATGAGGATTAAGAGGTAGTAGTAATCTCTTCGACAAGTGGGAGATTGAAGAGACTTAATGTCTCAAGTTACTGCTTGGAACCTCATTTTGTTCATCGTTCATCGGTAAATTTTGAACTGTCAATGAACTCTTGAACTTCACTCGTCGGGTTCAATGGTTCATCGGGTTCAATGGTTCAACCGATATGCATTGGTTACTTCAATGAAGGTTTGAACTGCGCCCATCAAGTTCAATGGTTCAACAGATATGCATTGGTTACTTCGATCAAGGTTTGAACTCCGTCCGTCAGGTTCAATGGTTTGTCGGGTTCAATGGTTTAACTGGTTCAACCGATATGCATTGGTTAGTTCGATGAAGGTTGGACATCAGCAAGAAAAGAACCATCGACGTTGTTTGGTGATATCACTCTGATAGCTGAAGTCACTCTGATGGAAGATATCAGCTAGAGTCTCCTCGATGGATGGTGAATGGTAGACTGGTTTGTCTTGTCGGCATAAGTGACGATAGTTAACATTTTTGTGGTCGTGTATATATATTACAACTACGACCGATGTCTGGTGCATGTGGGACTAATGAGTCCTCTTGAATGTGAACAGTCAGACGATAGTTATGCGACGGTTGGAGACAGCGATGCTGAGTCAGTTGGAACGAACGGTTAGGGTAGAAGTTAAAAACGGTTTTGCTCTTGAAGGCCGTGTATTTATACAGATTTGGTGAGTTCATTAATAATTGATGATGAGATTTGATTATATTGTTCATTCTGTAAATGTACAGTGAAAGTGAATAGTTTATATAATTTAAGAATCGATACCTGAGAAAGTGAGCTGAGATCTTTATTGTAACTGTAAAGTTTACTGTAATAAAGATTGTCTCTTGTGGTGGTGGGTTTTTTACCCGAAAGGGTTTTCCCATGTACATCTGGTGTTGATATTTGTTATCTTAAATGTTTATTATGTATTTTCTGGTGTATTTATCTTTGTATTTGAATTAAACGTAACTTGTCTACATTATCCCCTTTGAATTGACATTAGGGAATTTGTATTCCACACCTCTGCTTTCCTTACAGACTCATCTTGATTAATGATAGAAATTTGCTAGGAATGAAAATAGAAACAACCAAAAAAGAAGGAAGATGCCTAATAAACTTATAGAAGAGGATTAGGGCTATATTTATTGTGTCACATGTGAGAATGTACAATAACCACACCACCTAGTGTCAGCATTTATTGCCATTATACCACGAGTTAATTTTGATCTCAATTGGGACAATGGGATTGATTCAAAATAGTGTCGCATGATTGATAGGACTAACTACACTTGCAGTACCTTTATCATTAATTAGAGTCGTACGATTGATAAGATTGAATGCACTTACTTTGAAGGCCAAGCAAAAACCAGATATATTAACCAATGCCAATTGAGTTCATTAATGGCAAGTGACAAACCACCTAGAGTAGCCAATGTGAATTTAGTTTATTAATGATTACATTCTAGGTGACAACAGAGTTAATTAAATGGAGTTACTTGTCATTAGCCATTTTTCTCGGTAGTACATGTGTCATGTACATATCTTTATTAGTGTTTATTGTTTCAACCTTATATTGTATTACTAAGTATCCGATAGTAGAAGAATCGATAAACTGTAAAAGTTAAAAGTAATGGCTTTCATCATAGCATCTATGCGAAGAAAGTAAGTTATTAAGTACTTTTTTGTGTTCATTCATGATTTTGAATTTAAATGTGTGATAGAGTTCAAAGATGTAGAACAATATGATAGAAAATTTTATTTGTGTGTGGCTATGCAAGACATGTTATTGCTTTGCAATTATCAGATTGAAGAAATAGAAGCCTTTGTCAAGTGGAACAAATCGTGTCAAGAATCGACATTTTTAACATTTGCAAATGACGCATTCTATTTTGGGCGGTGAGTTGAATCTCCCACACATGCATGCATGTATTAGAAATTGGAAATTTGAATGGACACATGGAATTCGTATTGCAACTCAATTGGCAGTGACCTAGAGAACATCAAATTAATTATCCTTTACTGGCCTTATTGTTACCCATACCTAGTGGTTTCTTGTACATATAATGCAAGGTTCCATGGAAAATCATTTATTGACATTTTGAATGACTACATAATTAAATTTGTAACATAGACATTGTTTGTTAATTGGATGGTTATATGGACTACAGTGAAATATTCATTAAGCATCATTGAAAAGAGGAACCAAAAAGATTTTGGAGGACCAAATCAAGGTCAAAGGATAAAAGTTTTATATGTAACTAGATAGTAGAGTATGATGCTAATTGAATGTCTTGACTCTTGGTGTCTTCTCTATATGTTCAATGTTCACTATTGTTTGGAACTTTGACTTTGGTTGGATGTTCATTTACAATGTAATTCCCCAATTTTTTTGACAGTGATGTTAATAAAAAAATATAGAAGCAATTACGGTTTGACATGTGAGTTCAATGGAAATGTATACAAAAGGTTCAATATTAAATAACAGTCATCACATGGCAAAGATAAATGAGTTCAAAGGCAATGTATCAAGATGTATAAATAGGGCAAAGATAAATGGATGCGTTAGGTCAATTTAAAATTTTAGGGTTTTAATGTTATCATGATTCACTCTACAAAATCCCCAAGTTAAACCATGTGGTTGGTGTTGTCTAAGGGGTTTAGGGTTTATCCTTCTAATTGATCATTGACCTATGTAGCTAGTTTCCTAAGCTTAAGTCATCCTTTTATCCCCTTGGTGGTCGTTGAGTTACCGGCCACTTTGTTCTAAGTTACCGACCCCCAGCCCCTTTATTTTATTCACCCAACTATTACATTGACATTTATTTTTGAATATTTTATAAACAATATTTGTTGGGCCACTGGCCGAATGTTATTTTTTGATTTCATCTCGGGCATCACTACCTCAATTTAAGCCTATTTTTTATGAAGTTGCGACAGTATGCGAAGACACCACGTGTCCTCTATGGTCCTTGTTTTTAATCACCTGATCTATTTTAATATTATTGTCATATGTGTTTATCAAGTGTATCCCCTCCTGACATGTGGCGGTCATCTATTGTCTTGTCACAAGGATTTGCCTCATCATAGCCTTGCTTTAAGCCAAAAACTTAAAGCTGCAATGGTACAATAAGGTGCAATGTGTCCCTTTGGCCCTAGTAGCCCTGATCTATTTTAATAGTATTTACATATATGTTTTTGGTGTAATCTATGAAAAGAGGGTTGATTGGATTGATTAATAGTTTGATTAGGTTCTCCTTTCACTTAATACATTCAAGGACATTTAACCGAGTTGAATCACAACTTTTGCAAGAGGAATCAACTATAAGGTTGGCTGTCACTTGGAATGATAAGGAAATTTAGAATTTGATAATTGATTTGTTAACTCTTAGCTCGATTAAGCCTAAAACCCTAATTATGCAAAATTGTTAGAAAATAGACGAAACACGACAAATCCTTCTACAGAAAGTTACTAAATTCATATCAGATACATACCAGATATTGGGTTTTGGAATGCAGAAAAGTCAAGGTCGAAGGGGCGTGTACACAAGACAAAGATACTATTTTTTTAGAGGGCTTCGAGAGAAAAACCTGCTACAGACTGCAACCACTTCAGAGATTTCCTACACTGCGAAACTGAGGGTCAAAAGAGCTGGTGCCCTTGACCTTTTTGTGCTATTTTCTACCTTTTTCTTTAGATCTGGGATTCTTTTGATCTACAATGTCCCTCTGCAAATCCTTTCCGTAAGATCTGATACCTGTCACCTACAATCACAAGAGAGGGGTCGGGGGTTGCGGTGTTTAGGAGCTTGCCTCAGTCAAGTCCCGGAATGGTATTCAAGCCTTCCAACACTGTTGTTAGATAGAGAGTGTGTGTCCTTGCAGGACAGAGGCAAAAGCAATGATAAAAATGATAGATTGAATCACAAATAGATATCACCTCAGAGGTGTATCTCTCACGGAGATGAAGCTCTTTCATGCCATGAGAAGATGAAGACAAATCTGCAATAACAAGTACAACAACAACACAATTCTTCTCTACAACACAATGAATGCCTTGAATGCTCTAAAATCATAAGTTCGCCAAAATCTCAAAATCATCTTCTAGTTTGCAAATGAAGTCCTAAACATGCTTATATATGCATTCCCACTACAAATTTTGTAATTCAGATTAACAAGGCTGACCCAAAAACCTTTTTAACAGTCATAAGCCGACATATGATTTTGGGACCCTGACAAAATAGGGCAGGGCTAAGGTGCAGACACCCAAGTCCAGGGGCCTATTTTGGGTCTGGATTAAGCTTAGAGATGTCTCTTGAGTCCCAGTTGTCATGGGTTTCAGGGATTTTGTTTCAGGATTCATTTCTAACATGCATGATTAAAATTAAGGGACCCAGGAGCTAAACTTACGAGGTAAAAGTCCTAGGGAGCATTTTAAGACATAACATTTAGCCCCCATTTTAATGTATGTATGATCCTACGACCCATACATGCATTAAAGTACGGTCGAAAACATAGAAAACATGTCAGGCACTTAAAGCTAAGGCATACACCAAGATTGAGGAACTATTTCTAGCCCCCAGTCTCAGGTAAGCATTAGAAAACACATCGCAGACACATAAAACATAATGAAGATAGTAACAGGCACGCAAGACATGGAGAAAACAACATTGAAGACATGCAAAACACAATGAAGACAAGAGAGCAGTCATGCAAAACATGATGAATACATTGATATATTTTTTTCATTTTGATATATATGGATGCATGAAAATAAAATTACAACACAAAACCAAAGAATGTAGGGGGGACTCATCGCCACACCCTTTACACTACACAAGGGGGAAAACATATGAAAGACACATGGAAAACACAAGTGTCATATAGCATGCCATAGACATACTATACGTCTTAAACACGACAAACAAGGTGATGGAAAAAGCTTATTGCTAAGTCCCGCCATCTCAAACACACTGCAGACACACCTGACGGTTAGGCTTATGCCACAACACCGCCAAAGACATGCTTAAGGGAGCATATTCTCAAGATCCAACCCCACCTCCACAAAGGACTTTTAAAATAAAAGGATGTGCACTAGCTCAAGAGATACACCATCCCGCCTCCGCATAGGGCTTTTGAATAAAAGGATATGCACTAGCTCAAGAGATATGTTATCTCACCTCCATAGAGGGATTCTTTGATTGCAATATAGATAAAGATGTGCACTCACACTAGAGATACAACATCCCACCTCCGTAGAGGGCTTACAAACATGCTTCATTAGTACCAAAATCATCAGACAAATTACCTTATATATTCCCCCACCTTAAGGTGGTTGATGTCGTGTACCGATATCAAGCACATTAAGGTAGAGAAAAAACACACAAGGGAACAAGAGATTTCACAAAGCCCATGCCCCCAAGGTGACATGTGCTCACAATCGTCGAATGTTCCCACAAACACATTGATAAGATATGCTAAGATAAGAAAACAAGAGAGGTTACAAATCTTACTCTAAGATAATAACCAAAGCAACACATGAAATCTATGCATAAAAAAAAGATCACATCCAAGAAACCAAGGATACACATATGGGTTCGAATCCAAGTATAGCCATTGGGCTTATACTGTAGGCATCTCAAAACTGAGTGTAAAAACAAGGTGAGATACAAGATAATCAAAGTGCATGGAGTAGTTGTATTGTTATGATTTGTTAGAAAGATAAGACAACATCAAATATCACATGGAGTTATTCTACTAGCCAAGCGTCAAATATATAAATCAACCCCATCTTCATGTATGGACTAGGTCCATTTTTTCTTTGCCTGCTGAAGGGACACACAGTCTATATCAGTTAGTTGTTTGTTTTTTGTCATCCGTCGACTAGATAAAATCACTAGAAGAAGCTAAACAATAAAATGAGAGAGGAGAACAAGTTCCTTAGGAACACCACGTAGGAGGATGCCCCTAGGTCATCAACTACAATGTTATGACCCTAAAGCACAACACACAACAATAAAATAGAGGAGAGGCAAGATAGAAGAATGATGAAACAAATAGAAGAATGGTCACAATAGAGGCAGTCTCTGGGTATCCTTGACCTTACAAGAGTATCAAGGGTCATCCAAGGAGGCCTAAACAACACATAACACATGATGGGGGAACACAACACAAGAGGGGAGGCTACATAAACAAGAAAACAATGCTACGAAAAAGGTGACCACTAGGGTTAGAAATACTTACCTGTTACTAAGAAGGGCTTGAACTTGTGAGCATCTTGGAAAGGTGCTCCATCAAGTTTTGTAAAAAATGTGAGTAATTCACATTCGTTTGATTTGTATTTCTAGGATGATCAAGTAGTGTTTGTTTCTCAAATCCCTATATATTTAAAATCTTTTGTTTCTTATGAGGAGGGGAATTTGTACTATTTCTGACTGATGATAACCGCCTTGTTCTTTTCTGATCCTTCAATTTCTTGTTAAGCTTTTCATGGCGAAATGGGGTATTTTCCACCGTGGCAATCTTTTCTTGCATTATAATGTCTTGTCGTGGTTGTTCAATTTGTAATTTTAGTGCCTCTTGGTTCACTCCCAATCATTGAAGGGATAACGATGGAGGAACTTCAACATAAATACCTTTTCCCCATGGATGAGGTGAATTTGCAATTTTCTCCTTATCCACTTCTATCATACCAATTATTTCATCATAATCCAAACAATCATATTCCACTTCTATTGCCTTTTGTTCAACCATATTGTTCTCATTATGTCTAGGAAATAGATTTGTGAAGATCTGTAAATTCTTATTCGAAGAAGAAACCAATTTATTTCCATTGTCATTCACACCAGTTACTTGTATTACATTCGAGTCGATGAGGTCTTGAATTTCATGTTTAAGATGCATACATCATTCAGTGTCATGCCCTTGTTGTCGATGATAATGACAGAAAGTAGTAGCATCGAAGTGAGGTCCTTGCATTCTATTACTATCCAATGGTTTAATGGGAGGAAGCTTCAAGAGATTATTACTCACGGCTTATTTCATAATAGAACATGTAGAGAGTCAAATAGTGAAGTAAACTATCTTTGTTGTTTTTGTAACTAAAACGGTGCCCTCTGTGGATTAGTGATAGCGAACACTTGCAAAAAAATGTTTGAATTATGTCCATTTACTTTAATGAAATTCTTGTTGTTCCTCTTGAAATTATTGTGAGATGTTCTGGCATGAGCTTGATCATCTTGAGCCAATGAGTTTTGGTTCTCATACTAACTAGATGAAAGCTGATAATCATGAAGAGCCATGCATAGATGTTGGAAAGAGTTGTAATTCATTAGGAGGATCTTATCACTGATGTTAGGTTGTAGATTTGTAATAAACACCTTCTGAACATCCTCATCATTCATTTGGTATTGAATTTGTGCATAAAGAGCTTGATATCGACTGATAAACTCAGTTAACTTCTCTTTTGAACCTTTCTTGCAATGAAAAAAATCAATCAATGAGACTTGAGGTCCAATGTTTGCTTGATTTAAATGTTGTAAGAATTGATCAACTAGATGATAGAAGGAGTGTATTGAATTTAGAGGCAAAGAGAAAAATCATTCCAAAGTAGTATCTTTGAGAGATCACGAGAAGAGTTTCGCTAATAAGTCCTCTTCAAAGAAAAATCACTACACATAGTTGTGAATGCTGCCACATGAGTATTAGGATCACCTTTTCCACCATATTTTTCAAAGCAAGGAGTCTCAAACTTATTAGGCATAGGGGTTCTAAGGATTGCATAAGATAGAGGATTTCGAGCATGATAAGTTGGTATATTAGGATGAGAAGAATTTGTCAAGCATGTCACCTTTTGTTGTAAAGAGTCATCCCTTGTAAGAGTTGGTTTAGGAGGGCATCATTAGGAGATGTGGTTTGAGAATCAGAGGTTGTGATCATGAAATTTTGAGGTGATTGATTATGATTGGTAACAAAAGGTGGTTGGGCATAATTGTGAGTGGAAGGTGGTTGGGAATAGTTATAAGTGAAGGGTGGTTGAGAATAAGTGGAATAGAGAGGTGGTTGAGAGTAATTGTTCATGTAAGAAGTCACCCTAGGTGCTAGGTTTTGATAATTGAATCCCACAACCTTGTAATTCTGTGAATTAGTGCCAATAGATACTCCAATATTAGTGGTAGCATTACTACAAGCATGTGCATTAGTAGTGAGAATTGATGATGTAAAAGTAGACATCCCAGTAGTCGGTATAGGTGCTGAAACTTATGTATGAGTCGGTGATGACATATTATTAATAATTGGTGCAGGAGTACCCCTTCAACAAGCTAAATATACATCTGAGGGAGAACACTAAGGTTTAATATGTTTTATGCATTTTATGTTGTCATGTAGCATTTGTGATGACATTTCATGTTTGTAAGAACCAACCCCGCCATGAGAACCGACCCCACCATATGAAACGAGGTCACAAATCTGGCATCCTGTTAAGCCAATTTGGACATCATTAGACATTTGGGGTATGTGGAGGATTAAACCAATGTGTCGCATTAGTAGGTGTTTTGTTGTCTTGTGATAAACATGTGTCATGTGATTAGTTAGGGTTTTTGATTATAATCTTGGTTTAAGCAAAATCAGAACAGGGGAGTTGAATATAAAAACAGGCAGAGGTGATTGAGAAATGGTTGTTGTTGTTGTTGGTTTTTCACTTTTTGGAATTATCAAATGTATGAATCTCTATAATCGGTATGTGTTCCTTGAGACATAGAGAGATGAAATTGGAATGAAGGAATATAAATTTTGTCAGTTGTGTTTTACAAATTCTGAGGTTCTGTGTAAATACTCTGTATATCAAATTGTTCTGTATAGAATTGTTTTGTAGTTAATTTAGTTTTCTCTTGTCAAGATGCACAATTAAAATCATTCCATTGGTCGATTTCTATGAAATCAGTGGAATGGACCTTGTACAATAGTTTATGTTTTGTTTTATTTTTGTTCATGGTCATGGCAGAATAGAAACTATAAAATTTGTTACAGAGGAGGTTATTGGCATGAGGTTTGAATATACATTTTATGTATATACATCCATTGCTTTCCAGGAACAATTTGTGAGTATTACCCTATGTATATTATGTGAAGAAATGTATGTGTAAAAGTCTATTCGGGTTGTGTTCATGTTGGTCATTGAATATACAAGCAATGTGTATATCGCTAATGTACCTAAGTACTTTGCATGTGTATATCGCATTTGTATGCGAATATACATTTCATGTGTATCCTGCATCTGTATATCGGTGGAACCGATAGTAGGTGGTTGCGGGTGGTTGAACCAATTCAAAGGTTTAATAGGTTAAATTGATTCATTGGAGTGAGTGGTGTATCAGTCAAAGGAATTCTGGGTTGGCCGACAGTGGTAAGTGTTGCCGACAGTTGAACCGGTTCAACGGTTCAACGGTTCAACAGATACAGCGGGATCATTTGGTTCAATGGTTCAATGAACTCAGAGGTTCAATCGGTAAAGTCTAGGTGACGGAGATATATTGAACCGGTAGTGTATGTTGAACTGAATAACTAAAGGTTCAATGGTTCAACGAAATAAGAGGTGCCGATAGTTGAACCGACGGTTGAACCAGTCCAATGGTTCAACAGGTGCAGCGGTTCAACCGAGAGTTGCCGACAGTGTTAAGACTATGATGGAAGTGTATTGAGCTGATAGTTGAAGGTTCAACGGTTCAAAGGTAGTGAGGCCGACTAGGCAAGTCAGGCCGAGAGGGCAAGAGAAGAATAGTTTTGGTGAGACATGGAGATCTCTTGCCAATATTGGTAAAAATAAACATTTGGTGCGTTTCCACTGTGTCGCTCTGCATCAATAATGTTCGCACATTTAGTCACAGGCATAACATTAGGATTCACTATATGTGCTAAGCCTTGAAGCATGTTAATTAACACCATCTTATCCTTCCTTTAACAACTCTCTTATGTTGTGAACAACAAGCATAGCTTCTTCCGCTATCCTTTCTTTTTCGATAAATGCTTGAAAATCAGCTAGTTCCTTATCAAGTTTGTTTATTTGTTCATCAGGTATATGTGTTATCACATCAATAGGATCTTCCAAATCATGAAATGTTTGTTCTTCCATTATAGTTGTAGGAGATATAATATCTTGCAAAGTTTTTGTTACTCCTTTTGTAAAGAAGGTGTTCAATGGATTTTCTGATGTAGGGACACTATTGCTATCGGGAGCACTAGAACCCATTAATCTAATATTTCTCCTTAAAGGATATTTCTATTAGGGAAGAGGGTTATAAGACTCATGCAAAGGGATACAACACTCAATGCACAAACTAATAGAACAAACATGTTGGTTCCCAAATCTGCACACATCAAACTCTAAAGATTTGCCACTTCTTATACTCAAGTTCAATGGAAGACTTGGCCAACAGAGTGGGAGATTGTTTTTCACCTATCTCCCTGCACTTTAGGTTCTGCCGCACCTAGGGGGTATTCCCTTATTATGCTATAGATTTGTCTTTCACTATATTAGGCAGAATGTTCTCGTATATGCACCAAGATATGTAAGATTAACCCTAGACTAACAATATTATTGGATTATCCTCATTGTTTAGACCTGAGAACATGCAACACCTAAACTAAAATAAAATAAAAAAATGATTCAAATGGTTTGTCATTAAATTATCAGGTTTCCTGAATCTTCGAGCAAATTCTCCCCAGATCGGTGCTTTATTAGGGCAACAGAGTCAAACCCAACAACGTAAATGCTTTCTTATGACAACAAAAACTTCATATCCAGAGGGCCCATAATAGTAGTATTATTGACTTACAGTAATATGTCCAAGAAGAGGTATTACCTATGATTGTTCTTCACTAATCCCTTGATACAACACATTTCCCCCTATATCTGATTCAAAGCAATTTAATTTGTCCGTTGAACAGATGCAACAAACCAGACATACAATATAGCAAATGTATATTGATGAGATCAGAAACCATTAGAAACTTCACTTAAAAGAAAAATGTTCATACCCAAGGAGACAATCACAGATAAAACACACAAGTATTTTTCATATAACTCAATCTAGAAAGAATAATGTCATTCAAAAATTTATTCATCTACAAAGCAAAATATGTCTCTGCAACCCAGAGTCCAGTCACCTCCTCCTACAAAAAGCAATTTCCCAAATGCGTGGATAGCTTGTATCCAAAGCCCAAAATCCCCCTGTTTACAATGCTACCAGTTCCCTTATAAAGAGAAATAAATTATGTCGGCCAAGACTTCCTGCTACAATTTTTAATTACATTCTTTGACTTTTCATTTAAGATTTGTGACATGGGAACTCGTATTCTTCAGCTGATTGGATCCATCTATAACACATTTGCTCAAATAAATCTGGATCGTCAAAAATGAATTGAGATTGATATTGCCCTTACAAATCATAAAATTTTGTTTAACTGATTAGTTGGATCTTACCCTCGGGACTCCAAATTGAAGTTGTAAATCTTCCCATCTCATTATTTCACTCTATTTCAAGGCTTGGCTTTTCATATTCTGGCACATTTTGCACTATTTATTTGATTACATTGATTAGGCTTATTACCAATTATCGGGCATCGCGCTTTAATTTCCACTTTAATATGGAATTAAACTGACATTCCAAACCTTTTAAAATATTCCACCATATCATAAAATCAATATATGAATCTTCCTCATATATTTGAGAGACACATGCCACTTCTGTGTATTGTCGCAACTTTAAATGAGATGGTCCTTTACTCCTCTACGCTCTTGCACATCATCATCACATATCATTCAAACTTTTTGCAAAATCATGTTTGAATTATATGTATCATCCTTGTAACTTCTATCACCATATTTGCTAGATTTGTTTCTTATGGAATTATGGAACTTCAAATCAAGCCTAGTACATCTTGTAACATGAAGAGTACTAGAAAATTTTGCTTCATGGGTCAATTGTATAGTTTTATGACTACGGTCCTCCAATTGAGATTGATTTCTCAGATGAGATGATGCACTCTTGAGCTCATAAATCTACTTGAGGATTCTAGTGACTATCATACAGAATGACAACATCTGCAGTGGCAAGTTTAATGCCTAGACCTCCTGCTCTGGTAGAAAGCAAGAAAATAAATTTATCACTACCACCTTGGTTTTAAGAATCTATTAAAGCATCACATTTCTCTCCATTTGTATTTCCATCAATTTGGCAATACTGATATCCTCAGTACATACAATATTCCTCCAAAATGTCCAAGAGTCTAGTCATCTATGAGAAAATGAGAACTCTGGAATCACGCTCCTTCAACTTTGGAAGCAACTTGCCTAGAAGAATCATTTTGCTAGCATTTGTGACTAAATGTTATTCATTGGTATATGGTGGTCCTAACTTAGCACCATGGAAAAGATATAGGTGGTTACAACATTTTCTTAGCTGCATAGCTATATTCAGAAGGTGCTTACGCTTTCCTCCAGCATTGACAATCTCCAAGTCCTTTTGAAGAAGGGCTTAGTAAAATTGTTTTTGCAATTGTGACATCCTTACTTTCAATATTGTTTCCTTTTTAGGAGGCAAGCCCTTTTCAACATCTAACTTGAGCCTCTAAATTATTTAAAACCCAATCGATCCTATCTTCATCTGAAAGGGGATCGCCATGACCATCCAATATTCTTCTCTTGTCAAACTCTCCTTCTTGAACTAATAGAGATCATGCAGTGCTTGAATTTAAGTTAGAAATGATGTAAAGAGAATTGAAGTTCTTGTAGAGGCATCTATTTTCAAGTCACTTATCCTCAGAGAATGTATGGGAATTGAATCCCACTGATTACACTGTGTCATTTCCCTTCTCTCTTATGTATTCACATTCAAGGGAACGAGAGGGATGGTCTGGCACACAAGCGCAGTCCTTTCTTCCAATGCCTCCTTTCACGATGCGCTTATGCACTATTTTGACATGTGTCCTCAACATTAGACTATCACCCACTCAAACTTATGAAGCTTTGTTTACCACATATGCCTAACCTTTGTTTATCACGTCATCGCAGTCACACATTAGAGGGCCACTCATCCCTCCACGATGCTATGATACGAGGCCATGTGGCTCATCAATTATGTTGCTCCTTCATTGCACTCAGATGAGGATTACTAAGTTAAAAAACTATGGCAAATATGCATCAAAATATAACTTATCTTGCGCCAACATGTCAAATTTCCTCGCCAACCACATGATTGAATATTTACCAAAGGTACAGACAACATCCAGAGGCCACAAAACCTTGTAGAAGACCTTCATTAATTGTTTAAACCCTTTCTACATAGTTGTCACACACTAAAATATCAACTTCCAGGACGTCCTTTGTAAACTAGGCCCCCTGAGAGTCCAGTTTTTTTAAATATTTTCCGTTTTCACACATGGACACCTTGGATCACCACAAAAACATAGCTGGAAACATTTGAAGGTGTTAGAGTAAATTGCATTTACCTTTCTTAAGTTTAACTTAGGCCTATATAATAGTTAGGTTGGGAAGTTATTTCCTGTTCAGGTAGTTTTCACTCGTCACATATTTCATGCCTTTAAAAAGCTTGTATACTATGTAATTTATTATCTCATGTCATTCACTATTTTCATCTCTGGTGAAATAGCCTTGTGTGCTTCTCTCATCAGTGAAGATTTATTTGTAGGTTTTGATCCTGGGCTCGGTGGTTGACACCAACATAGTATCAGAGCCTTCAACTTGTGCCTTCTTTTGCCATTGAGAGTTTTCATTAGATTTTGGTGAGATCGATATTTATCTGGCTTTTGAAATTTATAAATTTCTATTTCACCATATTTTTTCAATACATATTTGTGACTACAGATTTGATTCAGTTGCTTGGGGCACATTCAGTTCCACATCTGAAAGGCGCTATCCAAAGCGTGAGGTGCAGACTTATTTCACCATGCATATATATTATTCATGCTTAAATTTCAACGCAATCCATAGAGCTCAGCGTGCAACATTCAACACATTTCTATAGAGGGCAGTTTTATTTTAGAGAGCTTGGAGTTTATCTGTGAGGTGCAGATTCATCTCTAGGGTTTATCCCACACATTGTTCCAACTTTTGCCTTGTTACGAGCCTGAGTACTAAGCTTGTAACACCAAACCAAATCAATATAATATGGTACAATTGTGATCAAACGTGTCATATCAGCCATTTTGCTAGCTAATGGAAATGTGAACTTAAATGCTGAGGCAACCTCCCTTAACTCTGAGTGAGATAGCAACTAGCTCGTCAGTTACCCACTTTGTGCATGCTCTTGGCTTCGTAGATCTATGTCAGATAGTGTAGAAGACAAGGCAATTCTAGAGAGATTGGAGTGCATACTTGTGCAGATCAAATCCAGATCAATTTGAGTCTAGGCGTGATAGCATTATAGCCGATATAGCATTTTTGGTAGACTTTACAAATCTCTAAAGTTGCCATCAAATATTACTTTAGGGTTTGTTTTGAGCTGGTGGGGATTGCGGCCATCCTTTGGATCTATTTGAACATTTATCCCATATTTGCCCTGCAGCAGGCCTCCTTGCATTTTTTATATCTTGGCACTCATATTGTGCTTGTGAAGAACTCATAGAGGCTCGTGGGTAGAGTGGAGTGCTTGCTTGGTAACTCAGATTTGGTGTAGATTGTTGCTGATCAGCACAATTGCCATCATCTATTTTGGAGGTTTCTAAATGTGGAAGGTACTATTTTTCTAATTTTTTAAAGAATCATAGCTATAATGGGTTTTTCTTTGGAGAAAGGGAACTATAGGTAATGGAGTGAATTCATCCTCACTCATCTTAGTGAGCACAATCTATTGCCATATCTCTATAATGATGTCCCTATTCCTGGCACACCTGGTGGGTGTATTATTTAGAAAGGCTATAGGGCTAGAGTCTTTAGAGTTATTTTTTAGCATCTTGAGCATCTAGATGATGAATTTTGGGAGTCTCTTGTTCATTTTGAGTGCCCTTATGCTCTTTGGACTTACATTTGAGAGTCATATGGAGACCATGATCCTCTGTCATCTCTTGATGCTCCTCCTTCCAACTCTGATGTGCCTTATTATTCTTCAGAGAAGATAGACCATGCTTGTGATCCTTTGGAGGTTTTTGAGACTTCAGATGAGGTTGAAGTTACTTCAGAGGTTCTTGATTCTTTATTAGAGATAGTTGATCCACCTTCATTAAGTACTTCCATCATTCCTGAGCAACAAGATTATTATTGTCTTCCTAATTGGGATTTCTATCTGTCAAACATTGGTTCATTGTTCGTAGAATCTCACATTTTAGACTTGGAAGACACATTTGATGGATTAATTCTCCCATTTGATGATAGTTGTGGTACAACTGTTGTCACTCCATCTCTTTCTTTGGAGAATGTTCAAAATTAGTTTCCAATGGTACCTTTGTGGCACCTTCTATTGTGATTGGGATTGTTCGTGATTGGTTCGTGGCATCATTTTACAAGGTCTTGGCAACACATGAGTAGATTTCAAAGACATTTTCATCCTACATTTGGATTTCACTTGCTAATTCCTATCCAGAATGGGAAGCATACCTGCATTTGTACTTGGTTTTGTTTCTTCCAAAAGGGAGACAAGTTGTTTGTCGACATTGGATTATGTTTTGTCTTCAGGCACTTACCATTTTTGTAGGTGATTACACATTGTGGGGGGGGCTACAGTCTCTCTCTTTCCCTCTTATGGGGGGGTCATTGATTGTATATACATGATGTATGTAGTCCCTTGGGGGGTTTTATTGAGTCCTCCATCCATGCATCATTTTGTTTTCTTTTATCTCTTTTGGAGAGGGGTTTTTTCCCACAGGGCTTTTCCCATTTTCTTTGTTTGTGAGAGATTTCTTTTGTGCATTGTAAATGGGTACCTAACTAAAAGGAAGCTAGGTGTGCAGAAATTGCTTCCTACACTAATCTAATGAGGAGAGAGCTATGAAAATTAATTTTATCCTAACTATTACAGCAAGGTTAAACCATTAACATGAGATATTGCAGAAAAACAAAAGAACCAAAAAGTTGATAGAAGAAGAGAGATAAAGATTTACGGTGGGGAAAACCCTTATCAGGTGAAAAACCCCACACTCAAAAACCTACACAATGTATTAACAAATCTAAAATATGTTTACAATACACTTGTAATGCAAGCTTCAATGGTCTTTGACACTTGTGTCTAGAGTCAAACCGGCAACATAACAGTACCTGTAAAACCTTTGATACAACTCCCTCTCCAAGCACCTGTTTATATAGAAAATACAAGGCAATATTGGACCTTTCTTGGAATGGGCGTCCAACTTGGCTTCATGGACCAAAACCCACACCTAAGGACACTTGCTCAACATTGTAGAATGTGCCTGACACTTGTCCACAGCTCCCATCCCAAAGGGGTCGCCTATTTCCAAAATGGGCTATGACAGATGATCTTACGACACTTACGACCGTCATAGAATCTGTCATAGTGGTTACAACTTATAGCTGTAAGACAATCTGTCATACACATGCTATAAATAGCATATTCTCTTACAACATGTCATAGTCCACCCTGGGATGCCCAAATATGCCTTTTTTAAAGATCCTTCATGACACATGTCTTCACCTATCTTACAACCTTCTATTTCTGACTCTTACATGTCATAGATTCATCATAGGAATCCGTCATAACCGTTTCGGTCAAACATTCCCTTACACAACATGGAAGATGCTGACACATGGAAAAATGCTCCTACCACAAAGTGGGATGCCTATCTCCTCACG
Organism: Cunninghamia lanceolata; assembly: GCA_027924645.1. Classification (NCBI taxonomy): domain Eukaryota; kingdom Viridiplantae; phylum Streptophyta; class Pinopsida; order Cupressales; family Cupressaceae; genus Cunninghamia; species Cunninghamia lanceolata. The sequence goes on along the minus strand of BSBN01001322.1, from coordinate 3,323,564 downwards.
TGAGGAAAAAATTACAAGTTGTCATATTCCATGTAGGATTGACACATCATCGTGCCACATCCCACAATATGACAATTGGAATTTACAAATATTTATAACATAGGCAATTAAATAATAAATACAAACATTAATAATGTAAGGAATTTACAAGGTTGAGACACCTTAATTCCCAACATTCTCCCACTTGTCGAACACCTTGTAAGAGCCAATAGAATTATAGGATTTAACTGCAATAGGCCGAGAGGCCCATAGACTCCGAACACCATCTGAACTTCTTTGTGCTCACTAGCTTCGTCAATGCATCAACAACATTCTTCAAAGTATCTACCTTCTCCAAATTTACCTTTCCATCCTCAACCATGTCTTGAACAAAGTGAAACTGAACATCAATGTGCTTGGTTCTAGCGTGGAAAGTTGGATTCTTTGCAAGGCAAATCGCACTTTGACTGTCACAACTAATCGTTATCTGTCCTGCATCAACACCAATATCTAAACACAATCTCTTAAGCCGAATGGCTTTTTTACAAGCATGAGTTGCTGCCATATACTCAGCTTCTATCATGGACAAAGCAACAACAGGTTGTCACTTACTCATCCAATTAATAGCACCACCAAATAGTGTAAACACAAGCATTGGTGGATCTCTTGCTGTCAATGTCACCTGCCCAATCTGAATCCACAAATCCATGAATGTCAATGGAATGTGGAGGTCCTATAACATTACCATGATAGCAAATGGAATACTCAGAATTACCCCTCAAATATCTGAACACTCGCTTAACTACATCCCAGTGAACCCATCCAGGATTAGCCATAAATCGACTAAGGACTCCCACTGCTTGGGCAATGTTTGGTCTTGTAAAGACCATAGCATACATCAAACTTCCAATAGCACTAGCATAAGTTACTCTGCTCATATCCTCCACCTCACTAGGAGATTTTGGACAATCCTCAATAGATAACTTTGTCCCTAAAGAAACAGGAACACACAATGGTCTACAATCTGCCATGCTGAACCTATCCAACATGGTCTTCACATACTTGCTCTGGCTTAACCAAAGTTTTTTGTTAACTCTGTCCCTTCTGATTTCCATTCCTAGGATGTACCTAGAAGCCCCTAAATCTTTCATTTCAAACTGTGCTAATAACTGAGATTTGAAATCAGAAATCATATTCTTACCCTTCCCAATGAGCAACATATCATCAACATATAATGCAACAATGAGAATATGATCACCATCAAACTTAAAGTACACACAGTGATCTGATTTTGATCTCACAAATCCAATTGACAACACAAAGGAATCAAACTTTAAGTACCATCTCCTAGGGGATTGCTTCAAACCATACAAAGACTTCTTAAGTTTGCAAACCAAATTTTCTTTACCTTTCACCATGTAATGCTCTGGTTGTGACATGTAGATTTCTTCCTCCAAATCACCATAAAGGAAATATGTCTTCACATCCATCTGTTCTACCTCCAAGTCATAAGCTATTGTGCGAGACAATATGAATTGAATGGATGTCAGCTTTGCAACGGGAGAGAAGATCTCACCATAATCTATACCCTCCACTTGTGAATACCCCTTCGCAACCAATCTGGCCTTATACTTCTCAACATTGCCATCTGCATCAATTTTCTTCTTGAATACCCATTTCCATCCAATGGGTTTCCATCCAGGAGGCAAAGGCACCAAGTCCCAAGTTTGATTCTTTTCCAAACAAGCCATTTCATCCTCCATGGCCTCCTTCCAAGAACTTGCATCTTTCATGTCCAAAGCTTCTAATACAGTTCTAGGTTCATCACTATTAGTGAGTAAAGCATAAGCACAACTAGAATCAAGCATTGCAAAACCAAACCTTTCAGGTTGCTTTCTTATCCATGTAGACCTCCTCAATCGCTGAGGTTGAGGTTCATCTTCTTCATCAGAGCTACCAGAGCTCTCCTCATCATCAGGTCCAACATTGTCTTTCTATTCAATCTTCTCAAGTGTAGAAAGAAACTGAACAACATCTTTTTTCTTTACTTTTTCTTCTAGCTGTAAAATAGTGGAAGAAGGTGTAAGCTCTCTAAAGATGACACTTCTACTATATAACACTTTTTCAGCCACAGGGTCCCAAATCTTGTATCCTTTCACACTAACACCATAGCCAATGAAGATACATTTAATAGCCTTGTTCTCCAACTTTGACCGCTTCTCCCTAGGCACATGTGCATATGCCTCACAACCAAAAACACGAAGATGCCTTATTGAAGGCTTTCTACCAGACCACACCTCCATGGGTGTCTTACCAACAAGAGTTGATGTAGGAGATCTATTTACCAGATAGCAGACAGTGGCAATAGCTTCAGCCCAAAACTTTTGTTCTAGGATAGCTCCACTAAGCATACTCCTAGCCTTCTCCATTAGTGTCTTGTTCATCCTCTTTACAACTCCATTTTGCTGCGGAGTGTATGGAGTTGTCTTGTGTCTTTCAATCCCAAGTTCCTTACAATATTTATCAAATTCTGTAGAATAGAATTCACCACCATTGTCAGTTCTCAAATATTTAATCTTTTTACCAATCTAATTTTTAGCAAAGGCCTTAAACTCCTTAAACTTGCTATAGACTTCAAATTTGCTTCTGAGAAAATAAATCCATGTCCTTCTACTATAATCATCTATAAAAGATACAAAATATACAGAATTTGATAATGAAGGAACATTAATAGAACCAAACACATCAGAATGAAAAAGGTCCAACACACCAAAAGACTTATGAGAACTCGAGTAAAACTGAACATGATTTTGTTTTCCATAGATGCAATGTTCACAAAAGTTGAACTCAAGATTACAATCATCTAACCCTTCAACGAAGTTCTTATTTTTCAGGGTATGCAGACCCTTCTCACCAATGTGGCCAAATCTCTTATGCCATAACATTGTCTTTTTAGTAGGAAGTTTAACTTCCAATGCACGATTACAACCATCAAGACTAGAAACCACAGATTTCTTCATTGCTCATTCAGATGGTGGGGATGAAGTGACTTATGCCCTCTTCCTTTAGTCAGAAGAACTATTGCATTGTGAAATGCATACCTGCAGCTAAAATAGAGTACCTCTCCTAGTACCCTTAGTAAGCACCATAGCTCCTCTAGTCATCTTGCATCCTTCTTTCAAAAAGACAACCTACACACCTGCATCATTCAAACTACTTACAGAAAGTAGGTTCCGTGCTAAGCCTAGGATGTGCATAACCCCATAGATCCCCTTCCCTCGAACATCAAGGAATCGAATAGAGACTCTTCCATTACCAACAATCTTCAGATTAAAGTCATCACCCAGATACACCTTTCCACCATCAAACTCCTCATACTTAATGAACCAGTCTCAATGCGAGGTCATGTGGAATGATGCACCAGAGTCGATTAGCCACACATTGTTAGATGCATGGGTTGCCAGGGCTAAGATGAAAGCATCACCATCATCTTGTGACTTGTCAGAATCTGAATCAGGAGCTTTCTTCTTCTTCATCTTCTTCTCCTCTTTGCATTCCTTTCAGAAATGCCCAGTTTCGCCACAGTTCCAACAAAGAGCCTTGGACTTTCTAAGAGATTTGGATCTCCCATGGGTTTTGGATCTACCCTTCTCAGATTTCTTATCCTTCTTCTTCCCTTTCTCCTTGGGTCTTCCACGAACTGCAAAGGCCTCTTTGGTTGCCTCAGAAGACTTTCTCCCCATCTCTTCAAACAACAACAAAGAAACCACTTCTTCCATTTTGAATGTGGATGTGGTGCTTCCAATAGCCATGACAAGATGATCCCATGAGTCCGGTAGAGAACAAAGCAGGGTCATACACCGATCCTCCTCCTCCATCTTAACACTAATAGATGTCAATTATGCAACCAGCATGTTAAAGGTATTCATATGTTCAGTGACGGATCCTCCATCCTCCATTTGAAGAGAATACAACTTCTTTCTCAAGAAAAGTTTATTAACTAGGGATTTGGCCTGATACACATCCCCCAACTTCTTCCAAAGTAGTTTTGCAATAGTCTCCTCATGGACATTTAACAGAACAAAATCACCAAGACTAAGTCTTATGAGACCCTTAGCCTTCTGATCCTTAAGATCCCAGTCATCTTGTGACATTGCAGCTAGTTTAGTTCCATTAACACTTTCCCAAAGGTCTCGGTCTACAAGCATGTCTTCCATCTTGAGCTTCCACAACTCAAAATTAGTGCCATTGAATTTCTCCACTTCAAATCTTCTGGATGTGCTTGCCATCTTCTTGTTGCAATAAGATATAGAATACTCTACACAGGCTCCCACTCAACTTAAGATCAGCTTAAAAAACCCCTACCCAACAACTAGGACCAAAGGTGATCAAGCTCTAATACCAACTGAAAGGAAGCTAGGTGTGCGGAAATCGCTTCCTACACTGATCTAATGAGGAGAGGGCTATGCAAATTCAATTTTATCCTAACTATTACAGCAATGTTAAACCATTAACATGAGATATTACAGAAAAACACAAGAACCAAAAAGTAGATAGAAGAAGAGAGACAAAGATTTACGGTGGGGAAAACCCTTATCAGGTGAAAAACCCCACACTCAGAAACCTGCACAATGTATTAACAAATCTGAAATATGTTTACAATACACTTGCAATGCAAGCTTCAATGGTCTTCGACACTCATGTCTGGAGTCAAACTGGTAGCATAACAGTACCTGTAGAACCTTTGATACAACTCCCTCTCCAAGCACCTGTTTATATAGAAAATACAAGGCAATATTGGACCTTTCTTGGAATGAGCGTCCAACTTGGCTTCATGGACCAAAACCCATGCCTAAGGACACTTGGTCAACATTGTAGAATGTGCCTGACACTTGTCCATAGCTCCCATCCCAAAGGGGTCTTTTATTTCCAAAATGGGCTATGACAGATGCTCTTATGACACTTACGACCATCATAGAATCTATCATAGCGGTTACAACTTACAGCTGTAAGAGAATCTGTCATACACAGGCTATAAATAGCATATTCTCTTACAACATGTCATAGTCTACCTTGGGTGCCCAAATATGCCTTTTTCAAAGATGTTTCATGACACATGTCTTCACCTATCTTACAACCTTCTATTTCTGACTCTTACATGTCATAGATTCGTCATAGGAATCCGTCATAACCGTTTCGGTCAAACATTCCCTTACACAACATGGAAGATGCCGACACATGACAAAATGCTCCTACCACAAAATGGGATGCCTATCTCCTCATGTGAGGACAAAATTACAAGTTGGCATATTCCATGTAGGATTGACACATCACCGTGCCACATCCCACAATATGACAATTGGAATTTACAAATATTTACAACATAGGCAATTAAATAATAAATACAAACATTAATAATGTAAGGAATTTACAAGGTTGAGACACCTTAATTCCCAACACTAACATGGTTGTGTAGCCGGGACTCATATTAATGCATAATAATCTCCCTAAGTTGCACTTAAGGGGGGTGTTAGTGTAAATTGCATTTACTTTTCCTAAGTTTAACTTAGGCCTATATAATAGTTAGGTTGGGAAGTTATTTCCCATTCTGGTTGTTTTCACCCATCACATATTTCATGCCTTTAAAAGGCTTGTATACTATGTAATTTATTATCTCATCTCATTCAATATTTTCATCTCTGGTGAAATAGCCTTATGTGCTTCTCTCGTCTGTGAAGATTTATTTGCACATTGTGATCCTGGGCTCGATGGTTGACACCAACAGAAGGCAAATCATCAATTGGGTTGTCATCGGAATTGAGAGATTTGAAGTTTTTTATGGGACCCTCTGGACCCGGCCTGAAGGGGTGACATATTAAAAAACATGTTAAACAACATCTTGGGATAATGTAAATTGGTACAAACACTCTTGGTAACCCACAAAAACTTTTCACCAAAGGGTTTCTCTTGACGAATCATAGATTGAGAAATTTTAATCCTGAAAGTTAGGAGCATGCATGCCATGGGGCCTGAAACTTAGCTAAAACCATCAAATAAAATCCTATCAAGCATTGATAATTTGCCAAAATTATAGGTGCTAACAAAACCCAAGGAGCAAGATATGCTTGTTGAAATACACAATGTGTAAATGCAAAATTTAAAGTGTGGATACAAAAACACACTATGATGAAACACTACTACCAAAATCAAATCTGAATGAGTGTTAAAAATGAGTACTAAAATCTGAAACAAGATTTTAACCACAAACCCTAGCTTTTGCAAAGACTAGGTTATATGAAAAATGCACAATTGCAAGCAAACCCTAACAAATAGAGTATGAAAATACAAAGTAAATGATTATGTAATGATGTAATCCTACAATTTATATCAGATTTGATGTAAATATCAGAGATTTGAAAGATTTAGATGAAATGCAATGCAAATAGTGTAAACTATGTCCAAATGCAAGTCTAAGATGCTTGATTTTTTCAAATTTTTCAATTTTTATACAAGATTTTCAAATGAAAATGAAATATATGAGTTCAAATCTGATGTACAACACTCAACAAGGTGCAAATTCAGCATAAACATGGATTCACCAAAATGTAATGTATGAAAAGAGGGTTGATTAGATTGATTGATAGTTTGATTAGGTCCTCCTTTCACTCAATACATTCAAGTACATTTAACTGAGTTGAATCACAACTTTTGCAAGAGGACTCAACTATTAGGTTGGCTATCACTTGAAATGATAAAGAAATTTGGAATTTGATAATTGATTTGTTAACTCTTAGCCCGATTAAGCCTAAAACCCTAATTATGCAAAATCGTAAGCAAACAGACGAAACATGACAAATCCTTCTACAAAAAGTCACTAAATTCAGATCAGATACATACCAGATTTTGGGTTTTAGAATGCAGAAAAGTCAAGGTCGAAGGGGTGGGCACCCAATCCCAAGGTACTATTTTTTTAGAGGGCTTCAGGACAAAACCTACTACAAACTGCAACCACTTCAAAGATTTCCTACACTACGAAACTGAGGGTCAAAAGAGTGGGCGCCCTTGACCTTTTTGTGCTATTTTCTACCTTTTTCTTCAGATCCGAGATTCTTCTACTCTACAATGTCCCTCTATAACTCCTCTCCATAATATCCGATAACTGTCACCTGCAATCACAAGAGAGGGGTTGGGGGTTGTGGTGTTTAGGAGCTTGCCTTGGTCAAGCCCCGGAATGGCATTCAAGCCTTCCAACACCATTGTTAGATAGAGAGTGTGTGTCCTTGCAGGACAGAGGCAAAAGTAATGATAAAATGATAGATTGAATCACAAATAAATATCACCTCAAAGGTTTAGCTCTCACAGAGATGAAACTCTTTCATGCCATGAGAAGATGAAGACAAATCTGCAATAACAAACACAACAACAACACAATTCTGCTCTGCAACACAATGAATGCCTTGAATGCTCTAAAATTTTAAGTTCACCAAAATCTAAAAATCATCTTCTAGTTTGTAAATGAAGTCCTAAACATGCTTATATATGTTGGATTGGGTCCAGACAACTTAGAGGTGGGGTGAATCAGTTGTCACACATTTTCAATGCTTTTTACTTTTAATCTTCCTTTACCACTTATAATCAATTTAAGGATATAAACATTTTAGTATCAATCAATAACATATGAATAGAAAACATAAATAACACATTCAACACCAAGATTTTGATGTGGAAACCCGGTTAAGGGAAAAACCACGGTGGGGGTTAACCCACAAATAATAATACCTTGTTAAAAGTATTTTTACAAATGGAATGCACATGCATTCAGGGTCACTGCCCAGAGCTCACTGCTCAAATGGAGGCTCACTACCTATGGAGATGTTACAAGAAAATGACAGAGATTTGAACTGATTAATAGCATCTACTTATGCAAGAATTTCAGTTCCAGTTAAGTACAAAAACTAATCTTACACATTTCATCTTTGCTCTTCTCTTCTTACTGTTCTGCCTTCATTCGCACTTTGGATTTCTGCTCTTCTCACATATGCCTTTTTCACACACACCCTGAATCATCCAATTTTATCAGCTATATATATCCGCAACATGATCTACAATCATTCTATCAGTCGGATTTAACAACACTTAGAATTTTAATGAATGCTTTGCTCTGTTGGCTAGATCTATGCATAACTTAAGGTGCGGACCAAAACTTGTTCTTGAAAATCATTACTCATGTCGGTCATACTCACTGATCATCACTATTTGTCCAACAAACAACTTCCATACATCTGGAATCAAAACCTTCTGTAAGGTCAGCCTGTTCTCCTTCTGTCTGCTCTGACAAACTGGAACCCGGTACTCAGAGGCTAGTATCTTTTGAATCCTTCATCACCAGAGGAAAAAAATCTAGATTTAGACTATCTTTACAATGCATATGACTCCCCTAGATCTGCAGCTAATCATGACTTACCACCAGAGAGATCTGGAGCAAAATACCGGACCCTATTACTGCTTTGTTCCTGACTGCCTAAACTTAGACAAATTCTGAATCTGACTTCCGGTATGAATAGATTGTGTTAAGCGGATGATTGGTATGATCTTAGTTGCCATCAATGACAACACCTACAATGCAAAGTAGTGTCTCTTGCCAACAATCTCCCCCTTTGGCATTGATGGGAACACTTAGTGAAAAATGACTAAGTGTCTAGTGCAACTCCCCCTTTGTCTGTACACTTGTGTAGTTTACTTATTCCGGTGCTCCCCCTTTTCTAAATACCTCATTTTTCATTTTTCACTGCCCTTCACTCCCCCTTTGACATTAATGGCAAAGGGTGGGGTCCACAAGCCAAAATTTGCAAAAATTCTATATATACTGCCGTATATGTACAAATAATCATTGAGTCTTATTTACATGAACTTGAGAATGTCTGCAAAGTTGGTTTTTATTTGCACAAGTTCAGATGCCCAAGTGCTCTTCATTCCATCCAAAATGGAGATGTACCCACTTAACAAGAATGAATATGCTTCTGCCTTTGACAGATCTGCTGGATCACTACTCTAAGCTACACTCTAAGCTTTAGATAGGGCATTGTACATTGTCTCTAACTTAGGAACAATTAATCCCCGCAGCTCACACATTCTCTTCATAATGTTACCTTTTTCTTTGACAAGCCTCTTTACCTCATTTGTCAGGCTGATTACTTGACATTCTTGACTTATAGGTGAAACTATTAGAGGATTAAAATTTTGAGAGAGATCTGACAATTTCTGTTCTTGCTCTTTTATGTTTATCTCAATATCCTCATTAACTTTGGGCCATGATAGACAAAATTTGTACATATCGCTTCCATCATTTAAAGCATTCTGAATACTTTTATACTAATACCAAGTATTCTTCTATCACTTCCTATCAGATTCTTTATTTCACAAAATTTCTTATCTAGGAATTCTTTCTGAACTTTTGCCTCCACAGACTTCTCAAAATGAGTATTCATAGAACTTACAAGATTTCTCAGATGTTCAGAGGGGGAATTAGATGGATTCTTCTGGTAGGTAGGAATTAACTTTTCCAAGATCTCAGATGCAAGCCCCAGTAGTTCATTGTCCTCCATGTGAAATTTTAACATATTTTCTCTGGCCTTTACTTGGGTGAATGATGCTATTTTCATCGGTTGAATTAGAGAGAGAGCATCTAGATTGGCTAGACCTTGGAGTAGTTTAGTTTCATCAAGCTCACTCAACTCCTTTTTAAGAAGACTCCTTACTGCACCTACAGTGTCTCTTGCAAAATTTACTAAACCATCCTTTTGTTTATCAGATTTCTCAGTATCTTCTTTATGTGTTTTAACATTTGCACCATCTTCTTTTGCTTTATCTTTCTCTGTGTTCTCTACAGAAGGACTCTTTCCTATTTGTTCATCATTTGCTACCTGATCCAGAGGGCTCTGAGAAGTAGTAATGTTATCCTCTTTTCCTGATGTATCAGGTGGATTGGGAGTATTTCCTGCACCAACTACTTTAACCAACATTTATGTATCCTCGTGATTTGCTTGTTCTACTTCTGGAATAGAGGCTTCACCCAACTTAGATTGCTGCTCAAAAATGTTCTCTTCTTCACCAACCAGAACTTCTTTTGTGACTATAGGAAAATTGTGTTTTCTTAAGGCTTTCAAAAGAATCTCTTGAGTTTCTTCAATGATTTCACTTTTTTCTCCAAGCATGAGTTTGTTCATTCTCCTTTTGCTTTTAAATTCATCTTTGACTTCTTTGAATATCATATCTATTTGATCAGGAGAAATTTGAGGACACAAATTTATTAGCTCATGTTCCCTGATCTCTATGTCCTTGCATTTGGCATTTTCTTTTCTCAACTCCAAGATATTTGCCAAAATTTGTGGTAACTCAAAAGTTATCTCAATCAGTGCCTTGTTGTAGATGTTGAGATATCTGACCATTGCTTCCTCCAACACCTTTTTATCCATGTCATTGTATTCATCGTAGAATTCAATCATGGGTTTTAGATTACCATCCACAGTGACTAATTTTATCACATCTTCTAGGGAGAGTGTGGGCTTCTCAACATATTCCTCATAATCTTCTATCTTTTACTTTTTACTAGTCCTTTTGCTTCTGTAGGACCTTTCTTTGGTTAGTTTTGTAGCTTTTGTTCTAGTGACTTTTAGTCCTTGATTTCAATATTGAGTCTATATCTTCTTCTTCTCTTATGCTTACATAGGTCAGGGATGCTTTAGTTTTCTTCATTTTCTCCCATCTTCCAGATGATTTTGCTTCTAGTTTTGTAGTTTCAGAGGCAGTAGTAGAGCTTCTAGTAGTTCTTGAAGTGGAAGAGAGTTCCACCGGATCACCTATTTGTTTCTTATTTTATTTTTCTTTCTCATCCTTCTCTGTTCTTTCTCTGAATTTCTTCACAGCTTCCTTAGTTAAGCCCAGATTTTCAGCTAGCTGCACAACTTCTTTTCTTACTCTCCTATTAGTTTCAAGTTCTCTGAGCTCAGTATGCAACTTTAAACTCATCTCTTCATAAGTTCCAAATCTTTCAACCATTGTGTCTTTGGTCTTGCTTAGAAGATGTTGAGCATATATGTCCAGGATCTTTTCATCTACTTCATACCCCATGGGCATGATCCAAACAGTTCTAGGTTCCACTACTTCCATCAAACACTGATCAGTATCAACCATGAAGCATATTTCATTTTTTTACTTGTCAATAATTGAGTTAGGGATTCTTTTCCTTGAGTGCATCATACTCTAAAAATTCTTAAAGTAACCTCATATTGTAGTTTTCTGAGCTTTGAAATCACCAATGCTGCGAAGATGATTTCTGATCTGAATGGCAATTGGCTCATCCTTAGTCCAATGCACACCTTTTACCCCAGGGACTTCATTCATAAAGTAAAAGAATAGACATAGAATCAATGTACCAAACTTGAAAGTGTTTTTCTTATCTTTCTTGATTTTGTTCAAATTTTCAATCAGTTGATTCTGTAGTAGTTCACACAAGTCATAATCAATATTTTCTTTTAGCATCTTGTAAGAAACATATATGGCTATTCTAGAAACATAATTTTCTTTGCTCAAGTGGTAAATCTTGTACCCAATCACCATGGAGGCGAATTTAACATCTGGTTCAATAATGTCATTAATGGTCATTGCCCTTCTATCAAACTTAGCACCGATAGCGTCAGTCACTGTCTAATTTTTCATGGCTTTCAGCATCGGCAATCCTCCGGTTGAGTTTAAACCAATTACATTTCTGATAGCATCCTTGGTAATCTTGAATGGTTTTAATAGCCAAATGAATTCATCATGCATCTGACTCAAGACGTATCAGACCTATTCATCCTCATCAGATGTTGGAAACCCCATAATCTGAAGGAAGTGTTTATCCTATAGAGCCTTATACTTAGGTTTAAGTTCATAATTTTCATCCTTGAGTTGTTTCTCAAACAAGTCTACATACCTTGAATCTCCAAACTCATCTATATTTGCATGAATATAAACCCTAATGTCTTCTACATGCAGTACACCATACGGGACACTTGAAAAAGCACCTAACGGGTCGACTTCAATTGATTTGTGAGGATGCTTCTTGAATTTGGGTCGAGGCCTTTCAGTAATGTCAACAACATGAGGAGTAGCCATCTCAACAAATTTCAAATTTAAAGTTTTACAGAGAGGTAGCTTTTTCTTTCATGGTGTTAGGGTTGATCAATTTGTCAGTCGAATTTGCTCTTTGCCTCAATCTCTAGATTTGCAGCTCAAATGCTCTTCTTGTTTTCTTCGAATGCAAGGTGATTCAAATGAGTGACCAAGTGACCTTTTATCTTTTGCAAAACCTAATTTGGCATTGAAATAAATGTGATACCCTAATTATATCCGGTTACATTGTTTTTGACAGTTCTTCATGAATCACTCTGCAAGATTTCATATCAACATCTTTTCTTCCAGAAATTCTTCCAAAGGTTCTGGACCAATTCATAATGTTCTCTTTTATTGTGCCAGAATCAGGCACCCACTTACTAACTGGGGGAATTTGATGTTCTATGTAGCTCCCCCTAAGCTAGAGTTTGTGACTTAATTCCTGGAGGAATTATCAGCACTAGATTCTATTGCGGATCCATCGCTATTGTTTATTGTATCTTTCTTTATCCAAATCTTGTTCATTTCACTCTATATCTCATTCACATCTATTTTTCTTTTGTCTCTATCTTGTTTTTGCTCATCTGGTTTTTTGTTTACTGGACCTCTTCTTCCATTGTTCCTATTTCTGCAGAATCTTGTAATATGACCAGATTTATTGCAGTTAAAGCACACTTGATTTCCTCTTGATCTACACTGATTAGCCATGTGTCCAAATCCATTGCAAGCAAAGCAATAGCCATTGAAAGAATTGTCTTTTGAGTTATTCATTAACATACTTCTACATTCATTAGATTTGTGACCATACCTCTTGCATTTGAAGCATTGACCGGAGAAGGATGGACCATTTTGATTTGCTCTCCTTCTATAGTGAGTAGCTTTATGACCAAATTTATTGCAATTGAAACAATTTCCATTAAATGATGGATATCTTTGAGCATTAAGCTGTCTTACTAGAGGTTTTCTAGTTCTGTTCCTTTTGTTTCTTGGTTGGAAATTTCTTTGTCCAAATCCAGAGCTTCCACCTCTCTCATTTTTAAGATTACGCTTGTCATTGTCCTTTTTCTGTTCTTTAATTAGTGCTTCGAGTTTAGTTGAGCTTATTTTGAATTTATCCTTATACTCATTTACAATTTCAAGGTCATGTCTGAGAGTGATAATCTGTCTCTCAAGTTCTATCTCATTATTTCTGCTTCTTTGTAGATTAGATTCTAGGAGACCAGCTATTCCATCCAATCTAAAGCATTCTTCATTACTTTCTTTCAAATTTTGCTTCATCTCTTCTTCAGTTTTCTTCCTATCTTTAATTTCCTTGGTTAGTCTCATCACCCCAGTTTCTATCTCATGTTTTAGGACAACAACTTCTTTAGCTAACTTTTCACATTCTTTTGTCTTTTCTTTCAGGGCCTTGTCTTCTGGTTGAAGAAGTTGCTCCTTTCCTTTTGCATTGGATTTGCTCAATTTTTCTTTTAAGATCTCGATGAAGTCTTTAGCCTTTTTGAGATTTTCTTGCAGTTCTTGAACTTCTGCCTTGGACTGCTCAAGATCATATAAGGCGAGATTAAGTTGTCCTTGAAGATTATATTCATCCATTTCTACTGCCTTCCCAGATCTTCCTTAAGCTGTTAAACTTTTCCAAAGGAACCTCGCTCTGATACCAATTGTTGGATTGGGTCCGGACAACTGAGAGGGGGAGTGAATCAGTTGTCACACATCTTCAATGCTTTTTACTTTTAATCTTCCTTTACCACTTATAATCAATTTAAGGATATAAACACTTCAGTATCAATCAATAGCATATGAATAGAAAACATAAATAACACATTCAACACCAAGATTTTGACGTGGAAACCCAGTTAAGGGAAAAACCATGGTGGGGGTTAACCCACAAATAATAATACCCTGTTAAAAGTATTTTTACAAATAGAATGCACATGCATTCGGGCTCACTGCCCAGAGCTCACTACTCAAATGGAGGCTCACTGCCTATAGAGATGTTACCAGAGAATGACAAAAATTTGAACTGATTAATAGCATCTACTTATGAAAGAATTTTAGTTCTGGTTAAGTACCAAAACTAATCTTACACATTTCATCTTTGCTCTGCTCTTCTTATTGTTTTGCCTTCATTCGCACTTTGGATTTCTTCTCTTCTCACATATGCCTTTTTCACACACACCCTAAATCATCCAATTTTATTAGCTATATATATCTACAACATGATCTACAATCATTCTATCACTCAGCTTTAACAACACTTAGAATTTTAATGAATGCTCTGCTCTGTCGGCTAGATCTATGCATAACTTAAGGTGTCGACCAAAACTTGTCCTTGAAAATCATTACTCATGTCATTCATACTCACTGATCATCACTATTTGTCGAACAAACAACTTCCATACATCCGGAATCAAAACCTTATGCAAGGTCAACCCATTCTCCTTCTGTCTGCTCTGACAAACTAGAACTTGGTACTCAGAGGCTAGTATCTTTTGAATCCTTCATCACCAGAGGAAAAAAATCTAGATTTAGACTGTCTTTACAATGCATATGACTCCCCTAGATCCACAGCTAATCATGACTTACCACCGGAGAGATCCAGAGCAAAATACCGGACCCTATTACTGCTTTGTTCCTGACTGCCCAGACTTAGACAAATTTTGAATCTGACTTCTGGTATGAACATATTGTGTTAAGCGGATGATTGGGATGATCTTAGTTGCCATCAATGACAACACCTAAAATGCAAAGCAGTGTCTCTTGCCAACAATATATGCATTCCTGCTACAAATTTCATAATTCAAATTAACAAGGCCAACCCAGAAACCTTTTTAATGGTCATAAGTGAAAGGAAGCTAGGTGTGCAGAAATCGCTTCCTATAGTAATCTAATGAGGAGAGGGCTATGCAAATTCAATTTTATCCTAACTATTATAGCAATGTTAAACCATTAACATGAGACATTATAGCAAAACACAAGAACCAAAAAATAGATAGAAGAAGAGAGACAAAGATTTATGGTGGGGAAAACCCTTATCGGGTGAAAAACCCCACTCAGAAACCTGCACAATGTATTAACAAATCTGAAATATGTTTACAATACACTTCCAATGCAAGCTTCAATGGTCTTCAACACTCGTGTCTGGAGTCAAACTGGCAGCATAATAGTACCTGTAGAACCTATGATACAACTCCCTCTCCAAGCACCTGTTTATATAGAAAATACAAGGCAATATTGGACCTTTCTTGGAATGGCCATCCAACTTGGCTTCATGGACCAAAACCCCTAACTAAGGACACTTGATCAACATTGTAGAATGTGCCTGACACTTGTCCATAGCTCCCATCCCAAAGGGGTCACCTATTTCCAAAATGGGCTATGACAGATGCTCTTACGACACTTACGACCGTCATAGAATCTGTCATAGCGGTTACAACTTACATCTATAGGAGAATCTATCATACACAGGCTATAAATAGCATATTCTCTTACAACATATCATAGTCCACCTTGGGGCGCCCAAATATGCCTTTTTCAAAGATGCTTCATGACACATGTATTAACCTGTCTTACAACCTTCTATTTCTGACTCTTACATGTCATAGATTCATTATAGGAATCCGTCATAACCGTTTCAGTCAAACATTCCCTTACACAACATGGAAGATGCCGACACATGGAAAAATGCTCCTACCACAAAGTGGGATGCCTATCTCCTCGTGTGAGGACAAAATTACAAGTTGTCATATTCCATGTAGGATTGACACATCACCGTGCCACATCCCATAATATGACAATTGGAATTTACAAATATTTACAACATAGGCAATTAAATAATAAATACAAACATTAATAATGTAAGGAATTTACAAGGTTGAGACACCTTAATTCCTAACATTCTCCCACTTGTCGAACACCTTGTAAGAGCCAATAGAATTATAGGATTTAACTGCTATAGGCCGAGAGGCTGCTAGACTCCGAACACCATCTAAACTTCTCTTTGCTCACTAGCTTCGTCAATGCATCAGTAACATTCTTCAAAGTATCTACCTTCTCCAAATTTACCTTTCAATCCTCAACCATGTCTCGCACGAAGTGAAACTGAACATCAATGTGCTTGGTTCTAGCATGGAAAGTTGGATTCTTTGCAAGGCAAATCGCACTCTGACTGTCACAATTGATCATTATATCCTGCATAAACACCAATATATGAACATAATCTCTTAAGCCAAATGCCTTCTTTACAAGCATGAGTTGCTGCCATATACTTAGCTTCTGTCATGGACAAAGCAACAACAGGTTGTCACTTATTCATCCAACTAATAGCACCACCAAATAGTGTAAACACATAAGCACTGGTGGATCTCCTACTGTCAATGTCACCTGCCCAATCTGAATCCACAAATCCATGAATGTCAACAGAATATAGAGGTCCTGTAACATTACCATGATAGCAAATGGAATACTAGGAAGTACCCCTCAAATATCTAAACACTTGCTTAACTGCATCCCAATGAACCCGTCCAGGATTAGCCATAAATTGACTAAGGACTCCCACAGCTTGGGCAATGTCTGGTCTTGTGTAGACCATAGCATACATCAAACTGCCAACAGCACTAGCATAAGGTACTCTGCTCATGTCCTCCACCTCACTAGGAGATTTTGGACAATCCTCAACAGATAACTTTGTCCCTAAAGAAACAGGAACACATAATGGTCTAAAATCTTCCATGCTGAACCTATCCAACACGGTCTTCACATACTTCCTCTGGCTTAACCAAAGTTTTCAGTTGGCTCTGTCCCTTCTGATTTCCATTCCTAGGATGTACCTAGCAGCCCCTAAATCTTTCATTTCAAACTGTGCTAATAACGGAGATTTGAAATCAAAAATCATATTCTTACCCTTCCAAATGAGCAACATATCATCAACATACAGTGCAACAATGAGAATACGATCACCATCAAACTTAAAGTACACACAATGATCTGATTTTGATCTCACAAATCTAATTGATAACACAAAGGCATCAAACTTCAAGTACCATCTCCAAGGGGATTGCTTCAAACCATACAAAGACTTCTTAAGTTTGCAAACCAAATTTTCTTTACCTTTCACCATGTAATGCTCTGGTTGTGACATGTAGATTTCTTCCTCCAAATCACCATGAAGGAAAGTTGTCTTCACATCCATCTGTTCTACCTCAAAGTCATAAGATGTTGCGAGAGACAACAAGAATTGAATGGATGTTAGCTTTGCAATGGGATAGAAGATCTCACCATAATCTATACCCTCCACTTGTGAATACCCCTTCACAACCAATCTGGCCTTATACTTCTCAATATTGCCATCTGCACCAATTTTCTTCTTGAACACCCATTTGTATCCAATGGGTTTTTGTCCAGGAGGCAAAGGCACCAAATCCCAAGTTTGATTCTTTTCCAAAGAAGCCATTTCATCCTCCATGGCCTCCTTCCAGGAACCTACATCTTTCATGTCCAAAGTCTCTGATACAATTCTAGGTTCATCACTATTAGTGAGTAAAGCATAAGCACAACTAGAATCAAGAAATGTAAAAACAAACCTTTCAGGTTGCCTTCTTATCCGTGTAGACCTCCTCAATGGCTGAGGTTGGGGTTCAACTTCTTCATCTGAGGTTTTAGAGCTGTCCTCATCATCGGGTCCAACATTGTCTTTCTGTTCAGTCTTCTCAGGGGTAGTAGGAAACTGAACAACATCCTCTTTCTTTAATTTTTCTTTTGGTTGTAAAATAGTGGAACAAGGTGTAAGCTCTATGTTGATGACACTTCTGCTATACAACACTTTTTCAGCCACAGGGTTCCAAATCTTGTATCCTTTCACACCGACACCATAGCCAATGAAGATACACTTAACATCATTGTTCTCTAACTTTGACCGCTTCTCCCTAGGTACATGTGCATATGCCTCACAACCAAAAATATGAAGATGCCTTATTGAAGGATTTCTACCAGACCACACCTCCATGGGTATCTTACCAACAAGAGCTGATGTAGGAGATCTGTTTACAGATAGCAGGTAGTGGCAACAGCTTCAGCCCAAAACTTTTGTTCTAGGCCAACTCCACTAAGCATACTCCTAGCCTTCTCCATCAGTGTCACGTTCATCATCTCTGCAACTCCATTTTTCTGCGAGGCGTATGGAGTTGTCTTGTGTCTTTCAATCCTAATTTCCTTGCAATATTTATCGAATTCTATAGAATAGAACTCACCACCGTTGTCAGTTCTCAAAAATTTAATCTTTTTACCAATCTAATTTTCAGCAAAGGCCTTAAACTCCTTAAACTTGCTATAGACTTCAGATTTGCTTCTGAGAAAATAAATCCATGTCCTACTGTAATCATCTATAAAAGATACAAAATATATAGACTTTGATAATGAAGGAACATTAACAGGACCAAACACATTAGAATGAATAAGGTCCAACACACCATAAGACTTATGAGAACTTGAGTAAAACTGAACACGGTTTTATTTTCCATAGATGCAATTTTTGCAAAAGTCAAACTCAAGATTACAATCATCTAACCCCTCAACAAGGTTCTTATTTTTTAGGGTACGTAGACCCTTCTCACCAATGTGGCCAAATCTCTTATGAAATAGCATTGTATTTTTAGCAGGAAGTTTAACTTCCAATGCACGATTACAACCATCATGACTAGAAACAACAAATTTCTTCACTGCTCATTTAGATGGTGGGGATGAAGTGACTGCTACCCTCTTCCTTGAGTCAGAAGACCTATTGCATTGTTAAATGCATGCCTCCATCTGAAATAGAGTACCTCTCCTAGTACCCTTAGCAAGCACCATAGCACCTCTAGTCATCTTGCATCCTTCTTTTGAAAAGATAACCTACACACCTACATCATTCAAACAACTTACAAAAAGTAGGTTCCATGCTAAGTCTGGGATGTGCATAACCCCAGAGATCTCCTTCACTCGACCATCAGGGAATCGGATAGAGACTCTTCCAAGACCAACAATCTTCATATGAGAGTCGTCACCCAGATACACCTTTCCACCATCAAACTCCTCATACTTAGTGAACTAGCCTTGATGCGAGGTCATGTGGAATGATGCACTAGAGTCGATTAGCCACACATCATTAGATGTATGGGTTGTCAGGGCTATGATGAAAGCATCACCGTCATCTTGTGACTTGTCAGAATCTAAATCAGGAGCTTTCTTCTTCTTTTTCTTCTCCTCTTTGCATTCCTTTCAGAAATGCCCAGTTTTGCCATAGTTCCAACAAAGAGCCTTGGACTTTCCAAGAGATTCGGATCTCCCACAAGATTTGGATCTACCCTTCTCAGATTTCTTGTCCTTCTTCTTCCCTTTCTCCTTGGGTCTTCCACGAATTGCAAGGGCCTCTTTAGCTGCCTTAGAAAACTTTCTCCACATCTCTTCAGACAACAGCAAAGAAACCACTTCTTCCATTTTGAATGTGGATGTAGTGCTTCCAATATCCATGACAAGATGATCCCATGAGTCTAGCAGAGAACAAAGTAGGGTCATACACTAAACCTCCTCCTCCATCCTCACACCAATAGGTGTCAATTTTGCAACCAACATGTTAAAGGTATTCATATGTTCAACGAAGGATCCTCCATCCTCCATTCAAAGAGAATACAACTTCTTTCTCAAGAAAAGTTTATTAACTAGGGATTTGGCTTGATACACATCCTCCAACTTCTTCCAAAGTAGTTTTGTAGTAGTCTCCTCATGGACATTTAATAGAATAGAATCAGCAAGACTAAGTTTTATGAGATCCTTAGCCTTCTGATCCTTGAGATCCCACTCATCTTGTGACATTGCAGCTGGTTTAGTTCCATTAACACTTTCCCAAAGGTCTTGATCGACAAGCATGTCTTCCATCTTGAGCTTCCACAACTCAAAATTACTAGTGCCATTGAATTTCTCCACTTCAAATCTTCTGGATGTGCTTGCCATCTCCTTGTTGCAATAAGATACAGAATACTCTACACAGATTCCCACTCAACTTAAGATCATCTCAAAAAACCCCTACCCAACAACTAGGACCAAAGGTGATCAAGCTATGATACCAACAGAAAGGAAGCTAGGTGTGCAAAAATCACTTCCTACACTAATCTAATGAGGAGAGGGCTATGCAAATTCAATTTTATCCTAATTATTACAACAATGTTAAACTAGTAATATGAGATATTGCAGCAAAACACAAGAACCATAAAGTAGATAGAAGAAGAGAGACAAAGATTTACAGTGGGGAAAACCCTTGTCGGGTGAAAAACCCCACTCAGAAACCTGCACAATGTATTAACAAATCTAAAATATTTTTACAATACACTTGCAATGCAAGCTTCAATGGTCTTCGACACTCTTGTCTGGAGTCAAACTAGTAGCATAAAAATAATTGTAGAACCTGTGATACAACTCCCTCTCCAAGCACCTGTTTATATAGAAAATACAAGGCAATATTAGACCTTTCTTGGAATGGGCATCCAAATTGGCTTCATGGACCAAAACCCATGTCTAAGGACACTTGGCCAACATTGTAGAATGTGCCTGACACTTGTCCATAGCTCCCATCCCAAAGGGGTCACCTATTTCCAAAATGGACTATGACAGATGCTCTTACGACACTTACAACCGTCATAGAATCTGTCATAGCGGTTACAACTTATAGCTATAGGAGAATCTATCATACACAGGATATAAATAGCATATTCTCTTACAACATGTCATATTCCAGCTTGGGACACCCAAATATGCCTTTTTCAAAGATGCTTCATGACACATGTCTTCACCTGTCTTACAACCTTCTATTTCTGACTCTTATATGTCATAGATTCGTCATAGGAATCCGTCATAACCATTTTGATCAGACATTCCCTTACACAACATGGAAGATGCCAACACATTGCAAAATGCTCCTACCACAAAGTGGGACGCCTATCTCCTCATGTGAGGTCAAAATTACAAGTTGTCATATTCCATGTAGGATTGACACATCACCGTGCCACATCCCATAATATGACAATTGAAATTTACAAATATTTACAACATAGGCAATTAAATAATAAATACAAACATTAATAATGTAAGGAATTTACAAGGTTGAGACACCTTAATTCCCAACAATAAGCTGACATATGATTTTGGGACCTCGAAAAAATAGGGCAGGGCTAGGGCACAGGTGCCCAAACCCAGGGGCCTTTTTGGGATCTTGATTAAGCTTAGAGATGTCCCTTGAGTCTCATTTTTCATGGGTTTCAAGGGATTTTGTTTCAGGATTCATTTCTAACATGCATGACTAAAATTAAGGGACCCGGGAGCTAAACTTAGTCCTAGGGGGACAATTTATGACATAACAGTAGGGAATATCCCCTCGTGACATGCGGCGGTCGTCTATTGTCTTAGCATGAGGATTTGCCTCATTGTAGCCTTGTTTTAAACTAAAAACTTAAAGCTACGATGGTGCGATAAGGTGCCATGTCCCTTTGGCCAAAGTAGTCCCAATCTATTTTAATATTATTTTCATATATGTTTGTCGAGTGTATCCCCTCCTGACATGTGGCGATTATCTATTGTCTTTTCGTGAGGATTTGTCTCATCGCAGCCTTGCTTTAAGCCAAAAACTTAAAGTTGTGATGGTGCGATAAGGCACCATGTGTCCCTTTGTCCATAGTAGGTCTTTCATGGTCTCACCAAATGTACTTTCCTAGCATGTGGCATTTTATCATTTGTTGCAAATATTCTGATGACGACATCAAGGGTTGTCTCGTCTGATGATGCTACGTGTCAAGATCTAGAACTATGTCATGAATAGTATTATTAATTTATTGGATGAAAGAATAAATCTAACTTGAATATTTTTTTAAAAGAAAGGTATATATGTTCCTTATGAATTATGAAATTTATAATTGGCAACGTAATATTTGAGTTTTTTTGGATCAACACTAGAATGAAATGTGTATAAGCAAAAAGTATATATTTATAGATAAATATCCTAACCAAGTAACACTAATTTAAATCGTGACTGTAACCCTAACCGTACATGGAATCATAACCCTAACCATAATTTGGTACATAAATAAAACATTAAATGTAACAAGATTTAAAAAGTATAAACATAACCATAACCCTAATTAGATTAAAACCTAATTCTCTTCCTAATTTAAGCATAACCTTAATTCTAATCTAACCTTGGTTCTAACCCTAACCCAAACCCTAATTATAATTTGGCAAAGAATTACCCTTCATTTTTCTAAAAATAGATATGCTAACCTTAACCTTGATTTAAACCCTAATTGTAATTATACTCATAACCCTAACTTAATTCTAACCCTATATCTAACCCTATTTATAAGCCTAAGATTAACCCTAACCATAAACAAAACCCTAATTCTAATTCTAGATTAAAACCTTATTCTAACTCTAATTAGATTAAAATCTTATTCTAACCCTAATTTTAAGCATAACCCTAATTTTGATCCTAACCCTAATTTAACCATGATCCTACTTCCTAAATTTACACTTAGCATAGATTTCTCTAAAAATAAATATCATAACCTCATAACTCTAATCTTAATCATAACCCTAAGTCTGATTCTAATCCTTACCATAACCATAATTTAAAACAAGTTTAAAACCCTAAATCTAATCCTATTTATAACCCTGACCCTAACTATATCCCTAAACAAAACCCTAATTTTAATTGTAATCATAACCCTCAATCTAACCCTTATTCTAATTCAAACCATAACCGTAAGATTACATTTAGCATTGATTTATAAGACTAACCCTGTATCTAACTCTATTTATAAGCATAATCCTAACTCAATCCCTAAACAAAACCATAATTCTAAATCTAACCTTCATTTGAACCTTAAAAAACTAATATATAATTATAATTATTATATAATATATTATAATAATATGTCTAACCTATATTATAATATTATATATAATTAATATATAATATATTATAATAATATATCTAACTTATTATTATTACAACCCTACCCCCAGTTCCAGGGGTGCAACTGTGTGATGTGGTGGCATCTATCTGATTGAAGAGGTTAAGATCATTGATGATGTTTTAATTTAGTCGGTCAAAGAAGATCCAACGGTGTATCACATCTGGTAGCCTCAAAGAGTTTTATGTTAGGGAAAGCCTGCGATGAAGTCTCAGCATGCAATATCTGTTGATCTAAAGCCATGAGTTGATCGACGGTCAACATTCAAAGGAAGTGACCATTCATGGGTTCTGGCAAGTGAGTATTGTGCTTGGTAGTAGCATGTTTGAACAATTAATGAGGAGATGAAAAAGGATTAAATGAGATTTTCTACTGCAAGCAAAGATCATTTTGCATTTTTGAGAAAAAGAGCTCATGTTTTTGAGACTGAGAGAAGAGCTCGTTATGTTGAGGCAAGCAACGATAGTGCACTGGGTAAATTCACTGCCATGTTTTCAACCTACAATTTGTTGCAGCTTGGGTATGTATAATTTTCCCTCTCTATAATGTTATGAATTCCTATGGTTTTTAGGACTAGGAGTGTTAGCGTGTATCCTCTGACTGAGATAAACCTATTTGGTGACCAATTACTAGTTTTGTGTGAATTTCCCTCTTGTCTACAAACATGAGTCATAGGTCATCCCGTGGTGGGAAAATTAAGCGGGATTTGTCCCAAGACATCATTAATCATCTCCCGGGTTCATCCAAAAAATATAAGCATGCCCAGGGCATAGGGGAATTGACTGATAGGCTTTATGATTTCTATGGATACATCAGGGATGTGATTTTTCTAGTAGGAGGTGGGAATTGTTTGAATTTGGTTATTACCACCACTCCCAAGATAGGCTTATTTCAAACATCTGGTGGTTGGATTTAGTTAAGCTAGTCATCCCTAATATTTTTGTCAATGTTGACCTAGTCCAAGCAGATTGTAGAAATTATGACCCCAACACTCAAATCTTGTCAAACCATGAGGGGAAAAACTATTTTACTTGTGCAAAGCATTGATTACAAAGGTATTTAGTCTGGATCCCTCAGCAAATTATGAAATTAACTTTGAAGAATTGAAGAAAGAATATGATAGAAATAGGCAGGGATATAAGACATATCTTCTACCCCTTCACAAGCCAAGGAGCTTGGAGAAACATGTCAAGCTAGGTGACTATGAGATAGAACCTTATAGAGCTGACATGTTTGAGGATTTTTTTATAAATACATACTATGCCCTATGTCAGGTGTTTGGGTTGGATTTTATCCCTCTGATACCAATTCCCCTATTAGTAATGATCATGGGCATCCAAGATAAATTTCAAAATAGGAAGTTTGACTATGCCACCTACTTGGCTAAGGAAATTCATAAGGTTTTAGTGGCATACAGACAATCCAATGAGACCCCTACATTTAAGAGATATTCCCTATTATGCCACATATTGTTGCATTGTGGTAGGAAGTATTGGGGTGGAGAATTGCAAATTCAATGTCAGACAAAGGATAATGATCCCATGCCTATTCAAGGAAGATTTCATTTTGGGACTCATATTGTAACAATGCAAATTATTTCATTTTTTAAGAACATTTTATACAGAGGGTCTTGGGATTGCTAGGCCATGAGAAGCCAAGACTTTCAAAGGAAATCATGAATTTCCTAAGGTGGATTGAGAGAAGGCCTGATGGTATTATTGATCACAACTGAGGTGATTGGTTTTTATATCCAGAGGGAACTTTGATCATGGTATACATGGAGCAAATTTTAAGCCTCGTCTCTTGCCCAAGAAAGTGCCTAACAAAATTGCATTTCTAGAAACTATGTGTGAAATGAATGAGTTAGACAAAATTCATATAAGGCTAAGTAAGAAGAGATCTTTCCTTCTTGCAAAGATTGTATTTCCTGGTTTTTTGGTTACTTCCAAGGAAGGCTTAGATGTATGTTTTCCAAATTTGCAGGAATACAGACTAAAAGTTGTTGACCAAAGGAATTATGACCCTAAGCATTTCATTGACAAAACAAGGAAGGAAAGGTAGAGGTCAGTGTTTGAACATTGTTTTTATGATAAAGAGGATTTGATCAGAAATTGTCTTTCTGACAATGAAGTGAAATAGAGAAGAGACGATTAGCTTCTTATTGTCTTGGGAGAAAGACAGAGGAAGCTTAAAAATTATGAGTACCCTAGAGCTTTCAAGGATATATCTGATCCTATCGTTAGGATGCAGAAAATGCTTGAGCATTCAGAAGAGATCAAACTTGTAGTCAAGAAGAAATTTTCCAAACCAGTCACCTAAGAAACAACAACCACAGGAGGAAGTTGAAGAGTCAGGTTTTCCACAAGTCATGGAAGTGGCAGAAGAAGCATGGAGGGAGTTGCCTGCCCCTAAACAATTTATTGTAGATCAAACTTTGGTTGATTATTCTTTAACTGAAGAGGTTGGAGACAATGGAGAGAACCAAATTGATCTTGATGAGGTTTAGCAAATTTTTAAGTTCCCCCACAAAAATGAAATCCAAATGCCTCCTCCAATTAGGACTCTGCTAAGTCAAGCAGAGAGTAATGCAGTGGTGCAGGATGTTAGAGCTCTAGCTCACACATAATTCATGTCTGAAGATGAATTTGTTAAATCAAAGGAATTCAAAGATCTTCTAATAAAGAGGAAGTTAGAGATGTATTTACAAAATTTAAATGAAGAGCAGGGTAAGGTTGGGGAGGAAGAAAAGATGGAAGTAGCCCAGAGAGTCTTGAAGGAGATAGACATTGATGTCAGTGCTATCACCCCTGAAGAAGGAAGGAGATTGGTAAAAGAAAGTGGATTTTTGCTTCTCCCAAGATGGGACATTTCATTGGCAATTTCTATGGATACCATCAGAAGGCAGGACCACATTGTTGATGAGTTGATGACAAAGGAGCAAGCTGAAGAACTTTTTGGGTCAGGTTTCAATGCCAATCATGAAGCCTTAATAATTTGGCCAATGGCTCTAAATGACAATAAGCCTCATGTGGCAAAGGATTTAAGTGAGCTCACTTGGCAATTAATTGTGAGAGGGTTGTTTGATATTTCTTCTCCCCACTCTATATCTTTGATGGTAAATACAACTAAATTAAGTGAGGCTGCAACAAGAAAACTACAAGCAGATTTTGATCAGTAGAAGGAGAACTATGTGAGGTTGTTGCATGAATGCAATAAACTCAAGGAACTCAATCCTCTTGTAGGAATTTAAATGGGACTGCTAACCTCTGGATCTAGTCTTGTGAACTCATCTAGACATGGAGGAGATTCTATTGATGTTGTTGAATTACAAGAGAAATTAAGGAGAAGCAATAATTTGATTGAAAAACTTAAGGAAGAGAACAGAAATAAACAAATTGTTTTGATAAGCAATTTTTTGAGCCACCAAATGAGTAAAGTACTGCATAGAGTTGAAGACGCTTGGATTTTCTACAAGAATCTAAAAGGGGCTCTTGATAGCCGCATCAAGAACAAGTCAGCTCTAAAGTAAATCTTAAGTATGTAGACTCCTAAGATACCAATGGTCAATCACATCTACAACAGTGCCAGCTTGGATCCTGATGTGATAAATAGAGTAAGAGGTACTCATGAAGTCATCGGTTTACTAAATGAGATATCTTCTTTTCAAAGTAAATTCGATGTGATATTAAGGGATAAATTGAATAATTTCATATCCATTGAGAAATGTTCCATGCTGCTAGTACTTGCAAGTGATGGCGTCAAAAAGTCACTATCTGACTGGAAAGTAGAATTTAACAATATTATTCCTACTTCAACCAAATCAATTGCTATTGCAGGTAAGATTTATCATGTACGTTGCAATGCTGAGATGGAGAGATTGCTTGAATTGGAATTTGGCCTCAACAATTTCATAAAGGAAACAAAAGTGATACCGAATGCCAAGTATGCAACCCACATCAATAGAGTAAAAAAGGTTTTAAAGTACAACTAGTTATCAAAAGAAGAGTATGATGTGTGGTGTAGAGGTACATTGTGTGATTAGAGGTTTGTGGCTTGTTTTCTTAGAGAAGAAAAATATCAGATAGGAATCTGGTGTGATGTATTTTCTGTGACTGAATATAATAGCAGAATGCAAGTTTTGTGTATCTCATCTCTAGATCATTTTGTAAATTGCATTTGAAAATTCAGAATTAATAATCAAGAATTCTTTATTTCTCTCATGGCACATTTGTTGTTATGTACTATTGTTGTGTATTATTTTATGATCAAGGAACATAATAATTCTTATATATAGAATAGTAAATTGTAATGTTACTTATAGGGTAAGTGCACAAAGATGGGGGCCCAAAAAGTGGCCACAACCACTTTTTGGTCCCATAGGAGCAATAACGTGAGCGCGTTATAATGCACTCATGTTTTAGGTTATCAAAATAAAACAAAAAAAGTGGAACCTGCGGCCTCATTTGCAAAATTTGGCACACAGGTTTCACCTCTGCTATTCTACGAGCACGTCTGATCAATTTCAAAGGGGGGTCAAGAAATTCACCATGCCACCTCACCAATCGTGCTCCCAAGGATGCCATGCACGAGGTGTAGAGAGTGTCGCAATTGAACAAGGTAGGGTTTGTTAGTTTTTTGTGAATTTGAAAAGAAATTGCTAGTTTTGTAATGTTCTGATTGCATTTTAATTTTGATTTTTGAGCCAATGAAGCACCACAAAACCCTAATCCAAAAAAAGAGGCTCAAAACAACCCCCCTCAAACTGAGGAGAACCCTCAATACCATCCACCTTTATGTCCTCACCATCAAAGAGACACAAGAAAACTATTTAGGGTGAATTGAAGAAAACAAAAAACAACTTAAAACCCTAATTGAAACATTAAATACTCCAAATTCAAGCACTGATCACAAGAGAGCCCTTGCCAAGTCGTTGGAGGTCATTGTTTCTCATATTGGATTGGTGACAAATCAAATCACCGAATGGAAGAAATATAGGGAGAGGAGTCGACAATACTCTGCTGACAGATAGTCTTACAAACAACTTAAGGACAAAAAAATTACAAAATCTCAATTATGTGCACATTTTATCAATCCTAAAACTAGCCAAACACTAGAAGAGAGTTGCAAACAGTTCTAGATTCATTGGTGTGTGCACAATGATATATCCCAAAACTTTTGGGATAGATGGTACATGGTCTCTGATGAGCTTCCTTGTAATAACAATGAGGTGTCGCAATATTTCTTGAGGAAACTCTATTGTGAGTTCATCCTCAACCAGATTCCTAATTACTTTGACATTTGGGAATTCCAGGGCAGAGGTGATGGCTCTGCCCAAAATAGACAATGGCAAATCAAGACCATAATCACGTACCTAGACCCCTCATGAGGCCAACACATATCTCACTCCTTTTGACTTTAAAGGAGAGTGTTGAGGTGGAGACACTACATTCATTGAGTTCTCTCACCCAGTCTTTGGAACAGCATGGCGATGATCTTACCAAGGGCAATGAGGGTGAGAGCACTAAGCATCGTTGGTCCCCACATCTTTGCAGTTCATGTAGGAATTTGTGTGATTATGGGACCCAAGACTCTCACCATGTAGGCAATCTAGATGATGTTACAGAGTATCAAGACGTTGTGACATAGGGGTAGCAACCAGTGATGGACACATCCATATTGGAAGACATTGTCGTCATAGATGGCGTCTTGCATGAAACGTTTGGTATTGACTCCTAGGTAATTTTTTACAAGGTTCAGCTTGATTTAATATATCTGTATTTGAAATTTCCAATTAATTATATGAGTATCTATATTATAATTCAAAATTAATGTATGTAATTATCTACACTATGAAATTCTAGGGTCAAAGTATTCATCATGCATCTGTTAGCCATCAAGTGCTAGGTTATGAGAAGAGGTCCAGTCAACAGGTATGTAATTTATCACAAGATCATATAGTACATATATTAATGGTGATCTTATTTAGTGACAATCTGATGATGAACAAGGAACTTCACCACCACCAACATGATTTCCTTGGTCCCCTCCATGTAGAAGCACTTTCACTGAGGTAAATTTTACCATTTTTAATTATTATGCATTTAAATAATGTTATGTATCTATTTTTGTCAAATAACCTTGAACTCTATTTTTAGATGTTGAATATGGAGATTCCTCATCTTCATCAATTAGCGGAGGTGGGTATTGCTACAACTATTTTGTCTGTAGATCTTTTGACCGAGGTATGAGCCAGTAACATGTAAATGTCATTTTGTATTTCTTGTTTTATCTCATGTCATTTAATGTACATAAATGATATTCATGTTTACTCAATTTTACTTCTTCATGCTTCTCACAGTAGGTCACAACTCCAATTAGTCTAGCTCTAGATGAAGAGAGACAAAAAATAATCAAGAGGGATCACCAACTAGCGGTAAGTGATTGATTACATATGCCATGTTATATATTTCATGTTTTCTATATTAATGTGGATATTGTTTGATTGTATTAACATGTGGAGCTTCAAAATTCTCTTTCGAGGAGGTCTAGTCAACAAGAGAGAGAGGGTGAGTCACCGATTGACTCTCTATCTTCATGGCCATGCAAGGGCCATCGATTATTTGATGGTAGTTCATCAGAAATTTGATTTTGGGACATTGTATGTATGCCTATATGGCTTTGTATACATACTTTTATATTTTACCGATGTATATCTTTGTATATGCCTGTATGGCTTTGTTTATACATGCCTATATGGCTTTATGTATACAGTATATTTTATTTTCATGACATTATGTATATGACATATTACATTAAATATAATATGATGATCAATTATGGTTACATGATAGATATTGTATCATGCTTAAAGTTTTGATACTGCGTATGTGTTCTTCAATGTTCTTCAATTCTTCTTCTTCTTCTTCTTCTTCTTCTATTGGGGTAGTTGAGGGAAAACTATTGGGGCACATAGTCTCTAGGGATGGAATTAGAATTGATCCTGAGAGAGTAGCAGCCATTGAAATGATTCCTCAGCCTAAGACAGTCAAGGGAATTCAATCGTTCTTTGGACAAATAAACTTCATCCAAAGATTTGTTCTAAATTTTGCAGAAAAGACTAAATCCATCTCCAAGAAGCTAAAGAAGGGGCAGAGTTTGACTTGGGAATGTGAAGCAGTAACATTTTTTCATGATATCAAGGAAGCAATCAAACAAGTTCCTGTGTTAGATTCTCCTGACTTTGCTGAGTCAATCCAATTATTTTCTTTTGCTTCTTTTCACACTATAGTAGCAGTATTACTTCAGAAGAACAAAGATGGTTTTGAACAACCTATTTCATTTTTTAGTAAATCACTTCAAGCTACTGGGTTAAAATATGACTCTATGGAGAAACATGCATATGCACTAGTTAAAGCTATGAAGAATTTTAGACCATACCTAGTAGGAGCCAAAATTATAGTATATGTTCCACATGCTGCAATGAAAGATATCCTAGTGCAATAGGAGGTCACTGTTAGAAGATTCTGATGGATTAATAAGATCTAAGAATTCAATGCAGAGATTCAAATCACCAAATTGGTTAGAGGTCATGGATTGGCAAAGCTTATGGCTAAATCAATTTTGGAGGCAACTCAGGTAAATTGCATGACAAATATGTAGTTGGGAGAAAAGTGCAACTTGGAAGAATCAGGTTGGTACAAAGATATTATATTTTAAATGAATCATTTAAAATGTCTAGAGAATCTAAGTGATAATCAAAAAAGGACATTAAAGTTGCAAGCATTGAAATTTATCATTATAGAGCGAGATCTATATTAGAAAAATGGAGATGGAATTTTGTTAAAATGCTTGGATGAGTCTACAACAAGACAGGTCTTGAGTAATATGCATAGCAGAAATTGTGGAGCTCATTTTATGGCTAAGACTACTGCTCATAATGTTCTTAGAGTAGGATATTGGTGGCCCACCTTATTTTCTAATACTTACAATTTGGTAAGGAAGTGTGAAGCGTGCCAAAAATTCTCTGATAAGTTAAAATGGTTTGGAGCTTTATCATTAAGACCTCAAGTTGTAGAAGCCCCATTTCAACAATGGGGGATAGATTTTATTGATGAAATCTCTGAGAAGTCCAGTGGGGGTTTTAAATGGATACTAGTAGTAATTGATTATTCACCAAGTGGATAGAAGAAATACCGACTAGAAAGGCCACTAGTAAAGTTGTTATGGATTTCCTCATGGATCACATAATATCGAGGTTTGGAGTGCTAAACAAGCATATTATAGACAATGCCATGTGTTTTAGGTTAGCGGAGTTAATGAACCTTTGTATTGAGTATGGAATTAATCTATCCCACTCTTCACCTTACCATCCATAGGGAAATGGCCAGGTAGAATCAAGTAATAAGAGCTTCATGAAGATCATCAAGACGATGTTGGGAAAGAATAAAAAGGCCTGGGACTTGAAATTGAAATTGGCCTTGTGGGCAGATAGAATGACTATAATGAAATCCATAGGAAGATTGCCTTATGAACTTGTATATGGCATGAATGTAAATATGTGTGTTAACAATTTATTCCCTATATACAAGTTTATTCAAGAAAATGATGATGATCTAGAAGATGCCACAACATGCAGGATAAACTAGTTGCTTGAATTAGATGAAACAAGGAGAAAGGCCCAAATGGTAAATGTAAAAAAATAACAGCAAGTGAAATATCTATTTGAGAAGAAAGCCAAGGACGAGAGATTTGAATATGGAGATATGGTGTTGGTCTGGAATACAAGGGCGCAGGACAAAGGGAAACATGGTAAGTTTGATTCCATGTGGTTGGGGCCTTATACTATAGTAAATGTCCATGGAGAAAATTCCTATTTTCTAAAGAGTCTGTCTGGAGAGTTTCAAGAGTTGCCTGTGCATGGACAATTCTTGAAGTATTTTTCTCGTCAACTTATGCTCTTCTTTTCCATGCCCAATAGTTTATTTTTTTTATCCCTATGTTGTGTTGTGCACTTATGGTTGTGTTCGGCCCATAGCTTAGGGTTTTTTCTCTATTGTGTTGTTTCTTTGTGTTGGTCTGCATCCCAAAGTTTTTTGATTTCTCACCACATTCCACTGAAATGTGCATCCCCAGACATAGCCACTATTAGCTGTCTTTCAAATTTCCATGATTATGAACCTAGTCTTTCCTGATATGCTTGTTTGCCTGTTATCTATTTGGATAGTAATAATAAAATTTCTTGTCACCTTCGAGTAAACTTTGAGCCATTTTTCAAGTTTTGAAATGTCCCCTGTGAAGTTCATGGGTGGATAGAGAACATGATTCTAGTCAGGTTTGTGTTTTGGATCACGTGAGAATTCGTTGAAGCAAGCAAGTTATGCCCATTCGAAGTTCTGGTCAACCAGATTTTTTCGGTGAACTGGACATGGACATTGGTGAAATATCCATACCATGTCTGGCGTTCATATTAGGTTCTAAATCTTTTAGAAAAAACATCCAGATCTGAAAATGAAATTAAATGTAGTCCATCTGTTATAGACTAGACATTAACGCATCCAAAACATTTATGCCGAAATGTCCAGATCCTGTTGAGACTGTCAAAATTATCCTAGTAAGTCATAAGCTTTCCTACTGGACATGACATTCCAACATGACATGACCAAACATTCAAATATCCAGTGCCAGCTATCAAATTATCCCACATTGAATCAGACATTTTACACCAGATATCCCGTGACCCTACCTTTAACACTTGTTTCAATAGATATCATTGTTACAATTGATAGAAAATATCCTAATGAAATATGTTCATCCCTAGGGAGTTGAAAAGGATCTATAGTCGTGTTTCAAACAATTGGTCCGAATCAGATCTAATGGCCCAGATTCAAATGAGATAATTGTTCGCAGTATGCAGACTCTATTTTCACCCGCATGAACAATAAACGATGAAATTGAAGAGCCCAAAGGGAGATTTTCTGAATTTCAGGTGCATAGAGCTAGATTGCAAGTGCAAAAATGTCTAGTACTGAAGGATTTCATGGGCAAACATTAGGCAAAAGGCATTCTTCATTCTGATGTTGAAACTAGAATTCGACATGGATATTGATAAGATTATTTTTTATTTTTTATTTTTTTTAGACTGCAAGAATCAGGTAGCCCCCCTATAAACTACAGTGTGCCTGGTAAACTTTTTCACATGACCAGTGGCGCTGGCACGACATGCCCTCCGGTACCACGGGGATGGGGGCAGACTGGTCCTCGTGACCTCCTTACTTGCAATAGGAAATCTTAGCCAATCGAGCCAGGGCCACTACCCCGGTAAGATTATTATCGAAGCAAGTAGAGAATGGTTTTTCTTTGCTACTGGGAGGGGATACTTCCTCGGCTATACCAATGGATAATATGAAGAAGGAAAATATGAAGTTGTGGCAGGAGTGAAGTAGTCCTAAGGCTCTCATCCCTCCAATGGAAATTGAGATAGCATCACCTATTTCCACACTGAGCTTCAAAGGTCTAGTTGGACAAGATAGTAGTCCAGAAATTGTCACTGAATCACAAGAATAGTTGGAATATAGGAATGATCAGATAGCACTGGTTGAGGGGCTCCTCAATCATACAATGAGTAAGAATTTAAAGAAAGTGGATGATACGTGGGCATTGTCACATCATGAATACATGGCAAGTGTTTCAGCATTGAGGGACATCTTTGTTCTCATAGTTTCCTTAGGTCTCTTTAGTAACTCATTATCCATGGTCTCATCATTTTGAAGTCTAACATTCCTAGTGGGTTAGTGGGTACTTACCAGGTCATAGATCTTTTGAGTAGAGTTTCTACTTCCTAGAGCAAATTGGATGTGATGCTAAAAGAAAATGTGAAATATTTTGCACCCCTTGAATACTATTCACTGTCGTCATTATACAGTAATGTTTTAAGTACACTACTTTTCGAGGCTTCTATGTTTTCGATCCGGTTGTTGATGGATTGATTTGATGGGTGGTGTGTTGTAAGGTTTTGAATGCATGAAGTCTGTGGTTGGTGTCGAGACAACTGTGGCTATTTTTCTACTTTTGGGAATAAGTTGTGATATCCAAGGTATCCAAATAAAGACTAAGTACATCAATGGTACAAGTAGTTGAACTAAATTGATTAAAGTATTAGAAAATGGTACTACTCAGACATAGAGGTCTTTGTTCTTTTGCTATAAATGGAAGTGCTTATATACATAATGTACACCATCCTATTATGAGAACACAATGTAGGGTATTTCCTTTTCTACTATGTTTTGTAAGCCACCCAGCCTCCTAGAAAACATCTCTTTATTTTCATGGTCGTTACTCTATTCATACAAAGTTAAGAATAAGAAGGATGTTTCTAGGAATGGATGGTTCAAGTAAAATTTCAGGAGTGAAGATGCATTAGGAAACATACTCCTATTAGTTTACTTACTCATAGTGTCATTCTAGTGAGGGAGGGTTTGGGTTGTCTTGAGGCTCTGACTAAATGCAACTGCTCAGATGAGGCAGACAAACTTGGTAACAATTCAACAACATTATCCAAGTTTATGACCCATACGCCCAGGGAGGGGAGCATCTTTTTTGCTCTCTCTTCCTCTCTAGGATAGATGGCACTCATCAAAGGCACATATGTGACAGTGGAAGAATATCACATTCAGATGGTCTAGTTG
Organism: Cunninghamia lanceolata; assembly: GCA_027924645.1. Lineage (NCBI taxonomy): Eukaryota > Viridiplantae > Streptophyta > Pinopsida > Cupressales > Cupressaceae > Cunninghamia > Cunninghamia lanceolata. The sequence continues at coordinate 3,288,754 of BSBN01001322.1, read as the reverse complement.
GTGATGAAGAGTTAGGAGTTTATTGACATAACCAAAACGTTGTATGTCTGGTTAATGGTGACACCTGTAGCAGCTTCCTCTAACAAGGAGTTATGACTACCCCCTAATTTAACAGTTGATGGATGCCCCAAGGACTTTGGCAGTTCTAATGCTTGGTAGCCCTGAATTGAAATATGGGGAGTCGTGTGGGTAGGCTAACTGCCTATAGTTGAGATATTGGTGCAAAACATAAATCAATTATTCTAAAATACCTTAGAAATTTGAACTTAATACACGTTCTCTCAAGTAACTGAATATTGTTGTAACTTCTGGGAAGGAATCTTAGTGATCTGTTAAGGCTCTTCCTTATGTTATAAAAGGTGAGATGCCCATTGTTTTGTTTTTGGAAAACTCTGGGACTTTTACTGTATTCGTCTTGTCATAGGAATAAGGACTAAGCGTCCTTGTGTTTTTTCATCAAAATATGTATCCCCCAGTTTAATCAATACCAATGTGATATGTGTTTTATATAATCTTTGTCTCCAGTGTATATCACCGCAAATATCTAAATAAAGTAGCTAATGGATGTTTTACTCTAGATTACACGTTTGATGTAATACATTTCTCTCTTGTATTAGTACTGTTGACCTATTTTTCTCTGCCTAGAGCCAAATAGTTCGCCTTCAAAATATTGTTGAAATTCCTTGAAATCTAGCTCTACAAGCCTAAAATCCTTCAAATTCCAGTGTTCTGCCTTGTAAAAACTCATCTGGGGAATCCTTACAAAAAACCCAGAAAAACCTAGAAAATTTGAAGCTTTTACCTCATTTTTGCCCCCCTTTTGGCCTTTATCGGTAAAATTCTAGTTTCTTGAACTGGCAAAAAATGACTAAGGCATGGAAAGTTCCTCCCCTTTATCGATAAAGTTCATGTTTTATGAACTCTTCAAGATTTTTATTTTTCACAAGTTCACTGTTTGGGTGATTTGTCGATTGAAGGAAAGAGAGTCGGCCTTTTCAAAAAATTGTCTAAGGCATGGGAGAAGTTTTCCTCTTTATTGGCAAAGTTCATATTTTGTGAACTTTTCATAAGTTCACTTTTCTGCTAGTTCGCCAATTCGGTATTTTGTCGATAAAGTGACAAGGGGCGGGCTTCTTCAAACGGCTAAGTTAGAGGAGGGATAGAGGAAGGCTTATCGGCAAGGTGTATGAAGAATGAACTTTTCATAAGTTCAAAGTTTTGGTGGTTCGCTGATGAGGCTAATCATCGATAGAGAAGGAAAGTCAGAGGGATCAATCAAAGCAAAATCGACTAAGTAAAGAAACAAAATGCCCCTTCTATTGGAAAATCGGGCAAAGGCTAAACTTTTCACAAAGTTCAGAATTCATAAGGTTCACCAACGAGGCTTTTTGCCAATAAGGCAAAAGGAGTAAAAAACAAAAGTTTGGCAAAGATGGATGTTGCCGATAAAAAGAACAAGCAAGGTAAAGTTTGGCAAAATCAACTTTTGTCAATAAAGACACCAAAGTTTGCAAAAATGGCTTTTTGCTGATAAGGTAAAAAGCAAGGTACAAAGGTTTGGCAAAACTTTGGAGCAATGCTTCAAAAAAGTTACTTTTTGCCGATAAGGCAAAAAGCAAAGAGCGAAGTTTAGCAAAAGTAGATTTTGCCGACAAGGGCAAAAGTGATGAAGAAAGAGACTTTTTGCTGATAAAGAAGACCAAAGAACAAAGTTCGGCAAAATTGAATTTTACCAACAGAGAAAAGAAGAGGAAACCAAAGAAAGTTCACCAAGGTCACATTTTACCGATAAGGGCAAAATATTAAGTCAAGAAAGAAAGGTTCACCTAAACAAGATTTGTTGATAAGGCCAAAAGATGACAAGGAGAGAAAAGTTTAGAAAAAGATAGTTTTGCCGATGAGGCAAAACAGAGATGAAAAGAAGAGTCAAAAATAGTTAAGAGAAATTACCTTTTGTTGATAAGGAAAAAATAAGCAGAAATGAAGAAACAAGCCACATTTCTAAAATTTGAAAGTTTGCCGACTGGAAATAGAAAATGTAGAGGGCAAAGACAGAATGGTTTGTGATAGCTTGATTTTGCTGATAGGGCAAAATATAGGCTAAAATATACAAAAATTGATAGAATTAATGCAAAACAGAGAATTGTGATATATTGTAAACTTTAAATATCTGAATGTAGATATTTGAAGTGTTGTAAAAGCTCTGTAAAAAAGGGATTTTGGAGGGAAAATTCATTTGATTTTCCTCATCAGCCATTAATGCAGATCTGATTTACTCAACTACCTCATTGTTAGATATTTTGCATTTATGATTGCAGGTGATGAATAAGCTAGTGCATTAAAGAGGCAAAATATCTTCCAGCTACTCCATGATCCAAGATATTTTCTGCATTGAATTTCTGCAAATAGACATCCCTTCTGGCAGGGATATTTTCTGACAACCCATGGGGGTGAATTTATGATGACAAGTGACTTAGGTCAATGTACTGGATTGCTATATATACATATAAAAAAGATGTAATGAGAGTTGGAAAATAGTTGAAAAATAGTTGTATATTTTCATGCTTAAATGTATTCCAAACAGAGCCCTCCTCTGTTGTAACCTTGCCTTTTGATGAAATACACACTGTGTTTTTACCTTTTCTATTGTTTTAGCTCTATGTAATTCAGAACTAATTGTCTTTGAATGTTTATTTCCTCTCAATCTTGTTCATTTATTTACCTCTACTAAGAATTTGTTAGATTTATGTAAATGATCAGTTGTATTTCTTTATTTTGTGCATTTTCTTGGTTCTATGAGAGCTTTCATATATAATCCTAGTGTATCACCCCTTTAATTTACAGTTTTATCCGTCTTCCTCTTTTCCTCAATGGTGGATAGATTAGGTTTAGTCTTAGGAATAGCTAAATATCCCATTCAGTGAAGGAACTAGCCTCTCTCTGGAGATTTGGCCTCCTTGCAAGGTCCCGCACCTGGAGGTCATCTCAATGTTTCACTAGATTGTTGAAGACTGTCAAACCTCTCCAACACAGGGTGCAAATCCAAGTGACAACAAGTACTTGTTCAAGTAATAGGATAAATCTTTTTCAAGAACTAAATGGTATTTGTTGTGATATAGCAGGATTACTAAGTATGAAGTTTATATAGGAAAGATTTACTGTGGTTGTTTAAAGAATCCTCAAGATCAAAAGATACATATGAGACGACATAAGTAGGTGGTCCTCTAATCGGCCAATGATAAGCATTGGTCCTAATAGTCCTAGGTTTCCCAATCATAAATCTATCAGAAGAATATGCTTATTACATTGTTTAAATTATTCTTTACCATCTAGTACTTTCATTTTGGCAAATCTAGGTCTGTAGAATATGTGTCAATAAGAGCAGGATCAGTTATATGTCATTCCTTAGGTCATAGGATGAAAGTAGATCTTTTATTTATAGACACTTGGGTTATTCATGAGTTTGAGGTTTTGCTTAAAGTGTCTATTGAAGGGAAACCCACCTAGGCCTTGCAAAGCTTGAAGTGCAAAGGAAAATTGTCAGACAGACAGATTTTCCTATTTCATTGGCCCATTCCTATTGGTCTATTCTAAATTTGAGAGTTAGTATGTAGAGATCAGTGGGTGCATTTGGGGAACCAACATGTTGCACCTAGAGAGCCACACTACTCAAAACTTCATCCCTACTCATATCTATATCTCTAGTTCAGTGATAGACTCCAACTACCTTGTAGCCTAAGGTCTCCTGTTGCACAACTCAGAGTTTCCTCCTAGTTTTGTATTGAGATAGACCACCATATTCCTCAAGAGTATCATATTTTCCAAATATGCTCCTTGGAACTATAGACAAAGGAACATTTTGTATTTAGATGCTCTCTATATTATGAGATTAGAGGGTGTATTTGTTAGATCTTTAGAGGTTCTTTCCAATCTCTCATTGTTTATGAGGACTAGAGATGTAGTGATCTCTTCTTGTGGGAGATGTTTGACATTTGTTGACAACTTCCCAAAGGCTAGTCTACTAGAGAGGCTCATGCTAGATTAATTACTTCCTATATTCAACCCTCTCGCTTTTGTAAGAAGGGGTTCCTTGGCTAACTTCCAAGTTCATATTGTAGATCTGTGAGGTGCCATAGACCTAGTGACCTGTATGGCCTCCACCCAATGCTACCTAAGGCTTTCAAGAATTCTCTTTTATCCATGCTTTCCTTTGTTCCATTGTTTGCATTTTTTTTTTATATTTTTCTTAGGATGGACCCTCACTCCTCTTTTTTCTTTACATGATATGTCTCATAAACCAATTTTAATCTTTTGCAAGTATACGTAAACTAAATAAAATCCTAAGATCTAGAACAAGTGGATAAACAATGACATATCACAATCCAATTTTAATCTTTTGCAAGCATACATAAACTAAATAAAATCCTAAGATCTAGAACAAGTAGATAAACAATGACATATCACAAACCAATTTTAATCTTTTGCAAATATACATAAACTAAAAATAAAATCCTAAGATCTAGAACAAGTGGATAAACAATGACATATCACAAGTGAGTTACTATGTTTTGTGGGCAATATAAAATACTAAGAATAAAGTACTAAAATTATAACTCATGTCCGTCCATCCATAATCTTTAGAGTTTTGACTGCGAAATGAAAATGCAACGTCATTGGTGACTAAATTTGGTGCTAATGGACCATATTTAAAAACTACTGGTGCTAATGATAATTATTGTTTGGCAATTAATTAATTTAGATCCGAAGAATGTAAGCATATTCCATGTTTGATCTCTCCTAGTTAGGTACTCAATCTATCAACAAAAATTTCTCACCCCAAAAACATTGTACCTCTAAGTAAAATGGTTAAGCATTATATGTACTAACTACTTTTTAATTTGTCTTTTTCATCTCCTTGAATTTTTTTAAACGAGTCTCTGATTCCATAATTATGAGCCTAATGATACGGTTCCAGTATGCTTCAATTCTAAAACTAATTATCAACCATCTTTTTCGAGTGCTTTCCTAAAAATTGTCCGGCAAATATATAATTATTTGTAAGCTGGGCTTCAGATATTTCCAGTGGCTATTCTACGTGTAAGCCACTTTCCTTGAATATATCTGCAGCGAATATAGTAAAATATGAAAAACAAGGGTTAAAAACGATTGGGAGACTGCTATCGAAATAATTTAGTCACTCATAGTTTCGGGATAGAATCCCAAGCCACTTTTCAAAAAGTTATTGATGGGATTCTATACTACATACATTATTGATAAGACTAAAATACAGGGCAATAGCTGACTGCCACACAATTTATGAAAAGTACCTTATTCTGTATCAGATCGCTATCTTTCCCATCGCCAAATGCATTAGTGGTTTTAGACGATAGAGAGATAGGATCAAATTCATAGGAATAGTTGAAAGAAAATAATAGTGCTTTGACCTTTACCTAACGCCTTTCCTATCTTGCAACACCGAGCTTCCACACATTGTTATCCAGATGAGCATTGAGTTTCTGGGCAAGCGCAACAGAAACTGCACATGGGCCATACTATTTCTTGATCTTTTATATATATAAGGAGAGAAAGATCGTATATAGAGAGAGCATTCAATTGGGTATTCATACAGAAGTGGGTTTTATAACTTGTGAGAAATCTATTCTAGTCGAACAGAAATATATTCTAGTCGAACTAGTTTTCTTTGTAGGAGACAGAAAATGGGAAGAACACTGTTGGAAACTTATAGCAATTCTGCAGATGAGGAAGTTATGTTAAGGGAGTCAAATCTGGTAATAATTCTGGCTGCAATGTTGTGCTCGCTAATTTGCCTTGTGGGTCTTTTCTCTATGGTGCGTTGTGCCATGCGCTGCAGAGGTCGAAGTTTTTCTATTCAGTCGAATCATCGTATATTTTTTCCGGCAGCCGACAGAGGCCTCACCAAATCGGCTCTGCAAGCTCTGCCCATCGTCGAATTCTGCGATGCTGACTGTGCAGGCGCTACTGACTGTGCAATCTGCCTCGCGGAATTCGACCAATCGGAGAAGGTCAGAGTGCTGCCAATCTGCCAGCATTGCTTCCACATCAGCTGCATTGACACGTGGTTCTCGACACACTCCTCCTGTCCTACGTGTCGAAGACGGTGTGCTGTTCATGTCGTTGAAAAGTGTCCGACTGTTTCTCAGGCCTGCCCTTCTAATGCCACGTCAGATCCAGGCGAGCCGACTTCATTACGTGGAATTGCTTGCCCTGTGCAGTATTGGAATGGGAACATTCTAGAAGCTACCGCTGATCGATATCTGCCCTGAAGCAGAGGAGATTTTTTTTGGGGAAATTAGGGTTTACTCTCACCTTATGTTGTGTGTATTCATGCAATGCAATGTGTATTATACTTTTGTATTGTGGCTCAGTATGTTTAATTCAGCAAAAGCCTTCTGTGTTTTCAATGCTAAATTGACTCACTTTATCTCTTACAGCCTGTTTTGCTTTCATGGATGACTTAAGTATATAGTAGTCAGAAAGCTTAAACAATCGCTACATTATTTAAATTATTTAAAATTTTAAATAACTTTTTTAAAGATATTTGTTTTTAAATGTAATTATTTTTTTAATAATATTTTTTTAGATATTTGTTTTTTAATATTATATATATGAAAATAATTAGGTATCTTTTCATTTATATAATAGATTATATTGTGAGGGAGTATATATCTAAATCATAAGTTTTCTTTCAGTTAAGCTATTATGAATAGTGGGACTCAGTGCCTCAAACACACCCACCCATTAGAATTGCACTTCCGAAAAATTTGAACTATGGTGGTGATATACTTAAAAAGCATAACATCATCCTCACACCCACCCATTAGAATTGCACTTTTGAAAAAATTGAACTATAGCCGTGATATAATTAAAAAGCATAACAGCATCCTCACACCCACCCATTAGAACTGCACTTCTGAAAAAATTGAACTATGGTGGTGATATAATTAAAAAGCATAACATCATCCTCACGGTTAAAATACCATATTGAAAATTAACATATAATAAACATTTTTAGTATGTTATAATATTGATAAAATTTTTAGTTCTCAAAATTTATTTTCTTACATGTTTGGCACTTCTCTTCAGTTCAAACTGTAAAATCAACCAAGATATAAAAATATACTACACACCATTAATTTTGAAACATACTCTTTTATTAATTTTACTGATTTTTAACTTATATTTTAAATTTTCTTATATGTCTCCAACTTCTCTTCAATTCAATTGTAAACAACCAAAATATCAAAATAACTACACACAAATAATTTCAAAACCTTCTCCCTTATTAATTTACTGATTTTTAACTCATATTTTAAATTTTCTTACATGTCTGCCACTTCTCTTCAATTCAAATTGAAAAATAAAACCAAAATATCAAAATATACTACACAACTAATTTGGAAACCAACTTTCTTATTGATTTTACTGATTTTTAAGTTATATTTTAAATTTTCTTACATGTCTGCCACTTCTCTTCAATTCAAATTGTAAAATACAACCAAAATATCAAAATATACTACACACAACTAATTTCGAAACCTACTCCCTTATTACTTTTACTGATTTTAACTTATATTTAAAATTTTCTTTCATATCTACCACTTCTCTTCAATTTAAATTGTAAAATAAACCAAAATTTAAAAATATACTTCACACCATTAATTTGAAACCTACTTCCTTATTAATTTTACAGATTTTTAACTTATATTTAATTAATCCCACTGCCCTTTAATATTTTCATAATTAATAAATAACTAATAAATAAGAAACACCATGCAAACTGTTTATTTTAAACCATAAAACTATTGATGAAATTGATATAATACAGTGATGTGATGGACTCTGCTTAAATGTGTTATCAGCGCTTTTTTTAATTCTTTACATCATAATCCTCGTCTTTGTTGTGAAATTCTGGATGAAGCCAAGTGTTTAAAGTTGGTCATAGAAAATAAGGCTGTAGAGAAGAGAGTCTTGGGTCGGTCCATCTTGTATAGAATTATTGGGCCCACGTCACATGGGCATAGCCGACTTGAAAATGTATGATGCATACAAATGACAAATATTATTTGCATCAAATATTTTGAGGGCACCTCCACTTAACAAGAAGCCAAGACATTAAAAACAAGTGACGTGGGTGATGGGTTACAAAGCTATAAAGCAGGCCATTCATCCTTCCCTTTCACGTGGGTGCTAAATATCTGAATGTAAATGGACACATACTTGTCTCTATACATTAGTCTTAGAATTCCAAAGAAAGCATCTGCAATTGGGAATTTGTGTACTACAATGCAATCCTAGTACTTTTACGAGATAGAGTTAAACCTAGGTTTTCTGACAAGGAGGTTTGGTTGACCCAATAATTTGGGTTTAGTTATAGGTGAGATTAATTGGTGGTTCGTGGAAATTGTGTACTACAATGCAACCTCACAAATATGTGTACTTTTAAGAGATGAAGTTAAACCGAGGTTTCTTGACAAGGAGGCTTGGTTGACCCAATAATTTGGGTTTAGTTATAGGTGAGATTAATTGGTGGTTTGTGCCTTGCTTTTAGGTTTTAGATTTTATGTTATTGACTATTTTTGTGTGATGCTAAACATTGTAAAAAAAAGATTTTGTTGTTTTTCTTATATTTTGGGTTGTTTTTTATTAAGATGTTTTAAATATAATAATTAGTATATAACATTACTCACTCTAAATTACATGTATGGGTGTGGACCTGACACAAATCTAATCTTGAAACTTTTAAAATTTAAAAATCAAATTCTCACCTCATTGATCATTTCACTAGTTGTTATGCGTGAACTTGTTGAATTGTGTGGTTGGTTGCTTTATTTAAAGACAGTTACTCATTCATTTGAAATTATCTAGGAGTCATTTTTTAGATAAAATAGTAGGGGTCCATTGGGCCCTCACCCTTTAAAGTTTGTCATTACATAAAAAATTAAGAAGGAATTATCAAAATGGGCATGCTAACATTTGATTTGTTAGGGTTAGCTGGCAAAAGATATCAATTAAATGCAAATAAAGATTAAACAGAGGAATGAAAAATACACAAAAATAATAAATAGCAAGAGACAAGTTTTAACGTGGTTCACCCAAACTCGAGCTACATCCAGCAACAGAGAGTCCAATATTATTATCCGGTAAATCAAACCGATTACAACCAGCAATCCCTGCAACTCAATACCGTTGCAACTGCTACAATACAATATATCAACTAAAACCCTAACCCTTAGCTGCTTTTATCAAGCCTTATGTCGGTTACAAAAAGAGGGTTTTTTTTTATGTCGGCTCAGGAAAAAAAAATTCGGGGTCTGTGCCCCCGAACCCCAACGGGGATACATAACTAGTGTACAGTACTTGCATGATCAGTCGCCACCTACCAACATGATTGATAGAGCATTTATGAAAGCATCATAGTAGAATTAACAAAGTACATCATCTTAGGCCCACTACACATGTACTCGTTATTTGTGAATCTTCATGCTCAAAATTGTAAAGTTGGTCCATCCAAGGTTTTGACCCACAAGAATTTGACCTTTGCAATTTAGCAAATTTCCAAAGGTGTTTATAAACACCGCTAATCCTTACAAACACCTAGACATTAGAGAAGTGAGGCAAACATGTTGCAGACATGAATCAACAAGATCCAGTACATGATTTATAAGATCATTTTTACATGCATGGATCTAAACTGATGTGACAAATAGGGAATAATTAGAATTAGAAATCTTTGACTTAGTCCATCAAAAAAATACAAAGCATCGTGAATCACTTGTTGACACCTATTACAACATTTCTCCATCGTCAAAATCTAGTTAAGTATGTCCTTAATTTAATTCAATTTTCCAACTTATTTACATTTTGTGGCAATGATCAACCCCAACTTTTATTAATCTAGGCTAATTACTTTCTTGGCGATTGCATTTGTTTAATTAGCCTCAATTTATATAGGGATTTTATTGCCTTACATTTTTGGTAAACAAAAAAATTTCTTACACCCCCTTATGGTTTTGCCTTAGGGTTTATTCCTTTTACATTAGGGTTTCAAATCTAAGTTATTTTTTGATTCTTTATCTGATTTTCATATTTTCTTAGAGTTGATTGTAATTTCTTCTTTCATAGCTTTATTAGGTTTGTGGTTCATACTCCAATCTTACATTCATCCACCCTACCCACCCTTAATTTGACCCTTAGGGTTTCATTTTTAGACCTATCTTTTTATTATATTCTTTTATTTCATATTTACCTTAAATTTGTATTCACCTTTTTTTCTCATTCCTTATCATATCTTGATTAACGTTTGAGCATACATAGTAATATATCTCTTTATTACCACCCTACCCAACCTTGTCGCACCTTTAGGGTTTAATTTTCATATTTGATTATAACTAATTTTCTAATTTACATCAGCCCCTACCTCACTCATATGTCAATTAAATCCATCTTTAGTAAGGTTTGGTCCTTTTATGGTTGGAATTCATTATATTCATACCCACCCTTGGCTTGTGCTTTATTGATAGATCATTTATCATGGATTCTTATATTTCTTTATTTTGGGATTATATTCATACATATATCAAGGATTATAAGGTGTGCTCATCTTTTATCAATTCTTATCCTTTGATCCTTGATGATATGGAATCTTTTTTCCATATTGATAATGTCTCATGCTCCATGAATGAGTTGTTTCATGCATATCCATCCTATCCTCTTTCATTGACTTTACCACTATTTTTCCTTCTATTTTGAAGGATTTGACTTCTTTATTTACATGATATATGATAATATGCTTTGTGATGATACTACTCCTTTAAGTGATAAGTATATATCTTGTGAGCATATTCTTCGCACATCTCATGATATCTATCATCCATGTACCTTTCTAATCCATGATACACCTTGTTTGTGTTCACCTTCACATGAGGTTGTTACCCCCAATGTCGCTCTTAATAATCCTTATTCACTATCTTATGACTCTTTGTCTATTGATGATATGTTTAGCACAACATTGCATCATCTGCTTATATCAACATTTTCATCTTTAGCAACAAACTAGGCATACTGCATGGTTTCTTGACATATCTTCAATCACTATTCAAATTATTAATTTGATCTAGGTTATGACTAAGGAGAAGATCCTCGCATAGCAAACTCCTAAAGGTGCTCATCAACAACACTAGTTTTTCAAACACAAGTTACAAACACCAAGTTGGGTAGATTCTAGGCAATTAGAAGCTTGTAGGTCATTTCCATAGTTAAACGATGAACTTGTAGCTTAGGCTTGAATCTACAAGTGCAAAGATTATTTCTACAATGCAAAAGTGATCTAGTATAAAGAACAAAAATAATAGACAATCTATTAGAGTATACTCTAAAAAAAATCTAGTTACAAATCATTGGTTTAAATAATCTTAACACAATCTTTAGCAAAATACTTCATCATTGTATTCGAAGCTAAATCCTTATTCACTTTTTTATTATTTTAAAAAACACACGTAACATTGTTATTGTCTGAACTCTTAATTCTAAAGTTAACTATCCATCTCTATTAATTAATTGATTACCCAAAGTAGTTTTATTCCCTCACCACAGTAAACCCTCATTATGTGAGGGTTATTATAAAATATGTCCCATCTCCTTGGAAAAGATTCGAACGAAATGTCCTCATTGGAGAGACCAAGCGAAAGGCTAGTCAATGAGAGATAATAAATAATTAGTGTCCCAAGTACTCCATGATTCCCCATTAAAAGTGTAGACTGACTACTCTCATGGATGACTTCATTCCACACCTTTAATATCCGATATTAATTAAATTAAGATAAAGTGTAATGTTTCTTTATTAAAGAAAAGAAAGCCGGGCAACTTTGGTATAATTTTGTCTCCTCGAGTGTGTGGGGTGAAGTTATTTTTGTGAGACAAGAAGTTGCTAGATGTGCGAAAAAATGAATTTCTTAACAAAACGGCAACAAGTTTACAAAAGGTGTTCAATTTTAGATAATTATTTATTTGAGGAAATTATTATTATTATTTTTAATATAGTTTTTATTCTAATTTAGCTTATAATTTCATTTTTGACCATACAAATGTAAAATGTTTCAAAATTATCTACATCTTCTTTTAAAAAACTTCAAAATGTCCCATCAAATTATCATATTCTTCCTTTGGATCTATTAAGTCTAAGTTAAGTGTATTTCAAGAGTTCTTTTTATTAAAGTTAAAGTAAAATTTAAAAAAATATTAAAGGTTTGTAGTTTAATTGGTGAAGATGATGGTATGTTTTTTGATTTCACTATCTTTTAAAGTTCAAATTCTTCAGAGGTGTAATAAAAAGAGATGATATTAAGATCGTGCTTATAGTGCTATTCTCCTAAAAAAAGATTAATTATTTGTATAAATTTAACTTATACTCTCAATACCAATAAATTACAAAATTAATTCCGAAATTATTTATCATCTCAAAAATTTAAGGAACTGCTTTTTAAAGCTACTTTTGAGACCTTAATCAAAAGACGGGATAAAGTCCAAAAGAGAAATGTGGTTTGTGGACAACAATTTTGTTTAGGTCTAAAGATCTTTTATGTCTTTTACAAAGATACTCGTATGAGGAACATCGCAAGTGTATTGACCACAAAAATGTGGTATAAAAATAGCTTTGCTTTGACCACTCCTTTTATCTCTTCTTAGGATGAAAATTGAACACCCGATTGTCGAATGTATTGTCATTTCTTCATAAAATTTCATTCCACTCTTAAAGATAAGGGCTGTGGAATATATTTTATGGCCACTACAATGTCATATATAATGTGGGGATTACATATCACTTCTAACCATTAAAAGTGAACATATGATTGTAGGATAAAACGTCAATACCTTGAAAAGTTAAAATGAAATAATAGTCTTGCAAAATGTTACGTTCATAGAATGGTGTAAAGTAAGGATAGTCATTCAAACATTATTGCAAGGGAAGAAAATATCTTTTACATAAATCTAGGTTTATTAAATAAATGTATGTGAAAGTTGGAATGATAAATTAAAATATTATTTTTTAAAATTAAATGTGAAAAATAAGTGTATTTAGTTTTCAAATTAATGATTACTATGGATATTGAAGATGTTTAGAATTAGTTTATTATAGTGTATAAAATTGATATTCTTAATATGTTAATTATCTTGAGTTTTTTGTAGACTTAAATTTTTTTGTGGATTTCTCTCTAATGGGTCAGGGTCAATCTCAAGCAACATGGAATTGATCTCTAAGGTGTAAATTTGACATGTCAGATGGAAATATGTTGTAATCTAATTTGTTGTATTCCTTGATATCTCATGGCACATAATTACTTGTAGTATTTAAAAATACCTTGGAGAAGTTGTTAAATTGTGAGGATTAATTTTTTTTTGATTAACCCCCTTAATAGATTGCATATATGGCCTTGGGCTAATGATCATAGACAACAAACTCAAGAATTCAATGCCTATATGTTGATTATGATGCAAATGCATTCTTTTTAGTACTCCAATTGAAGTGTTCCTAGAATGAATGTTCCATGTAATGTGAATGTTCCTTGATGATCTTGGATGATATAGGTGATATTTAAATGCACAACATAATGTGTTTAGATACCAAGACATAATGAATAGTTACACAAGTGTGAACCAAGATGACTCCCAACAACTAGTAAGAAAGTGTAGGAGTCAATATTAATAAATTTATAAAAGTGAATATTAGGGTCAATCCTAAGCATCATGGGATTGAGCTAGAATAGGGAATGCAAAATATCAGGATCAAGGATGGATGGATGGAATTTTGGGCTAGTAATGGGGCAAATGTGTGGGAATAGGTGCAAATGGAGCTAGGATAAGGTTGAATATAAAGAAATGTGTGAAGGTGAGAGTGAATGGAGATGGATAGGGATTGGGGAAGGAGACAAACTTAGCATAAGATTGTCTCACTTGTCTCTATGTAATTTTATTAATTTATTTTGTCAAAATGGGCTCAAAACTAAATGGGAATTTGTATGGGTATCCAAATGTCACCATTACATTTTTCCCCACTTTGAGGTACATGTGAATCCTAAAATGAGCATATATGATCATTCTTAGCCATGCATGAAAAGTAAATATTCAAACATATCAACATATAGGGTCCATGTAAAGTAATGGATCCATCTCAAATTATTCATGTGTTCCTCTCCTTGGTCTAGGCACTCCATAAGAACTTGCAAAAATAGAGAAAACATATGTAATAAGTATCTTCTATCACATAAGTGAACTAGGGACAAATTACCAATTTGCTTTAACTATTTAAGAGAATGTGAAAGGAGGAAAAAGAGAAGCAATTAGAATTTCACTTGTACAAAAGGTGATACTAAATGCTCTACCTAGTGCAATGATAATAATTTGGTATGACACCTCAAGCATGACCATCCAATGTGATCAAGATCCATCTAGTTATGGTAATGAGTCTCTATCTAGCATAACATGCTATTTGAAATCTCAACATAGGAAATTTAGTGTTATTATATGCCCCTCCAATTGGTTACATACAACATATGCAAGGAATTAGAGAGAGAAAAATAGCACATGAAAAGTACATTTAATCTAAGGAGATGTAAGCATGTAAGCACATAGATCATGTAAAACCATGTAATAAGAACCATAGATAGAATCATGTTACAAGAAAGTAGGTGTCACAACCCATCCTTTAAGACTTAATTATCTGATACTTATAATAATTAATTAATGATATGTTTGGAACAATATTAAATTATTGTTAATTATTTTGATAATATATATTTTGAAGTGTTGGGAAACAATAATTGATCATTGTGAATTTCAACTATTTTATATTGAAAGTATTAATGTTCAATTATTATTGATTGATCATTTTATTCCTGACAAGGACTAATTATCTGATGTTGTTTCAATGAGTGACATAGGGATAATTGACACTCTCTTGTAGAGAGAGAGAGTATCATCAAGGAGAGGGAGTTTAGTAGTCATGGAAGCGAATGGTCATGATGGAAATCTTTCACACATGCACACAGGAAATAATTTTAATTTTTTGATGATTAATTATAAATGTGTGTATGTGTGTGTCGCATATTGATATGAATTTTAGACTAAATAATTATTTTGATAGAAAATAGTCTTTTATATTATAGAATTAAATATTTTTGCATGCTTATGGAAATAAATTAAATGTTTTAATAGCTAGAGAGTTGTCAAAATAATTAATAGTAGAATCATTTTTTTAAATTATTTCATGGGAGTTTTTATTCTGTTAGTTAAATTAAAGGGGGCCTTAAATTAGAAAATAGTAGGCGGGATAGGAAAGTGGTGTAGTGGCAATGAATTGTTTTTTCTATTTTAATTTTGAACAAGATTCTAGAAAGATGCTCTGTGAAATCTTTTAAAATAGTAAAGTAAAATACAAAGAGGGAGGAAAGGAAAAAGGAAGAGAAAAGCTAGGGGAAAAAGCAGAAATATTTTGAATATGTTTTTGTTTTTGTAAGACATTTTTTGATTATTTCCATTCCTTGGTTCATTGATATTTTGAATGCTTTTATCTGTGCATTTGCTTGTAAATTTTTAAATTATCCATGTGCTTGCTTGTTGTGGTATTTGAGATTACACCTACAAATTATTTTTTCTATAAGGGTTTTAATTCCATTCCATCCTTATATCAATATTTGTTCTACAATCTTTGTTTATTCTTAAAGCCTTCTTTTGTTGCCATGACTACACCATTTCATTAGTATTTAAACAAAATCATTTTACATTATGGATCTCCTTGTTATATCTGCAACCTTGGCTCTTGTTTTGTGCCTTGATTATGCTTCTTTAGTACACCATAATGAAGTTTAATAAACCCTTTTGTGCAGAATCTACAACCAAACATTTTACTCTTTATCCTTGTGCCATTGTTGGGCATGTAATAATCTTCAAATGTTTAATACATTTATCTTCCTATGTGCCTTGAGTGCGCCCCTATATTGCACTATACATAAAGGTTCTTTTCAAACCCTTCTTCAAATCTGTTACATACTTTTACAGTGTCCTCTGCATAATATAAAATGGCATCTCCATATGCTTTGCTAGAGCCTTCTAATGCAAGAGCACCCGGGCATATACGCAATCCTACGTCAACAAAAAAATGATATTTAAGTTATGCTTGGTTTTTCTTGGTTGTTGTTTTAGTTTGTGATTACGATGTGTTGGCAGTTTGTCGCAGTTGATGGCGAGCATTTGTCGCACTATCACGTTGTCATTCTTGGTTCAGTTTGGGATGGTGATGGTATGTCACGATTGAGTGTTGGTGACCAACATCCTTGTTGCCATATGTTTGCTGAAATGTTGTGAAGGAACTATGCTATGTCGACAGAGCACTTTGGTGACAAAGTGAGTCCGAAAGAGATGTGTAGAGGTAAATTCCTTCGAAGCATGGTGTATGGAATGTGAATTGACATTTAACTCTCCAATGCTTGGGTGATGTGTTAACACATGAAATCAAAATCAATAACATTTAATGTTAAACCTTCATGGGCTCTTACTAGCCATGACTTGATTTGGGTGACTCAGTAAAAAAATCTAATTTAAAATCTATTTTCATGTTTCCTTTTGGAGGGTGATGGTTTATGACTGCAAAAGGATGTGTGGCTAGTTCAATGGGCATCCATCTATGGTGATGTTAATATTTCTTTTTGTTGGATAACTCCAAGATGCAACCTCAATAGTTTTGACATATATCATTCTTCCTTTGTGAAACGTATCTTATATGTGGTGTGAAGGTTTAATTTCCTTGTGTTAATGTATGTAAAAGCTTTGAGGTAGTGCACAATAGTATTTACTTGGGAGGATGTCACATTTAAATTCTTTGGTTTGAATTTTCAACTAAAATACCATACTGAATTTTCATATTGAGGCGATGTATATATTGTTGTTATGAACTTTGAATAGGAGAGGTATCGATGGGAGGAGAAGGGTCGATTTGGAAGGGAGTTCGACAAAAATTACAGAAAACTAAAATACACTCAATAGTACATAAAGGAAGATTGAGGGTATTTGGTTGGGGTTCACTGTAGAAGTAATTGAGGAAAACATACACTGTATGGACAAAAGGGATTCGGCCAAGGTGTGGAGGAGTGAGATCACTACAGAGTGTTACAATATGTATTGCAAATGCAAAGCAGAGATTAATGAAGAGGAGATTTCACTAGGGAAGTGAAACCAAAGGTAAATAAGAGTAACACATTGTGTTACAAAGTGAGTGGACTAGGAAGAAGAAGTTTTGAATTTATGTCTAATTGTATTTGTTTCTTTAAAAAAACTTTGCATATAATAAAATGAAAACTGCCAGCAAATAAATGGCTTTGCAATTGTGTGCTCTATTTTGAAATTTTCTGTTAAAAAATGAATGTGCTTGAGTTATATTATGGTCTTCTTGTGATCAATTTGGTGATATTGCTGCTATTGTTGGCTGTCTGGTAAGACCCTCAAGCTAGGTTGCAATAAGTGGTATTATAGTTGGTTCAACACTATGTTGGAGGAAGAACCCTAAGGAGTTTGTTGTGGGTGTGTGTGAGGACAACAAGACCCACAATTGCAGAGGGTTATGGACATGGCACAAAAAGGGTGTGGTGGACAAAGATGACCACATAATGGGATATGGAATGTTGACCATGAGGTATTCACAAAAATGATGAGATGCCTCAAAGCTAGATTAGCAGCAAGGTTGGAGGCAACAGAAGTGATACAACGGAGAGGAATTCCTGTAGTAGATATCAATGATGATGAGGTTGAAGATGAAGCATCATAAATTGATTTGGAAGATGATCATAGAGATGAAGCAGAAGGGAGATTTTTGAGAGATATGGCTAGACTTTATAGCAAGCCAAAATTGGACCCCCTAGCTTCAACGACAATCTAAATCTGAAAGAATTAGTAGATTGGATATCAAAAATGGAGAAGTGTTTTGACTTGGAGTCAATTGAGGACCCAAAAAGGGTGAAGTATGCTAGCACAAAGATGAAGGGACATGTGTCCTTATGGTGGGAGAATGTACAGATTGAAAGACAATGAAGAGAGAAAGAGAAAATCAAATCATGGGAGAGAATGGTGACGAAGTTGAAGGCAAAATTTCTGCCTATGGATTATCAAATCAACCTATTCAAGAGGCTGTAAAACTTGAAACAAAGAGAAGAATGTACAAGAGTACACTGAGGAGTTTTATAAGTTGAGCATCTAGGCAAGGCATGTAGATGTTGATGCAGAAAAAGTATCAAGGTATGTGAATGGTCTTCATAATTCAATTCAAGATGAAATGAACATGCTTCGAGTAACTAGTGTAGAAGAGGCATACCAATATGCCTTGAAAGTAGAGGAGAAACTTGCAAGAAAAAACAAAACAATTCCCATGGTAGAGGTATATTTTTGAGAGGAAGAGGACAAAATAGTAGTGGTAGAGGTTACCAAAACAAGCAAGATGAAGCAAGTACATCTCACATGGGTATGCAAGAAAACAAAGGAAGAGGAGAATCTTCTGGAGGAAGAGGATATTATTCTCATGGTAGAGGATACTTTGGAAGAGGTAGATGAAGAGGATTTGGAGGTACATGCTTTCAATGTGGAGAGATGGGTCATAGGGCATTTGAATGCCCACAAATATAGTAGAATAATGGAAAAGGGAAGGAAGTAAGAGTTCATGTAGCACAGGCTGAAAGTGAGATTGTGGCTACACCAAATTATGGAGAGGGTCCCAAAGATGGAGAGTCCCTAATTCTGTGAAGGAATTTGTTAAATCCCCCAAAAAAGAGAAAGTGGAACCAATTCAAAGAAGAAATATATTTAGAACAAGGTGCAAGGTGGGTGGAAAGTGTTTTAAAGTCATAGTAGACAGCGGTAGCATGGATAACATTGTATCTAAAGAGATGGTGGAGAAACTAAAATTGAAAAGACTAAAACATCCCAGCCCATATCGAGATTCATGGTTGCAAAAGGATCATAGTTTGATGGTATGTGAGCAATGCCTTGTGAGTTTTCAAATTGGAAACTATGGATAAATAATATGTGATGTGATGCCAATGGATGCATGCCATCTACTTTTGGGAAGGCCTTGGTAATTTTATAGAAGAGTTGTTCATGATGGATGGACAAACACATACCAAACCAAGAAAAATGGAAAAAAGTACACCCTAAATCCAATAAAAGATATGGAAGAAGAAGTGGAGAACAATTCAAAGGTTTGTTTTGTATCTGGAAAATAGTTTTGAAAGACTTGAAAGGAGGGGGAACATGTTTTTCCATCATTCCAAAGCTTGCAGCAGTTGGGACAATGAAGGAAAATGAAGAGATACCAATGGAAGTTTAAATTTTTTTGGAAGAATATGATGACATATTGATGATGGAGATTTTTGATGGATTGCCACCAATGAGGAGCATAAGCCATTGCATGGATTTGATTTCTGATGCAAGTTTTCCCAACAAGGCACTGAATAGAATGATGCCTATGGAGAATGCAGAAATAAATAGGCTAGTACAAGAGTTGCTAGATAAGGGGCTGATTAGGGAGAGGCTGAGTCCATGTGTTGTCCCAGCAGTCTTGACACCAAAGAAGGATGGTGAATGGAGGATGTGTAGAGACTCAAGAGCCATAAACAAGATAACCATCAAATACTAGTTTCCCTTGTTGTGAATGGATGATATGATGAACTATTTGAGTGGACCCAACTACTTCACCAAAATTGATTTGGGGAATGGATACCATCAAATCAGGATAAGAGAGGGAGATGAGTGGAATACTTCCTTCAAAATGAAGGATGGATGTATGAATGGATGGTGATGTCATTTGGTTTGACAAATGCACCAAGCACCTTCATGAGGTTGATGATTGAAGTGTTGAAACCCTACATTGGCAAGTTTGTCATTGTGTATTTGGATGATAGTTTGATCTTGAGCAAAACAAAAGAACATTTGCAACATGTTAGGGCAGTTTTGCAAAGGCTCAAAGAAGAGAAATTGTTATTGAATGTGAGAAAGTGTAGCTTCATGAAAGAGGAGTTAGTGTGCTTGGGATTTGTTGTCTCTGAAAGTGGATTGAAAATGGATCCAAAAAAATGAGGGTAATTATGGATTGGCCTTCACCAAGGAGTATGTTTGAGGCAGGAAGCTTCCATGGAATAGTGAACTTCTCTAGGAAGTTCATTTGGAATTTCAGTGGTATTTGTGCTCCTATTACAGAAACTATGAAGGGTAATAGAAAAGAATTTGGTGGATAGTAGAAACAAAGCAAAGTTTCAAGTTTTTGAAGACAAAAGTGATGGAACAACTCGTGTTAGCACTCCCCAGTTTTGGAAAAGTGTTCCAAGTTTATTGTGATGTAAGTGGGATAGTGATTGGAGGAGTCTTGAGTCAAGAGGGCAGACCAATAGCATATTTCAATGAGAAGTTGAACGAGGTGAAAAGAAAATACTCCATGTATGACCATGAGTTTTATGCCATTGTACAAGAACTTAAGAAGTGGCAACACTACTTGCTACTGAAGGAGTTTATTTTGTACTTTGACCATCATGCATTACAGTTTATAAACAACCAAGGTAAGCTAAATCAAAAGCATGTGAAGTGGGTTGAGTTTCTTCAAAGTTATTCATTTGTGTTTAAACATAGAAGTGGGAAATTCAATAAAGTGGCTGATGCATTGAGTTAGAGGTGTTTGTTGTTGAATGAGATGAGAGTAAATGTTGTTGGTTTTGACTTTATGCGGGAATTAGATGAGGATGATGCTGATTTCAAAGAGGCATGGGTAGCATGTAACAATCTCATGGAGAGGGATAGAACTCCATGGTTGGAGCATCTTGTTCAAGAGGGTTTGTTGTTCAAGGGGAAGAGATTGTGTGTACCTCATGGTTCAATGAGGGAGGATTTGATAAGGGAAAAACATAGCAGAGGTTTGAGTGGCCATTTTGGAGTGGACAAAACTTTGGTACAACTAAATGAAAGTTATTATTGGTTGGGGATGAGTGCAAATGTAAAGAAGATGGTGTAAGGTTGCATGGTGTGTCAATATGCTAAAGGAGTAAGGCAAAATATAGGGTTGTATAAGCCATTGCCAATACCAGAGAGACCGTGGGAACACATCAACATGGATTTTGTTTTGGGGTTACAATGAACACAAAGAGGTAAAAATTCTATTTTTGTTGTGGTGGATAGGTTTTCTAAGATGAATCATTTTATGTCATGTCAAAAGTGTAATGATGCTTCTCACATAGCTACTTTATTTTTCAAGGAGGTAGTTAGATTGCATGGCTTGCCGAAGAGTATTATTTCAGATCAAGACACCAAATTTGTTGGTAATTTTTGGTGAACTTTGTGGAAGAAGATGGGAACACAATTAGGGTTTAGTTCGGCCTATCATCCACAAACTAAAGTTTTGGATAGAAGTTTGGGAAATTTGTTGAGGTGTTTGGTAGGTGACAAACCATATCAATGGGACTTGGCATTAGCACAAGCATAATTTGCCTACAATAACTTGATCAATCAAAGTGTGGGAAAGAGTCCATTTCAAATTGTGTATGGGTACAACCTTAGGCGTGTGGATGAGTTGAGAGATACTGTAGGTTTGGGTGGAAAGAGTGTTGTAGCAGAAGACTTTGCAAAATATATCCATGATTTGCACAAGGAAGTGAAGGAGAACTTGGAGAAGAGTGTCATCAAATACAAAGAGTATGCTGATATGCATTAGAGGGAGCAGGAATTTCAGATTGGTAAGTTGGTGATGGCACATTTGTGGAAGGAGAGGTTCCCACAAGGAACATATGACAAGCTGAAGTGGAAGAAAATAGGCCCATGTAAGATTTTGTGGAAGTTTTCATCAAATGCATATGAAATTGAGCTTCCAACAGGTATAGATATTTCTCCAATATTTAATGTTGTTGATTTGTATAAGTACTATGAAGGAGAGACAAGTGGACATGGGAGTACACATTTAGTTTTGCAAGATGCACATGAATGGATTCAAAAGTTGCCTAAGAAGAAATTTGAAGTTGACAAGGTAAGTGATTCTTGTGTAGCCAAAAGGATAAGAGGCAAAGAGTATTGGGAATATTTAATTTGGTCCATTGGAAGAACTGAGTAGGTAATGAAGCTTCATGGGTCAACATTGTAGCTTTGGTGAAATTTGGGATTCCAATCCCAGATTTTCCAAAATGCTCATGAGTTCCAAATTCATGAAACATTTTCCTACCTAGAGTGTCTGATGCAGGAGCACCTAGTTGTATATGCAATCTTGCATCAACAAAAAAAATGATATTTTAGTTTTGCTTGATGTTGTCTTGGTTATTGTTTCAGTTTGTGATTCTGAGGTGTTGGTAGTTTGTCATGATTGATGGCAATCATTTGTCGTACTATCATGTTGTCATTCTTGGTTTAGTATGGGATGGTGATGGTATGTCACGATTGAGTGTTGGTGACTGACATCCTTGTTGCCATAATGTCGTGAAGGAACTGTGGTGTGCCGACAGAGTGCTTTGGTGACAAAGTGAGTTTGAAAGAGGTGTGTAGAGGTAAATTCCTTGGAAGTATGGTGTATAAAATGTGAATTGGAATTTAACTCTCTGATGCTTGGGAAATGTGTTAATACATGAAATCAAAAGCATTAACATTTAATGTTAAACCTTCATGGGCTCTTAGTAGTCGCAAATTGATTTGGGATATAAAAACTTGTTTTCTTGTTTCCATTTGGAGGGCAATGGTTTGTGACTGCATCAAAAGGATGCACAACTAGTTCAATAGGCAACCACATGTGGTGGTGTTAATATTTCTTTTTGTTGGATAACTCCAAGGTGCAACCTCAATAGCAATTATGTTTTCTTTGACATATATCATTCTGAAGCATGGCTTATATGTGGCGTGAAGGTTCAATTTCTTTGTGTTAATGTATGTAAAATCCTTGAGGTAGTGTGCAATAGTATTTACTTGGGAGGATGTCACAATTAAATTCTTTGGCTTGAATTTTCAACTGAAATACCATATTGAATTTGCATATTAAGGTGATGCCTCATATACTATTGTTAAAAAGTTTAAATAGGAGAGGTATCGATGGGAGGAGAAGGGTTGATTTGGAAGGGAGTTTGACAAAAATTATAGAAAACTAAAATACACTCAACAGTATAAAGGAAGATCTAGGGTATTTGGTTGGGGTTCGCTATAGAAGTAATTGAGGAAAACATACAGTTTATGGACAAAGGGGTTTGACCAAGGTGTGGAGGAGTGAGATCACTATAGAGTGTTGCAATATGTATTTCAAATGTAGAGGAAATATGAATGAAGAGGAGATTTTGCTAGGGAAGTGAAACTAGAGGTAAATAAGAGTAATTCATTATGTTACAGAGTGAGTCGACTAGGATGAAGATTTTTTGAATTTCAAAATAAAAAAAAAGTCTACATATAATAAAATGAAAACTACCAACAAATAAATGGCTTTACAATTGTGTGCTCTATTTTGAAGTGTTATGTTTAAAAGTGAATGTGCTTGAGTTATATTGTGGTCTGCTTGTGATCAATTTGGTGGTATTGCTTCTAGCATTGGCTATCTGGTAAGACCTTCAAGCTAGGTTGCATTACCTTCTCTTCCTATTGAACCCCTTTATTCTCTTTTTCTTATTTAATTATCAATCAATATTTCAATTTAGTCTACAACTTCTTATGAAAATATTCTATCTATAGACTTCATTGAGGTTGACTCATCCTCTTTGGCATCTAGGAGGTGATTCCTCTATTCCTGGTGCTTCGTATGAGACATTTTATTATTACCTATTATATTTTCTATATTGATTGATTCCTTGTTAATCATTCTTTATAAATATATACATCTATTGGTGCATCTTGTAAATTATATCATACCTTGTTTGAACTTCCTCTTTGTTGTTGGAAAAAGACTGTGGAAATATCCTTTCACTTGTCAATTACTTTTGCTTTATTCCTAAGATAGACTTGTTTCCATATCAATCCTAAATAATCCAATGAAATGCTTTCAACATATGGCTTCTTCTTGTCATTTGGAATTTACTAAAGACCTATTTTGTTGAAACATGGTTAATTAACTAATTAGTTAAATTAATACTTTTTAAAAAAAATTTACAAATTCCTTATCTTGAAAATTGGAATTAGCAATGTGATTTAAATTAAAATCAAGAGTAGAAGGTAGAGATATATCATAGTATAATTGTTTTGTTAGAAATGAAGGTGCAAACTACATAACAGAAATGTGATTCAAACCCTATTTATGTCCTCTAAAAAATGTAGAATCAATGGATATTACAACAGAAATAAAACCCACTACACAGAAATAACATCCATTAAGAACTGAACACATAACACAGAATGTAACGTGGAGAAAACCCTTTCAAGTAAAAAACTCCACCAAGAAAAGAGGCTCCAAGTTGTATTATCTTCAAATATGAGATTATAATACATGCACTTCCTCTTCTTCTTAAGTCTTCAATCCAGTGGTGCATGTTACTCTCAACTCTCCTAAAAATGTAGTACAAATATCCTTATAAAAGGGGGTTGTCTTCTAGGGCAAGAAAACTGACATAATATTGACCATTAGATTTGTGACCTAATGACGAACGGTCTAGATTTACAATGATATAATATAAATAAAATGTGGTTTCAGAGGTGCCGCCCCCGAACCCCTATCGGGACGCGTACCCTCAAACCCTTCACCAGGGGGATGATCCCCTCAAACTTCTCGCAAAGGGGAAACCCCCTTGCTACCCCCCATCATGAACGAATTAGCATCAGGTACTAGATATAAACATGCGGCTAAAACAAGATTGCTACTAGTGAAACCTTTCATCCCTTATGGGTGATTTACAAAAAAATAATATGAATAATAAATTACATAGGATTTACAAGGTTGATGGAACCTTAGTCCTAACATTCTCCTACTTGACATCATACATTTTAAATACCCATAGGAAAATAATAAAATAATCAAGCACTAGAAACAAGGCGCATGGCCTCTTTGCACCAAACAAATTTCTTTGTGCTCATAGGCTTGGTCAAAGCATTTGTAACATTCTCTTGAGTGTCTACCTTCTTTAGATCAATCTATCCATTTGTAACCATTTCTCAAACAAAGTTATATTGTACATCAACATGCCTAGTCTAACCATGATACATAGGATTCTTAGCCAAATAAATAGCACTCTGGCTATCACAACCAATCTAAATGATCCTGCGATCAAAACCAATACATGTACACAATCTCTTCAACCAAACTGCCTCCTTAGAGACATGGGTAGCATCTATATACTTTTCTTCGGTGGTGGACAAAGAAACCATGGGCTACCTTTTTCTCATCCAACTTACTGCTTTGCTAAACAAAGTAAACACATAGCCATTGGTGGACCTTCGACTATCTAAGTCACCTACCTAATCTGCATCAACAAATCCCTATATATCCAAAGTTTTGTCAACATTGTCAATACCAGAATAAACCAAACAGTAATAAGGAGTACCTGCTAGATATCTAAACACCCTCTTTGCATAATTCTAATGCTATCTACTAGGGTCACACATAAATCTACTCAAAACTCCCACTGCTTGGGCAATATCTAGTCTAGTGCAAACCATTGCATACATCAAACTCCCTATAACACTAGCATATGACACATTAGTCATATCCTCTAAATCATTCTCATTATTTGGACACATATTTGATGAAAGCTTAGTACCAAAGGGTAAAGGAACTCTAACTAGGTTACAGTCCTACATGCTAAATCTCTGCAAAATGGTATTCAAATACTTTGTGATAACCAAATCTTTCTGTTACCTCTATCCCTTTTTATCTCCATCCCCAAAATATACATGGCCACTCCAAGATCCTTCATTTTGAATGCACCTAAAAGTTGGGCTTTCAATTCACTAATCACACCCTTAGTATTGTTGAAAAATAACATGTCATCAATATACAATGTAATGATCAGAATAGAATCATTAATACAATGAATGTAAACACAGTGATCCTCCTCACTTCTAACAAAATCCAATTTCAACACAAATGAATCAAATTTTTGGTACCACATTCTGGGGGACTATTTCAGACCATAAAGAGACCTCTTTAATATGCAAACCCAATGTTCTTTCCCTTTTACCTCAAAACTTATAGGTTGTTGCATGTAAATTGTTTCCTCAAGATCTCCATGCAAAAATATAGTCTTAACATCCATTTTCTCTATTTCCCAATCAAAAGCTACAGCAATGGATAAAAGAAATCTAATAGAAGTTAACTTAGCAATAGGAGAGAATATTTTACTGAAATCAACTCCCTCTCTCTAGGAGTAGCCCTTGGCTACCAGTGTAGCCTTGTACTTCTCCAATGAACCATCTTCTCTAAACTTCTTCTTGAAGACCCACTTGCAACCTATTGCCTTTCTTCCTTTGGGGAAATAAACAAGATCCCAGGTGTTGCAAGAGTCTAAAGCCATCATCTCCTCCTGCATGGCTAACTACCAAGATTCACTATCATCTGCATGAATAGCTTCCCTATTGGATCTAAGCTCATCATCATTACTTAATAAAGAAAATACATAATAAAAATTTGGTGGGCTATACCTGTCAACTGGGTTATGTTGTCTTGTGGATGTTATTAGAGGTGGAGTAATAGACTCTTCATGTTCTTCTATATGTTCATCTATACCAACTTCTTCTGTTACAATAGATTCTTCCTCATCAGAACTTTCACTCGAGTCTTCTTCTGCTTCTTCAGCCCCCAATCCATCATTATGTTCTTCCTAAGGTGCATCTGTTGGAAAGAGACACTGCTAGGCATGATAAGTGTTGTCATTGATGGCAACTAAGTCTCTCTACACATCCAGATACATAATTTGCCCAGACTAGAAATCAAATTGAAGATCTGTCTAAGTTTGGGAAGTCAAGAATAGAGTGTGTGACAGGGTCTGGTATCTTGGTCCGGATCTCCTCAGGAGTAGATCAGAGTTTGCTATGGATCTGAGGGAGTCATAAGCATTGTCAAGAAAATCTAAATCTAGAATTTTGGCCTCTGGTAATGGAAGAGTCAATAGTTATTAACATCTGAGCATCGAGTTAATAGTTTGATAGAACAAATAGAAAAAGAACAGGCCGACATTGTAATTGAACTTTGTTCTGGATGTATGGAAGTTGTTGGTTGGACAAGTTGTGTTGATCAGTGATAGTAGCTGACCTGACTAATGATTTGTGAGTGTAATTTTTGGTCCACGTCTCAAGTTATGCATGGATCTAGCCGACAGAGAAGAGTATTCAATAAAGTTCCAAGTGTTCTTGAAGCAGACTAAAAAGTAATTAAAGATCAAGATGCGGATATATATAGCCGATGGATTTGGATTATTTTGGTGTGTGTGTGTTGTGAACATGGAGTAAAAGAGAAAAGAGCAGAGATCTAAGATTCAGATGAAGGAAGAACAATAAATAGAGTAGAGTGAAGATGAAATGTGTAAGATTAGTGTTTTGTGCCTAACCAAAACTGAATTCATGCATTAGTAGATGCTTCTCATCAGTTCAAAATCTCTGGTATTCTCTTATAATCATTTGTAGATAGTGAGCCCGAATGTATGTGCATTCTCATTTGTAAAAATACTTTTAACAAGGTATTAATTTTTGTGGGTTAACCCCCACTGTGGTTTTTCCCTTAATTAGGTTTCTATGCTAAAAATCATGGTGTCAAGTGTGTTATTTATGATTCTACTCATATGTTATTTATTCATGCTTTAATGTTTATTTGATTGTAAGTTCTAAAAGAAGATTAAAAGCAGAAATGTTTAAATTGTGTGATAACTTATTCACCCCCCCTCTCAGTTGTCCAGACTAATTCCAACAATTGGTATCAGAGCGAGGTTCCTTTAAAAGAGCCTAATAGCTTAAGGAAAGATCTTGGAAGGAGTTTTAATGGGTTCACTCAAAGATCAACTTCAGTTGGCCCTAGAAGATCTTGTTTAGTCTAAAGCAGAAATCAGTAATCTAAGAGGTGAAATTAAAGATGTTGATGATACAATTGATATATTAAAAGACAAATTAAAAAAATCCATGGAAATGAAAAAGGAGCTACTTCTACAGTTATCCAATTTAACTGAAGAAAATGGCATGAATGAAGCTTTGGAAGAAAAGACAAGGGAATGTGAGAAGCTGTCAAAAGAAGTTGTTGTTCTAAAAATTGAGATGGAATCTAGGGTAATGAGGCTAACCAAAGAAATTGAGTAAAGGAAGAAGACTGAAGAAGACTTGAATCAAACTCTAAAAGAAAGAATTGATGAGTGTTATATATTAGACAGTATAGCTGGCCATCTAAAGTCTGATCTACAAGAAAGTAGAGACAATGAAAGAGATCTTGAAAGACAAATTGTCATTCTTAGACATGACCTAGAAGTTGCAAATGAATACAAGGAGAAGTTCAAGATAAGTTCAGCCAAACTTGAAGTAATACTTGAGGGTCAAAAAAAGGCTAATGACAAGCATGGTCTTGGATATGAGAAAGGTGAAAGCTCTGGATCTGGACAAAGAAACTCTCAACCAAGGAATGAGAGATACAAGTCTAGAAGACCTCCTGTAAGACAGCCTAATGCTCAAAGATATCCATCATTCAATGGAAATTGTTTCAATTGCAATAAATTTGGCCATAAAGCTACTCAGTGTAGAAATAGAGTAAATCAAAATGGTCCATCCTTCTCTAGTCAATGCTTCAAGTGTAAGAGGTATGGTCATAGATCAAATGAATGCAAAAGTATGAATAATGCTAACAATATGGGAATTGGAAATTCTTTCAATGGTTACTATTTTTCTTGCAATGGGTTTGTACACATGGCTAATCAATGCAGATCAAGAGGAAGTCAAGTTCATAAGAAAGGAAATGTTGTGTGCTTTAATTGCAATAAATCTAGTCATATTGCAAGATTCTGCAGAAGCAAGAACAATGGAAGAAGAGATCTGGTAAATAGAAAACTGGATGAGTAGAGACAAGACAAAGGCAAAAGAAAAATTGAGGAGAATGAGATCTAGAATGAAATGAGCAAGACTTGGGTCAAGAAAACAATTGTGAACCATAGTAATGGGTCTGCACTAGAATCCAGTGTTGATAATTCCTCTGGAAATTAAATTAGGAGCATTGGCTTAGGGGAAGCTGCATTGAAAATCAAATCCCCTAACCAATAAGTAGGTGCCTGAATCTAGCACAATGAGAAAAGAGATCTTGGACTGCTTCAGATCATTTGGAAGGATTTCTGGAAGAGAAGAGGTAGATATGGCAAATTACAAAGTAATCCATGAGAAACTATTCAACAAACAGAGATTGATGACTCCTCTATTTCAGAAGAGAAGCAAATAAAAAAAGTAGATATAGAAATGGTGGACCAAATTGATGATGCAGGTGATACTCTAACTCCTCTTGACCAATCAGAAAAGGAAGATAATGTTGAGAATACTACTGCCACACTAGATCCTTTGGACTAGATTTTAGATGGTGAGGACAAAGGAGAGAATCCCACTGTAGATGATATAGAGAAAGGTGAAGCAGAGAAAGAGAAATAAGAGAGTAAGGATGAGAAAACAAAAGAAGATGGTGCAAATGTTGAAGCACCCAAACAAGATAGTCTAGAGAAAACCCAAGAAGAGGAAAGTGTTCCAAAAATTATTGCAAGAGACACTGCAAATGTAATGAAAAGTCTTCTAGATAAGGAGATGCTTGAGTTTGATGAACCTGAATTACTCCAAGGACCATTTAATCTAGATGCTCTCTCTCTAGTACAAGTGATGAAGATTGCATTGGTTTTTCTTTTGAATCAGCATTAGGGTTAGACAGTTCTAATGCACAGGCAGATTCAGCCAACAAAATACAGGAGGTTGCGTGAGCTCCTCCCCTTCACTTATGGTTCTACTGCACCAAGGGGGGTGTCCCTATTTGATAAAGATATGACCTTAACTAGATCAATAACAGAAGGATTTAACTTGACAGCAACAGGCAAAATACTCTCATGTATGGACCAAGATTTGTGTAACAAATCACAAGGTTGGCAACATTCTTGGGCATATGTGTCTGGTTAGTGATGAGAGCATGCAGGGGTTTCCTTGTCCTACTCCTACAACTAACAGGTTGGAAGGATGAAATGGTTTGATTTGATGTTTGGATGCAAACCTGGACCTGGTGTATAACCTCAACACAGAGCTAGATTGGTACCTATCCAGGGCTTGGAGTCGGTAGACATACACCTGTGAATGATCAGCATGAACACAATAAAACTAAATTTCAAGGGGATTTTGTGGCATCTGCCTTACAGATACCTCCCAAAACAAAGTGTTAAGTTATTCTCTACTTATGGCATCCCTATTGTAGTATATCTTTCCCAATACTTAATCTGAAAACACTTTAATCTACCCCTTGAGCAGAAGTTGAAAGATCGAGCATTCAATACAGGAATTCTATATTCTAGAATACTAGACACCCCTTAGATATCTAGATTCAGAAGGACACATGCAATACTGGAGACAGAATTAACAAAACACATGCAAATACAACATTACTCATATAACATCAATCATGAAATCAGTAGATTCATGCATGAGACATACAACAAGAGATACATAAACTCACAAGACCTCCTCCACAGAGCGACCAAAACTAGTCGTATCTTATTATAGAGCCAGATATGTCCAGTTTTCAACAACCACAGAAAGAGTAACACAGTCTGCTTAAAATAGCCAGAAGGTGTACCTACAACAATTAATTACATGGCCCATCTAAAAATTTGCCAGATACATCCCTTCTGAGGAAAATGGCCTATAAAGATTAAATGCAGCAGGGGACAAAACATGGAGAGGCAAGAAAAGGACGAGAAGCAGATGAACTCGAGCCTTGTGCCACCGTTGAAGAATTTTCTTGCCATAAATCAGGTACATGGTTGTCAATCGTCGGCCCATGCCTCTGCATAATCTTGCCATTAATGGCTCAACCACCCACATCTTCTCATGGAGACTGTCGCAATGCCCAAATGGAAATTTCCTGCTCAAAACACACCTGAAGGCACAAGAGAAACCCACACTCCAACTTTAAAACACGGCCGTCGATCCTTCCATCGCTTGAAAATTGATGGCACCAAATTCATGTTGAAAAGTCATCGTCTTGTGAGAATGTGCCATGTAGGCACCCAATACATACATGCTCTACACTGCATATCACGCCATCGGCGTGATCAAGACTATCAGGAAGACTTTCATACCTGCATGATTTAAAATCCCACATTTGTCCTGCAGAGACCACTCTAACACCATATAAGCAGGGCCGCTAGCAAACCAAGTGTCGAGCGTTTTGCCCCGCTCGACCCACGAACCCTCAGCCAAAAGCTCATCACCCTGACATACACCATCGGAGCAACCAAAAACCCTCTGGCCGACACCATGTGTTACACCGATGACCACACAACATAAAACCCATCAGGCAAAGAAACCCTATCGGCCCAACTCTCCACATCTCCATCCGATGCACCAGGTCCTCCCGATGGCACTACAAGCTACACACTGTTGGTGAGACCAAGACCATCGGAGCGATAAGAAACACCCTCGCCGATAACACATGTCACCCCGATGACCACTTCCGTCGGCTAGACCAATTGCATCAGTGAACACTCCGCGAACCTCCTCGATACGCAGTGTCACACCGATGCCTCCTCCATCGGCACGACCAACCTGTCAGAGCAACACTCCACAGTCCACCCGATACACCACATCATGTCGATGGCCACACAACCTTGAAAACCTTCAAACCACCCGTCATCTCCATCAGCCAGAGTATCCCCGTCGGTGGAACATCAATTTCAGTCGCCAATAACAAAATTCACACCGATGAACACACACACAAAAGCTTCAAACCACAATCCATTGACCGTACACCAACCATTGGCAGACCTCTCGCCAGCTCGCCCAATAGGCAAAGTCACCCCGATGAAGGATCATCGGCCAAACACAAGGCATCGGAAGAAGATCTCCTGGCTGCACTGATGCGAGAAGTCACCCCGATGGCAGATCATGATGACCCCCTCCTAAAGAAATATGATGCTGATGCTGAAAAACACTGAGGAGCCCCAAAACTTAGAAATTTTTTGGGAAGGTGCCTACATGAAAATTGCTCGAAAGCTGACAGTCAATTCAAGCACCAACAGATTGCATCCTTCACTCAAGCCAGGGCCAGAGAGAAGCTTTTAAAATCTCACATGGAGGATAGTGAACTATTAAGGCTTACAATTGGAATCTTGGAGAAGCTATTGCCAACCTATCAAAAGAGTCCATCAGATTCCCCCTCTGGTCACCTAAAGAATCTTGTAAATGCTATAAGTACACATTTTGAGTCTTTTGAAAAATCTATAGAGGTGAAAGTTCAGAAGGAATTTTTGGATAAGAAATTTAGTGAAGTACAAAATCTAATAAGAAATGATAGGATGATACTCAATATTAGCATGAGGAGTATTTAGAATGCTTTAAATGATGGAAGTGATATGTACAAATTCTATCTATCATGGCCCAAAGTTAGTGAAGATATTGAGAAGAAGATAAAGGAGCAAGAACATAAATTGTCAAATCTTTCTCAAATTTTTGATCCTCTAACAGTTTTGCCTATAAGTCAAGAATGTCAAGTAATTAGCTTGACAAATGAGATAAAGAGGCTTGTTAAAGAAAAAGGTAACATTATGAAGAGAATGTGTGAGCTTTGGGGATTGATTGCCCCCAAGTTAGAAACCATGTTTAATGCCTTATCAGAAGCTCAGACTACACTTCAGACAAGTAATCCTCTGGATCTGACTAAGGCAAAAGCATATGCATTTTTGCTAAGTGGACACATCTCAATTTTGGATGGAATGAAGGGAACTTGGGCCTCTTAACTTGTGCAATTGAAAAATAGTTTTGCAGACATTCTCAAGTTCATGTGAATAGAACTTAGTTATTAGTTGTACATATGCGGCACTATACATAGAATTTTTGGAGAATTTTAGCTTGCGGACCCCACCCTTTGCCATTGATGTCAAAGGGGGAGTGAATATTAGTGAAAAATGAGGAATCTAGAAAAGGGGGAGCACCAGAAACCAGTGTGAACAACAGTATGAAGCACAAGCAAATGGGGAGCTATTCCAACACTTAGTCATTTTTTTACTAAGTGTTGCCATCAATGCCAAAGGGGGATATTATTGGAAAGAGACACTACTAGGCATGATAAGTGTTGTCATTGATGGAAACTAAGTCTCTCTACACATCCACATTACATAATTTGCCCAGACCAGAAATCAGATTGAAGATCTGTCCAAGTTCAGGAAGTCAAGAACAGAGTGTGTGACAGGGTCCGGTATCTTGGTCTGAATCTCCTCGGGAGTAGATCAGAGTTTGTTGTGGATCTGAGGGAGTCATAAGCATTGTCAGGAAAATCTAAATCTAGAATTTTGTCCTTCAGTGATGGAAGAGTCAATAGTTATTAGCATCTGAGTATCAGCTAAACAGTTTGACAGAACATACAGAAAAAGAACAAGCCGACATTGTAATTGATCTTTGTTTTGGATGTATGGAAGTTGTTGGTTGGAGAAATTGTGTTGATTAGTGATAGTAGCCAACTTGACTAATGATTTGCGAGTGTAAGTTTTGGTCCACATCTCAAGTTATGCATGGATCTAGCTGACATAGCAGAGTATTCAATAAAGTTCCAAGTGTTCTTGAAGCTGACTAAAAAGTAATTAAAGATCAAGATGTGAATATATATAGCTGATGGATTTGGATGATTTTGGTGTGTGTGTGTGTTGTGAACATGGAGTAAAGGCTAAAAGAGCAGAGATCTAAGATTCAGATGAAGGTAGAACAGTAAACAGAGCAGAGTGAAGATGAAATGTGTAAGATCAGTGTTTTGTGCCTAACTGAAACTGAATTCATGCATTAGTAGATGCTTCTCATCAGTTCAAAATCTCTGGTATTCTCTTATAATCATTTGTAGGCAGTGAGCCTCTATTTGAGCAGTGAGCTCTAGGCAGTGAGCCTGAATGCATGTGCATTCTCATTTGTAAAAATACTTTTAACAGGGTATTAATTTTTGTGGGTTAACCCCCACCGTGGTTTTTCCCTTAACTTGGTTTCCACACTAAAAATCATGGTTTCAAGTGTGTTATTTATGATTCTACTCATATGTTATTTATTCATGCTTTAATGTTTATTTGATTATAAGTTGTAAAAGAAGATTAAAGGAAAAAATGTTTAAATTGTGTGACAACTGATTCACCCCCCCCTCTTAGTTGTCCAGACTAATTCCAATAGCATCTTCATGCTCTAATTCAAAATGCACTCTCTTCACCTTTTCTTCTTTTTCCTTTGGCTATTTAGGTTTTGAAATAATACTAAGTTCCCCTAAAATAACATCTCTAGAATAGATAATCTTTCAGGTTAGTGGATTCCAAAGCTTATAACCCTTTATATTATCACCATATCCAATGAAAGTACACTTTTCAGATTTTGGATCCAACTTAGTTCATTTTTCTTTAGGCACATGAACATAAGGCTCACAACCAAATACCCTTAAATGTGAAACACAAGGTTTCTTACTTGTCCACATTTCATAAGGAGTTGAAACAAGAGCCTTACATGGAGATCTGTTAACCAAGTAGTTCGCAATACACAGCTTCTACCCAAAAGCAGTTGTTCAACTATGATTCACTCAACATACTTCTGGCTCTTTCCATTATTGTCTAATTCATTCTTTATACCACTCCATTCTGCTATGGTGTATATGAAGTTGTCTTCTATCTAAAAATACCCGCATGCTTATAGAATTCATCAAATTCCTTAGAACAATATTCTCCTCCATTGTCAGATCTCAAAACCTTTATCTTATGATCTGATTATTTTTCAACTAAAGCTTTAAATTCCTTAAATTTAGTGAAAAATTCAGATTTGTGATGCATAAAATAAATCCACGTAAACATTGAGGCATTATCATTGAAGGAAACAAAATATCTAGATTTTCCAATTGATTCAACATCCACTGGACCAAAAACATCCAAATGAATAAGTTCTAATTTATCACTAGATTTATTATTGCCTTAAGGAAATGGAGATCTATTTTTTTTCCAAACACACAATGTTCACAGAATTTGAAACTCTCATCAGAATAGGATAAACCATCTAACAATTTTTTATTTAAGATAGTCTTTAAACTAGACTGACTTATCTGGCCCAATCTACGGTGCTCTAGAATACATGTATTTTTAGTATTAGCCTCAGATGCATAAGAAGCATTACAAACAATAGTGGCTTCTAGCTTAAATAGAGTTCCCAATCTTTTCCCCTTTGCTACCACCAAGTTTCCTCTCACCAATCTGTGACCATGCTTATCAAATGTCACATGCGTTCCCAAATCATTCAACTTTGAAACATAAATCAAATTTCTAGCCAATCTAGGAACATGTAAAACACAAGGGAGGGTTTTAATTCTCCCATCACTAAAACACAACATTACCTTCCCTCCATAGGATATGTATAGTTGTCTCTGAGGTACACATTTCCTCTATCATGCTCTTTGTATGTGGAAAATAATTCTTTATGCGGGATCATGTGGTACGAGCATCCTGAGTCAACAAACCAATGATCATGAGAAACAACATTACATGCAGAAAGTAAAACCTCATCACTTGCATTCAAAGACTTGTCAGTAGTGGAATCCTATTATTTCTTCGGGTTTCTACATTCCTTTTTCACATGTCCTCTCTTTCCACATTTCCAACACTTGACTCTATTCTTCTTTCTAGGAGTCTTAGAACAACCCTTAGACTTGTCTTTAGACCCCTTTTGATCTCCTTTTGGTCTTCTTTCCATAGACCTTCCCCTGACACTGAGAGCATCTCTTGAACTATCCCAACTTTTCTTCCTCAATTCAAGTGACAACAGAACTAAAACAAGAGCATCCAACTTCAGATCTATGAGATTAGCAGTGATAGCCAAAATAATATTCTCCCATGACTTAGGTAAAGAACAAAGAAGCAATATACATTTATCTTCCTCATTCGCATCAATATCTACAGATGCTAGTTGACTCAATAACAAATTAAACGAATTCAAATAATCTACAACTGATTCAACCTCTTTCATTTTCATGGAAAATAATTTATGCTTTAAATAAAGCTTGTTTACCATACTCTTGGCTTGGTAGATCTCACCTAGATGCTTCCACAAGATATGTGCAGACTTCTCACTCGCAACATTCAGTAGAACAGAATCTGCAAGACAGTCGGATTGTACCTCATGCCTTTTTATCCAGTCTATCCCACTCATCTTGAGCAACATCATCGGGTTTCTTCTCTTTCATAACAACCAACCACTGATTTCTTTCCTCAAGCAAATCCTCCATCTTCAGCTTCCACAATCTGTACCTCATGCCATTGAACTTCTCAATGTCCAATCGAGAGGTAGAAGTAACAGTGGATGCAACCATGATATCTATACAAGATTTGCAAACAAAAAAATAACCAAGTCTTCTATTGTAGCTAAAAAACCTTCACACTACCTGTAGACACCCAAAATTGACCTAATTATCATTAGTATCAAAATATCACATTATCTGTCATCTGCATTTATCTAACACACTTGAGCAATCTCCCTATTTTATCTAAATCACCTATTTCTTCTATTAATTAAATAAATTCATATTTATTTAATTAATTCATTATCTATTTCTTCTATTTTTTCTAATCTATAATTAAATAATCTTTAATTATTTAATTATCTCTATTCTATCTATTTTAATTAAATAAATCTTATTTATTTAATTAAAAGCCCTTCATAAGCCCACTTTCCAATTAATTAAATAAATTTTATTTATTTAATTAATTTCTTTTATCACATATCTTTATCTTTTATCATTGAGCCGACATGTGTGAATCTTTTATTTAAAAACATGTGTGGTACTACATCTTTTATTTAATATCTTTCACATCTAGTACTTTTTATGTACACGGTCACACATAAGCCTTATCTTCCCTCCACTTGTCATCTACACATTCACCTATGGTTATCAATTCATCCCAA
The DNA here is from genome assembly GCA_027924645.1 of Cunninghamia lanceolata. Lineage (NCBI taxonomy): Eukaryota > Viridiplantae > Streptophyta > Pinopsida > Cupressales > Cupressaceae > Cunninghamia > Cunninghamia lanceolata. The sequence goes on along the minus strand of BSBN01001322.1, from coordinate 3,251,617 downwards.
CTATTCACATAGCCACCAAATCTCCACTGTTGATTGATTTTGGTTGAGGTCTATATAAACACCCTCTCATTCCATACTACATCCATCCAGCATTTTTCATACAATGTCTACATTATCATCTTGAGCATATTGAGCATTTTAGCATCAATCTAGCATATTATCATTATCATCCATCCATCATGGTAGCTTTTATCTTTATAATTGTTCATTGTTGAGAAGCAATCCACATCACAAACGAGGAATCATACAATCTAGGTGATCTTGTTCTTGAATTGCATACTTTTTGGTTTCACTTGGATTTGATTCTTTGATGGTGGTAGGATTAGGTTTTTCATTTATATGCTTGATCTTATTAACCTGATTTTTACCTATCACATTTTAGCATGCCCAGTGGGACTCACGTCCTTGATTAACTTTGCTGTTTGAAGTTGTTTTAGTGAAGTTCAAATTTTTGGAGTGCTTATAGCAAATCGTGATCGCTTTTAAGCAAAAACTAGTCGCCTTTAGAATTTTTGAATCGCTTTTAAGCTAACATCTGCCGCTTTCAACATTTTTTGGATCACTTTTAAACCAACAATCACTGCTTCTAGCCAATTTGCGTCACTTTTAACCTAAAACTAATTGCTTCTGGCTATCTAGGTTGCTTCCTGCAATTTAGGGTTTTCTGCTAACATCTAATTTTTGTAGAGAATTTTATGTATCTGGTAGAAATAGGTTGCTTTTGAGAATTAATAGTTCACATATAATTTTTCTGCATCGCTTCTAAGTAGTAATAGTTGACATCTGGTAGAATATAGTCCACTTTTGAGCAATAGTCAGTCGCCTCTAGTAACTGTGTGCCGCTTTCAATTTTATCATTCACAGTTGGGTTTTCTTGGTTATTAATCATCTCTTTGTGCAACATCTTATCGATTGTCTAAGAAAAGGAGGTTGTGAAACTACTAACATATCTATTACAACTTTGATCGGTGTAAGACACTTCATTTTTATCACTAATTTAGGAATATTTGGGCTTGGTGCTTAAAAAGAATCATTGTTTGCTCCGTGCTTGTTTTATCTTTCTTGATTGCTTGTTGTGCATGTGTGTAACCTAAATTTAATAGCAAAAGTATCCTCTCCCCTTGCCTATCAAATGGATCTTGGGTGCATGAGAACTTGTTATTATCTTTAGAGGGCCTGCCTTACTAGTGTGAGAAAGGGTATGACCCAAGTGGTAATGGACTAAAGCCAAGTCCTTCCGAACCGCTATATAAGAAAAGTGTTTGTGTCGAAAGCCACAAACAACGAGTGTCGCTGTGTAACATCAACGAATGTTTCCCCCAAAACCCCTTAGAGTGTAACCTCTTTGGGCTAGGAAACCTCCATTAATGGAGTGAATCACTGCACGTGTAGCCACCTGAATGGATGCCCTTACTAGCAACCTTATGTAGTAGCTAAAATCCCTCAATTTGTTGATGTAAAAGGTGGGTCCTTTGAAGCCACCCTGATTCTCGTAGTTCTTAGTAGAGATAGCAGGGACAATCCTAAGGTTTGGTGGGGGGACAAGCCTTGGGAAACTTGGATCTTGGTATGCATGAGAAGTGAGTGCCGTGGAGGGGAGCTGGTGCTACCAAGATCTTGAAGCTATCTGCTTTAAATAGGCATGACAAGGGGACTCAACAAATACAATCCTTTTCTAGCCTAGGTTGTACAAGCTTGTGATTGTTGTGAGTGTGAGTGACTGAAATCATTGTTTTCTTGTCAAAACATCATTCAAACACATCCTCTATCAGACACAGACCGCCTCTGAACAATAACTGCTCACTTTTAGAAATCCATATCACTTTTAAACAATAGTTGCTCACCCTTTACAAAATCCAGATCGCTTTTAACTGTCAGCTACTCGCTTTTGGCAAACATTGCATCACTTTTACATAGCAGAGCTTGCTTTTGAACTGTAACTAATCATCTCTGGTAAAGCTGCTCACCTCTAGTTCATATTGCAATTTGTCATTTGAAACAAATCTATATCGCTCCTGAGCTATTACCCATCACTTTTAGCATTTTCTGAGTCGCTTCTGAGCTATTACCTGTCACTTCTGGTCAAACATTAGCAATCCATATCAACCTAGCCAAATTAGTTGCACTTTCAGACTTCTTAGTTTTGTCACTAGCTTTCAGACATTCCTCTGATCATTTTTAGTCGCCTGAACATCGCTTCCTATCTTGAGCATATCAAAACCATTGGACTTTTTGAGCTTTCCATCCTTTGAGACCCCAAACAACAACCAAACATCAAAACAATCAACTCAACAGTAGCAAACATCATCCCTTTGGATTTACTTAGCCCCAACAACACCAGCAAACAGCATCAACAACTAGCTTTTCCCTTGAATTTTTGGGCTATTCTCTAGGGAGTTTATCCAACCAACAACCAACAAAGCAACCCAACACCAACAATCAACAAAGCAACCCAACAACAACAACCAACTACCAAACAACCAACCAACAACCTCTTAGCAAACCAAGCAACCAACAAAATTGCAAAGCAAACCATCAACAAACAAACAACAAACCATCACCTTTTGGGTCTCAACCTTGACAAACTAGTCCAATCCAAAACATCAACCATCATGTCTCAAACTAGGAGCCAATATAGAGTTGAAATGGAAGCAAAATTGTGAGCTAAGATGGAAGGCAAACTACAACAATCCTAGTCAACTCCCCTTCGAGATGCAACTCAATTCACAACTGGAATGCCTTCTTACATATTTGTGCTTGAAGGATACACCGCTTGACCATCATCTTCACAACAAGTGTAACCTCAAACATTTTCAGAGACCTATGAAGAGTAATCCCAAGATTACTTATTAGAATTTAGAGACACACATCTATGGGATCGAGTTGAGAAGCTTGTTTTATTTGATCCTAATTGCTATTTCTTGCAATTATCTCGTATGGGAGCCAAGTTACCAAGTGACTTTGACATATCCGCTATTCAAAAACATGATCCAAACACTCTTACTGTTGTCGCAAAGGGACCATCCACTATAGCCACACCATCTCATACCATATCCATGCTACAAAATCTACCTTCCAATCCATCTCCTTCATTACCTATTACTATACCATCCTTTGATAACTCCAACCGAGGTACTTCCCTACCTTTCACAAAATTTGAACTTTCCACCTTTCCATGTTTCACAACACACCCCCGCTCCTACCATGACCGTATCCGTGCCTCAAGTATCATAAGTTGTCCATGTTTCACAAGTGTAAACTCTGCAAGTTTCACAAGCTATCCCAATACCACAAACTGCAAGTTTCACAAGCTATCCAAACACCCCAAGCCATACAAGTCTCGTAGCCATTACAAATCCCTACTCCTATTGCATCACATGTGGAAATCACACCCCAAACTAATATTCCTATCACCTCTAATATGGTTTCCATGATTCCACGAATCCATCCAACACACCATATAACCCCAATGTTAGTCTCATCGACATGACTGACCCACCTATTGTCTCATAAGACAATCCTAGTGCCGCTGTCTCCTATGTCGATCAACTTACATCACTCACTCCACCTCCATATAATCCTTCACAAAACATCAATCCATCTTATGCAACCCAAGGATTACCCATTGTCACCAACATATGCCATATACTAATCCATCTCAAAGCACTCATGTTGTCCAAAACATAAACCCAAATGTCCATCCTTCTTCATCCACCAATCCTTCCATTGCTTACCATATTGCAAATCCAACTCCCAATCCACAACCATTGACCACTGTCAATCCATCCTCTACCTCCCATGTGATGAAAAATCTTGGAGTTAATCCATCACAATAAACCCAACCACCACTTATGCCTCAAGGACAACAATCCTCAAACACATATGTGTTGCATACCAATCCTTTGGCATATAATGTGAGTACTCAACCCCAACATACGGTCATACCCTCATACATTCCACAACAACAACCACAATATACACCATATTACATTCCACCTCCAAACCATCAACCCCGTTTGCAACAACAGCAACTATCTCAAGTGGATGTTGAACAAATGATTAACAAGGTGGTAGGACAAAACAAGAAGACATTTTCCTTGGGAGATATATGCTCTTATCCATTTGACAAGTCACTTCACATGACACCTTTTCTGCCACATTTCGAAATTCCACAATTTGACAAATACAAAGGGAAAGGTAATCTAGATGACCATCTTAGAGCATTCTATGTTGCATGTCTTGATGTCACTCAAGATGATACATATCTTTTGAGACTATTTCCCCAAAGCTTAGCGGGACAAGCTCTTGAATGGTTCTCTCACTTACCTCTGGAAATTAAGACTTTTGCGGAGTTAGCAAACAAATTTTGATCCCATTTCACTTTCAACATTGAACATGAGGTGAATATGAATGATCTTTTCAATAACAAACAACACAATGGTGAAACTTTCTCCTCATTTACCCAACGATGGTGTAATATGGCTAGCAAACTATCATGGCAAATACCTGAGAAATAGCAACTTGACATTTTTATCCAAAATTTTCATCCTAAGCTTTCATTTCAATTGCAATTGCAAAGTGCTAGTACCTTTGATAAACTTATCTCCAAAGGAACCACCATTGAGTGAGCTTTAATAGCTAAGGGAACTATCAAGATTTTCAGAGACAAGGACAATCCTCAATCTTCTAATGACAAATCTCGCTTTTGGAACAAAAACAAAAATGTTGTTAATGACGGCATTGTGGATGCAAAGAACATACAGATAGTAAAAGCTCCCATTAATATTCAAGCCGCATCTACGGCTAATCAACCTTTTCAATGAAATCAACCAAGAACAAACCCAACACCTAGACGACAATTTACTCTTTTAGTGGAACCCATGGAGGTAATCTTTTGAAAACTTGTCCAAGTGGGAGATATCACATTACCTGAAGCTCCACCCAACATAGAACCTATCTTCAAAGCTCCTTTGTACAAAGAGAATGAATATTGTGAATACCATAGAGTCAAAGGACAGAGCAAATGGTTGCATGCACTTAAAACATGTCATTCATTGCATCAATCAAGGTCTAATTAAAATTACACCACCAACATCACAACCGGCACATCAACCAACTTTGAACTATGACCTAGATGCTTTCAAGAATCCACTTCCATCTCATGACAAGACAAGCAATCCTCATACTAGGAATGCTATCCATTACAACTATGAGTCATCCACAATTGGCCGTATTGACCAAGCTCGCATTTCTACCATCACTATCCAAGGCAAAGCATGCGATTGCACTGTAACTACTAGAAGAGGCTGTGTTACCATTCAAGGAGCACCTATCAACCCTCCTCATCCACCTTCTAGTTATAATATCCTTGATCACCTTGGAAAAACTCCCGCACACATCTCCATCCTAGAATTTCTTTGCATATCCCCCACCTATAAAGCTATCCTTGAAAAAGCATTGCAAGAGTCTTTTGTGCCTAATGATATCGATACCACACAATTTCAATCTATGGTAGCTAGCATTACAACCCTTTGCCATCTCACCTTCTCCGACAAATATCTTTGACCATCCATCAACCCATCACATAACGAAGCCCTCCACATAGAAGTATTTGTAAACCAACATTGTATCAAACAAATTCTAGTGGATGGTGGAGTTGGTCTCAATATATGCTCTCTAAAACTAATAAAACAATTGGTATATTCTAAGAAGAACATTGACACTTCCAAGGTCATTACTATCAAATCATATGATGATACCGAGAGAGATACTGAAGGAGTCATCCATTTGCCTATCCAAGTTGGTCATGTCACTACTGACACCTACTATCAAGTTCTTGATATTGAGCTTCCCTATAACATCATCCTTGGCCGTCCATGGATCCATGCCCTTAAAGCCATTCCTTCTACATATCATCAATGCCTCAAGTTTCCATATAACGGTGTTAAAGTTACTATCCATGCTGATCCCAATCCATTTGAGTTTTGTCATGCCTTTCAAGCCAAATATCAAAGTTCTAACCGTATTCCTATCAACACCGAATCTTATCCATCTTCATCCTATGTTGACCCATCCACCTTACTCAAGCCATCATCTAGCAAAACCACTCCAAATCTTCGTATCAAGTACACTAAACACGGTTCAGGTGAGTACACATTGCAAGAATCTTGTTGTGTTGGAACTCTTCCCTTATCTCCCAAATCTCATGGTAAACCTTCTACATCCAAGGCATCTTCATCCGCAGCTGTTAGAAAAGTTCCACCAATGGTATTCATCAAAGGTGGATTCCTTGATGATGAAGACATTGATGACATTAACTCTTGGATATTCTATGATGAGAACAACCAAGTACAACTTGAAGTGGAGAGATATAACAATGGGTTCTGCATTATTAAGAATATGGGTTACAAAGGACATGGCGGACTGGGATCGCAGGAACAAGGACCTATTGAACCCATTTTTATGTCTAAGAAGTTTAATAAGCAAGGCCTTGGCTATCAGCCAGAGGTACCGCCTTCCAAAGATATCAAGTGTATTTTTGATATGGAAGCTGGACCTTCTTTGGTAGGAGAGACTTCTAATTCAGATACCATTGACAACTCCTCCCTTCACATCACTGACCTTTTTCAAGAAACCTCCATCTTCATGATCTCTACCACCTCATCTAGCTGAAACCCTTCATCCATTACCCTTTCACTCGTATATCCTAACTTCATCGATTGGGACCAACAGGGGGCACCGATATTAGACACATTTGAAAATGATGAAGCTATTACCGAATTCATGGGTTTATGACAAGGCACTCCATTGGGTGATCACAAAGTAGGCTTCATGATGGACCTCCCTAAACTAGCATATTTTGGGGGAAGTATCAAATCCTTCAGTCGCAAAAGTGAAATAAATAGAATAAAAAAAGATAGGTCACTTGGTGAAAACTGAAAGGTGCCTCTTGACCATGGAAAAGTAAAAATAAAGGACGTATCCGAGGGTGAAAACCTCCTTGAGGTGCCCGAGGATGGGGGATTTCATCTTCCTGTCACCACTGATTATCATGGAAAATCAATAGTGCTAGTTGAGAAATCTCAAGAAATGAACTTAGGCACAGAGCAGAATCTAAAGGTCACATTTATGGTAGCATCACTATTAGACCAAGAAAGAAGAAACTTCACAGCATTCTTCATAAACAGAGCTATTAATTTTGCATGGACTTATGCCGACATGCCGGGACTAGATCAATCAATTGTGGTACATCACCTAGCAGTATCTCCAAATGCAAAACTGGTCAAACAAAAGTTGCGCAAAATGCACCAGCAAATAGCTCTTTTGGTTAAGGCAGAGATTCAGAAATTGTTAGAAGCAAAGTTCATAAAGCCTATTGATTATCCAGAATGGGTTTCAAACTTGGTACCTATGGCAAAACCTGATGGACGAGTTTGCTGTTGAACATATTTCAGAGATCTCAACAAAGCATGCCCTAAAGATGACTTCCCACTACCAAGCATAGACAACATTATAGATCTCACTGTTGGACATGAAATGCTATCCTTGATGGACAGATTCTCAGGAAATAACCAAATCAGAATAGCAGAGGAAGATCAAGACAAAACATCATTCATTTGTCCATGGGGTACATACTACTGGGTCATAATGCCTTTTGGCCTCAAGAATGCTGGAGCCACTTATCAACGAGCCATGACAGTTATTTTCCATGACCTTTTCTGCACTATCATGGAAGACTATGTTAATGATATTCTAGGAAAATCCAAAACAAGAGAAGGACATCTATAGGTACTAGCACAAATCTTTGATCGACTAGAGAAGTATTAAGTCAGGCTAAACCCAAAGAAATGTGTATTTGGTGTAACATCTCAAAAATTGTTGGGGTACATTGTGTCTCGACAAGGAATAGAAGTGGATCTTGACAAAGTAAAATCCATCATGGAAATGCCTCCACCGTCAAATCTGAAGCAGCTTTGTAGTCTACAAGGAAGGTTACAATCCATTCGTAGGTTTATCTCACAACTAGCAGACAAGTGTCATCCTTTTCAACATCTCCTCCGCAAGGGTGAACCTTTTAAGTGGGATGAAAAATGTCAATAGGCCTTCGACAAAATCAAGGAATATCTAGCAACACCTCCTGTGTTAGTACCTCCTGTACTAGATCGACCACTATTGCTCTACATATCTTCAATAGTAGCAGCATTGGGGGCCCTTTTAGCTCAGTATGATGATTCAGGAAAAGAACAAGCCATTTACTACATCAGCAGAACTCTTGTGGGATATGAAATTAACTATTCATCTATGGAAAAAGCATGTTTAGCATTGGTGTTTGCTTCCAAAAAGTTGTGACATTACATGTTGAACCAAACAACAAAGCTCATATCTAACTTTGATCCACTCAAATATATTCTCTCCAAAGAAATCCTTACAGGAAAACTAGCCAAATGGGTTATGATCTTAAGTGAATTTGACATACAATATGTGGATCAAAAGGCCATAAAAGGACAAGTTATTGCCGATCATTTAGCTGCGACACTTGTCATAGATATTCATCCAATACGTCCAGAGTTCCCTAATGAAGAATTGTTCAATCTAACTTCTCCAAAATTGTGGCAACTATACTTTGATAGATCTTACACACAACATGGATTAGGAGCAGGGATATTGTTTGTCACCCATCAAGGAGATTGTATCCCAAAGTCATACATGATTGCATTTCTGTGTACCAATAACATAGCAGAATATGAAGCTTTAATCACATGATTACGCATGGCAGTGCAGTGGGCTATTAAACAGCTACAGGTCTTTGGTGATTCCCAATTAGTCATCAAATAGGTCTTAGACGAGTATCAAACAAAAGATGAGAAGCTCCTTCCATACAAGGTAATGGTCGATGATTTCAAGAAATACTTTGACAGTATCACCTTTGAACAAATTCCAAGGATACAAAACAAAGCAGCAGATGCTATGGCTATGATTGGATCTCCTCTAGACGTGCCTTCCAATGCACATAAGTGTGAGTTTTTGGTTGAACAGCTTCTGATCCCAGCATTTGAAGTTCCACAGTCTAAGCTTATATGTGAGATTGTTGGTCCCAATTCACCTTGGTATGAGGACATATACGAGTATCTCTGCAATCAAACCCTACCCTTCCAACTATCTAATACCCAATGAAAAACCTTTATCCATCGAGCCTCTCACTACACTATCCTAGGAGACACCCTATATCGTCGGAGTCTTGATGGTATCCTTCTTAGATGTCTTGATTCTGAGGAAGCAAAGGTTGCCTTACGTGAAGTACATGAAGGTGTCTATGGATCGTATTCCACTGGCCCTGGTCTTGTTAAAAAACTTCTACGAGCTGGATAGTATTGGCCAACTATGGAGAAATATGTACAATAATTTGCAAAAAGATGTCTATAATGTCAGAAACATGGAGATCTAATACATGCACCAGTACATGAACTTCAGCCTATCACTACTCCTGGCCATTCTCGTAGTGGGTACTTGATCTCATAGGTAAAATCCATCCTACCTTGTCAAATGGTCATAAGTTCATTATCACCACCACTGAGTAGTTCACAAAGTGGGTGGAAGCAATACCAATGACCTATATCACTGGCAAGCAAATATCCAAGTTTATCTTACATTATATCATTTGTTGATATAGAGTTTCTCAAGCCATTGTCACTGATAATGGTCATCCCTTCAAGAACTAAGAGGTTAGAGATCTTTGCAACAAGTTCCATATCCAACATAGATTCTCTACATCTTACTATCCTTAAAGTAACGGCCAAGCTAAGGCTTCTAACAAAACAATCATCAAAATCCTTAAAAAGACAGTCAATGAAGCTAGTTGTGATTGGCATTTACAACTTAATCCTATACTATGGGCTTATAGAACAAGTATCAGAACTCCCACTAGGGCTACACCTTATGCCCTTGTGTATGCAACTGAAGCTATTTTACTTATTGAGGTTGAGATTTCCTCAATACGAGTATCTCTACAACATACTATCTCAGATGAACAATATAAAGTATCCAAACTCCATGATCCTGAGCTATTAGATGAACAACATCTTATAGCACTCAACCATCTCCAAGTTTATCAAAATTGGCTATGCCATAGCTACAACAAAAAGATTAGAGAATAAAGGTTTCAAGTTGGAGATCTTGTCCTTAAAGAGAATCAAAGGAATCAGCAACATCGTGAGAAATAGGGCAAGTTTGAACCTAATTGGTTTGGTCCTTTTGTCATCATATCAGTCTATGGATCAGGCGCATACACTCTCTCAACACCTAAAGGTATTCCCTTAGATGAACGAGTGAACAACATTCATCTAAAGAAGTTCTACCCATGAGTCTCAGTATATTCCAAAAAAAAATAAAAAAATAAAAAAATCCATCCAATAGTGAAAACCACCTTGTGGCACTTTGGATGACAAAAAAAATATAATAATACATGATAAATAATTCATCCTCTGGTGAAAACTTGGTAAACAGGTGCCTTGGATAAGTACCATAGTGAAAACCTGGCAAATAGGCGCAATGTGTAGAGACCAGCCTCCATCTTTTACTTTGTTTGTTTGGTCACAACTTTCCACATCACAATCTACTATCTTGGCTCCATAATCCATATCATAATCCACTATCTTTCCTATTTTAATATCGCCAGCCATTATCCCTTATCTATCCATAATAAAAGCCTTGCCGCTCTTACCTCTCCTGTGCTAGTTGTTGTAGCTTGGACTTTGTTGGGGTTAAGATATCATTTGGCACCTTAGCATTCTTTCCACATAAATAGATCCGTTGCAGCATCTCCCTAACAAACTTCATCCCATACTAGAGGCACTTGTTGAGCCTTATTTGGAAGTGGATATCCATAGCTCTAGCTCATATCATCCAAACCAAAACCGAAAACACAACAACTATCCAAACCAAAACCCAAAATACAGCAACCATCCAAACCAAAACCCAAAACACAGCAACCATCCAAACCAAAACCCAAAACATAGCAAACAACCAAAAACATCAAAACATAGAAAAAATCCAAAAAAAATCTAAACATCACAAAAAAATCCAAGCAATAAAGTGGATCCTTTGTCATCAACCATCAACACAATAAACAAGAACTGCATTACATCTCTATTGTTCAAAGCCTTGATCCCGTGGATACAGGGTATGTAGGCAATCTGAGATGTGAAGGAAGCACTCTAATTTAGGCATAGATGATAGCCCCCCTCTCTCATCATCCATCTTCATCTTTCTTCTAATCATCCTCTAATCTTTCATCTCCCTTTCTTCTATCTTTCATCATTTACATCATCAATAAGCCCAGAACTACATATTCATCATGTCCCATCACCATCGTAAATGTGCTTTGATCTCGTGGACATAGGGTATGTAGGCAGTCTAGAATATGAAGGAAGTATCCAGTACACAAGCATAGATGATCCACCCCATCTTCATCTTCTTTCATCTTCCATCTTCATCCCTTTGACCAGCTCAAGCAAGAAGTAGACTATGTACATCAGTGAAAGCTCAAGCACTTTAACAAATCAGAGATAAACTGAAAGTTATTTATCCACATGCCTTAAGCCAACATTTGCTATAGCATTTTATCAACATCTTTAGCCTTCAACAGGATACAACTTTCCTCTCAACAAGGCGCCAGCTTAATCCATCCAAGAGCACTTAAATTTGGCAAGAGAACATGATGATAGTATCTTTTGTTTTATCTTTTGATTTATCTTTTGTCCCTTTCTTATGCCTAATCAAGACTGCCTTGATCTATCTATATCTTGGCATGTTGTGATGAAGTATGGAATGGGGCATGGTCATATTTCTTTCGTATGCTGTATTTGTGGGATGATCTTATTCTTTTCCTAGATGCGTATAGGTATCTTGTACATGTTGGGATTAGCATCTTGCATATCAATATCTTTTGCATCTGAGAAGCTAAATAGTCTCTTATGCATTGAGACTATTCTATGCTAAGACTATTTCCATACATATAACCAATAAGGTGTCATTATGTGTAGTGGAGGTAAGCTCAAACCTTTGCTTGTAACATCAAAGTCCATCTTGAAACACTAGCTGCTATTCATATCTTGTGTATGTTGGTTCAACATCTTGACTTCATATGTTTAGACAAGATTGTAGTATGCTAGTTGTGCATTGGATACCTTGACACCTTGGTCTTCTATACCTTGGTGCATAACATCCATATCCTATATTAAACATAAGGATTGCATTTCTTTATTTTTGAAAAATTACTTTAAAAGTTGTCATCTATCCTTTCCATCATATTCCTATATAGTCCTCAACCAAGATCAATCTTTCCCTCCATCATCATTTCCCTTGTCCTCGTCCTACAAAACAAGTGTGTTAGGCATACATAGGCACATATCATTATCATTTATCATCTATATATTGCATTATCATAACCTCATTATCGTGCATTTCCATTATCATAATACCATTAGCATAACACATTTCCATTATTACCATTTGCATATTCATATCATTTGCATAAACATCCATATAAAACATGAAAATACAAAAATGCATAATATCATAACATTAGTGCATCCATCATCATTACAACATCACATAAATAACCAAAATCACCATCATATATATATCATCGAACAAGTTAATATACAAGTGTCTACATATACAAAATGGGCTATCCATGAGCCATCAAAACTGTATGTACAATCAGCTCATCGGCCTCTTCATGATACAAAGGATACATAAACAAGGACACCCTAGTGACTACTGGTAGTTCCCTCACCCTGTCCACCACCACTGGGTCCTATACCTAGTCTACCATCTCTAGAGGCCCCATCACCGAAGTTATAGACCTCGATCCCCTTGTCCTCTATGAACTCGAAGCCCCTGACCTGCTCTTGAAACTAGGCTGCCTCTTGTCTATAGGCACTGCCCCATAATACAAGCCTCTATAATACTTGGCCTCACCTTGTGCTCTCCTCAGCTCTCCCTATGTCTGTGTCAACTAAGTGACCAAATACATGGTGGCTCCATCTATCCCCAATGTAGCTATTGTTCTATCCCTCTCAACTGTCATAGCCTGAACCCGCTGCAAAGCAGTATCTCTCTCCAACCTCATAGCCTGCTCACTCTGCCTAGCCACATCCCTCTCTCCTATCACCCTTGCAAGTGCACCATCATCTATACCCCTTTCCTGAATCCTAGCCTACAACTATGCATGATATGCCTAAGCTTGTGCTCTAGCATGCCTCAATCCCAAGACCACCTAATGTCTATATATCTCCACTCTTCTCAACCTAAACTGAGCCCACTGCCTCCATCTCCTCTCCTCTCGAATCCTCCACCTAAGATGCTAAATCCCAACATCATCACCTCCTAGCACCTATGCCTATGGCTGTGCAAGTACCTGTAGCTGAGCCTGTCCCTATCCTTGAATCCCTGGAGCTGCTGGTACTACTACCTGTACTGGTGGAGCTCGTTGTTACCTCATCCTAACCAGTCTCTCCATCCCAATATCTCCTATCTCCCTAGGCCTCATCAACCAAGTCAGCCTAGCTATGGCCCAGTATGCATAATAATCTGGTAAAGTCCCTGGATCTGCAGGACCCCGTCCCCACTACTATACAACTAGTTGTAATCCCTCTCTCTCTACCAAAGCCATATCAATCACTATCTCTGGCCCCCAATCAAACACCTCCTGTTGAGTCCTCCCAAAAATGGCATCACTTACTGGTACTGCCTGTGGTACTCTGAACTGCCTCAACACCCTCTCGAGCAAATAGTGCTCTATAATGTATATGCCCAAAAATGTATATATCCTACCTCGCATAGACAAGCTCCATATCCTCCTCCTCCAATCTCTCACATCCCAGCCATGGCCTCCATATAAACATATCAACCTCATCTAGAGTCCGCCTCCAGTATACTATACCTCTACACTGTCAATAGGTAAGAGCTCCCCTATACATCCTTGCATATGGCTCTCCCGCTACCCTAGCCACCCATCCATCTGGTGTTGTCACTGGAATGTGCTCATATGCCCATACATGCAATACTGTGACACCCAGAGACATACTAGCTCCAAACATATATGCACAATCAGGAAAATAATGATACAACTACCCCAGTACACACTCAACCCATTCATATCTAGTCCCATATGAGAACATCCCCTCCATCACTATCCCCCATCCAACTGGAAATCCTCTCACTCATCTATCTCCAACTAGCCATCTAATAATAGCTACCACCACCCACTATAACCTATTGCAAAGCTCCTCCATCCTAGCCATCAGAATCTCTGAGCCCTCAGCCCCAATGTCTGGTGTCTCAAACAATCACCTGAATGCAGCTAGACACAAGTTAGGATCATAATCTACTCTATTTCCATCAATCGGGATGCACAGAATCCAGAACACATTCTCCAGTGTAATCATCACCTCTCCCATCGGCAACAAGAATGAACTGTGCTCGCTCCTCCACCGCTCAACCGTCACTGTCATAAGTCCTTGATGTGCCTGTACTGGCTCTAATCTTGACACATTCTCTAAACAAATGATATCTAATAACAACCGCTCCTCTGCATCCAACAATCTGACCAATTACAAATCCCTAGGATGTGGCTCTCATGACAATAATAGTGGTAGTATATCCTGCATCATTCCGCTCACCATATTAGTCTCTTGTGCTAAAAATTGACCTTTGACTACTAAGCACTGACTATCTTTACTAAAAGCGACCCACTTTTCTACATGTGCTAGCATTTTGATCATAAGCAAACCATTTCATTATAAGCGCATAGTTTCTGATCACAAGCGATTTATTTACTATAAGCGAGCTGCTGTTAGTTAACAGTGAGCTGAATTATTATAAGCAATCACTTTTTGCTTATAAGCGATCTGCATTTACCCTATGCACATTTCTCCTATCCGTTTACCCTAGCCGACTACAAATGACTTACTTTTGCCCTAAGCGACTACTTCGAGCCTATAAGTGACCTATATTACCATACACGATCACTTTTCATCTAAACGCAACTTGAACTTCCTATCCTAAAGCTGATCACTTCTAGTGACGTGTTTGCATTTATTATGCTTTTAAACTCAAAAAATCATGCATTTAGCAAAAGTTTTAGTACGTACCAGTGTGCCTGCTCCTACTGGTTGCCCATGTGTCCTCACTTGCTCAGCACAATGATCACTGCATGGAATCACCATCCTAATAGCTCTTTGACACTCTAAGCACTATCACACTCTAGAGCTCTAGATTTCTCTAAGTCAACAAGCACAAATGAGCCTATTTTCCCTTGAGGGACCTATTTATACCCCTTTCCAAACCCTAATTCTTCTATACCAAAGCCTATTTTCTTCTGAACCATCCCCATTTCTCCCTCCCAACCTTGTTTCCTTCATGTCAACCTTATTTTTAACCTTTCATCTTATTGCGAGCCAACCCAACCTTCCTAGTTAGCCTGGCTTACCTCTCGAGGGGGCATCACCTTATTTATCAAGTGAATCATCGCATCTTCTTTGACACAATGTTCTAACAAACATTGTATCAAAGAGGGGCAAAATATAGACACCCAAAATTGACCTAATTATCATTAGTATCAAAATATCACATTATCTGTCATCTGCATTTGTCTAACACACTTGAGCAATTTCCCTATTTTATCTAAATCACCTATTTCTTCTATTAATTAAATAAATTCATATTTATTTAATTAATTCATTATCTATTTCTTCTATTTTATCTAATCTATAATTAAATAATCTATAATTATTTAATTATCTCTATTCTATCTATTTTAATTAAATAAATCCTATTTATTTAATTAAAATCCCTTCATAAGCCCACTTTCTAATTAATTAAATAAATTTTATTTATTTTATTAATTTCTCTTATCACTTATCTTTATCTTTTATCATTGAGCTGACATGTGTGAATCTTTTATTTAAAAACATGTGTGGTACTACAACTTTGATTTAATATCTTTCACATGTAGTACTTTTTATGTACACGGTCACACATAAGCCTTATCTTCCCTCCACTTGTCATCTACACATTCACCTATGATTATCAATTCATCCCAACCATTCACATAGCCACCAAATCTCCACCATTGATTAATTTTGGTTGAGGTCTATATAAACACCCTCTCATTCCATACTACATCCATCCAACATTTTTCATATAGTGTCTACATTATCATCTTGAGCATATTGAGCATTTTAGCATCGATCTAGCATATTATCATTATCATCCATCCATCATGGCAGCTTTTATCTTCATAATTGTTCATTATTGAGAAGCAATCCACATCATAAACAAGGAATCATACAATCTAGGTAATCTTGTTCTTGAATTTCATGCTTTTGGTTTCACTTGGATTCGATTATTTGATGGTGGTAGGATTAGGTTTTTCATTTACATGCTTGATCTTATTAACCTGATTTTTACCTATCACACTACCATCCAAGAATCAAAATTGGCTAGGCTCTAATACCAAATGTTAGAAATTAAGGTGCAAACTACACAACAAAAATTTAATTGAAACCCTATTTATGTCCTCTAAACAATGTACAATCAATGAAGATTGCAAAAAAAATAAAACTCACTACACAGAAATAACATGTATTAAGAACTGAACACATAACACAATATGTAACATGGAGAAAACCCTTTCAAATAAAAAACTCCACCAAGAAAAGAGGCTCCAAGTTATATTATCTTCAAATATGAGATTACAATACATGCAGTTCCTCTTCTTCTTAAGTCTTCAATCCAGTGACACTTGTTACTCTCAACTCTGCTAAAAATGTAGTACAAATATCATTATAAAAGGGGGTTGCCTTCTAGGGAAAGAAAACCAACATAATATCAACCGTTAGATCTGTGACCTAATGACAAATGGTCCAGATTTATAATGATAAAATATAAATAAATGTGGTTTTAGGGGCACTGTCCCCAAACCCCTGGGGAGGCATGCATCCCCCAGACCCCCCGTCGAGGGGGGTGATCCCACCAGAGCCCTTGTAGGGGGAAACCCCCCTGTGACCCCCCTGTCGCAGATGAATTAGCATCAGGTACTGGATATAAACATGCGGCTGAAACAAGATCACTGCTAGTGAAACCTTTCATCCCTTATGGGTGATTTACAAACAATAATAGGAATAATAAATTACATAGGATTTACAAGGTTGATGGCACATTAATCCTAACATGTTTTATGGGATAAATATACTTGAATAGAATTCATGTGAATGATGTTAAAGGTGGCTTAATATAAGGCTGATTAGATGGTCATGGATGAGTGCCGAATAAGAACTAAATAGAGAAGAGTAGGTTAATTCTTCTAACCTACAGCTATCATTCTCAGCTTTAAAAGATGCTTTGACCAAAGGTTTAAAATTAAATTTAGTAATTATACTTGTTTGATTTATTCTCTCTATCTTATCATGATATATGTTCATTTGCATTAGATTTTTTATATGCTTAAATGTTAGAGATATCATGCTGCACTAGATTCCATCATGCTATCGGTTCCAAATTTCTAGACCCCTCGTTAAGGGTTAGGCTTCTCTTATTTTGGAGTAAGGTCAAGGAAGCATAAGCTTCATGGATGGGTGAAAAATCACCTCGATGATGCTCTCTCTCTCTCTCAAATGAAAATACCTATTGTACAAACAATAATTGTAATGTCGAAGCTATGTATTAATGCCTTTATGGATTTGTTGATGTAAAGGACTTATTCCTAATGTTTTATTAAGCTATGTTTACTAGCTTATTTGTAATATTCATTATGGAATATAGTTGATATGAGAGTATATTTTTAAGATATGAATTGTATTTTGAGTAAAAATTATATTTTACTCTTTTTCCTACAATATTTAATTGTATGTAATTAGAGTGGTCTTTACATGTGGTATCAAATCTCTAGGTTCAACTCTAGGGCCTTGAGCCTTCTTTCCGTAAGTTGTGTTCTCCTTTTCATATGACTCTCTAGTGAGGGAGAAGACATGGTTCAAACAAGGAATTCTAATCATACTGGTCCACATAATGAACAACAGGATAAATTGGATAAGATTTTGAACCTTCTTATTGACACTCAAAATAGTGCATGGATATTCTTGAGCAAGAGGTTAGGGAAAATTGTGAATCGTTGAATCAAGATGGAGGTCAAGAAGGTCAAGAAGAGAAAAATTATGAGGAAGAGGCTAGAGCTAGTAATAATGGTGCTAGAATTGAGAATGTACTAGCTAAAGATCTTAAGAGAATTGCACCTCCTAAATTTAATGGAAAAACTATAGGAGATAGAGAAGAATCCTAGATAATTCAAATAGAGAAAAATTTGAGCTAAGAAATCTATTTGATGACACAAAAGTAGTATGGGCAAATTATCAACTTTGTGGTGAAGTAGCCACGTGGTGGGATAACGAGACGGTAGAAAAAATAGTTGACACCTAACAACACTTCTTGGAAACTTTTCTTATCCCTATTTAGGAAGAGGTGGCTTCCTTAGTTGTATTTTGATAAGAAGATGGCCAAGTTTTAGAATCTCACTCAAGGAGAAATGACAATTACGAAGTATTGGGAAAAATTTAGTTATCTTCTAAAGTATGTTCCTCAATATCAAATGGACGAGCACTTTAGGATCAAAAAAATTATCTTGGGGTTGAAACCTCATATTGGAGTAGATGTTAATATTCATAACCCCTTAAATATGGATGATGTATTTGAAAATGCTACTAAATAAGAGAAAAAACTTCAAATATGAGCAGATTACAAGAAGGAAAACAAGGCTAAGAAGTCATCAAATCAACCTTCAAAAAATTTTGACAAGAGAAAGAAGAATAATCACTTTGAAAATAGAGATTTTAAAATGAAAAAGTTTTCTAAGGAAGATAATCAAATAGAACAAGATGAAAATTTCAAAGGATGCTATGATCATGGTAATGGTGTGAGGCTTGCCATAGTATGTCTAACTAACGTACTCTTTTGGACTGATTATTATTTTGACACACCTAGGTCTTAGACATTTGTGTATGGTCCTATGACCCTTGTCATAGAAATTAATCAATAATTATGTTGGGATTAGAGTAATTGGAATAATCTGCATATGATGATGATGATTTCACTAAGATTTCTATGCTACATTTCATTTGATTCTTATATTACGAATGTATGTTGGAATTGTGTTAATTATATGTCATTCATTTTTGATTGAAATGATTTATTTACATAGTTGAATTGAAATGAAAAGGGATTACCTATGTTAAGTAGATTAGAGTGATGGAGATACAATGTTCGTAAAAGATAATATGAAAATTGAATTGTGTAGACATGTATGGCGATGAGTAAATTGAAATTGAAATATCATTTGAACTATGAATGCTTGAGTGTTATGTTGATCACATTTCAAAGTTCTTCAGCTATTTGATCAAACATATTGATAGGTGTAAATGAGTGTGTAGGTAAAATCCATGGCCAATGGAAATTCAGAGGTCTCTCAAGTAACCCCCGTAAAATTTATCCCCATGACACCTAACCTATTCCCTAATGTTGACTATGGTCTTTGTTTGATTTTAAAATATTCAAATATGTTTAATATTTTTTGATTTGTAATATTGGAGTGTCCTAAGGTTGTTTTGAGGGTGATTTGGAGGATGAGTTGTCATCCATGTGTCCAATTTCGGATTTGAGATTATTGAGTTTTTTAAAGGGTGTTAATTGATATTTTTCTTGACTTTTTTATGGGTTTTTGGGTCCTAGGTCAAGTACCTATGGTATATGTACCTTTTGGGCTTCAAACCTTGGGTCTTGAACAAGATATGACCCCTCAAAAGCGCCTTGGAAGAAGAGTGACGAGTTAGGGTTTTGGAAAGAGGGATGGAGACTTGTCACCATCCCAATCCCACTACCCTAGGTTCATGGATTAACTTGTGTGACTCCTAAATCTCTCACATGTGTGAGAACACAATGTAAGAGCTTCATAGGAAGAGAGCCCAAGTACACCCCTTCCCCAATGGCTCACACATGTGTGAGAGCAATTATGGGAAGGTGACAAGTGTCACCTCCCCATTCAAGGGATTTGAATTTTGAATCCTTTATATCTCCATCTTTGGAGAAAAGAAAGGGCTTTTTGATTTTTTTAATTTTGGGACTTGATTGGGAGAAGAAGGGAAGAAGTTGCATACTTGATATTGGTTGAAGATATTGGAAAAAGGCTTGGAAGATATCTCCACTAGCTCTTCACCAATATTTTGGAGGCTTGGAGAGGTAGGCTCCCAAGCTCCTTATAATGCATGATTTATTGTCTTCTTGTTGCAGGTTTATTGGGTGTATTTTTAATGAGTTTATTTTTGTCAAGAGTTTGGTTTGATTGCCTATAGTTGGTATGTGTGTTTTGTTAAGTTTGAGAAAGAGGGTTGTGATGGGTTAGGTTCTCACCTTTGTTGAGAACAAACCTAGTATTGGGGTAGGAAGAGAGGTGTTTTCCTCTCCTTCCCCTTAAATGGATTATAATATAGATGCAAGTCTTGTATCCTTGGATTGAGTTTGGTTGTGATTTTTGGTTGAGTGATTGATTCATTCCATTGTATTATGTTGTTCCTAGGTTTCTTGAGGACCTCCTATCTTGGGGGTGGCTTGTGAGAAAGCCTAAGGTAAGGAGGAGAGAATCCCCATTGGCGTTGGATGGTTTTATTCCCTTCTATTTGCAAGTTAAAGTGGATGACAAAGACAAAGGAGAAGAGTCTCCTACCTTGGGAGCATTTTGTATCCTTTCTTATAAAGAGATCATTTTGTAAAATGGTTTCATATTAGGCTTCAAGAGCCTTGAGAAATCTTGTTGTGAGTGTAATGCCCCAATTTTTCACCCAGTACATTTGATGAACAAACACTGAATGAACAATTGTTTTACATTTGCAAGTGTGGCATTTACATGTTGCATCACACTCACACACACACAAGGTTTTGTAACAAGTACAACAACACCTAAGAAGACATCACCATTGCACTAAGCAAGGTGACATAAGCGGAAGACTCACTCATCATGTGACAATTCACCATGATGAGCAAGTGAGAGGTAGAGTTCACTCCATGATAAAGATCGAATACACATCCATGACCTCACTCCCTCATGAAAAAATGGAGTAGGATGAGGGTGACATCTACCTAATTCCATTCCATGACTACATAAGACATCCCAAACTCAAGGGTAGCACTTACCCACGAGATGGTCCAACTAGGAGTTATAAGCCCCCTCAACCAGATAGAATTATCACTAGTTGAATTCATGAAAAGGCATACTTCCCAAATAAAGAGAAGGAATAATTAAAGAGTGCACATCAAAAAATGTATATAAAACCATGGATAGACTCGGGTGGGAAAAAGAGCACCTTTTGACAACAAGTTTCACCAGAGGGTTAAACGACTAGAACGGGGTACTGCAACCAAGCTCAGACACCTGAGTTGGGCTCCTCTATATAGGACACCAGTGATGGGTGTTGTAGTCTCTAGACACTAGTGATAGGTGTTGTAGTCCCCTGGACACCAGCGCTGGGCATTGTGGTCCAGTAGCATCCATAAACTAGACAAAAATTACACTTAAAAATCTAGAATTTATTCTAAGTCTCACCAAAGACTCTGAACAAGGTTTTGATGCTTTAGAAACACCAAGGCATGTAACCCAACTACCAAGCATTAAAATAAGGCATAAAGCCAATAATACCCATATAGCAAAAAGGATAAAAGTGTTACAAAATGCTATGCCTGGTCGACACCAACGTTGACACATGCCAAAAGCAAGGATATGATTGTCGCCACCTAAGTGGGAAGAATGTGATCCAATAAAAACATATCCATAATCATCAATTACGACATCATAAAAATTGAATCTAGCATGCTAACATAGAAAGATTGCAACATGTGAAAATATACAAATCATGCCAACGTCCTCACAAACCGAGGTGTGGAAAAATACAAGGTGATATACATTAATAATTACAATCGAAGTGCTTCATCCTAAACATGGATGCATCATAAACCACATCATAAAATATCTCATAACATCATTGAAAACTTATTACAACAGTCTCAAAGACCCACTTTACAAAGATTTACAATATACAATAATGAAATACTACAAGTGCATAAAACACCATAAATCCAACATGATCTCCACGGTGGTACAAGGAACATAGCACACCATACTCAACCTGCAAAGAGGACAAGGAAACCATCCAACACCTAAAAGATCATCGTGACAGGACCAATGGGGAGATATTGCTCACCTCCCAACCATATTCCATTTTCTAGCACAATAGTTGTCTATGCCACTCTAGGCAACCCCCGAGCTATGGAGAAGACGATAATGGAAAACCCACTATCAAACCATCTCACACAATCTAGGGTATACATGGAAACATATGGTATACACACCAATCAATGCACACAACACACATGGTACAATTTCCAATCTAAATACATGGAACATTGATACAAAATAGGGGAACACCTTATCAAGTCTCACAAACATGAGTGACTGATCTTGGAGGGAAGGACAACAAACTTGCACATCATGACACCTACAACCTCCATTCATGAGCCTAACTTGGTTTGGATGTATGAGATGATTGTAAACACTTGAGGAGGGCATGAGACATGTTCTTTTGACCAATGGAAGCTTACCAAACTCATAAGTTAGCCTAGCAAGTTGTCCTACCCAAGGTTCCTTCACAAATGGCCTATTTTCCTTGTAGCCCTAGAAATGTGGTTTAGAGGGCTTAACTCCAAACCTTTCCAAACAACTTCCAACAATATTTAGCTTTTTATATACCCATTAAGGCCCTCTATAACATACTTGAAATACAGGGTACATTGTTTTGGAACACAAGCCTCTAAAAATGACTGTACCTGTTGTTCCAAGGAGCAATTAGCCCTAGGTTTACGAAGGAAGTACCCTACCAAGATGACCCAGAACTTCCTAACCAATTCTAGAACTTAGTATGGATTGCAAATGGATGGATTCAATAGGTTTTGGACCTCCATGGGTATTTGAAACTAGTTTTCCAACTATATCTTCCTCTAGCTATCACCAATGGCTTAATACATAGAGATATCAAGCCAAATCTTCCTCAAATCTTGTCTTGGACTGCTCCCCTGCACCTGTACACAAAACCCATTGTAGAATATACCTATACAGACCCAAAAAATCCATTTTGGGGCTCTAACTCAAAGATTTGGGTTAGAACCCCATAAAAATCCTAAAACCCTACCAAACCCTCCTAGAAACAACAATTTTGGGACATAATTTTGTTCTTCTTTCTCCTACAATTTCAAGACACCCAAATAGACTCAAATGAAAGTTAAATAATGTATTACATCATCCAAAATGTGAGATCCCTTGAAATGGCTGTACCGGCGAGTACTGTAGCAAAGAACAACAAATTTCACAGTAAAAAGTAGCAAACCGTCTTCTTTTCTGTATTTTCTCTTTTCCAACTTCAATGATATGTTTTCCACGACCTCTAAGGGATAAATACAATCCAAAATCATCACTATATTTCATGCAAGATTCTTCTCCTATCAAAAAGGCAAAAAGGCTCACTAATTTCCCACTAATTCCACTAATTTTAGCCTCAAGACTATTTTTTCCAAACATAGCACATGCTATTTGGAGTTCCATTACTAGTTGACTTCTAGAATAGAGGGAGTGGTTTCTAAAATAGAGAGAGTGGTCTGACTCAGACCTTATTACAATAATAAACTAATAAATAACTCCACCTAGGCTCATAATGAGCATAAAATATAAAATTTAAGGCTCCTAGTGAGCATACAAGTCAAAATTAACTATGGTGGTCTCTGCACCATACAACTGGGGTAAAAAGATTTCAATCTCTTGATGAAATGAGCTCTTGGACAGAGGCTCCATGCTATTTGATATCTTCTTCTGTCATCCATGTAGCATCTTCAATTGGCAAACCATGCCATTTCACCAAATGTTCATTATAGACTTTGTTTCTTGTCCTCTTAATCTCTCTTGTGTCCAAAATAGTTTCAAGTTTCACTGGCTGACTAGGTGGAAGATCCCTTATCCAATCCTCATCAGCAACATCTTCAACTTCTTCATCTACAACATTAGATCCTTTGAAAGGATACAGGTTTGCAACATTGAAAATGGGGGAGATAGCAACTCCAGGAGGGAGTTCTATCTCATAGGCATTCTGACCAAATTTGTGGACCACCTTGCAAGGTCCTATCTTCTTCATCATTAGCTTTGTATATCTGCCCTTGGGCAGTCTCTCCTTCCTCAAATGAGCCAATACCATGTCACCTACTTTGTATTGAACATCTCTTCTTCTTAGATCAGCCTTCTCCTTGTACTTGGCAACACTCTTTTCAAGAGTTTTTCTTACTTGGTGATGTATCTCCTTCATGGCTATGGCAAAGTCTTCTCCTTGTACACTTCTATTTTCTACTCCCCTTAGGTCTCTCAGCTCAGAAATGCCTCTTGGCTTCATGCCATACACTACTTCAAAGGGTGTTCTTCCAATGCTCTTGTTAATAAAGTCATTGTAGGCATATTCGGCTTGGGGTAGCAGTAGATCCCATGATTGATTATGCTCCTTTGTTAGGCACCTTAATAGGTTTCCCAAAGACCTATTTACAAACTCAGTTTTCCTATCTATTTGGGGATGGTAGGAAGAACTGAAAGTTAGATTTGTTCCCAGCTTCTTCCACAAAGTTCTCCAAAAGTGACCAATGAACTTGGAATCTTTGTCAGACACTATTGTCAAAGGCAATCCACGGATTCTTACAATTTCCTTGAAGAATAGACTAGCAATATGAGAGGCATCATTAGTGGACTTACAAGAAATGAAATGTGCCATCTTACTAAATCTATCTACAACAACAAAAATGCTATCATAACCTCTTTGTGTCTTGGGCAGACCTAGAACAAAGTCCATGCTGATAGATTCCCATGGCTGATTGGGTATTGGTAAAGGTTGATATAAACTTGCATTAGAACTTGATCCTTTAGCCCTCTAGCATATCACACAACTCTCACAAACTTCTTCACATCATTATGCAACCTAGGCCAATGATAAAACCTCTTGACCTGCTCCAAAGTTTTGTCATAACCAAAGTGACCACTCAGGCTGCCACAATGTTTTTCCTTGATCAAATTTGCTCTCATGGAGCATCTTGGCACACACAACTAAGTTGCCTTGAACAGTAGACCATCTTGTACCACAAACTTAGAAAATTCATTGTGAAAAACATCTTGGGACTGATTGCAAATAGTAAAAATAGTACTGAAATCTTCATCATTCTCATACATACCTTTAAGTGCATCAATACCTACACTTTGCAACTTGATCTCCTGCACCATCATGGACCTTCTACTTAGAGGATCAACAACTTTGTTTGCTTGTCCTTTCTTATGTTTGATGGTGAATGTGTAGGCCTGCATATACTCCATCCACTTCATGTGTCTGTGACTTAGCTTATCTTGGTTGTTCAAGAAACTCAAAGCATGATTGTCTATGAAGACAATAAACTCCTTAGGCTATAAATAGTGCCTCCACTTCTTGAGTGACTGTACCATAGCATAGAGTTCAAGGTCATAGGAAGAGTACTTCCTCTTGGCTTCATTGAGTTTTTCACTGAAGAATGCAACCGGTCTCCCATCTTGACTCAGGACTGCACCTATGGCATATCCACTTGCATCACATTCAATTGTGAACACCTTGTTGAAATCAGGGAGTGCAAGAATAGGTTGTTGAGCCACCCTTGTCTTCAAGTATTCAAAGCTTTTCTTAGCTTCCTTTGTCCATTGAAACTTTCTCTTCTTATCTCCTTTGATAGTATCTAGAATAGGAGAACAAATGTGACTAAAATTCTTGATAAACTTTCTATAAAATGTGGCCAAACCATGGAAACTTCTTACCTCTGCTGCTATTTTAGGAGTTGGCCAGCTAAGTATGGCTTCTACCTTGGATGGATCCATCTTTAGTGTACCTTTGGAGATCACAAACCCAAGATAGACAAGCTCCTCTTTCATGAATTCACACTTCTTGAGGTTGATCATCAGTTTCTCCTCATTCAATCTTTTCAACACCATGTCTAAATGCTGCAAGAGTTCTTCTTTGGTTCTTCTATACACAAGAATGTCAGCTAGATAGACTACCACAAATTTGCCTATGAAATGCTTGAGAACTTCATTCATAAGTCTCATGAATGTACTTAGGGCACTTGATAACCCAAATGGCATTACTAGCCACTCATAAAGACCTTCATTTGTCTGAATGTTGTCTTCCATTCATCACCCTCTCTTATTCTTATTTGATGATAACCACTCTTTAAATCTATCTTAGAAAAGTAACATGCATCACCCAAACTATCCATTAGTCTTCTATTCGAGGTATTGGAAATCTATTCCTGATGGTTATCATGTTGATGGCTCTAGAATCAATGCAAAGTCTCCATTCTCTACCCTTCTTAGGTTCTAGGACAGTTGGAATAGCATAGGGACTCAAACTCTCCTTGATCAGCCCTTTGTCCAATAGCTCTTGGATCTAATTTTTGACCTCTTCATTTTACTGTGGTGTCATCTTGTATGCTGCCTTGTTTGGCAAACTTGCACTAGGGATGAGATCAATGTGATGGCTTACATCTCTAATAGGAGGCAATGAACTTGGTAGGTCTTTCACCAC
Source organism: Cunninghamia lanceolata (assembly GCA_027924645.1). Taxonomy (NCBI): domain Eukaryota; kingdom Viridiplantae; phylum Streptophyta; class Pinopsida; order Cupressales; family Cupressaceae; genus Cunninghamia; species Cunninghamia lanceolata. Next base: position 3,224,885 of record BSBN01001322.1, on the reverse strand, counting down.
TATGTCTTCATACTTGTCCAATAGGACCTGCACCTCCTCTAGTATCTTTTCTACCTCTATTTCTGCCTTGGTTGATATAGGCTTGCCAATGATGGCATATCCTACCTCTTCTTCTTTCAGTGTCTTCAAAAAATATTTTTCTTTCACCATCATCATGCTTGGTCCTTCATGGATTGCTGCACCATCTTCTTTTATGGGTGTAAGATTCTAGGTCACTCCATCCTTCACAATCATGTATGTATTCTCTTCTCCATCATGTTTGGCCTTTTGGTCAAACTGCCATCGTCTGCTTAAGAGTAGATGGCATACATCCATAGGGATGATATCACACAAGATCTTGTCCTCGTATTCACCAATGTTGAACTCCACCCAAGCTTGTTCATTCACAAGTACTTGCTGACCCTTATTGAGCCATGATACCTTGTAGGGTGTAGAGTGATGAATCTTCTTTATCTTCAACTTTTCTACCATTTCTAGAGACACAAGATTGTTAGTAGAACTAGAATCAACAATCACCTTACATACCTTTCCTTGTGCTTTACAGAGTGTCCTGAACAAGGCCTTTCTCTGTGGGGGCTCTTTGGCTGATGGTACCTTCAACAATGTCCTTCTTATCATTAAGGATTCTCCTACCTCTGGGCCTGCATGCACAGAATGTGAGTTTACACTCTCTTGGTCCTCCTCTTGCACTATGTGGACTCTTCTATCACCTCCATGTGAACTTGATGCTTGTTTGTCTAGACATTTGAATGCAAGATGTCCAACTTGATTACAGTTGTAGCACTTGCCTATGAAGGTGCTTGACCCTCTACCATGGCCTCCAAACCTGCCTCTACTATTTGATCTCCTTCCTCTAAAGCTGCCTCTTTCACTTGAATCTCCTCTTGGTTCATGGTTCTCCTTGTTGTTGTCATTTATTCCTCCTTGCTACTTTTGTCCTCTTCCACCAAAGTTTCCTCTTCCTCTGAAGTTATTTCCTCTACCCCTTCCATTTTGTTCTTGTTTCCTCTTGATCTTCTCCTTAGCTCTTACTGCCAACTGAAAGCATTCTTCCACATTCCTAGGTGTAGTGAGACTTAGTTCATCTTAGATATTGAACCTAAGCCCATTCATGTATCTAGAAATCTTCTCAACTTCATCCTCATTATGGCTAGTTCTCATACTAAGCTTATGAAACTCCTCTGTGTAGGCCATTACATCCATCTCTTTCTATTTCAAGTTCTACAACCTTCTAAAGATTTGAATGGCATAATCTTTTGGAAGGAATTGACACTTCACCTTGGACACCATCCGGTCCCATGAACTAATTTTGGTTTTTCCTTGTCTTATTCTTTTTGATTGAACATAGTTCCACCATGTCAGTGCTGCTCCCTTCAACTTGGTCTTTGCCAGTTTGACTTTCTTCTCTTCATGCATCTCTTTGTACTCAAAGTAGTTATCTAAAGAATCAATCTAGTCTAGTACCTCCTCACTGTTCATCTTACCCTCATACATGGGCAACTCCATCTTGACATCAGTGCTTTCTCCTTTCACAGTCTGCAGCATCTTCATAAACCTTTTTGCATCTGGATCCATCTTTGTCTCAGTGGATCCCTCTTGAGGGTCTACATTCTCACCCTCACACTCTTGGTCACTATCTTCCTTAATGACCCCACCTCTCCTTAGATTTGCTTCAATGGCTGCAAGTCTAGTTAGGACTCCTTGAGATTCCTTCATCAATCTCACTTCTTTAGTGAGGACTAGACTGCTCTTAGGAGGCATCTTGTACTCCTTCACTCTTTCCCAATCAGAACTTGTGCTCTGATACCATGTGATGCAAAATAGGAGAACACCTTATCAAGTCTCACAAACTTGAGTGACTAATCTTGGAGGGAAGGACAACAAACATGCACATCATGATACCTACAACCTCCATTCATGAGCCTAACTTGGTTTGGATGTATGAGATGATTTTTGACACTTGAGGAGGGCATGAGACATGTTATTTTGACCAATAGAAGCTTACCAAACTCATAAGTTATCCTAGCAAGTTGTCCTACCCAAGGTTCCTTCACAAATGACCTATTTTCCTTGTAGCCCTAAAAATGCGGTTTAGAGGGATTAACTCCAAAACTTTCCAAACAACTCCTAGAAATATTTATCTTTTTATATACCCATTAAGACCCTCTATAACATACTTGAAATACAGGGTATGTTGTTTTGGAACACAAGCCTCTAAAAATGACTGTACTTGCTGTTCCAAGGAGCAATTAGCCCTAGGTTTACAAAGGAAGTACCCTACCAAGATGACCCAAAAATTCCTAACCAATTCCAGAACTTAGCATGTATTGAAAATGGATGGATTAAATAGGTTTTGGACCTCCATGGGCATTTGAAACTAGTTTTCCAACTATATCTTCCTCTAGCTATAACCAATGGCTTAATACATAGAGATATCAAGCCAAATCTTCCTCAAATCTTGTCTTGGACTACTCCCCTGCACCTGCACACAAAACCCATTGTATAATATACCTATACAGACCAAAAAATCCATTTTGGGGCTCTAACTCAAAGATTTGGGTCAAAACCCCATAAAACTCCTAAAACCCTACCAAACCCTCTTAGAAACAACAATTTTGGGACAACGTTTTGTTCTTCTTTCTTCTGCAATTTCAAGACACCCAAATAGACTCAAATGAATTTTAAATCATGTATTTACATCATCCAAAATGTGAGAGCCCTTGAAATGGCTGTACATGCGAGTACTGTAGCAAAGAACAACGAATTTCACAGTAAAAAGCAACAAACAATCTTCTTTTCTCTTTTCCAACTTCAATGATATGTTTTACACGACCTCTAAGGGATAAATACAATCCAAAATCATCACTATATTTTGTGCAAGATTCTTCTCCTATCAAAAAGGCAAAAAGGCTCACTAATTTCCCACTAATTTCACTAATTTTAGCCTCAAGACTATTTTTTCCAAACATAGCACATGCTATTTGGAGTTCCACTACTAGTTGACTTCTAGAATAGAGGGAGTGGTTTATAAAATAGAGAGAGTGGTTTGACTCAGACCTTATTACAATAATAAACTAATGCATAACTCCACCTAAGCTCATAATGAGCATAAAATCCAAAATTTAAGGCTCCTAGTGAGCATATAAGTCAAAATTAACTATGGTGGTCTTTGCACCACACAACTACCAATCCAATGCATATAAATAAAACATGACACAACTACCAAACAATTACATTCAAGTAACATGTGGCACAGTTACCAATAAACATAATAGAATGACATCACATCATTCAAGCATAAGGGAAATTATCACACCTTCAATGCATGCCAAACAAGGCATAAATCATAGACCATCAAAGACACATTCAAGCATGAATCAGGCATCTCAATGCACATGCAAATGCTAGAATCAAATCACATGTCGAGTATAACTCCAATGGTAAGAAAAGGAAGAGAGGCATAGTAGCCAAGACAAGGAGTGTCAATACAAAGGCAATAACCTCCTCGTAGCATATGAATAACATTCACTAACTTCTTACAAGTCATGACACGCTTTCTAGGTGGAGACATATCGCTTCCATTCGTAGGAATGATTTATGAAATTTAATTCCATTCTTATGCATTGCATTTAAAATTTTTAAAATATGCATTTTGTAGCCAAGTTATGGCAAAATTTTCTACAATCCATATTTCACAAAATTGGAAAAATTGATTGCAAAAGAGTGTTGTTGTGTATCCTTGGAACAAAACGACACTCTTGAAATTTTGAAATTTATTGTAATTTAGGAAATAAAAATTTAAGGTTTTGCCCAACTCTATTAATGGAGGAATGGAAGATATTTTATAATTTTGGCGTATGAAAAATAAATGGAAATTGCATTTTACACCTTAAAAAAATGTTTTATTTTTTGGAAAGATTGGTCTCCTCCATAATTTGGAATTTTATATCTTTGGACACGATGTCATGAAAATTGTTTCATTGATTTTTGTGCCACACCCAAATCATGAATTTAGGGTGATGGAATTTTAGAATTGAAGTATAGAGTAGGAAAGGAGTGGGCTCTCACTATTTGCAATGATACAAAGTGATCATATGATTAGAGTGGGAGTAGAGTTCTAATTAAGTGATAATGTAATACACATTGGGATAGTAAAATGATGAATTAAGATATTCATGTCTTGAATTGAATGCCTTATATGGGTTTGGTCTCAGTCATGTAGGACATGTCACAACTCTTGGAAGTTGGTGAATGTCATTGAGGATATTCTACATGGCCATTGTCCTATTGCATTGACACTCCTTGTTTTATCTCTAAGATCCTCATCATTTCCTTCAGTTGAATTTTACATTTGACTAATTTGTGATCATTAATATATGCATTTATTAGCATGTCTGCCACATATTATATCATATTCTTTGATTTGACATGAGTTTCCACATGTGATGTTGTACGCATTTGATTGGAATGAGTGTTGCCATGTTCTCCTTATTTTGTGTGTGTGATTGTACCCAATTAGACTATCTCCTCATATAATGGGGATGGGCCTGAGGGTACCACATGGTTGGATGGTGCTAAACCACTATTGGGGATAGGCAAACTTGGAGGATGCTCATTAGAGTGTGTTGGACTCTCTTGATATTACTGCTCTTATATCTCTTTTAATTGTTGTACAATGTAATCATTGTAAATTTGGTCCTTGAGACCCTTGTAATAAGTGCATAGTTGTACTTGATGTAATCTCATGTGTATGTACAATACAATCCATCCATGTTTGAGATGAGACCCATTTATTCTAACAAGTTGTTAAAATCATTTTGTATATTACACTCCTCATTTTGTAAGGGCGTGAGTATGATTGTTATTTTGAATCATTATGTTTTGACATATTGGTTTAATCTATGAAAAGTTGTATTATGTTTATGAATGCTTAATGTTGGATATGCAACTAGAGAAAATGGTTTAAATATTTTTCTTGTTTCTTTCATTTAGTTTTAGAAGAAAGAATCAATTTTCTCCTTTTTCCTTAGGAACCATGCCCTTAAAGAGGTAATTGTGTGGCCAAGATTGAGCCCACAATCCCTAGAACATTTGACCCGAATTATTTTTGAATAGCATGAAAATTAAGGAATCTATGTCTCATTTGTGAGAAAAAGAACCTTGTAGTTTTTATACCTTAGTGTTTTTCAACTCTCTATTTTGTAAGTCAGCCTACAGAGTCTAAATTGCTAGTTTCAATTGGACTTTGAAGTCTGAACTACAGGGGGCCAAAGTCAAGATCTTGTCAGCATGCTATATGATGCAAAGTGTATTTCAAATACGAATATAATGCCCACCTATGTTGAACCTTGTTGTGTTGTGTGATAGATAAGTTTTGTGCTTTGATCCTAATATTGGATCCTTATGAGATATACTATATTGAGTGTTTCTGTAGTGTTTTGTATGTTCTCGTGATTAGTATCATTGCATCAAACTTTCCGATGAGGTTGTTGCCATTGAGGTGTTTTGATGGTGTAGTCTACATGGTTTATGGGATGATTTGTATGTCCATCGAGGAGTTTTTGATGAGGTCATGTTATCACATTGTTATGCTTTGGTGTTTGTACTTCATTGTTTTCATTTAAATGTTCTGCTAGGTGGGTAGACCTAGTTTCCTTTAGTATGATTATTTTAAATGATTAATTGCATCTTGATCATATTGTTAGAATATATGATTTAATTTAAAAGTTCATACTAGATGGTTAATATTTAATTGTGTAATTTATGTTATTTGCTTTAGCTGTTGTTACATATTGGGTAGATGCATGTAACATTTGCAATGAGTGTATAGGAAATTATAGGATATTGACCAATGGTTGGTATGTAGAGAAGGTCGACATGGATATCACTTAGTCACCTTACCCTAGTTGTTTCCCTAATGTTAAAACTAGTGAAACCTCATCCAAACCAATTTATGATTCTAGATCCCCCTTGTGTTAGAGTAGTAAAACATCTTTTGGGGTGTATTTAATTTTATCGCTTGTGCAATTTTGCTTGTGCCTGGTATGTACAAAATGAATTGCAATGTTTTAGAAATTATTGTTTGATGTTATATATTCTGGTTTGGAGAAAAGTATTTATAAATCATTTAATTTAGTTGTGGAAATATTTACATTCAAAAGCTTTTTATTTTTAAACTGTTTGGTATTTGAAATAGATTAAATTTTATTTGGAAAGGAAATAATTGATTCTAATTTTATGTTAGTGAAAATTAGCTTTGGGAAAAGAAAGAATTAGTTTAGCCTAATTCTAATTAGGGCCTTATATAGGAGAAAGTGTTTTATTTTATTTCATGATGAATTGTTTGAAAATGGAGAGCAAATATGGAGTTTTGAAAACCCTCTTTTGGAAGAAAATTGGATTTTCTCATACCAGGAGATCGCTTGGTCGAATCAAATCATGTGAACAATGAAAAAGATCCCCTCCATACCTTCAGTTTGAGTTAGGTATTTCTCCTGTTGGTTATGTATTTAATTTTATTTAGTATTTTTTGTTTCGTAGGAAATCTAATTTTTGGAAAATTGATTTTCTTACTGAAACTCTATCAATTTTTTTGGAAATGTTGTTTTTATTTGAAAAGTGCCTTGTTGGGTAGATTAGACACAAAAGGCTATGCTTGTAATCTTGAAATTTGCACTTCTCAAAAAATGTGAAAATTATGAGTTTACCTATTTTTCCCTATTTAATTTTATCAAAAAATTTATGTGATGTTAAAAGTGTATTGTTGGGCATTTTTAAATCAAGAGGGTATTCTCAAAATTTTAAAATTCAATGTCTTCTGAAAAAGTGAAAATTTGGGTGAAAGGTTTTTGGGAAGGATGCTTCAAGATCCATCAATGGTGGATCTTGGGCATTCAAAAATTATTTTATTTTATTTTATTCTAGGAAATTGAGTTTTTTGGAAGTTGTATATTATGTGGAACAATTGATTTCCCCATGGTTTATATTTTGTTAATGTATTGGAAAGTGTGTTTTTTTGGGAAAACTGCTCTTGTCTAATCTCAGGCTTCTTGGAAAGTCAACCCCAGATTTGTGTAGGACACGAGATATTGGTAGAAGGCTTGGGTGCCCCTTATGTATCTTTGAGTGTTGAGAGCTAATGAAGTTCCCCACTACTGTTGCATTGAGAACGTGTTGAGAGATGAAGTTCCCCACTACTGTTGCATTGAGAAAGTATTGAGAGCTGAAGAAGTTCCCCACTACTATTGTATTTGAGAAAGTGTTGAGAGTTGAAGAAGTTCCCCATTTCTATTATATTTGACCTTGTGTTGAGATCTAAAGAAGTTCCCCACTATTGTAGTATCTGGGTGAGTGTTGTGTGCTGAAGAAGTGACACGCTACCTTGAGGAGAAGCATCCATAGGGTGAGTGCTTACTTGAGGCCTTGAGGCCTATTCTACTTCTGGCTTGGTTTTGGAGAACCAAGGGGAATCCCACCCCAATGTACTAGCCACCCTCCCCTAGTCCTTGTTTGGTTGGATTAAGCATATGTGATCATGTGTTGAGATGAACCATGCTTTCTAGAATAGTCACACAAATGTCCAAAAGATGCTATCCTAGATCTAAGTTTATTTGCCTATTCTAGTATTCGATGTTCTGTATGATTCATGTGTATGTGAGTTGGTTTTTGGTACCTTGATGCTTGTGTGAGTATGACTTGATGATAGTGTATCCATGATCATCTTCTTCATAGCTCAGGGGGTTGCCTAGAGTGGCATAGACATCTATTGTGCTCAACAATGGTAATGTTGAAATGCACTAGACAAATGAGAGGGGGGTGAATTAGCTGTCCCTAAAACTTTGAACAATTATGAATATCAACTCTTCAAACACTTATTTTACTATTGTTTAGATTTAACAATGAAAGCATGAAACAAGAAGCTCAATACAATAACACAATCAACACATGAGACACCAGATTTTTACATGGAAAACCCTATAAGGGAAAAACCACAGTGGGTGTTAGCCCACAAGATATATAAGTTATAACAATAACAAAAAATAGAGGCTCACTACCCGAATTACTCACTGCAAATGTTGAGGCTCACTGCCAAGAATGGCTCACTGCCAAGGACGGCTCACTGCCAAGAGGTGGTTCACTACCAAAAGATGGTGAACTGATTTGGTAGCATCTACTCGATGCCTAGGTTCAGTTCCATTAAAGCACAGTATAACTCCTCTACTCTACTCTTTTACACCTTCGCACTTATCTCTTTATTTTCTCTCAAGGACTACTTTTTCGCAACTCTATTACATGCTTTTATACAATTCATCAACCTTGGAATGTACATCAAGGTTGGCATTACATTCATCAACCATTGGAACATTCTCCAAGGTCGGCATTACAATAATACAAAGAAATAGGTTTGGACCTAAACAAGATTTGCTAAGGTAAAGATGTATGCATATCACGTTATTCCTTAGCTAGGACTCAAATGCAATCTTTCACGCCACGACATGCTTCCACAATCTTCAATGCATCTCTACAAGAAGTGAAAACAACCAAGTCGGACAAGACTAGTGTTAACACTGGGTCTTCAAAGAATAGACTTCATCCACGATCTAAATTTATCTTTTTAACCAATCAAAGGTAGGAACACAATCAAGAGACATCCATAAGCACATTGTAATCACCAGGAACAACTGCACGATCTCTAACCACTCTATCAAGAAGATTCTTCAAACCGAAGCACAAGAACAACACTGTCAGCCACTGTCATAAGGAAAGGATAGCTTGCGGACCACCAAATCATGATCAATTGTAGTTGAAGGCACTTATCATCATTCCAGACTTAACTGTAGAACCATAGATCATAATACTTCAATGTAGAGGAATGTGGAGCAAAATACCTTCTCCCTATCACCAGTGAATACTTGGAAAAAGAAGCTTTTATTTTGGTGAACATAACTCCCTCAGATCTTCATATCGGAGGCTCACATTTGAGATATAGTATCTTCAAACATGCCTCTAAATAACTTCCAATCCATAGACAAAGATATTCATTCTATTGGAAATACAAAGCAATCTACCATGCTGTTATTCAGTACACAAAGATGCTCTTCCACACATTGTTTCCACTGAAGAAGCAAATTTTCTCAAAAGCACTTGGAAACTCAATATCTGGATCACTTACTCATTTTCTTGAACACTTCCATGAACTGATACAAAGCATCTAACTTATCAAATTAGGAGCATAGGTGACATTAATGATAACACAGATATGTTGACATCAATGACAACACTGGTTAGGCACATACTTGCAACAATCTCCCCCTTTTTTATTCATGGCAACATATGATGTGAAAAACTGAAAACACCATCAAGACAAGATTCTCCCCATTCTCTGTACTCTTTCTCCCCCTGAGTTTCTCAAATGATTTCTCTCCCCCTTTGACATTAATGGCAAAGGGCACATACTTGAATTTTGCTGCTCTAATTCATCTGAACTTTCATTGCTATCAACACCTTGTATATCAGGAACACATACTGGTATCATCTAGCTACTCCCCCTGAGAGATATCCCTCAAAACATCAATCTAGCTTAATGAATGAAGCTTTAAGCACCATTGGATTGATGTATTCCTATGCATCTTAGTTCAGAATAGGAGGGGTAATTACCCCTAACTTTTCTCTAAGATACTCAAAGGTATCCTTAGGCAACGACTTAGTGAATATGTCTACAATCTGATCCTTTGTGGACACATATTCCATCTTTACTTCATTCTCTGTCACCTTTTATCTCGAAAAGTGATACCTTATTGATATATTCTTTGTTCTTGAGTGCATCACTGGATTCTTTGAAATGTTTATACCACTTGTATTTTCACAGAAGATTGTAACTAGATCTTCATACACAACTCTTATGTCCTTCAAGGTCTATTTCATCCATTATACTTGAGTACAACAACATGCTACTGCAATAAACTCTACTTCTATAGTTGACAAAGAGATTGAATCTTGCTTCTTGTTTAGCCATGAAACCAATCTATTACCCAAAAGGAAAGCCCCTCCACTTGTACTCTTTCTGTCATCAACATCTCTGGCCCAATCAGCATTTGTATAAGCACTGAGAGTGAAATCATTATCCTTTGGATACCATAAGCCATGATCCAGTGTGCCTTTTAAATACCTCAAGATTCTCTTTAATGCCATCACATGTGACTCTCTTGGATCTGCTTGAAATCTTGCAACAAGACAAACTACATGCATTATATCAGGTCTAGATTGAGTTAGATAAAGTAATCCTCCAATCATGGATTTGTACCTTCTCTAATCAGTCTTAGATGATTCATCATTTTTACTCAACTTGCAACTAGTCACCATGGGAGTACATAATGGTTTAGAATCCTCCATTCCAAACTTCTTCAACAACTCCTTCACATACTTAGACTGGGATATGAAGATTCCTTTATCTGATTGAGTAATTTGCAGACCTAAAAAGAAATTCATCTCACCAAAGATAGACATCTTAAACTCTTTTTTGTATTTCACTAGCAAGTTTCATGCACATACCTTCATTGTCTCCAAAGATGATATCATCAACAAAGACTTCAACAATCAAAATTTGATCACCATTAATCTTGAAATAGAGATTACTATCAGTAACACCTTTATTGAACCCTAACTACAATAAGTACTTATCCAACCTTGCATACTATGCTCTAGGAGCTTGCTTGAGTCCATACAATGCTTTCTTCAACCTACATACCATATCACCTTGATTTGATAATTGAAATCCTTCTGGTTGCTCAATGTAGACCTCTTCTTCGAACTCACCATTCAAAAAAGCAAGCTTAACATCCATCTGATACACTTTGAAGTCTTTGAACGCTACAAATGCCAAAAACATTCTAATGGCTTCAATTCTTGCCACAAGAGCATAGGTCTTTTCAAAATCTATTCCTTTAACTTGAGAGTATCCATTGCATACCAATCTTGCTTTGTTTCTTACTACTCCATTCTCATTCAACTTGTTTCTAAAAACCCATTTAGTTCCAATGACATTCTTATCAACAGGTCTAGGAACTAATTCCCAAGTTTGATTCTTCTCAATCTGCATCAGTTCTTCTTCCATGGCTTTTATCCAATTTTTATCATTGCAAGCTTCATTCACAATTTTTGGTTCAACTTTTGAAAGCAAATAGTAATTCACTTGTTCTTCTGCAACTCTTTTTCTTGTTAGCACACCTTTGTTTTTGTCACCTATAATCTGATCTTCAGAATGATTAATCCTTACATACCTAGGAGTCTTAACAACATTTTCTGGAGCCTCTTCTTCATCCAGACTGTCTTCTTTCTTAACTTTTTCTTCATTTGCTATAATCACAGGTTCATCTAGGTCATAGCAACTTAGATCTGATATTTTTTCCTTGCCTTCATCTACCTTCACATTAGAACTCTCAATAATCTTATTCAGTCTCTTATTGTAGCACTGATAGGCCTTACTCTTGGTGGAGTATCCAAGGAAGATTCCTTCATCACATCTTGCATCAAACTTCCCTAGATCATCATCTCTTTTGATATAGCATTTTCTTCCGAAGACTTTGAAATATTTTACTGTAGGAATTCTTCCATACCACAATTCATAGGGAGTTTTAGTACCATTACCTTTGACTTGAACTCTGTTTTGAATGTAGACAACAATATGTATAGCTTCTTTCTAGAAAACTTCCAACAGACCTCCTTCCTTCATCATTGTCCTAGCAACCTCTTGAACTATCCTGTTCTTTCTTTCCACAACTCATTCTACTGAGGAGTCCTAGGTGTAGACAACTGTCTCTTTATTCCTTGCTCTTCACAGAAAATATTGAATTCATTTGTTGTGAACTCACCTCCTCTATTAGACCTCAAGCATTTGATTTTCAGCTCTATTTCATTCTCAACCGTTGCCTTGAAGGATTTGAACTTCTCTAGGGCTTCAGATTTGTCTCTTAGAAAACTAACCCAAGTCATTCTAGAATAATCATCAATAAGCAACATGAAGTAGCTGTCACCTTGTAGACTTCTTACCCTTGTAGGACCACATAGATTTGTATGTACTAGATCCAGCAAACTGACAGAAAATTACTCTTTGCTCTTGAAACTTGTTCTTGTCTACTTCCCCAACTGATATTCCTTATAAATGGCATTGGTGGGTTTCACAAGCTTTGGTAAATCTCTTACAGTCTGACCTAAACTTATGTTTACTAGATTATCAAAGTTTATATGACACATCCTTCTATGCCACAACCAAATCTCATCTGTTTGGGCTAATAAATAGTAATTATTAGTTCCTCTTAACTGGTAAATGTTACCTCTAGTCTTCTTATCGGTAGTAATCACTGTTCCAGAAGTTTCCATGATCTTGCACCCATTGTCTTTGAATCTTAGATCATAACCTTTGTCACACATTTGACCCACACTCAAAAGATTATGTTTTAAACCCTTCACATATAGGACATTATCAGTGTTGTGCTTACCATCAAAAGAAATAGACCGTTTCCACAAATCTTACCAGCTACATTATCTCCAAACGTAACCAGACCCCCATCATACTTTTCCAAACTTACAAACTTACTTTTAACACCAATCATGTGATGTGACAATCCATTGTCAATGATCCATTCATCCTTATCTTTCTCAACTTGAATAACCAAAGCACTTTCTTCCACTAGTTTTTCTTCCTTCACACAGCTAGCAGGATTAGTAGACACAGGTTCTTCTTTAATAGCAATAAATAAGCATTCATTTACACTAGTACTTCCATCATCACATTCATCATCAGTCACACCTTCATCATCAAAATCCCTAACATAGTAGCATTTCTTTGGAGCTCTAGGCCTGTTCTCAAATCTTTTTCTATTCCTTTCAATTCTTTCAGGACATCTAGAAGCATAATGACCAACTTTACCACATGAAAAACATTTGAAAGGTAATTTGCCTTTGAACTTATCGGTGCCTCTTTGCAGTCTGTCAACAACATTTGCTTCAATTTCATCAAGGTCATCATCAGGTTCCATCTTATACTTCTTAGCTCTGGAGATCTTTTTTGAAGTACTAGCTTTGAAGGCAGTCTCAATCTTTGGCAGAGCATCACCAAGTTCTCTCATCTCAAAGGCTGTTATCTTTCCTAGTAACTGATCCTTGGTGACCTCTTTCATAGTCATTATTTCTTCAATTTCCGCAACTATAGGATTTAAGTAATGACCTGAGAATTTTCATCACAACTTCTTTCTCCTCAATAGTTCCTCCCATAGCTTTGATTCCAGTGACAAGTTCATCAACCTTTTGCATGTAGGATGTTATGTTTTCATCTTCTCCCATCTTTAAGCCTTCATATTTAGCATTCAATCCCTAGAATTTGGCACTTTTTACAGAATCATCTCCTTCATATAGATTTTCCATCTTTTCCTAGACTTCTTGATTAGTTTCAAGGTTCACGACCTTTATCAAGTCAGTGTTAGTTAATGCACATAATAGAGCATCTCTGGCTTTTATGTTTAACTCATATTCCTTGATTTCATCTTGAGTTGTCAGACCATTTGGAGGCATGGTATATTTAGTCTCTATTGCTTTTCATACTTTGCACCCAATACAAAGAAGATGGATTTTCATGCATATCTTCTAGGTCACCTAATTCATTCCATTAAACTACAGAGCTTCCTTTTTGTAAGACATTCTAGATCTACCTCAAGCTGTTAGGATTACCCCCAAGGAATCTTGCTCTAATACCAATTGTTGAAATGCACTAGACAACTAAGAGGGGGGGTGAATCAGTTGTCCTTAAAACTTTGAAAAATTATGAACATCAACTCTTCAAACACTTATTTTACTATTGTTTAGATTTAAGAATGAAAGCATGAAACAAGAAGCTCAACACCATAACACAATCAACATATGAGACACCCAATTTTTATGTGGAAAACCCTATAAGGGAAAAACCACAGTGGGTGTTATCCCACAAGATATATAAGTTATAGCAATACCAAAAAATAGAGGCTCACTGCCTGAATTGCTCACTATAAATGTTGAGGCTCATTGCCAAGAATGGCTCACTGCTAAGAGGTGGCTCATTGCCAAAAGATGGTGAGCTGATTTGGTAGCATCTACTCCATGCTTGGGTTTAGTTCCATTGAAGCACACTATAACTCCTCTGCTCTACTCTTTTACACCTTCATACTTATCTCTTCATTTTCACTCAAGGACTACTTTTTTGCAACTCTATTACATGCTTTTATACAATTCATCAACCTTGGAATGTACATCAAGGTCGGCATTACATTCATCAACCATTGGAACATTCTCCAAGGTTGTCATTACAATAATACAAAAAGATAGGTCTGGCCCTAAACAAGATTTGCTAAGGTAAAGATGTATGTGGATCATGTTATGCCTTAGCTAGGACTCAAATGCAATCTTTCATGCCACGACATGCTTCCACAATCTTCAATGCATCTCCGCAAGAAGTGAAAACAACCAAGTCAGCCAAGACTGGTGTTAACACTGGGTCTTCAAAGAACATACTTCATCTACAATCCAAATTTATCTTTGCAGACCAATCCAAAGGTAGAGACATGATCAGGAGACATCCACAAGCACATTGTAATCACTAGGAACAACCACACAATCGCTAACCACTCTGTCAAGAAGATTCTTCAAACCGGAGCACAAGAACAACACTGTCAGCCACTGTCATAAGGAAAGGATAGCTTGCAGACCACCAAATCATGAACCATTGTAGTTGAAGGTACTTATCATCATTCCAGACTTAACTGTAGAATTGTAGATCATAATACTTCAATGTGGAGGAATACAGAGCAAAATACCTTCTCCTTGTCACCAGTGAATACTCAGAAAAAGTAGCTTTTATACTGGTGAACATAACTCCCTTAGATCTTCATACCGAAGGCTCACATTTGAGATATAGAATCTTTAGACATGCCTCTAAATAAATTCCAATCCGTAGATAAAGATATTCATTCTACTAGAAATGTAGAGCAATCTACTAGACTATTCTTTAGTACACAAAGATACACTTCCACACACTGTTTCCACCGGAGGAGCAAATTTTCTCAAATGCACTTGGAAACTCAATATCTAGATCACTTACTCATTTTCTCCAACACTTCCATGAGCCAATACAACACCAGTTAGGCACATACTTGCAACAGATAATATGGTTGGGAGGTGGGTAGCATTCCACCGTTGGTCCTCAAGATGATCTTTCAAGAGCTAGAAAGTTCTTTTTTCATTTCAAGACATTTTGGCTATCTTGTTCTATGTGCCTGTCGGGGCATTTTGGTGGTAGTTTACCATGATATATATTATGCTTTGTATATTTTATTCATTGGAGTGTGGTCCTTCCATGTTCAGGAAGTAGCCTCCATCATGTTGTAATTTTATTCAATATCATTTGGTTGGAAAAATGAATCATGTTTTGGATGGAATTTATCATTTTGTAACTTTATCTCATGTGTTGAAAATGGTTAATTAAGGATGTTGGTTTCCTCTTATTTATATGTTGTACTTAATGAGATCAAGGAAAATGGACAAGGTTAGAAACACAAACAAAATGCACAAAAATATTAAGTTATACCTTGCTATTTCTTCCTCCTTCGATAAAGTTGAGGAGCTTGCACCCAAGAGCTCCTAGCTTTACCCAAATGTTGAAATAGTAGAATGTGGATTGCTCCTTGTTTTTCAACACAATATGGATGAGGATAGTGATGAATTTGAAAAGGATTTAGATGGGGGTTGGACATGGATAGAGAGAATAGAATGATTTTGGCATTATGATGGCATGATGAGAGGAGATGAGAGAAATTTGGGCATAGTTTTGATAGGATGAAGAAGTGATGAAAATGGCTTGGGTGAGGGGTCTATTTATAGGCCAATTGAGGGTGATTTGAATCCAATGGCTAGGATTCAAAGTAGAGATCAATGGTTGAGATGAGAGGATGAGATCAAGGGCTAAGATTTCATCAACAATATTAGATAGATGGGATTAAATGTGAATTTTAAATTCACATGGGGAGGAGTGATGAGAATTAAAATAAATTAAAAATTTATTTTTGGGAAGAGTTGGATATGACAAGTGAATGAATTAAAAATTCATTTCATGGGGGAGTGTGAAATAAAAATTCAAGTTTATGTGGAAGTGTGAAGGTCAAGGACACATGTACACTTACATGTGTAAGATGGTAATAAATGAGTTGGTGGATCATGTGACTTTTTGAATAAAAAAATAGTTTTTATTCAAAAGTGTGTGGGAGGATGGGTTAAGCAAGGTTTGACCATATTAATTAAGTGTTTAACTTAATTAATATGGCTGAAAAAAATTAGTGAGTGGGGTAATCAGGGTTCAGGATTAATTAAATAATGATTTATTTAATTAATCCAGGTCAAGGGGTCATGTAGGCTAGGGCAGCTAATTAAATAATTGCTAGGGTAGATTATTAACTAAATAAATATTGAGAATATTTATTTAATTAATGAGGGATAGTGTTGTAAGGTTTAGTGATAAATTAGATGAATTAATTTATCACAAAAGATAAATTAGGGATAAATGGCTAAGGGTGAATGATTAGGGATAAATTAATTAAATAAATGAATTTATTTAATTAATTGGAAGGGATAGTTAGTGATGTGAAGATGTCAAAGGGTGGTTGAAGGGTTAAGGAATTTTTAGGTGTCTACATTTTCCCCTCTTTGAAATGGTGTTGCGGCTAAGTAACATTATTTCAAAGAAGTTTAAAATATAGAGTTGGATTGGATAGAAAAAAATTTTTGGTTTAGAAGAATGGGGTAAGGTTTAGGGATGATTAGTAAGGGTGATGCCCCCTCAAGAGGACATGTGGGTTGCAAGAACACGGGTGTGCTCTCGAAATGGATGAAACAGATTGGTTGAAGTGGTTAGAGGACAAGGGGTGAGATGAAAGATTGACGATGGATTGATGATTAGAGGATAGATGGATTGGAAATGGATGATTATTGTGTTGAAAATGATTTAGAGCAATCCTAGGTTTTTTATAGCAAAGGGGATATTTTAACCAAGGTATAGAAGACCAAGGTGAAGCTGTTTATCTAGCATTTGCATGGACTAGACATGCAGACTAGAGGGTGATCCCATGCATGCCCAAGATAGTACAACCTTGTTTAGACGAGGGAAGGGGACTCAAAACATAAGCCCTTAATACATAAAAGGTATGAAGAACCTTAGATGCAAAAGGAGATCAATATGCTAGAACTGACCCTACAATCCACAAGATATGAATACTAGCTTGGAGTAATGAGACCAACCCACAAGCACAACATACGAAAGCAAGACTATGCCCCATTCCAGATGTTTTTGCCACATACCATGATATAGTGAGATTAAGGTAATTTTGATGTGATCTTTGAATAGGATAAAAGATTAAAATCAAAAACCAAAAGACCAACTGACCCAACAAACAACAATTGTATCTCTTGCCAAGATGGATGATGATGGATTCTGCCTATTGTAGGAATGATCTATCCTAAGGCAAGAGTCAATGGATGATTGGATCATACCCATTGTAGGAATGATATATCCTAGGGCATGGTTTTGCTAGTTGATGTTGTAAGATTGGTGCAAGATATGATGGTTACAAGTTGTGGTTGATGTTGGTTTGATAGTTGATGATTTGGATCTAGTGTAAGCTCAGGGGATAGGGACCATACAAGCAGGTTGGATGGGTGCATCTTATGTACTTGAGTACTGGAAACTTCCTTCATATTCTAGACTGCCTACATGCCCTGTATCCACAGGATCAAGGCACATTAAGATGCAAGTGGTGATGATATGTAGTTCTAATTTGTGATGATGATGTGGGATGGTTGATTGGTGATAGAATGTTAAGATTGGTGATGGGATAGAAGATGTAAGATGATGTTGATTTTGGGATGGATATTTTTAGGATTTTGTGGATATTTTGATTTTTTTGGATTTTTATGATTTTTTTATTTTTTTGGAATTTTGAATTTTTGGATAGGGAATGGTTTATTATGAGATGGTTGCATTGGATTTCATTTGGATAGCCTTTGTGCTAGATACCAATGACAAGGGAACACCAAGTCTAGAGGTGAAGGTGGATAAAGTGATAGGATTAGAGTGTATTGACAATGAAGGGATAATGGATAAGATATTGAAGATAGATGGATAGAAAATAGAGGTAAGGGATAGGATGGGGGGTATATGATAGATGGATGGTAGTGTTTAGGATGATTTTCAAAGGCTACGTGGAAAGGAATCATATGCCCCATTTGCATGATGGGCTTATGTTTGATGGATGGATGGAGGATATGCTTGGAAAGGGACATATGCCGAGAGGTGTCCAAAGCATGTTGTTGATATTTTGCCCCTTGTCCTTATCAAGATCTAAGGAGGGAGATGGTAAAAGGAAGATATAATGGATATGATGGATGAAGATGGCAGATTGGAATATGATAGGATAAGGATAGATAATTGATAAGATATGCAAGAGGTTGTTATGGATGTGGATGATTTCCCCCCAAGTGTAGGGTACAAATGGATGAGGAAAGGACTACACATGATTCCCACAAGGGGTTTTCATCATGGTACTTGCCCAAGGCACCACAAGGAGTGGTTTTCACCATTGGATGGATTTTTTTCTTTTTACTATTATTTTTTATTTTTTATTTTTTTGCTTTTTTGATGGAATGGGGACTCTAGCATCTGTTTCCATAGCAAGGAGAAGATGGTCCCATGTTGGATAGTGGTAAGGTAGAAGGAGATATAATTATAAATGCACATAGATGTTGGTAGATAGGAGAAGATGTGATGTAGATTATGTAGATTATGATGTAGATTATGTGGATTATGATGTGGATTATGTAAGGCTTATGCAAAGACATGGACCATAGGGATGTGATGGGGAAGATATGTAGGATAATAGGGGTAAGATGGGAAGATAGGGATATGTGGGAATGCCATGTGGTGGAAGGGAACCAAGACCAACGATTGCACACACCATTTTGGATTTTAAAGCTTATATTTTAGATGAGGGATGGATAGCAATGGGGATTGGGATAGGGGGTTTTTGAATGGTTGAGTTTGGGTTTTAGGGACTCAAATGGACTTAGGAATTATGGGATTTTTAGATGGGGAGTGGGATGTTTGTGATTTTTGAGATTTGGATGTGGATGCCTCATTTAGATTGTTTGCTTTGTGCTTAGGGACCCATACCATTTTTGTTTTTGATTTTTCTTTTGATGATGTGGGCTTAGGTAGCCTTTTAAATTTTTGATTTTGCTTGGGAGGGATAGCATCTTTAGGCTTTTGTGGATTTTTTTCTTTATGTAGAGAGGTATCCAAATTTTTATTTTTTGAATCCCATGGGTGTTTTGGTAGCTTTTATTTTGGATAATTTGTGCTTTTGTTGGTCTTGATTGGGGATTTTAGGGGATTTATGGGTGGAGGGGTTAAAAGTGGATTTAAGGATAAATGGATGAGGGGATTTGAGGATAGGGATATTAGGAGTTGGGAGGATGGGAGGATAAGGGGATTTGAGGATGGGGATATTGGTTGGAAGTAGTGGAGGTAAGTTGGATGGGGGAAGATGTATGATCACATGTTTTTGCAAATGATATGATGATGGAGGAGGGATAGCGACATATGATTTGGCGGTGTGATGAGATGTACCAGATTTGGAATTGGATGAATGGATTTTGGAGGATGCGTGGATGTTACCAACATGTTTGGATTGTTTTCCTTAGGGTGTATAGCCAAGGCCATGCGAGGATGGATGTAATGTGGTGTGGATGGGAACCAAGATACCTTGTTCATGAAGGCCTAAGCCTTTGCCATGATAGTTCATATGTTGGAGCATACGACATGCAATGGGATGTTTGGTGCTTTGGAAACAAGACGTGAGTCCATTATTTGTTGGAAGAGGATAGGTGGTGGATGGAAGTTATTCTCCTCCTATGAGGGATCCACCACGGATGAAGGTGCTTTTTCCAAGTGGATAAGGGGACGGATTTGGGGTGGGATTGGTAGGTAAAGAGGTGATAGAAGATGGCAAGGGATCAATAAGTTGATCACTAGATGGGAGGGGATCAAGGATGGGGTTAGATGGGATGCTTAGATTTTGATTAGGATGAGGGGTTGATGTTTCAACATGCTTTGGATTTTTCTCTAGACATAGCTCAAGTGTTTGCATGGAAGTGGAAGTGACT
The DNA here is from genome assembly GCA_027924645.1 of Cunninghamia lanceolata. Classification (NCBI taxonomy): domain Eukaryota; kingdom Viridiplantae; phylum Streptophyta; class Pinopsida; order Cupressales; family Cupressaceae; genus Cunninghamia; species Cunninghamia lanceolata. The sequence goes on along the minus strand of BSBN01001322.1, from coordinate 3,204,650 downwards.
TGGATAGATGTGATAGGTGCTTGGATGGATGTGATAGGTTCTTGAATTGTGTTATTGGTAGGAGATGATGATAAATGTTTCCTTGCTAATAGCCAATGGATGACATTCTTCATGAGTTTATGCGTTGAAGAGCAATATAATGGATGGATAATAAGGGTGGATGGTGTAGGATTAGAATTGGGATTGGATAGTTGGGTAATGGGATTAGGTAGTGATGGTTCTCAAATGGGTTCAAGGATAGGCATTGGATTAGATGGTGGTGTTGGAAGTGTGGGGGAGTTGGAGGATTCCCTAGCTTCTCTTTTTCTTCAGAGAAAATCTCTAAAGGATTCATTAGATGTTCTTGGCTTAAGATTTGGAAGGTTTAATGGTGGATTAGATGGTGGATGTGGATGGGTGATAGGGTTTGATGGATTGGGAGATACATAGGATGATGGATTAAGGTTGATAGGGTTGGAGGGATATTGTAGTGGGGGGATTAGAGGATGGGAATTAGAGGATGGGGGATTAGCATATAAGCTTTGAATTTTAGCCATGAGGTGTGCTAGATTGGTGTTCCCTTGATCAAAGTTAGCATGACAAAGGTTGGGGGATGGATAAGTTGGAGGTATTGATTGGTTGGATAGGTATGATGGTATATTAGATGAAGGTTGATATGAGGTTGATTGGGATGACATGTAAGATGTTGAGGGTTGATATAAGGTTGATGGGGTGGATATATAGGATGAAGGTTGGTATGATGGAGGTTGATATGATGAAGATGGGGTAGGGGCTTGGGATTCTCCAATGATGAGGTGTGATAAGGGTATAGCCTTAATGATGTTTTTACATTTCTCCCTAGTGATAGGATCAAAATCCTCATAGGCATATTTAACTCTTTGTAAATGTTGCATTGCCACATAAGGATCCATGTTGTTAGAAGGATATGAGATGATGGAGGATAATGGATGATTGTGATGTTGGGGATCAAATTTTAAGACCTTAGGATGATTTGTTTTGATTGGATAATTGGTGATTCTCTATGCTTAAGGTAGACTAATGACACTTAAGCAATATAGTTGATTGGGTTGATTTGATTGGATGACTTACTTGAGATAGACTAATGGTCTCAAGAAAATTTGGATAAAGGTTGATAATGATCAACTAAGGTCTTGATTTTTGATTGGGTTGATTTGGATTTGGATTTGGGCAAATTTTGGCAAGATAACTTTAGATTTGAACCAAATGGGACCTAGGGATTGCAATACAACCTTCAAGGCACGTGTAGGATATGGTTTTCAGATGGCGCCAATAACTAGATAGAAGGTGCCAAAATAGAGTATAATCACGCCAATTCAAGAGACAATGGTGCCAAAACAGAGGATTATAGCACCAAAGAAAATAGCACCACAGATGAATTTTTAGGTGTCAAACAAAGAAGTTTTGGTGCCAAAGTGAGACATTCGGTCTAGGTTTTTGGCAAATTTTAAATTTTTTTTAGATTTTGAAGGTTAAATGATGGATTTGGAGATGTCAAATGTTTCAATGGTTTAATGATCTAGATGGCTTCGAATAATATCAATGATAGTTTCCTTGGCAAGCATACAAACAATCACACAATGGCTAGATGTTTTGGTAGGATAGTGTATGTTCATGATTGAAAACACTTGTAAGCATGTACAACCTAGGTTGGAAAGTGGATACTACTTGTAGTTAGGGAAAATTAGATTTAAAACTAAAACAACAAAATATCAAACCCTAACTAGCACAATAGAGCACGAGCAAGCATGAAAATCAAAATAACAAATGAATCATTATCTCCATTGCTCTTCTCAACCTCGCATGAGAATGCAAGATTTCGAAGGATTGTTGATGGATGAATGTTGGTTGCTCACTGTTGCAGCAACATAACGTTGAGATGAAAAATGATAGAAGAAAATATATAAAATAGAGATAGATGAGAATATTGGAAGAATTTTGGTAGAGTGAGGATACAAGAAGAAGATGCCTCCTAAATGGTTTGTGTGAGGCTAGGTTTATAGGCAAGAGCTGATATGATTCAATGGCCAAGATTAAAAGTCAATTGTGTGATGTGTACATGGCTAGGATTAAAAGTTGGTTTTAGTGCCTATGATGCACATTAAGTGGGTTATGACATGAGGCTAAAAATAGGATGAGAGGAAATAAGTGGGATTCTTTATTTATTTTGGAGGAAAACATGCCTATGACACACAATAAGTGGGGCTAAAAATAGGGATGTGAGTGGGAGTAAATAATTTAAATAATAAAATTATTTAAATTATGAGAGACATATGGCATTTAAATAAATATTTAATTTATTTAAATTGGATGATGGAGGAAAATGAGATTAAATAAATAAGATTTATTTAATTTGGTGCAAATGGAAGACAAATGGAATTAAATAAATAAGATTTATTTATTTTGATAGAAGAGGAGGATAAATGGTTAAGAGGGATTAGTTAAATAAATGTAATTTATTTAACTAATGGGAATGATGAAAGGGGTCATGACGGGGACCTAGAAGAAAATATGTTGAAATGTAATGTCATAAGATATAGTCAATTTTAGGTGTCTACATTTTGCCCCTCTTTGAGATGATGTTCGAGATGATGAGATTTATGTCAAGTAACATCATTTCAAAGAAGATAAGGTATGGATAGAGGAAAAGGATAATGATGATGCCCCCTCAAGAGGATAGGCGAGTTGAACAAACATGCATAGACTCTCAAAATGAAAGGGGTTGGTCAAGGAAGAAAGGTAAGTGAATGGATAGAAGAAAGGGAAGGATGCATTATGCTGCAATGAAGGTGAGAAACCATGGTGTTTGATATAACACTAGACATTATGCACCAAGGTATAAGGATCAAGGTGATGATGTGTCTCGTGCCCTAGCGTAATACAACCTTGTCTAGATACAAGATATGAATATTAGCTAGGAATGATACAAATGCAAGATAAAATGATAACACACACAAGAATGCAAGCAAGCATGCACAAATGATACAAAAACAAACAAGGAATTGCCCTTGTCAAGCTGTAAACCAATGATTAAGTCATTGATTGATTGATTGATGATAACGTTGTTGATGTGGGAATGATTTATCCCAAGAACAATACGAGGATTGTGTTGTTGATATGGGAATGATGTATCCCAAGAACAACACTAGGATTTGGGATGATAAATCCCATTGATTATGATGATGATTGATCTATTGATTTGGTTGACAGCAAGATTGGAACAAAACCAAGGATGCAATTGGATAATTTAGGATTGATTGACTTGATTTGGTTTTGATGATTGATTGATTTGATGATGAGTTGAATTGATTTGAGGAAGATTGATTTGATGATGAGTGATTTGATTTGAATTGATTTGATGAATTTATTGGGAAGAATTGATTTGAAGAATTGATGGTTGGATTGATTTTGAAGAATTGATTTGATTAGACTAAGTGATTGGATTTGGAGGAATTTGATTGAATGATTTGATTTTGATGAAAATTGATTGGAAGAATTGATTAATTTGATTTGAAGGAATGATTTGAATAATAATGATTGGATCTGAATGAATTGGAATAATTTGTTTGAATGATGATTTGATAATTGGTTTTATTGCTTGGATTTTTGTTGAATATTTGTTTTTTTTAGATTCTTGAGAATATTTGATTTTTTTGGATTTTTGGAATGTTTTGATTTTTTTGGATTTTGAAATGTTTTGATTTTTTTGGAGTTTTTTGAATTTTGTGATTTTTGAAATGTTTTGATTTTTTTGGATTTTTGAAATGTTTTGATTTTTTTTAGATTTTTTGAAATGATTTGATATTTTTGTGGTTTTTTGAAAATATTTGATTTTTTTGTGTTTTTGAAAAGTTTTGAGAAATGGCATTGGATGACAATTTGAGTAGCCTTTGTGCTAGATACTAATGACAAGGGAAAACCAAGTCTATGTGCAAGGATAATGTAGGATTGGATAAATGAATGAAATGGATGTATGTGATAGGATGTAAGATGGAAGACTCATGATAGATAGATGGATAAAAGGATAGGCTATAGTGGATGGGATGGATGTATGCATAAAAGAGTAAGGATGTGATCTCCAAAGACTATGTCGCATATGAATAACATGCCCCATTCTAGGTACAATACTTAGGATTTTTCATGACAATGCTTAGGACAATAGGGTTGGAAAGGATGAGGTATGTTAAGAGATACCCAAAAACATGTTTCAACATTTTGCCCCTATGTCTTCATCAAGATCAAAAGGAGAAGGGTGGATAAGTGGACTCAAGTATCTTTACGCTGTTGAAATCTCCCTTAGGTTCACATACACTACTTGTTGAGTCCCTACCTGGATTTCTCCGTAGGTTGAGATAAAGCAGAAAAATAGAGATGTTGGTGACACTGGCTCCCCCTTACATAGCATGGGCACACCAACTCTTTTTCGTCGAAGGTTTGTAGAAATGAGGGATTTTCTATCTCTATAACGAATAGTATGTATAAGTCAACTTTGGAGGTCCGACCTCCTGTACCAACAAGCAAAAAGGTTTTTTGGCCTCTACAACAAGTGGTTTCTAGTCAATGTTTCAAGATAATCTAGTGTCTATACATATGGTGGCTCACTCATTTAAGAGGTCTCCTAGCCCTCAAAAAGGGTTTTTACACATCACATGGATACTAAGGGAGACTTCTATCGGTATAGAACAACTGCACCAGGTGATTGATGACTTTCATCACAACCACAATTATTTATATAGAAGACCGAAATGAGAATACTGCTTGGGTTGTTCCCTCTCACAAATCGAGAGGTAGGCCTCTAAGAAGAAATCACCCTTGCTTTTGATCACCCATGATCGCACGAGGTGCAATGGGAGAGCATACACAAAAAGGTGACACCTTTGGGATAACACTTAAAAGCGATAAAAAAAGTTCACAAGTAGACTTTTGATCCCCAAGATCAGCCTAAGGTGCGAGGGGAGAGCATACATCTACAAGTGAACAACAAGAAAAGAAAACAAGGTTAATTCCTCTACTTTAACCTTAATGTGCCTAAGATTAGTGATAAAAAAGATGCTTTGACCGCGAATCTGCACACAAGATTTTAGTAGTTTGATAAATGATGCTTTGACAAATGTTTAGATACCTACAAAGATGAGTTAGATTCCTGCACAGAATTTGAAAAATACTATCAGAAAATAGCCCTAAAATATTGATGGATAGCGCTAAAGTAGAAGATAGCACTAAAATATTGATGGATAGTGCTAAAGAAGAAGATAGCACTAAAGATTGATGGATAGAGCTAAAGAAGAAGATGGCGCTAAAAGATTGATGGATAGTGCTAAAGCAAAGGATGGCACTAAACTATTTGTATATGGTGCCAAAACGTGACAGTGTCCCCAAATCTGCTCTAAAAAGGATGGTTAGTTGAAAATAGTTGGATCTAAACGGGTTAGGATGTCTTTCAACCTATCCATAAGCACCAAGGATCAGATAAAAACCAAGAAATAGGTGTCAAACGACAAGAACCATCCAATGTTAGTCCAAAATCTATTTTAGAAACCCCTATACAAATTTTGGCATTACGACCCCCTATAAATATGTGTTATCTGATAAAACAAAGAGCAAGATTTACTAAAAGTTACTAAAAGTCTCAAAAAACACTATGAAAGATGTTTTATGAGGATGAAACTTAAGAAAATGGTCATGAGAAAATGGTGCCAAAACAGAGGGAAATGGTGCCACAAATTAGGAAGATGGCGCCAATCCGGGAGTAGATAGTGCCAAACCAAGGGATTTTAGCGCTAAACCCCTATAAACCCTGTTTTCTTCACAAAAACTCAAACAAAATATGTTAGATAGGGACCATGGGGTCCCATCGAGTGTGCCAAATGAGAACAAAGAAAATGGGCAAGGTTAGAAACAAAAACAAAATGCACAAAAATACTAAGTTATACCTTGCTATTTCTTCCTCCTTCGATAAGGTTGAGGAGATTGCACCCAAGAGATCCTAGCTTTACCCAAGTGTTAAAATAGTAGAATGTGGATTTCTCCTTGTTCTTCAACATAATATGGATGAGGATAGTGATGAATTTGATAAATGATTTAGATGGGGATTAGATATGGATAGAGAGGCTAGAATTATTTTGGCATTATGATTGCATGATGAGAGGAGATGAGAGAAATTTGGGCATAGTTTTGATAGGATGAAGCAGTGATGAAAATGGCTTGGGTGAGGGCTCTATTTAGAGGCCAATTGAGGGTGGTTTGAATCCAATGGCTAGGATTCAAAGTAGAGATCAATGGTTGAGATGAGAGGATGAGATCAAGGGCTAAGATCTCATCAACAATATTGGATGGATGGGATTAAATGTGAATTTTAAATTCACATGGGGAAGAGTGATGAGAATTAAAATGAATTAAAAATTTATTTTTGGGAAGAGTTGGATATGACAAGTGAATGAATTAAAAATTTATTTCAAGGGTGAGTGTAAATTAAAAATTCAAGTTTATGTGGAAGTGTGAAGGTCAAGGACACATGTACACTTACATATGTAAGATGGTAATAAATGAGTTGGTGGGTCATGTGACCTTTTAAATAAAAAATTGGTTTTTATTCAAAAGTGTGGGAGGATGGGTTAAGCAAGGTTTGACCATATTAATTAAGTGTTTAACTTAATTAATATGGCTAGAAAAAATTAGTGAGTGGGGTAATCAGGGTTTAGGATTAATTATATAATGATTTATTTATTTAATCCAAGTCTAGGGGTCATGTAGGCTAGGGTAGCTAATTAAATAATTGTTATTTAATCAACTAGGTTAGGTTTAGACTAATTAGTAGGGTAGATTAATTAAATAAGCATGATTTATTTAATTAATTAGGGGTAGGAAGATGGAAAAATTAACTAAATAAATATTAAGAATATTTATTTACTTAATGAGGGATAGTGTTGTAAGGTTTAGTGATAAATGGCTAAGGGTGAATGATTAGGGATAAATTAATTAAATAAAATAAATTTATTTAATTAATTGGAAGGGATAGTTAGTGATGTGAAGATGTCAAAGAGTGGTTGAAGGGTTAAGATATTTTTAGGTGTCTACACTTATATTGTACTATGTTTATGGATTGGTTTGTACTGTGCCCACATTATGATCGATAAGTCCATGATTGGTTTTGGCCCGATTTGATGTTGGTGTCGAATGAGCATGGCATTCTGTTTGGAGTTTCTCCTTTTTGGCATGTATGTTGGCATTTTGGAAAAATGTTATATTTCTATATTTGAGTTATTTCATGCTTTGGATTTTTGATAAAGATAAGTGACAAAACAAGGGTGCCAATCCCTATTACAAAACTGCCCTCAGGGCACACAAAATAGGCTCAAACAGCCAGAACTAGAGCACCAACAACAAACAGACAATAGACAAACAACAGACTAGAAAAAACTATAGAGACAAAAACAAAAATAGAACAAAACCCAACCAAAAGGGACTAATTAAATAGATGTTCCCAATCCTTAGTGAGGAAAGCATACATACCCTCATAGTTTTTCATTTTATCTATCCCAACCCCATGCTTTTTCATTTCCAATTCCTATAAGATAGCCAAGGTGGTGGTAGAATGATGTATGACCTTGGTAGTGAATCAAGAAAGGATCTTGAAATTCCCTTTCAACTTCAGCAGCTTGGATTTAACACCTGCAATATTAGAAACATATTGAGAACAAGTAGCACAATACTTATTAGCACTAGTTTGCTTCTCCATAGGATGGTCAGGAGTCTCTGAGTTAGAGCAAGGGAGATTCATCTTAGAAAATAGACTAGGACCTTCATCATTAGGAGCATCAACCCCTTCCATTTTCTCAACATCCTCCTCACTTTCCTCTATATCATCTTTTTGTTTAGAATCACTAGAAACCACCATCTCCTTAAGACTAAGAGTGGGTTTCCCAACCAATATGGTTAAGTGCACAGAAATGGTATACAAAAAAGTGGCCACATAAAAAAATTGGGCAAAACATGCTCATGTTATGTTTATGCACTCATGTTCCACATAACACTATCACATTTTGTGCAACTCAAAATGTGATCATGTTTTGGGCAACACAAAATACACTTACATTTTAGTTTTTTGAAAATTGTATCCTTCCTTTTTAGGCTTGGGATTGGCTTGGGCAACCGAGCCTAAGGATTGCACCTCTATGATACCTCCTAGAGACGTATTTTTCATTGTCAATAACATTCTTGAACTTCAACGTCATCAAATTTATTCATTTGATAACAAAATTTGATGAAACCACCACCAAAATGATGAGCTAGTTCTTAGCTTTCCAACTATATATTTTTTTAAATTTTTTTTGAATAAGTTAAGATATTTATTTTTATTTTCTTTAAATAATGTCCTCATATTCTTCAATCACATATGTATTGCTTTTTCTTTGTCACTTTTGATCCGCTTATCGAAACTTAAAAAAATTATATAGGATTGTTCTATACTTCATTCTTTATACATTTCAAAAATTTACATTTTCAATTATTTTTGTGCATGTTTTGTGACACGCACACTTAGTGATACAGTTTTCAAGATGCATCCACTTTGAAAAATCACAAAAAAAAATTCAATACAAAATTACAAAAATACACAACTTCTAGTACTCACTCTTAGCTATATTACTACCAACTGGTTTTTAAAAATACTAAATGTAACAAAAAAAATTGGGGGGCACACACTAGACACTATGTTATATTTTAGTGAGAAAAATAGGAACACTTTTGTGTGCACACAACATTTCACCCTCTTAATTTTAACTATTTTTTTAAAACTTTAGTAGTTTAGAAACTAGATTAAGAGTACTACAATTCATGTTCTTTTCATTTCTTCAGATTTCAAGTGCATGCATCTCAAATTACTGATCCAAGTTCAGGTTTATCTGATTTCAGGAAAAAAGTGGCCACTTTTGACCCCCTTTTTTATACCATTTCCATGCACTTACCCATATGCAAGGCTTTCTAGTTCTCAAATTTTGAATCTTCTTCCCATGAGGAGTAAAACCTCCTCTTTATTAGGAATATTAGTAACCTTGTCTACCTCAGCAGACTTAGCTTCATCCTGACCCTTCTCCATTTTGTCTTTTCCTTTGTTAAGAAGCTTCCCGACATCAATAAATCTACATTCCTCCTCCCTACATAGGATGATCCCTTTCTACTTTTTATCCCCTGAACTTATAGTATCCTCTAATTTCCTCTTAGGAACTAACTTAGGAGTGACACCCTGCACCGAACGTTCTTTGAGGGATATCAAACTATTAGCCACATCCTGACTGAGGGGAGCTTTATTACTAGTAGATTTAGGGGTTCTAAGTGGGCTCTGCTTAATGCTAGGTTTTTTCCTAGTCACCAAATTCTTGGGATCAACCACATTTTCTAATGGATTTTCAGGAGTGACTTCATGAATCACAATTCCATGCTTAGGCTTTCTTTTAGCAAACGAAGGGGAGCCAACAAAAGGGATATCAATAAGGCTAGCTTGAATGGGTTTAGGAGGACAAAGTGTGAGGTAGAATTTATAAAGTCAAAAAATTAACCCTTGATATAATGGAATAAAGGGGTTTCTCAGGATTTTGGGCATGAATCTCCTTGACATACTTCAAAAAGTATTCAAGGGAGGAGAGGAGGTAAAAAGGAAGACTAAGTAACAAATTACGATGGAAATAGTTGAGCAGAACAAAATGGTAATGATAGAACCTTTTGAAGTGACCTTCTAAAGTGAAATATTTCATTATCATATAACATACCTCATCCCAAGTCTTAGGCAACTTGTCTTTGTCAAAACCACCTTGGAGATTAAACAACTCTTCCCCCTCCTTCAAGAAAATAGCTAAATTTCTAGGTTAGGGACTTTACTCTATCTCATTAGTTTTTTGCCTTTGATAGACATGCCCATAGCAAACCTGATCAATTCTTTAGAGATTTCAAAGCTAACCCCACCAATTTGCGTCTTTCTATTATCCCAAGAAGTAACACACTGGATAGATAAATTCTTGTGTCTATTAAGACATTCTAGGAATGAAGCCCCCCCATAATAGATATGCCAAATAGTATCATTCCTTTTGAATTCATCACAAGTAATGGGCTCGGTCCTCATCCTATCCCCCATTATAACAATTTGAAAAGGAAATTGGAAAAATAACTATTGTAGAAAAGTAGAAATTCCCCCACTACCAGATAAACAATAGAAGTGGCAATTTTTCCTTGTAGAAATTATTTTTATACTTGATCGTGCAATACCCAAAACTTTCCTAGCCACCAATATGGAGGATGTAATTAGAATGATTTAAGTTAAGTTTACATGAATCAAATGATTGTACCATCTGAGGTGGTCATCATTATTAAAATACGCCATTAGCTGACTTAAATATCTCTACCATCTCCTAAGACTGCCCACATGAACATATTGCCGACTCAGCCCATCTGTCCTCAAGACAAGACCTGTAACCTTATCACCTTGTCCAGAAAGGGGAGTGTGCCAAGAATTTTAATTAAAACCACTCATATCAATCATTAGTTCTAATTCAAGTTATGCATCTCCTTTTGAAGGAGGTCTTGTAAAGGCCTAGAAATATTTTCCAAGCACCACCAACATCTCCAATTATTTAAACTTTGACCTTGGTTAGCTAGGGCATCACCAACACTATTGCCCTCATGATAAATATGGGATTTTTCACATTCTTCAAACCCAATAATGAGACCCTTTATATCTCCTGTGATACCACCTAATTGCCATCTAGGTTCAACTCTACCCAAAACAACTTCAATAATGATTTTGGAGTCACCCTCCACTTGAATCTTAGTAACTTTTAAGGAAAGAACAATTTTTAGTCCCCATAGCATAGCCATTGCTTTAGCAACATTATTGGTCTGACTTCCTAACCCTCCAGCATAGGCAACAAAAAGTTCACCCTTATGAGATTTGATAACACATCCTCCACTAGCCAATCCTAAGTTTCTTTTAGCAGCCGCATCAAAATTCAATTTGTACCAACCTTCAGGGGGGTTTCCATCTAGTGTTTAACCAAGCCAACTTCTTAGAGTTATCAAACTTAGTTATATCAGTAGAAAGACCCCAATGTTTAGATAGCTTGATCTCAATAGGGTTAGGAGGACTTTCAAGAGTTTTCAAGTTATAATTGGAGACATTCTCAATCAGAAATTTGGAGAAGGTGCTAAAAACCTCTTTAGGATTCTTGATGACATCTATGAAGATGTGATTATTCCTCTCCTTCCACAAACTCCATCCCAAATGAGGAGGAATTTGCCTCCATAATTCTCTAATTCTAGGGGGGTAGAAAGGATCTCTCCAACTCTCCACAACCTCAATCAAGTTTTCATTCATGACCCAGTCCATACCTAATTTTTGCAAAGTCATATTCTAGAGATCTTTAGCCAGATCATAATGTAAAAGCAAATGAGAAACTGTCTCCTCCTCCTTTAAACATAACACACATTTGTTGGAAATTTGAAAACCCCTTTTCTTGAGGTTATCTTGAGTAAGGATTTTGTTGTGAATGTTGGGAAAAAGGTGTTCACCTTGCATAACATTAATTAATTTAATTATGTAAAATAAATATTCTTTTGTGGTGCATCTTAATTGATGTGTTTAGCCACATTAAATATTTATTTGGTGTCACTTGTAAAAGTTGTATTTAACATTGGGAGACATAAGGTAAATATTTATTATTTGTGCAAAATAATTAATTTTGGGGTCAATGGTTTTGTGCTCATGGTTTTGAGTGACATTGGTTTTATCCAATACCACAAGTTGTATTTGTGTGAGCTTGAGTCTATAAAAGCAAGCACATGGTTAGTGGTTTTGGTTGGCTCTTATTTTGTAGGCTATGTGAGAGGCTATCATTGCATTGAGTTTTCTCTTGTAAGTGCATATTGTAAATCATGGCATGGGATGTGTGGATTCATGCTTGGATACATGGAGGATGAATTAGAGGAGCTTGATGTTTCAGAGGTATTCATGGAGACTCTATGAGTGTATTGTAATTTCTTATTACTAAATAATACATTGAGTATGGATGCTTTTGGAGGCTGGATTTTTTCCCTTAATGCGGGTTTTCCCAGGGTGTATCTTGTGTTATCTTGTTGATTGTCTATTGATCTTTGTATTATGGTAAATTTGTAAGACTATATGCATCATTATCTCCTTTGGGTTATGTGGAATTGGTTTATCTACCTGTAAATTCCTAACAAGTGGTATCAGAGCTTTAAGAATTTTCATGGCTTGCATGTGATGTACCTATACAATTATGGTTCTACGTGTTTTCCTCCATATTGAGAATCTTTGGAAGGAATTGTGGGTTGCAGTAGATCTTTTGTGTGTTAACATTATTTTGCAGATCTATGAGATTAGTAGCCATATTATTAGAACCATAGTTTGAGTTTGTGGGGTTTCACAGATTCGTGTTTTGGTATAACCCTTGTTTGTGTAGATCTGGTGCAAAGCTAAATCCATGACAATGAAGGAAAGATTTCAGACAAATACATGATATGAAGGTTTTGTGCAGGTTTTTGTTTGTAGATCTGAGGGCTTTGGGGTTGAAGATTTGTGGTGATTTTTTTGCAGATCTGGGTTTATAAATTTGATTTGGAAAAAGGGTTTCTTGAATGTGCTTCGTGAGGGTTTTGAGGAAGGATTTTTGGAAAATGACCTCCTATGCAAAAATGGACCTCACCGTTGGATTTAGCAGGCTCAAGAGATGAAGATTGACATAAAATTTGACCTATTTAGGTCATTGGAGAAAAAAATCAAAATTTTTTAAGCCCCCCCAAGTTGACTGTACTATTGTATGGATCTGCAGGTACAAGAAAAAAAAAAATTTCCTCCATGAAATTCATTTCTATAGTTTGAAAAAAAAATAAAATTAATTTTGCATGTCAAAACAAACTATAATTTAAGAAAAAAGATAAAAAGCAATTTTAAAAATAAATAAAAAAATTAATATTTTGCATGGGCGATCCGCAGACCCCCGTACATGCAGAGGGTACCATGGTGGTACCGCTGGTTAGAGCCGGTCGACCCCCCACCATCCCTTTGTCGGCCACCAGCTGATAATGACCGCGTCAGCAGGCCTCACGGCCCCCAGTCCCGGCTTCCTGCTGGTCTGGCAAGGCCGGGCTCCCTGACCGGCAAAACTGCCACCGGTAGCCAACCTACCCACAACACTCCCCACTCCATGGGCTTTAAAATTTAAAACAAAAAAAAAATCCATTTTAAATTTTCTGTTGGGTCCAGTTTTTGAAGTTTGAAAAATTTGAAGTTTTAAACAAATTAAAACTTCCTTTTGGAGTCTGCCATAAACTAGTAATGCCACATTAGTGCCACCTAGGCACCATGCCACCTTAACCTTTGATGACATCAATGCACAGTCAATGCCCAATCATACTGGCGTTAGCAGGGTGCAATGATCACTCAGCATACGGACAGGGTCCCACTAGGGGTCCCCTTTTAGCTCTCAAAGGGCATTTTCTTCTGGGGGGCATAACTTTCACCCACAATATTGGATTTTTGACTTCTTATAGGAATCGGAAAGGTATCTCTGAGCACTATGTAGTGATGTAGGTTTGGTCATGAGATTTTTCTATTTGTGTTAGAATTTGTTGCCTGAAGCTAGGCATTGCTTCGAGATAGTTTTATGCTCATAACTTTTGCATACGAAATCAGATTTTTGATTTTGGATAGGTGTTAGAGAGATATTGCTGTGTACTATAGATAGGATCAAGTAGTTTTTCAATTTTGTGTGTAGAGGGAGTTTGATACTTGTTTGATCACTTCTGGGAGCTAGATATTTAGGGTGTGATTTTAAGTGCATTCAAATAGATTTTTGGGCACAAACTTGTGGGAGTGCATGTTGCTATGTGACCATCAGTATGGTATAGTAAGTTTTTAGATTTTGTGCTTCTAGTTATAGGTTTACAACTATTTTTAGAGTTTGGGATTTGATGGAGATAAGTACACATGTTGCCTTCTGGTTTGAGGACATGATTGATACACGTGTGAGACTTGGAGTCTCATTTCAGTGGGAGTTGAATATAGGTACAATAATGATGATGATTATGGTGTCATGTATATACAGGTACACTTTTGCATTGACATGACATGATCATGTATGCGATTGATAGGTATGGGCTATGATGTTTGATTCATGATTACAGGTGGTGTTGTGGTGTAGTATTAGGAGGTTGTTCTTATCTCTTGGATGCTTGATTAGTTCCTTGATTATGGTTACTTGTGTTGTGGACTTATTTGACAAATCAAATCTAGCATTGATTTGGTGTTTGATTCTTGGAGTCTATAGGTTGTCTTCTTTGATATCTTAGTTTGCATGTTACATGTGTTTTAGATCTTTGAGTTATATAGTTTTGTGGATTAGCTACCCCTTGGCTATAGTGGGATGACTCATATGTGGACTGTCTTTATCCACGAGATTGATTCAGTGTTTATGCAAACTTTGTTAGTTGGCCTTGTTTGTGGTCATGTCTACATTGGTATGTTGCATTGAGATAAGAGGATGGATGATTAGAGTGCCTAGATAGTCAGTTATAGGGACTTATAGCATGTTTATCATGATGTCATGGATAGATTGTATACCTAGTTTTATCTTCTTAGTTTGGAGATCATGGTTTTACTTTACCTTTTGGGAATTGTTGACCTATTACAACAGGATTCATTGATTGTGTTGGGGCCATGGATGATCCTCATTTAGGAGATGGTTACTTTGTTGCCATGTATATCTCAGTGCCATGATTCAGTGGGAGCTTTGGTAGTGATATTGATTCATCATTAGTGATGGATGATCTTCTGCAGTGGTTGTGGGTGTCTTGAAGAGGCTCTTGGATTATGATTCTTGTTTCAATGAGAGTGCTTTGACATCTTGAGTTTCATTGTTAGTATATGATTATCTTCATGTGCTTGGAGATGTTTACCATGGAGGAATATTTTTGAGTCTTTGGTTGAGGTATCAGTTTATGAATTATTAGTTTGACATGTTGATCCTTGATTTAGAGGTGTTGGTATTGTGTTTTGATGGACTCTTGATCACATGTTAGAGTGTTGACATGATACAAGTTCTCTTGAGATAGGATGTGTGCATTAGTGCATGTGATCTCCTTGAAGGAGATGGTTAGATCATGATGTCATGATGGCTTCCTTGATTATGCAGATGTGCAGTTGGAGCTTTGACTTTGGTCTTGTATGGTTCTGTTTGTATTGAGTACATCAATATCATGTGCTTGGGAGCTTCATGATAGTGCAATGTTGTATTTGGAGTTTAGCATGGATTAATCATGGAGGTACTCTTGGATACTTGGAGACTTAGGTGAGGCTAGAGTTCTCTTTGGATTAGAGACACTTGTTGAGATGGTTACTCATTGGAGGTTTTAGCAGATAGACTAAGGAGCCTACACCTAGACATGGACGTGAGTTCATTATGGACCTAGAGGAGATTGTTCTTAGAGAGAGTCTTTCTAACTTGGTGTATCCTGGAGGGACATTCTCATTCCCCACTCTTGGTCTACTTGGTAGTTTATCATCTATAAGGTATTTCCCATCCTTTTAGATGCATTTTGCTTTATGTTTTATCTTCTCATGGTTATGGATCTTGAGCTATGGTTATTGGTTCTGGAGGGTTCATTTGAGGGACATTGGCATGGTTATCTCTTTGTTTATATGGTTTGATTTATGATGTCCATTATGAGGAGTTTAGGAGATGTTATTGGGCTTATTCATGGTTATGGAATGATTATGAGTTTGATCTTCCTTGGTTAGAGAGGCTTACATCCATGTTGGTTACATGATATATATGTTCATTTGATCTATGAGATTGAATGATTGGGTGTTGTTGAGGTTTTTCATTTGGGGTTGTAGAGGAGATCATACTTGACACAGATTTGTACTTTGAGGTGTTGGTAGGACATTATGATTTACAGGTTTTCTCCCTTTGTCTTATGGCTACTTCTTGGAGGATCATGTTGATATGGCTAGACTTGGGATAGTTATGGTGACATGTTGTGAGAGAGTATGCAGTGATTTATCTTGCATGTGTGGATCATTGTGATTGTTCTTGATACTACATTGGCTTATTGATTAGCCACACCTTGATTTGAGTGTTGATTGGTAGACTTGGTATGCCTTGGATCTATTTTTAGATTTGACATTACCCATGCAATGGGAGTTCCTAGATGTATATGTGTTCTTCATTGATAGCTTTTGTACATGGAGCTTATGTTTGCAATATATGGGTTTGATATGTTGTTGACATGAGTTTACTGATGTTGTTGATACCTATGAGGTATGTATGGTTGGATGTATTAGCATATACTGTGGGTGCTATTTCTAGTCATGTGGGTTTCTTACCTTTGATAGCTACTTGGAGCCTTTGTTATCACTTGGATTTGATGCTAGTGTTCTTTGGATAGGTGCATCTTCACCTTGGCATGTTCCTTTTCTTCCATAGGTGGCACATTGGAGGATGAGAGGATTTCTTGCTTGAGATGGTGGTTACTTTGATTTTATTACAAGTATCTTGATGGAGCACGAGAGCATGTTGGAGATTCATGTAGTTTCATGTTTGCCTATGATGATGTATTTCATTGATTGACCCCTATGCAATATATACAACAAGTGGGAGAATGTTGGGAAAAAGGTGTTGTTCACCTTGCATAACATTACTTAATTTAATTATGTAAAATATTCTTTTGTGGTTCATCTTAATTGATGTGTTTAGCCGTGCATTAAATATTTATTTGGTGTCACTTGTAAAAGTTGTATTTAACATTGGGAGACATAAGGCAAATATTTATTATTTGTGCAAAATAATTAATTTTGGGGTGAATGGATTTGCACTCATGGTTTTGAGTGACATTAGTTTTATCTAATACTACAAGTTGTATTTGTGTGAGCTTGAGTCTATAAAAGCAAGTAGATGGTTAGTGGTTTGGGTTGGCTCTTATTTTGTAGGTTGTGTGAGAGGCTATCATTATATTGAGTTTTCTCTTATGAGTGCATGTTGTAAAGCATGGCATGGGATGTATGGATTCATGCTTGGATTCATGGAGGATGCATTAAAGGATCTTAATGTTTCAGAGGTGTTCATGGAGACTCTGTGAGTGTATTATAATTTTTTATTGCTGAATAATATATTGAGTATGGATGCTTTTGGAGGCTATGTTTTTTCCCTCAATGAGGGTTTTCCCAGGGTATATCTTGTGTTATCTTGTTGATTGTCTATTGATCTTTGCATTATGGTAAATTTGTAAGATTGTATGCATCATTATCTCCTTTGGGTTATGTGGAATTGGTTTGATCTACCCGTAAATTCCTACCAATGAGAAGTCGTCCACTAGAAGAAATTGACTTTAGGAATCAAATGGTGATTCCAAATTAAATGCCAAAAATTGTTCCTTAGACTTTGTTCTAATAACAAACCATAGGATGATTTAACTGAAAACAATCCTCTGTTGTCTTGAAACCATATCATTTCATCCTATCTAGGGAAGATGTGAATTCTAAAATTAATAAGTTTTAGTTGCAATGAACTAACCACCTGATCCAGGTTACTTTGATTAGGATAACAATCAACTAATTTCTTCCACTGTCTAATTCCCTGATTGTACAAGATATAATTATCCACCCTTTCCCCAAAGAAATTACTAGCCAATCCAACAAGATTACTGTAAATCTCCTAATTTATGAGGCTATTCCTGAAGCCAAGCATCCTTCCAAAATATGATCAAACTTCCATAACCAAATTTCCACTTGATTCCTCTTAGAAGAGGATTCCTAGATTTCAACACCTTATTCCATATTGTGGAACCTTTTGGCAGACCCTCTTGATCAATCAATCTACCATCTTCGCCACTATGTAAGTATTTAGCCTTCATAATGGAACCCCAACCTTTATTATTCCTCATAAGGCCCCATCCCACTTTAGCAAGTAAGGATTTATTCATTAGGTGGATCTTTCTGATACTAAGACCTCCCCAATTTTTAGGAAGGCACACTTTGTCCCATTTAACAAGGGCCATTTTTTTCTTCTCTTCAACCCTTGTCCAACGAAAAGTTCTTTGAATTTTTTCAAAATTTTCAGCTAAGTATATGGGCATCTTAAAAAGAGTAAGAAAATAAGTAGGCACACCTTGTAAAAAAGATTTAAGGAGCTGATATTTACCTGCATCACTCAATAATCTTCCCTTCCAACCTATAAGTTTCCTTTGAATCCTTTCAAGAACCGAATTCCAAAATGTAGGGGACACTTCTTTTACAGTCAATGAGAGGCCCAGATAGATAGAAGGCAACAAAGCATCAAAGCAACTCAAGATAGCTTTGATTTTCTCTTGTAGATCTAATTTGGTGTTGAAAAAAAATATGTTGCTCTTTTCACAATTGATACATTGCCCAAAAACCATAGCATAATCATTTAAAAGTTGTTTCCATTTCCTGGCTTCCACCATCGACACTGCCCCAAAAAGGATGGTATCATCCACAAGTTGCTAAATAGCAGAGGGATCAACTGTAGAAGCAACCTTTTTTTAACTCCCTTCTTAAAAGATTCATAATATTCCTTCCCAAGACCTAAGCCATAATGATAAAAAGGTAAGGAGACAAAGGGTCACCCTACCTAATCCCTCTCCCCAAGATAAAAACACACAAGGGCTCCCATTAACAAGCACTAAATACTTAGCAATGGTCACACTTTCCTTTATGAACATAATGAGTTTCAAGCCTGGAAGCCAAATTTTTTAAGAATCTTAAATAAAAAGATCCCAAGAAACTCTATCATTAGCCTTAGATATGTCAAGATTGAAGACCATACCCAAAAGATTGCTTCTGTTCATAGAATGAATTAATTCATGAGTAGAGATGGTTGCATCTGAAATTTTCCTACCTGGAACAAAGCCTTTCTGACAGCCATCAATAAGACCATACAAAAGAGGTTGAATCCGAAAGACCAGAGTCTTGGAAAAAAATCTTATAAATTGTATTACATAGGCTTATAGGATGAAAGTCCCCCATAGACACATGATCTTTCTTCTTAGGGACAAGAGAAATAAAAGTATTATTAATCTACTTAAGAAGTTTACCCATTCTGAAGAAGTCTCTCATAGCTGCAGTAACATCAAAACCCACTATATCCCAAAATTCCTGAAAGAAGGTGGAAGGAAATCCATTCGGGCCAGGATCCTTGAAAGCCCCCATAGAGAAAACAATAGCTTTAACTTCTTCTTCAGTAATAGGTTGCAAAAGAGAAGAATTATTTTCATTTTTTAACAAAGTAGGAATGTTTTCCAATAGCTTCTCAACCAAATCAGGAGTAAAGTTAACAGGTTGTTCTGATAAGAAAAACTTAAATAATTAACTGCAATATGACCAATTTCCTCATCAGTATTGACCTCAGCTCCTCTATCATCTATTAGCTTAGAAATGGTGTTTCTTTTCCTATGTCTCATAGCTGATTGATGAAAAAAAGTCATGTTTCTATCTCCTTTTGTTAGCCATTGGATTTTGGATTTTTGTTTCTAGAAAATTTCTTCCCTCTTCATAATATCCTTCCACTCTGAAGTAAAGAGAATTCCAATAGGAAAGTATTATCATTCATGCCCCCATTACCTATTTTATTTTGGATATCAACAAGCTTAGCAGAAATCTGCTTCTTTTGATCCAAGACAATGCCGACGCAAACTTTATTCCAACCTTATCTTGTTTAACATGAAGGAGTTTCTATTTAGGGATATCAACCTTATTTTCATAGATGATGTTTTCCTTAGACATTTTAACTTCTTATAACAACAAAATATCAACTTTATTTTCATAGATGCAATTTTTAACCAAAAATTGCTTTTGAGGACTATTGAGTCTTCTAATGTTCCAGGATAAGATCTTCATTTACGGGCCTTCCTGGAGGGGGTCTCTAGGGTACACTACCTTCCATTAGATATTTCCTTAGTTTCTTCTCTTTGCCTAGTTTCCCTCTGAGAGGGTCTACCTAACTTAGGATCAATTCCCACATTTGTTGACTTCTTCATTGGGCCCTTTCCTTTTCTATTGGGGGTAACCCATCCTTCCTAATCACATGAGCTCCAAATTGAGATTGGTCCAGCCCTTGGAGTTAGTTTTACAGGGGATGATAATCCTTCCTTCTTCAACATCCTATTATCCCCTTCAATAGAGCTATAAGATTTAATCTGTTGAGTAACTCTGGCCTCCACAGTAGGGGTTTGTCTTCCCTCAATAGTTGTTCCTTCCAAAGATTTGGAAAGATTATTTATTAGAATATTTGAGCTTTCTTGTATTTCCTCTTCCTCATTGTCCTCATTCCTAGGGGTGATCAAGTCTACCTAGTGTTCCATTTGTTCCTCACTCTGTTATTCAAGCACTGTTCCAGTGTCTTTAGTTCTTTCATGATTTGTGGTATCTTTTAGTAACATTACACCCTCCTAGATCCCATTGCAAAGACTCTCCTCAGGGGCTTCAAGAAAACCAAAGGCCTTGTTTGGGGAGCCTAGAATATTAAGAATATCTTTTTTGAAAGGGTACTCTTCAGCAACATCCATCTCATCTTCTACAACTTCCTTAGACTTTGGGGTTTATTTTTTAAGAGCTTTGCATTCTATAATTAAGTGACCCTTTTCTGAGCAGTTTTGGCAAAAAGTGGTAGCATTTTCATATAGAATCCATTGAGACCAACTACAAAACATAGAGTCAAGAGTTATTGAAGTAGGAAGGGTTTTATGGATATCCACACTAACACAAAAACAAGCAAACACTGACATAGATTTGATCTTCATAGTATTATATAGAGCTATAAAATGACCGAAAGAGTTTGTGATCTAGATAAATACCTCTTCATCTCAATATTCCAAAGGAAACCTAGGTAGCCTGATCCAAACTGGGGCAAATTTATTCATATCAGAAGCTGCATCGAAGCTAGGTTTCCATCGACAAAGAGACAAGTTGTGCTTCCCATAGATCTAGGGGCCACCTGCAAGAACTAATAATAGGCCCTCCTTAGAGGTGAATTTGAACAAAAAAGTCCACCCACCATGGCATTTATTGACACACTTCCTTTCAAGTGCCATCTGCCTGATACCCACTGCCTAACCATGTTGATATTAGGTCTGAACAAATTATTTTTCCAACCAATGTATGTGCCATTGATGAAACTATCCTTAAATCCATAGTGGAATTTGGAAGTTTTAAATTTGTTCCTTCAGTGGTCTCAAACAACATAGGGACAACAGTCTCTAAAACACATGCTCCTTCATCTGAACTAAGGAGGGCATTTTTTCAAGCTTTGGTCCAAACAAAATCCAAAGCTAACTTCATAGGTTCTGAGGAACTACCTGAGGTGGTACCTACTTCAAAATATATCTCCGATGACCCCAAAGGAGGGGTAGGGGGTCCCCCCTAAGCTTACCGAGTCCATACCCTAAACAAATTCAAAACAACAAAAGGGTGGGAAGTTGCAGAAGAAATATATTTTTTTCCCTCAAGCTTGTTACTAAGAACATAATTCTCTCATTCTTGGAACCTAGAACATCTTTGTCCCCTCCTTTTCATGCTTTGGGTGTTAGATAACATGTTGTTTAAGGTTGTTTAGTGGATGCCATGTGATTTGGATCCTTGTGGTTATACTATTTCAGTGAGGTGTCATAGTCAACCCTCCTTTAGCTTGTTGTCGTTTGATGACATTGCTTGGCTTGTAGGCCATTTGTCGATGTTGTTTGTTCTCATCTATTGGAGAAGTGTGTGTCTTATTCCACCTTCTCTCTAGTGCCTTTATGTGGCACTTGGGTGATTTTCCGTGCTTGAGTGTGGAATTGTGACATGTAGGTGTTACACTTGCATTGTGAAAAATTTGTTCATCCTACATTTGTCCGTTAATGTCCTAGTGTAAAAATTGGGGCATTACAATGAATTTTAAGTTGTCAAGGGGTTTGAGTTCAGAGTTGACCTGACACTTTGCACATTGCAAATGCAATTCAGACCCCAAAGCTTGAACCATTAAAGGTGTTCTATTTTGGGCTTTTGCTAGGCCTTTGCATAGTGTGAGTTGCTTTCTAGACCCAAAGTCTGAGATACATGTTGTAATTGGACTCTGAAGTCTAAAGTTGACATGAGTTCAAGAATCAAAGTCTTCACACTTTGTAGATGTGTAAACTATAATTATTTTTTGAAACTCGAGCAAGTACAAAATACAACTACATCCCAAAATTTGAAGCCGATCAAGTGTTGTAGGTTGTGAGTTGCATCCTGATGTTGAAGTTTGAGATAGTGTTTGGCCTAGTTGCAACTTGAGAAAAAAACTCAAATAGAAAGTCTTGCATGCAAAGCCAACTTGCAAGGCTGAAAGAGAAGTTTGAACCTTTACAGGTTCTTCCTTGAAGTTTAAACCTTTGGCAATTTTGACCTTATGCTTCATGTATCTCTGAGATATGAGAGGGGTTGTTTAGGAGAGATGTTGTAAGATTTCTTTAGTGGCCTTAGAAATCATGACTCTCCTCCATCTCTCATTTTTTGTGTCAACCATGGTGCTTCTTAGTCTTCTGCTTTTGTTACCTTATATTATGCATTGGTGTACATGCCGAGTGTATCATTGCAAGTTGTTATGACACCTCAGGCATGTAGGTGTGTAGTGTGGCTTACTTAATGTCACTTTTGTATTGCAAAATATTTGTTCATGCAATTTTTGTCCGTTAATGCCTTGAGCAAAAGATTGGGGCATTACAACTATTGTACTAGATGGGACAAGAATACACAAAAATTCATCTATATAACATAGAGCTTGAGAATAGAAAACATAAATAAAAATCAAAGCTCAAGTCCCTTTTCCTAACCATGAACAAACATAAGAATCTTCACCAAACATCAAACGAACTACACTCTCTAATTCCTTCTCTTTCATTTCTAATTTCTACACACATCCTCTATTATTGTTCTTTGGATTCATGATTTCAATTACTAATATTAAATTAAATATATAACTCAAACAATATACAAAACATCAAAACATCAAACCCTTTATTAAAGTTCTCCATTTTTAATATTACAGTATGATTGTAGAATCAAATGTCATCTCCTTGAAAAGATGAGAAAAAATATTCAATAAAACATAATTGCAATATAAGCATCAACTAGAATAAATTGCTATAACCACTGGAGTTAGGCATCTCTTCCAAAAACATAAAAAAGAAATGAAGATATGATTGTAGAATAAAGCTAGAATGTAAGGGTAGTCAATAAAGCATCGGTGCAATTCTTTTTCCTCAAGGAAAAAATTCGAAGCTTGAGAAAAATACATTTTACATAAGTTACAGAGAGCTGTCCAGAAGAAAAAAACATAAATAAAGAGAGATATACAAAGGTTTAGCAGCCCCAAAGCTAAAGATAGGTAAATAAAGGCCATCACCAAAAGTCCAAACAAGAACAGTTAACCAGTAGACCAAAGTCTAAGAGGAAACAGTACCTGCAACAGTAATAAACAGGCAGCACCATAAAAGAAACCGTATGAAAGTCTCCTAAGAATGCCATATAAACACCCAACAAAGGGAGAAAAAACAGAAAGAGAAAAGGAAAGAAGAAGATCAGGGAATATCATCCACTTTAATAGTCAAACATTAATTTTGGCCAATAAAAATCAGACAAATATTTACCACTTTTTGTTATAAATGAAATGTAAAACTAGCACTTGCACCCATAGGAGGTTCAAGGAATACTCTGATAGGAACAACGGATGAGTTTAGAAAATTTTCCACATATAACAGCCTATCAACTAATTACTATTGACTGTTTAACTAATGAAATGAATGATATTTAAATAAAATGAAAGACCAGGAGATGCAAATGGGTGGACTGAAAGAGCCGATCAATAAAGGGTCACAAAAATGGAGCCAACCCCACCCAACACCGATTCAAGTGGGAAATCATGTGAAGAAGGCCCACTTCCTGTCATTCGCCGAGGGAAGGAGATTCGTTTTCTAAAGGGAAAGAATTCAAATATGCACGCTATAAAGACACAATAATACCTAGATATTTAACGTGAAAAGCAATCCTTCCTGCTTCCCACCATGGAAAGAATTCTTTGTCTAATGCACAGCATGTTACAGCGGCGGAGGACCACAGCATCACTTCCAATACTGCGTACAACTTCCCACCATTGACCTCAAGTATACAACCTACCATTACCCACCTACACCAATAAACTATTCTCTCCTTTTTCAAAACCTAAACAGAATTCTAGTCTGGGTCCCATGGCGCACACTGCTCAAAAATAGACATTGTTTGCATCCCCATCTAAAAACTTCAGTCATTTCCAAGCCACGAAAGGCCATAAAACAAAATGTGAAAGCAAAAGAGAGTGCTCTATCTGCTGAAATCTAGAGGATCCGAATCTCAAGCGCATTGTTTTGTGAAGTAACTACCATTGTGGTCATATTTATGCCATAGGATGTTTTAGTGAGAGGATAAAATTTTCACCATGTGGTTGAGTAATCGCAAATTAAAGGGCTATTATGTCATTCATGGCAGAAACTTGTTACAGCCCAGTAGGAAGAGTAGTTGGCAACCTGATATAGCTATAATAGTCTCTGTTCTGCTGTGTGTTATTGTATTAGTGGTAATATTTGCTTCTATTCTGCGCCGCGCTCTGGTGCGACGCAGTCGACGTATGTTGGCCAGATCAGCAAACGACAGAGGGATGGAAAAGGAGGTCGTGAACGCTCTTCCGACTGTCGAGTATTCGGAAGGATTGGAGGTTCTGGGAATGGAAACGGGCTGCCCAATCTGCTTGGCTGAGTTTCAACAGGGAGAAGAGCTACGTGTCTTGCCCACGTGTAACCATGGCTTCCACGTCAGCTGCATTGACACGTGGCTGCTGAGTCATTCATCTTGCCCTTCGTGTAGGCATCATCTCATAACGCTGGAGGTTAAAACCCATGTAAAACCGCGGGAAGCTACTCATCATTTTCTACCTTGATGGGGAAACCAAAGCAAACATGTGTTTTTTTTTCCATCCACAAGATCGTTTTTGTTATCCCATATGGGAGCACGAGCCTTAGGGTGAACTCTTTCGCTGAGAGCCAAGGACTAAGGGGTATCCATTCCACCAAACATGTTTTAAAAGTTTTGTTAGGGAAAGATGTTAGAGCTTCAAAATGTTTCTAACTACCAAATTATTTATTTATTTATAAGTGTTCTTGTTTTAAGTGGATTTATTTATTGCGGGAAGCTACTCATCATTTTCTACCTTCACGAAGAAACTGAGGAAACATGTTTTTTTCTTTTGATGGAGATCATCCACAAGATTGTTTTTGTTGTCTGATATGAGAGCACGAGCCTTAAGCTGAACCTCTTTGGTTGAGAACCAAGGACTGAGGGGTATCCATTCCACCAAACACATTTTAAAAGTTTTGTTAGGGAAAGATAGAGCTTCAAAATGTTTCTAACTACCAATTTATTTATTTATAAGTGTTCTTGTTTTAAGTGGATTTATTTACTTTGTATTAATCATAGGTCAATGTGATTCATACTACTAGCATCCTCCATTGTGCATGCTGACATCACTTTCCATGTCACTCACCATCTTAGCCATTCATACTATTGACATCATCATTTGTATAGTTGGTGCAATGCTGACATCAATATTGTATTTATCTTTGTAGGGAGACCCCTCTTCATTAGAGTTTTGATTTTCACACCCAACTAATCCCAAAATAGTGTGATCCTGATTTTTTCTTGAAATCATATATTTTTTAGAAAATATAATGATTTAAACCTAGAGGAGTTCCACCTAAGGGGGTTTGATTTAAGGGGATTAGATCAAACCTCCTTAGATAAAAACTGCCTAGGATTAAATCAAACTCCCAATTGAGTCTCCTCCACACGTATCAAAATGCTAACAAAAAACAATTTTGTTTCACCTTTTGGGAGATCAAATGAAATCATTTGGAAACACTATTTTGTAAGTATATAGCCCTTAATATTGACCTTCCAAAAATTATAATATGTAAATTATATTTTCTTTAATATTAATATATTATTAATTTTATAATAATTGTAGGTCCATTACAAAAAATAATGATCTCTATTCAAGACTCTAGGAAAAATAACAAACATTGTTAAAAAAATCTCAAAAAATTCACTACATTGCACATAAATGTCTTTGTTTCAATGAAAAAATAATAATAATTTTGATATATATGCTATAGAATAATATAGGTCTAAAAATTTTGTTAGTACTAATTCAACAATTAATAATAAATAAATATTTAATAAAAAATTACCAAAAAATATCCATGCACTAGACATTAGAGTTGATGATTTAATTCTAATAAATAATAGATTTTTTATTTTTGTAACGAAAGTTATGCATTATGAAATAATTTCCCTAAATGAAAAATAAAAATAAAAAATGATAAAAATTAATTCTGTAAAAAGTTTTTAAGAATTACAGATTGAATCTACATAGAAAATGCCACAACTCATTAGTTTACATCATCCTTAAATTCATGGCCATTTGTTCCTTATAATTGACACAATTTGAGAAATGCTGAGAAATGTTGATTTTGAGCATCCCACTTAGGCTAAATAGTGCAACACACTACTATAGGATCACCCATCCAATTTTGGAGGCTCATCTCTCAGTCATTCGGAGGCCTTTTTAGTTGCAATTTTTTTTTTTTGGCTATTTTTCATTGGCTGAATGCATGTGTAGCTAGTTTCTTAATTTGAATTTCTATTTTCATAGTATTTCATTTTTATCAAAATATTTATTATTCAATCATATGCATTTTAAAACTTAGAACACATAGTAAAAGTGCAAAACTATGTCACACTTTTATAAAAGGAACAGCTATTAATGCTGATCTAACTTTTTAACATGAATCACTACAAAGTGATGTATATGTTTTGAATTTTAAAATGATGTAAACTAATAAAATGTAGATTTTTTAGTGTATTTTATGTTTCTATTTTTTTAAAAATTATTTAAATGTAGTATTTTGTAAAATTGACACTATAATTTAGTTGCTGATAAAATGTTGAAAAATAAGGTTGAATGGGACGTCACACTATATATACTAAATTTCATTTGTTTTCCTTCTATATTTTTTGTGTATTCATAGCTCAAAACTTTAGTGCATGCATTATTTTTTCCCCCAATTTGATAAATATCTATATTTAAATAAATCTTGGAAGTTGTGTGTAATGATGAGATGCCAACTTTTGTCTTCATTATATATCCAAAATAGGAAAAAAATTATGTAATCTTGACAAGTAATCTCTCCTCTAGTGCATCATATTTTTTTCAATTTTTTTTATAAACTTTACTATTTTCTCTTGAGAGGACAATTGACACCATATTTTGGCGCTGATGACCTACTTTTAGTAGAAATTAAAAATACAATATAAACACTAATTATATTTTTACAAAGTAGATTGATTGATCTACAAAAGGGTATTTTTAGATTCTTTTAAAATGATTATTTGCATGAGTAGGAGTTGGTAGAGCATCAAGTTTTTGAAATAATTTTAGGTTTTTGGTAAATGAGACCCAAAGTGATGCTACATATGTTTTTAGTGGATGGTTCCAATTGGAAAAGTTGTGGCCTATATCTAATGTAGCTAGAATAAATCCAGATAGAACATAAGTTTCACCAAAATTGACTTTTAGTTGGAAATACTTAAATTTGTTTATGCTAATAAGTTGTCCCAAAGTGTGACACAACTTTGAACTTTTACAAGCTCTTTTTTTAGCACTATTTGTTTTGAAATTTGGTATTTTCTAAGCTTTATGTTGTTGTGTAGTTTTTGTAAGAGTTGGCTAAGATAGGAGCCACCCAAGATCTAGGACTTCATGAAAGCACAAGAGAGACAATGAGAGAATAATTTTATTCTATCAATGAATGTAAAATTATTCATCTTATGTTGTTACAATGTACATGAAGAGCCTTGATTATAAAGGTAAGAATGTGAGTTAAGATGTTGTAGTCATTTGACAAGTGTCTTAATCCTATGACATGTGACAACTATAGCACATGTGTGTAGGATAAGACAACTATAAGACAACTAGCAACAACTAGACACAACTAGAAAAAACTAGAAACATCTAGTAGACTCACTAAGTCAACTTAACATGTGAATTATGTGTGAATATTATTTAACTAATAAATAGTTAAATAATATGAATTAATCTCACCACAAGGGAAACTAGATAGGAAATATCCCTATTCACACTAACACCCCCCCTTAAGTGCAACTTAGGGAGAAGTTGACAAAATGCAAAGATGGATGGGTTTCGGCTACTAGGCCATGTTAGGTACCCATGTACAAACAAATCTCAAGTGAAGTAAAGGAGAAAACCTCATGGGAAAAAAACTCCTCTCCAAAAGTGAGAATGCATACAATAAAACATGTACAAGTGATGGAATGAAGGATAAATTAAGACCCCCCAAATACAACATCCATCACAAATATACAATCAATAGCCCCCCCATAAGAGGGAAAGAATGAGACAAGATTTCCCCCCAATAATGAAGTAGCTCATGTGCCAATGGTGAATACTTGAAGAAGAAGACCAAATAGGATCCAAAACCTGCAAACAACATTCCTCCCCTTGGGAAGAAACCAATTCACTTGTGTATATCGAAGTAACTTCAACTCCAAAACAAGAGATGAGGGAAGAAGTCTCATGAAATATGATATATCTAAAAACTGCTCATCTGTCTCCATGTCAATGTCGAATGATACCACAATCAAATCAGGAGTCTCAATCCTCACTAATGAAAGTGACAATCTAGGATCTAGTGGAAACTAAAAATTATCAAGCGCTAAAGACAAAGATGGGTTGACAATAGTTGTGCTATTGTTGAAATGAACCAGACAACTGAGAGGGGGGGTGAATCAGTTGTCTTATTACTTAAACAATTCTACACCTTAACACATTAAACACTTGTCCACTATTTGTTATGATTAAGTCATGAAAGTATAAACTTAGAAACATAAACACAATTGCAAGATCATACACAAGAGACACCAGATTTTTACATGGAAAACCCTGTTAAGGGAAAAACCATGGTGGGGTTAACCCATAAGATATATATATGTAAAGCATAATACCTAAAATCAAAGGCTCACTGCCCATAGGGCTCACTTCCAAGAAAACACCTCACTGCCAAGAGGTGGCTCACTGTCAAAGGGTGTCTCACTGCTAAGGGTTTTGAACTGAGATGTTAGCATCTATTCCATGCCTGAATTCAATTCCATTGAAGTGCAATACTCTTTTGTTCTGCTCTGGTTTTTCTCTTCCTTACTTATCTTCACATTTTTCACTCTTGGACATCTTTACCTTGACTTAATTGCAAGTATTTATACACTACATCAACCTTGGAATGTTCATCAAGGTCAGCATTACAATCATCAATCGTTGGATCATTCTCCAAGGTCGGCATTACAAACATACATAAAATAGGTCTGGACCTAATACATAATTAGCTAGGGAAATGTAGTAAGGATGTATGTGGATCACTCCATGCCTTAGCTGGGACTCAAATATGATCTTACACGCCACTATATGCTTATACAATCTTCAATACATCTCTACAATCATTGGAATTAACCAAGTCAGCTAGAACTAGTTACATGCTACATTATCTGGGAACAAACATCAAACATGATCTTAATTCCTTAATGCAGACCCATGTAAATGCAAGAACATGGTCAGAAGGCATCTACAAGCACATTGTAATCACCAGAAGCAACCGCACAAACTCTGACCACTTTATCCATGAGATTCTTCACACCGCAGCACATGAACTTCACTATCTTCAACTCTCATAAAAGAAGGATAGCTTGTGGACCACCAAATCATGAACCATTGTAGTTGTAGGCACTTATCATCATCCCAGACTTCCCTCTAGAACTGTAGAGTAAAATACTTCAATGGGGAGAAATGCGGAGCAAAATACTTTCTCCCTGTCACCAGTGAATAATCAGAAAAGGTAGGTTTTACTCTTGTGAATGTAACTCACTCAATTCTTTATATCAGAGGTTCAAACTCAGGATTCAGCATCTTCAGACATGCCTCTAAATAACTTCCAATCCGTAGACCAAGATCTTCACACTCCAAGAAATACGGAGCAGTCTTCTGGACTGTTCTTCAGTATGCAACTCACTACCTTCACTGTGATTCACTATTTTCTTTCTAATTCTTCCGGGGGGGATAATTTTCTCAATATCCTCAACATATAAAGCTTCTAACCAAATAACAAAATAGGATATAGTTGACATCAATGACAACAAAGATATGTTGACATCAATGACAACACCGATTAGGCATATACTTGCAACAGCTATGTCTATCATCAAAGAGGAGAGATAACCCCTCAAACGTGTCCTCCAAATTTGCAAGATGGGACTCACAAAACAAATCTAAAATGCCTGTCAAATGCTCATCCCACAAAGCTATATTTGAAAGACAAGAAGTATCCTGCTGAAGTGAAGCACTGAACTCTAAAAAGAAGCAGAAAGTGGAGAAGATGGAAGTGTAGCACATCTCAAGAACCGATGAAGAGGAAAGAATACCAAGGTTCAAGTGACCAAACTTCTCCTCAGAAATGTGATTCACACAAGAAGTGTGAATATCAACCAATGGATCTAAATCATCATCAGGAGAGAAACCATGAAAGGTGTATAGCTAAGATGGATGATCAACCAGCCCAGTAGTAATTAGCTTTGTGCTCTCCAAGTCTCTAATAATTACTAACTCAGGTGTGAACTCCACTGTCTTCCTTGTACCACTATGAGTAATTTGATAAATGGAAAGAAGATTATTGGTCAAAGAAGGCACACAAAGTATATCATTGAAAGTACCTTCACCACTATCAATAGTTCCCTTCCTAATTACATTCATATATGTGTTATTACCCATCAAGATATATGGCATATCACATAACTCAAATGAATAAAAAATATCCTTTGAAGAAGCCATATGATCAGAAGCACTTGAATCAAGACGCCATTTACTTGATGTAGAACTTGTGCTTGCACAAAATGCTTTACCTTTATGTTTGGGTTCCTTAGCTTTCCTTGCATGATCTAATTCAGAAAGTTCTAGCTGTGTAGATGTTGAAGGAGTAGAGGAAGAATCAGGCAATGGAAGATTGTTATTTTGAACTTGAGTTGCATCAACATGTCAACCTGTTTCTTAAAACAATTATGTTCAGATGCCATGCCCTAATTTCTTAAAATAAGCACATGTAGGCTTCTCCTTCTTAGGTAAATTTTGTGCTTGATATGTGTGTGGATTTTTCTTAGCTTTCTTTTGTTTCTTAAATCAGAAGAACCTGGCGCTTTTTGTTCCTTAGGTTGTCCAACCACCAAAGCATGAGTCTATGATATCTTAATAATACCCATAGAAATAAGCTTATGTTGCTCATTTGCATTAACATCTCAGTAAAGGATGCAAATGAAGCAATAGTGAAAGATGATCCCACAGTTAACCTATGAGTGTGAAAGCTAGAAAAAAAAGCTACATAATCAGGACCAAGTATATTCAACACATTGTAGATCAACTAGATCTCCTTTTTCTCAATACCACATGCTTTACATCATGCTCTTAAATCATCAACCTTAGTTATGTAATCCTAGATGTTGCTAAAGTTCTTAGGATAAAGGCTCATCAATTCATTATCAATTTGATAGCCTTTAACTTCATCTGTTGTACTATACAATGTTTTCAACGTATCCCAAGCATCATGTGAATTTGTACATGCCTCAATCTAAAACAAGAGATCTAGGGAAATGAAACTATGAAGACATCGAAGAGCTTTTGTATGCTTTATCATCTATTTTATCTTTTCCTTATCATCTTTGGATTCAAGTATCTTTTTTTCAACATATAGAGAATGTCTAAGATCCATTAGGGAATTCCATGCATGTTGACTCCAAGTTGCATAGTTATAAGGTGTTAACAATGGAACCCTTGATTTATCCATTATGTAAAGGAAAAGAAGAGCACAAGCAGATATATCAAAGCAAAAACTCAATAACACTGTAATTGAAGCCCCCCAAACCAAAACAACCACCAATTTCAACTCTTTTTCCAATCAAGAAGTGATATGTACCCAAAGTGCTTAAAACTAAAATTTTGATGTCTAAAGAAAAATCTAAAAAAATGGCATGGACGAACTATAGAGTACAAAAATACTTTTCAAACGCCTATAAAAACCTAAAATTCTGATAAAGTGGGAAAAAATTGTGAGCTCAGGAGTGAAAAATGCAAGATCTGGCTTCAAACAGCTGTATCAGACACTTGCAGAAAAATCTTAGAAAAATACCTACACCACTACGAAGTACTCGGAACCAGCTTTCCTACGATATCTCGTTTGCTGATTTTTTATATCGTGACGAAAAGTTATGGCTCCTAGAAAAGAAACGCTCTATTAGGGCTAGAAGGGGGCCAAGGGGGCCTATCACTGACATCACTATTGACGTAGTGATGATGTTAGCAATCAGAATATGTTTCTCTAGTCCTTGGAATATTCTGTGCAGAAAGAAAAATGCCTTGACTTGCCAAAACCACCTATGGTTTTTGAAAATTACCCTCGGGCAAGGTAAAACCACCTGTTGTGATGTTCAAAACCACTATCTTAGGCTCAAGACCACCTGTATTTAGGGTGAAACCATTGATTGTAGGAGAAAACCATTGTTAAGGGGTGTAAAACCATTGGATACTGAGAAAACTGCAGATGAAATTAGAAAACTACCTGCTGCTATGAGTGGTTGTTTTTATTCCCGCTGAAGTATTTTCTAACCATTGGAATCTTGTTTGAAACTGCTGATTATTTTAATTTAAAAAACTGTGAAGATATTTTATTAATCTGTAGAAAAATTTTGAATTGTTTTTATTTTTTAATGAGGCCATAACCTATACTGAAAGGGGTCGACCAATAGTTGAATGTGTCGACAAGGGTTTTAACCCCGCTAGTGGCTGTCGGCCGGGGGTTTGACCCCAGCGGTATGCCCGCCTAGCCAGGTATGGGGTCCCACACCTGCAGGTGCCTAGTACGAGGTCTACAGGTGTCAGTATCCTCTGTACCTCTGCAAACCTTAAAAGAACCACAGAGAAATAAAATTAAATAGTATAAGTAATTAACCAATGGATAACAAAAAATACCTGATGGAATTTCATTAAAGACTATGATGATACTGTAGAGTTTCCTCCTATGCAATGATGCCTATGGAATATTCTGTATAGTTGAATTGCAAAAAAAAATTACCTTTCATTTCAACTTTGTCTGAGTTGGGCGATTTGACAGTCGATCTATAGGTTTTCGGGCGTCCTGAGCATAATGGCAAGGCCTGATTTTGCCCAAACAGTTCCAAAATTACAGCTACCTCCTAGATCAAGTATCCATTCCCCAGATTGAAAACCTCATAGATTTGGCCTCCGATATTCGATCTGGATGAAAAAAAGGTGATCTTGACTATCTCAGACCTTCTGAAGACAATGGTGTGCTCAGATTTGCAGCAACATGCTCCCTAATGAGCCTGCAATAGAAGGCTACAAAAAGGAAACCCTCACAAATTTGGTATTTCCATCAAGTCTTTTTGATTCTCCAAGTCATCATTTGATGCAAGAGAAGAGCATACTCAACTATCAAGATCCACCATAAATTTGCATTTAAATATCTCAAAAAATTTGGCTAACAAGAAGAGATTCCACCTAGAGGGCTCTAATACCATGTAAGAGTTGGTGAAGCCACCCAAGATCTAGGACTTCATGAAAGCACAAGAGAGACAATGAGAGAATAATTCTATTCTATCAATGAATGCAAAATTGTTCATCTTATGTTGTTACAATGTACATGAAGAGCCTTGATTATAAAGGCAAGAATGTGAGTTAAGATGTTGTAGTCATGTGACAAGTGTCTTAATCCTATGGCATGTGACAACTATAGCACATGTGTAGGATAAGACAACTATCAACAACTAGCAACAACTAGACACAACTAGAAACAACTAGAAACATCTAGTAGACTCACTAAGTCAACTTAACATGTGAATTATGTGTGAGAATATTATTTAACTAGAATAAATAGTTAAATAATATGAATAATCTCACAAGGGAAACTAGATAGGAAATATCCCTATACACACTAACAATTTTTGATCTAATTCTACAAGCACTTCTTACTTTCATCATGCATTTTTAGGACTCTAAAATAATTATTTAATCAAATCTTTTCTTTGTAAAACATATTAAAATAAAGTGCCAAACTTTGTAATTCATGGGGGGTCATTGCACCAATTAGTAATAGGGGGTTTATTATGTCTTCTTGTCTTTCTAAATTTCCACATTTTCTTTCTATACTATGAATTAGTTTCTAGTTCCTCTTCTTACTCCATATAATTAGTATGAATGAAAGTCTAGAATATTAATATTATTGAGTTCAACAAAGGATTATTTAAGAGTACTATGGCTATAGAGGTAGAGCCTACTCTAGATGTAGAAAAATCAAGTGGTATAACAAATGTGATGAGGCCTATGGTCACTTGTGTTTAAGTATCTCTCTTGACCTATTCTTTCACATTGAGTCTTTAGATTCACCTAATTAGATCTAGAGTACTTTGGCTAGTTTTTTGGGGTTCAAGATGTTATGAGAGGTCATTAGCTGGATACTGAGGTCATTAGTTTGATCCTTAGAAGATTTGACATTATTCAAGACTTCATTAAGCTCAAATCACTAAGATTGTATTTAAAACATTATGGAATTAAAAAATAAGATACATAGTTGATACTTAGTATCTGTGTAAACTTGGTTTAGACTTATTCAATTTTTGTTTCTACCATCTATGCTATTAAGGGTGCCCTTGGAACACAATTCACTATACTATATCTTAATGACTCTGCTATTGGTCTCACTAGGGAGTATGATAAGTTCATCTAGATGGGCACTGTAAAGTCCTCTAAGTCACATGCCTAGGTTGATAACAAAGGCACACAAGAACAAAAGGGGTTAGACAATAAGGAAAAGAAACAAAAAACAAGGACAAGGAGAAAAAGGATAAAAACACCATAGCTCTTCCAAAGTAGAATCTTAGATCTCCTCTTTAAAAGGTGAAAATCCTAAGAAACAGAAAGTCACATGTTCTTTTTATAAGAGACTTGGTCATTATGATCATAAGTGATTGAAGAAAGAGATCCATCACTTGACACACATTTTTGAGTATAATAACATTACTATTCATAATTCAATCAACTAGAGTTCATAAAATGAGGGGTGTTGGCACCCCCTTTTGTTTTGTGAATTTTTCATGCCATCATGTCTAATCGTGCAAACCCTACATTTATTACCAATTAGAGACATTTAATATTAGGATTCATGTGAGGGATTGGTGTCTTCATTCTAAGTTTTGATCTTGTTAATATTCTATTGCCATGTATTCTTGGTATGTGTGTTTGTTACATTTTCATGGAATCATGTTGGAATAGTACCAAACCCTATTCCTTAGCTTAATTTGTAATTCTTATGGTGACAATATTTAAATACCTTACTTGCAAAAGTGCCTCCTATGCACTTTTCTTATAATTATTTGTTGACCTCCTACTATCATTGCCTACAATAACTTAAAACACATGCTTTATGATTTATGCCTAGCACTCCCAACCTAGATGACCTAGCACCAATATCCAATCAACTTGGTCCACAAACCCCTTCATTTGTTACCTTTGCTTTATCTTCTAAGGCTATAGGTTGCCACCCTTGATCTTATCTCCCACTACTAATCCCTACCACCCCCTTTACTATAGCCCCTAGATCCCCTTGTCACTACCATTTCCACTTGCTTCTCCATCCATCACTACCACATGTCACTACCATATTGGTAGTGCACAGCGGGATAACTTCCTCACCATAAATTCACTTTACCTACCCATTGCTAACCATCTAATATATATTTCAATGCACTTGCCTTCTGATATCCCTCTATGGACTTGACCTTTACCATCCCATATGTGCCCCTCCATGCTAACGTAAGCCAAATGTACAATGGACTCCTATTGGCCAATTAGTCTCAGTTCAACAAATCCCCACCCACTACATGCCACCTATGGTGTTAGAAGGCTTAATGGCTCTAATGTGTACAAATACATTGTCACAATGTCCTATATGGTGGGACTTAGTTCCTTATTGTTTGACATAGATTATTCAATAATGACCAATAATAACATGATTGCACTTCTTGTTTGTGATATCCACATGATCTCCTTGAGTGCTATGTGGATAATGTAGATTCAAATAGAATTTAAGAGCTTTAAGCACATGGCCACTACTATTCATATGATTGGTAATGGCATTGTTCGAAGGGTCTTCCATCTATTTGAGTGTTGTAGAGGCTAATATGACCATGCAAGTAGGTGGTTGGACTACCTGTTTAGGGTAAAATTTGATTTGTTGATCTTTTGTGGTTTAGATGTTAAAATCCTCATTTCACCCTAACATTGAAGGATCTAGGGTTGAGTGGCGAGCACTATCATCACCTAGGTCACTTGCAGATGTAGGGAAACTTGGATTAGGGAATTAATTATCAATTTGTCCTTCTCCTATGCTCAATTGATCATTAAAACCCTAATTATGCAAATACAACAACAAATTACTAAATTATAGAAAAAGCTCTTGCAGACGGGAGTAAAATGCCAAATTATAGAATACCTGTTTTCACGGTTCCAAAGTGGAATAGTCGGGGACACTGGAGCAGGCGCCCAAGTCCAAGGTACCTACATTTTCAGGGAATCTGGACCTTCTTCAGACACTGATCAACCTTGTAACTTCTATTTTCCAGAATCTGTCTGCGGAGGACACTAGAGCGAGTGCCCTAGTACCGGAAGTGCTCCTTTGTCTGACTTTTCTTCAGATCCTGAATCCCTGATGTCTGCCAAGCCTTCTTGCAACTCCACGTTTTTCAGATGCGACACCTGTAACCTGCAATCACAAGACTTGGTTTGGGGGTTGTGGTGTTTAGAGGTTTGCCTCAGTCAAATCCCAGAGGACACTTAAGTCACCAAACACTGTTGTCAGATAAAGAGGGCATGCCCTTGTGAGGCAAAGGCCAAAAACCAAAGGAATCAATGATAAAAACACAATGATATGTCACCTTGTAGTGAAGCTCTCTTGGAGGAAGGTGCTCTTCATGCCATGAGGAGTTTAATGCTCAAATATGCAAATATCAACACACAAAACATACAAGTCTGCTTTTGCAACACAATAGAAAGCCTTGGATCAGCTTGAGAACACAATAGCTTGCCAATAATCATCTAGTTAAACTCTCGTTTAGAAATGAATGCCTAAGCATGCTTATATATGCAACTACAAGCACTCCCGCCAAGATTTTAAAAATCAAACGTTATCGTGTCGGCAAAGGGACCTAATAATAGTCACTAACTAACACCCAGAAATTGGGGCTATCCCAAAATATGGTAGGACTAAGGCATGGACGCCCAAGTCCTCCCCCCTATTTTGGGTAGGGTATAACTCAAGGTGTCCACCAGGTCCAATTTGCCATGGAACCTAGGTCTCATTGCATCGGGATGCTAAAATATGAACTAAAATGTCCTAAATGCACTCTAAAGACCCGAGAGCTAAACCTTATGAGGGAAAAGCCCCCAAGGGGATATTTTCTGACATTACATTTAGCCCCCACTTTAATGTATGTATAAACACGAGGCCAATACATGCATTAGAGTAAGGTCACAAACACATCAAACACACCAAGCATGGAGAAGACATGCCAATCACATAGAAGATAGTAACATGCATGCAAAACACAGAGAAGACAATTACAGTTACGCAGAACACAAAGCAGACAGTTAATGCATGGAAGACAGAAATGATATCTTTTCTTTTCTTTTTCTCATATATATGAAATGCAAATGCAAGTACTGGAAAGTAAACAAACCTCCCAAAATGCAGGAAGCACTACTCGAAGGCATTGGTCTTTGCATATGGGGCAACACACACGTAATACACACAAAACCTCCCAAAATGCATACTGCATATGGGGCAACAGACATGCCAAACAAGACAAGCATGCCAACATACACACTTGAAGACACAGAGAAAACAGAGAAAACAAGTGATGGTGTGTTCCTATTTCTAAGCTCAACATCATCTCAGGCACATTATAGGCACACACCGATGATTGCGCTTCACCACAACAATTAGCGAAGACATGCTTAAGGGTTGAGTTAGTCATAGAATCGCTCCCTGCCTCCACAAAGGACTTTTGAAAATGATAGGATGATGCAATCTGCTCCAAGAAATACACCATCCCTGCCTCTGCAGAGGGCTTAAGAAAAAGGATATGCTCAATATCCCGCCTTCACAGAGGGCTTACATGATTGATTGCAAACAAACTTAGGATGCACGATGCACTACTCTGGGGCACAGGTCTATGCATCTGAGGTCAAACATATTGCTAACATCTATAACAGGTAGCTTACCTTATATGCCCCCATCTTAAGGTGGTTGATATCAGTTATCGATATCAAGCATGCTAAGGTAGGAAGAAAACACACAAGGGAACATCGACTTTCACAGAGCCCATGCCCCCCAGAGGTGACATGTACTTTACGATCGCCAAATGTTCCCACAAACACATCCCTGCAAGAAACATGTTAGTGTCTTCAACATCATGATAAACAACAACATCAATGCATATGATTAACCATAGAAAGAGCCAAGGCTATACAATGAACTCAAAGTTTGAGGATAACCAGGGGCTATATCATGAAATTCTCTGAATAGAGTACCGCCAAGGCTAGATTCAAAGGCAAACAAAGGTATATAGAGTAGCAGTATTGTTAAGGTTTGTAAATGTGATAGAAACATCATAAAATTCACTATGCGGAAAGCATGAGTGCTTCCACTAGCTGAGCGTCAGATAAGATATACAACCCCATCATCATATTAGGAACTATAGTCCATTTTTTGATTGCTCTTGAAAGGGACACTAGGTCCACATCAGTATAAATGTTTGTCATCATCCACCCGCTAGATGGAAACACTAGAGGAAGGGAAACAATAAATAAGAGAGGAGAAACAAGTGTCTTAGTGATAGTCACGTAGGAGGGTGCCCCTAGGTCACCAACTGTGACGCTATGTCCGTAAGACACAACACTCAACAATGAAATTAGAGAGAGAGGAAATATAGAAGAATGATGATACAAATAGAAGAAGATCACAACAG
Organism: Cunninghamia lanceolata; assembly: GCA_027924645.1. Taxonomy (NCBI): domain Eukaryota; kingdom Viridiplantae; phylum Streptophyta; class Pinopsida; order Cupressales; family Cupressaceae; genus Cunninghamia; species Cunninghamia lanceolata. The sequence continues at coordinate 3,165,355 of BSBN01001322.1, read as the reverse complement.
AGGTGGTCTCTTGGTATCCCAGACCTTACAAGAGAGTTAAGGGTCATCCCGGGAGGCCTCAACAACACAACACATTACGGGGGAAGCACATCACGAGAGAAATGAAGGGTTAGAGATACTTACCCGGTAGCACCATTGTTAAGAACATGCATATCTAGGATATCTGTTATGTTGTTTTGATCTTGTTGAATTGATATTAAGTATAGGACAATAGGAGGATTTCTTTTCTTTAAAATGATTATATCTAATGCCGCTTGAGTAATGAGACGAACTCTATAGGTAGTCTAATTCCTTGTTGATTTATACCACATCCCTTACCTACATAGTTGTTATGTTTGTACAAAATTTGAAATCCATGACCATATAGTGAGTCCAGTTCCTTAGAAGAAGGTGAGGCCTCGTAGGTATCATAATTTTCTAGTATAAGTGAGGGTATTGTTTTTATTTTCTACCAAGGGGATTTTAGGTTTCTTAGGTGCTTCAAAAGATTGCTTAGGTGAGATCGATGCCACTTGTGATGTGTCAAGGCTATTAATTTTATATTCCCATGTACTGCAAGGATTAAAATCCAATGAACCCCAATCATCACCAACAAGTGCATTCAATGGTTGAGAGTCTTGCACAACATTATTCATGGCTAGAGACATTTATGAACCAGCTCATAAAGTGTTTAAGCTCATATGATTGTAAACTGGTTGTTGTTTTTCAATGTGTAAGTAGTTATCTAGTTCAGGATTGGCATGAATAGTATGAAGTTTACCTTTGAAGATAAATTTGATTGAATAATGCAAGGTGGAAGGAACTTCCCCCAATGCATGAATCCAAGGTCTACCAAGAATCATGTTGTAAGATAAAGAACAAGGCATGACATGAATCAGGGTAGGCACAAGCATAGGTCCTACTTGTATAGGTAGAGTTATAGTGCCCATGGATTGTCATCCAACATTATCAAAGCCACAAATGCTAATGCCATTTGGTGTGATTTGTGATGTGTCAACCTTGATTTTGTCTAGTAGGTCAATGCTACAAACATTAAGAGCTGATCTAGTGTCAATCCTAACTCATTTTACCAACGTTCTGTTTATTGTGACAAAGATTATAAGAGGATCATATTGGTTTTGAACTTCAATTGATAGTAATTCATATGGTTGAAAGAGAATATTTGTTTTTGTCGCATGCATACTATCCAATACAACTGCTACATCATTAGGCTTAGTAGTAGGTGGGACAATCACTTTTTACAAAGCTTCTTAAAACATTCCATGGTATGTAGGCGATGTTTGTATTAAATCCCAAAGAGAGATCTTAGCCTGAGTAGCGTGAAGCTGTTTGACAAGATCATACTCTTGACCACTTTTATGAGTAAGACAAGGCGGTGGAGGGAGCATAGGTTGAGAACATGGAAGAGAGACAGGCAATGTGGTGCTTGGTTACTTTGATTATTACTATGGGTGTTGTATGTGTGAGCAATCGCATTGTGGTGTGGTTGTTGTAGCATATTTTGAAATCCTTGAACCATAATCACCGGTTTTAAGCAAGATGGTGCACTAAGTGCCCCTTAAATAATCATTTTAGGAATATTGCTATGAAGGCTATTAATGATTATTGAATTAACATTGTTTCCCTCTTGATTGCACCCAATATCCATCCGCAAACGATTTAATGTGAAAGACCTTTTCTCATCCACTAATGCTACATCTTGGCTAGGGAGAGCAGTGGGATGAAAGGAAGGTACATCAGCATCATCATCATACTCTATGGCGGAAAAGGGATTTTCACTCTCATCTTTCTCATGAGTATTCCTGGAGATGAATTTGGTTAAATCTTCTAATATCAAAGGATATGCTCCTATGAGTAAAGTGAATCTACTAAAATCATGTGTATAAAAAAGTAATTGCAACTCATATGTAGAACATATAGAAGCATCAATACCACTGATATAAGCTATGTGTTCTAGAACATGAGGATTCTCATTAGTGAAATTAGCAAAATTTTCAAAATCTAGGATATACTCATGTAAAGATTTCAGAGATGAATAACATGAAGATGCCATAATCAAATACAAAATCATATTTTAACAATTTTCCAAGAGTATGCAAAAGACAAGTGCAAACTATATGCAAAATGACCTAAAATGCTTGATTTTTTGTACTTTTTTAATGCAAATATATGAAAGAAAAGGTGTTGTAAAGATGTTTATCAGGGGCAGCAAATAATATGTCTGATATTAGTCCAATACAGAAATAATATCCTTTACAACATACTTTTGATGCAAATCCAAGATAATGCCAAGTCAAACTATAGTTAAAATATGTTGAAATAGGCACTTTTTTCACCAAAACTCAATGCAACAAAGCATAACAAAGGGTGTTGTGGGGAAAATGATGATGGAAAGAAAATAATACCAGTAATAATAGCCACTTGGTTCCAAAATACCCAACACAACATGCTTTTAGTGCCTCTTAAGGTCAAACCCTAGTGAAAATATAGCAAAAAGAAGCTATTTTTCACGACTTTCCAATTCCAAGACCTAGCAAAGGAGGTGTTGTAAGGAATTTTAGGAGGTATAGAAAATAATAGCAATAATATCAGTGACCTCAATCCATAAAATTGATCACAACATGCCTAGAGTGCAAATTAGGTCAAACCCTAGGGCAAAAATAGCTAGTTTTTATGCAAAATTTTCACTACAAGAGCTCGATAAAAGGGTGTTGCAAAGATTTTTATGAGGGAAATAAAATGATTACCTTGATAAAAGAAAATTAATGTAAAAATATCCTTCACAACACACCTATAATGCAAGTTTAGAGAGTCGATAAGGCCAAAATTGGTGAAAATCATTGTTTTCAAAGCCCTAGGTTTGAGATTTTGAAACAAAATGCTATTTGAATGGTTTGAAGTCTTATTTTTTATGTAAATTAAATACTCTTAGATCTGAAAATGATTTTCAAGATTAATCATGCAAAATTCCCATGCAAATTTAATGAAAATGCATCAAAATTGCTAGTTTTTGTTGAAATTTTCAATGCAAAAATACAAATAATTTAAATTTAAATGCAAATTCACACTAAAATTCAAGACTACAGCCAAATGAAAATTTTAATGAGCCTCTAAAATCAGTAGAAAAATATGATAAAAGAGTTTGCCTACAAACCCTAGATTTTGGAATTACTAGGTTATATAAAATTGTCAAAATTTATACAAAACCCTAGCAATTAAATGATGAAAATACAATGTAAATTTATGATTTTTTGGATTTTTCTATAGTTTATATCAGATCTAATGTAAAAATATGAATTAGGAAAATTTAGGAAGAATTGATGCAATTTAGTAAGCCAAACAATGCAATTTTTTTGTATTTTTCCAATTTTTCTATTTTTTTGAATTTTTCTCAATGCAATAAAGTAAATGACCAAATAAATGAATGAAATCACACCAAATCTAAAGAAAAACACTTAGCAAGTTTCAATTTAAGTCCAAAAATATGGGTTCACCAAAATGTTTAGGGTAAAATTGGATTTGTTGATCTTTTGTGGTTTAGATGTTAAAATTCTCCTTTCCCCTAACATTGAAGGATCTAGGGTTGAGTGGTGAGCACTATCATACCCTATGTCACTTGCAAATGTAGGGAAACTTGGATTAGGGAATTAATTATCAATTTTTCTTTCTCCTATGTTTAATTGACCATTAAAACCCTAATTATGCAAATACAACAACAAATTAATGAATTACGGAAAGAGCTCTTGTAGACGGGAGTAAAATGCTAAATTACAAAATACCCATTTTTGGGGTTTTGAAGCAAAATAGTCGGGGATACTGGAGCAGGCACCCAAGTCCAAGGTACATGCTTTTTTGGGGAATCTGGACCTTCTTTAGACACTGATTAGCCTTGTAACTTTTGTTTTCCAAAATCTATCTACAGAGGACACTGGAGTGAGCACCCTAGTCCTAGAAGTGCTCCTTCGTCCAACTTTCCTTCAGATCCTGAATCCCTGATGTCTACCAAGCCTTCCTGCAACTCCACTTTTTTTGAATGTAACACCTATAATCTGCAATCTCAAGACTTGGTTTGGGGGTTGTGGTGTTTAGAGGTTTGCCTCAGTCAAACCTTGGAGGACACTTAAGTCTCTAAACACCATTGTCAGATAAAGAGGGCATGCCCTTGTGAGGCAGAGGCCAAAAACCAAATGAATCAATGATAAAAACACAATGATATGTCACCTTGTAGTGAAGCTCTCATGGAGGAAGATGCTCTTCATGCCATGAGGATATTGATGCTCGAATCTGCAAATATCAACACACAAAACATACAAATCTGCTCTTGCAACACAATAGAAAGCCTTGGATCACCTTGAGAACACAATAGCTTACTAGTAATCTTCTAGTTGAAATCTCATTTATAAATGAATGCCTAAGCATGCTTATATATGCAACTACAAGCACTCCCGCCAAGATTTTAAAAATCAAATGTTACTGTGTCAACAAAGGGACCTAATAACGGTCACTAACTGACACTCAAAAATTGGGGCTACCCCAAAATAGGGTAGGACTAGGGTGTGGGTGTCCAAGTCCTCCCCCTATTTTGGGTAGGGTACAGTTCAAGGGGTCCACCTAGGTCCAATTTGCCATGGAACCTAGGTCTCATTCCATCGGGATGCTAAAATATGAACTAAAATGTCCTAAATGCACTCTAAAGACCCGAGAGCTAAACCTTATGAGGGAAAAGCCTCCAAGGGGACATTTTCTGACATTACACTACCTACTAACATGAATGTGTTCTCCTCAATCTCATCTACATGATTATGGTCTTTCTAAAAGGGATTGGGATGTGATAGAATTGATTTCTCCATGCCCTAGTTATGCCCTATACATGAAGATCTAGGGATTTTCTTCCTTCTTTCTATGAATGATATAAAAATGATGGTTTACTATACAATTTATATGACTTGGTGACATGAATGACCCTTGGGACAATATTTGATGTTGTGTGTACTATAGTAGGTCTTGTGATATAGCTAAATGAAGGACTTTTGCATAGACAATTACCTCTTTCTATTTAGAGTTTCATTTATTACATGTAGAGGTTGAAATAGTGTGTGCATGGTGTCATATGATCTCCACAGTATTGCAGGTACTAGTTTTTTTATCCAAGATGGATCTCCTCACTCTTCTAGGTGTTGTCCTCTTCCTACCATTGTGTGTAATTCAAGATTTCTATCTACGTGAGGTAATCTTATGGACTTAAATGTTGACATGACTGAAATGTATACCCTTAAGGGTTGTTTGTAAATCAAAATCTATATATACATGTTTGTAACTAGTTCTTGCGGTAGGTCCTTAAATCAATTTCTACATTGTAAGTGTCTTAGATTATTTTAAGGAATCAAGTAGTGTATTTCAAGTTATGTAAGAGGTTTGGTAATATATTTTCTAAGCCATTAGCATGTGTACTCTAGCAAGATGATTATATGATAGATGTCTCCATGACTAGCATGGGTGTTCTTGATTATTTCATGAGCAAGGCTATGAGATGTTTCTAGCTACATTTGTTAGCCTAATTGTATTGGGAGCTAGTTTGTGGGACAACACTATAAGAGGTTGCAAAGATTTTGTAATCTTATTTCTTTTTAATATAAATGGAATGTTCTTTATTGGTAATGGATCTTTGAAGTAGATTAGTCATAGAGGATTCTTGATCTTCCAAGCTTGTATGGATATGTAAGCCTCAATCCTTTTGCTTTAGACTTTGGTTTCTAGTTTCTCTTATAGGATTTGACTCAATTTCCTAATGGAGTAGGCACCATTCTTATTAGTGAGAGGACAAATGCATTTTAAGCAATCATATATTTTGTTAGATTAGGAGTAGTTGTTAGGTTCTTCCATAATTTCATGGTTCAATGATGTACTCATGTCATATCTTTAGAAAGATTAAACTGTTAGATGGAAATAGAGTCATGATTGTATGATTTCCCTCATGTATATGTATATTCATGGTTAAGTGGAGTCATTCATAGGGATATATGAACTGGTATTATCTTCAAGTCATAAGTAAGAGAGTTTGTTATTATCTTAGTTAGAGGGCTTTTAAATAGCTAGCATGTCATAAGCTTAGTGACAAATTTCAGAGTCTATCATACAATGGCTGTAGCTACTAATTGGTTTAATTTTCTTGATAAAAAAACCTATAGGAGTACCATACTAGGTTTTATTGAGCCCAAAGTGAAGGAGAGATCATCCACCCTCAATAATTGGCCTTAAGTTATCATTCTATTGATAAGCCTCTACCCTTTCCTCTTGATGACAAGTCCCTATCCTTAAGGATAGGTTCACACTCTAGGAATGTGGAGTTGGAACTTTGTGAGCCACCAAAGGGTGCCATTTATGAGGACATATTAACCTAGAAGTTTCATTAAAGACCTTTGCAACTTTTCCAATCAAAAAATTTTTGTAGCTATCTCACTTTGGTTGTGTGTAGTGTTGGCCTCCTATCAAATTGAGCTAATAAATGGTGCCATTGTCAGGGATCAAATTTATCTATTCCTATTCTATGTTACATTAAATTAAATACCCTTCTAATGGAAATGATCTACTTCAACTAATTTTCTATCATAAATCTCAATCAACAGATCTACCAAGTCATTCTTCAATAACTCCTCTTTACCCAAAACTATAAAATTTAAGTAATCATTTTGATTGAACATCATCTTTATCCTTTTCTTTCTGAAGTTTTTCTATACATAATAAGGATTTGCATGCCAATAATTTTGTCATGAAATAAATTGCACAATAGAAGAATATAATAGGAAATATGCTATAGATACTTGATAATAATATGCCACTTCGAGGGGGCAACCTCCAAAAGTATCAAATGAGGAACAAATTCACAATATGATGATAATTACTAACCTCTACCTCCTATATATACCATACTAAAGCCTTGGATATCACCCAAGCTGACTTAGATACCAAAATATATCACCTAGGCCGACCTAAATAACTATATGAGTCTATATTAATGATTATATAACTCAATTAAGAGTTAAGGTAGCCACAATTTGACTACTCATAACCCTATACCAATGTAAGATTAAGGGTGCAACATGTCCCCCTCTTTAGAGAAGAATTATCCTCAATGTTGATCAACTATGAATGTTTTTGCACAAAATATCCATCTTCCCGCATGGCATTTTCAACTAGTAAATTCTTCTAATGAATGAGATACTTAATGATTGTCCTAGTTAGCTTCTTTGTGTGCATTTGGAGAACTAACTCTGGATCCAAAATGATTCTTCCTTCTTCATCTAGATTTGGTAACATAGTCTATATAGGAATCTTTTGACCAATCACCTTCTTCAAGAAAGAAACATGCAAAACTAGATGTATCTTTGTTGTAGGTGGTAACTTAAGATTGTAGGCTACACTACCAATCTTCTATAGAATTTGGTATGGCCCATAATATTTTGGTGACAACTTATTACTCTTTGTTTGTTGCTTCAAGGACATTTTTATAGGGTTCTAATCTTAAGAAAACCCAATCACCAACTTAAAAAATCCTTTCACTACAATGTTGGTCTGCTTGTTTCATTCTATTTTGTGCCATAACCAAATTATCCTTGAGTCCTGAAAGTACCTATTGTTGATGATTCATGTGATCCTCCACTACCTAAACTTTTGATGTCACCTTCAACACTAATGTGATGGATGGAGGATGGTATCCATATAATTCCATAAATGGCGATATTTTTGAAGTATGGAAGAAAGTGTTGTACCACCATTCTGCTAGTGGTAGCCAATCCACCCAATGAGACTACTTATTTGAAGTGAAACAATGTATATATCCTTCTAAGCACTTATTGACAACCTAATTTTACCCATCAGAATGAGGATGGTATGAAGAGATGTGAGCCAATTGTGTACCCAAACAAGAGAATAAATCTATCCAAAAGTTACTAGTAAAGATAGGATCATGATCACTGACAATAACCCTTGGGGTGCCATGTAACTTTTGTATATTCTCCATAAATGTTTTTTCCATTGTACTTGCTATAAAAGGATGAGATAATGCAATTAAATGGGCATATTTGGTGAGAAGATCCACAAATACCAAGATGACACTATTACCTTTAGATCTTGGAAGGCTTGTGATGAAATCTATGGAGACCTCTTACCACCACTAGCTAGGGATAACTAAGGGCTATATAAGAGACTGTTATGTTAGAAAATGTCCCCATGGGGGCTTTTCCCTCTTAAGGTTTATCTCTTGAGTCCTTAGAATGCATTTAGAGCATCTTGCATGATAATTGTGAATCTTGATGAGAAAACCCTGAAGTCTTATGGCAAATAGGACCTAGGGGGTGCTATTTTGATGTCCCCTAAACAAAAATGGGAGGGTGGACTTGGGTGCTAGCGCCCTAGTCCTACCCTATTTTGGGCCAGCTCTAAATGTAAATGTCAGTTTTATGACCGTTATTTAGGTCCTATGCTAACATCTCAAGTTTAAATTATGAAATTCATAGTAGGAATGTTTGTAGTTGCATATATAAGCATGTTTAGTGTTTCATTTGCAAACTAGATGGACATTGTGAACTTGTGACTTTATGCAAAAGTGATTCAAGGCATTCATTGTGTTGCAGAGTAGTATTTTGTTGTTATTGTGTTTGTTTGTTATAGATTTGACTCCATCTCCTCATGGCATGAAAAAGCATCTTCCTTTCATGAGATCTACACTTCAAGGTGACATCTATTGTGTTTTTGATCATTTATCATTTGGATTTTGCCTCTATCCCATAAGGATACACACTCTCATCTAACAATGGTGTTCAGAAGACTTGAATGTCTCTCCAGGGCTTGACCGAGGCAAGCCTCTAAACACCACAACCCCCAACCACACTCCTTTGTGATTGCAGGTTATAGGTACCGAGTTTCATAGAGTGGAGTTATAGAAGGAGGTTGCAGAAGACAAGGATTCAGGACCTGAAAGACAGAGGATAGAGTTCAACATTTCATGACATGGGTGCTAGTGGTAGTGTCCTCCAGAGTTGCAGATATATAAATATGTTGGACAATGGTAATCAACATCTAAAGAGCTCCCGACACCCTAAAGATCATTTAGCACTGGACTAGGGGGCTAGGGCAGTGTCCACCTTTTTTAGAGCAGAAATGAAAGATGTAGTGAATATCAGTGTCAGCAGGAGATCCAAATTTTGTGTAGAAAATAGTACCTTGGATAGGGGCACTAGTGGAGCTGTCCTTGACTCTTTCGTATCCCAAACTTTAAAAAATAGTCAGTTATAATCCTCTGCCTACTATCTTAATCTGAAATGGTTTATCGTAATTCATCAATTTGCTTACTATTTTACATACTTAGGGTTTTGAGAGTACTTAAGAATTAAATTGACATATTGATTGATAATATTTGAGCTTCTACATTGTTCCAAGTGGCAACCCAACCTATTAGGTGAATGCTCTCGCTTAGTAGAGATTCAACTCGGTTGATATGCCCTTGAATGTTTGGTGAGAAGGGAGGATCTAAACCAAATCAACCACATTCATCATCCCCCCCTTTTTTCATACAAAACATTTTGGTGAACCCATGTTTTTTAATTTTTTGCACCTTGTTGAGTGTTGTGTGATAGATGTGCATTTATTCATTTTATTGCATTTGAAAAATTACAAAAAAATTGAAAATTTTGAAAAAATTGGCATCTTAGGCTTGCATTTTAGCATAATTTGAATTAATTGGAATTTAATTTAATTTAATTTCTTCTATTTTTATTAGATTTGATTTAAATTATAGAAATTCATCATTTAGTATTCACTTGCATTGCATCTTTATGCTTAATTTGATAAAAATTGCTTGAAATTGTGCATTTTTCAAAAAAACCTAGTTTTGCATTAGCTAGGGTTTGTAGTCAAAATCTTGTTTCATATTTTACTATCCTTTCAAAACACTCATTAGGACTGATTTTTAATTGCAGTGTTACATCATAGCATCATTCTTGCAAAAATTCATGTCAAGGGTTTGAAAACTTGCATTTTCACTCGATTTGGCCTTATCGTCTCTCGAGATTTGCACTATAGGCATGTTGTGAAGGATCTTGTTGCATTATTTGACTGATATCATGGTTATTATCTTCTTCCCCTCCTCAAATTCTTTACAATACCCTTTCCATTAGGCATTTACATTGAAAATTGGTGAAAAATGACATATTTTAGGTGTATTTTCACTAGGTTTTTACTTGTCATCACTCTAGAATTGCATCAAAGACATGTTAAAGATATTGTTGCATCATTGGACTTTTATTAGGCATATTATTTTCTATCCCTCTTGAAATTCTTCACAACAGCTTTCCTTTCACTCGTTTGTATTGAAAGCATTTTAGGTCATATTCATACACACTTTTGCATTTGTTTCTTGCATAAGTGTTGAAAATATTTAAAATCTAATTTGGAATTTATTTGAAAACATACACATGGCTTCTCAATACAAAAATAATTTTAGGCTTCCTCCTAGGCCTTATTTGAAAAGAAGAGCCCCTAAACCTGAAATAACATTTACACCTCATGACAAAGAAATGGTAGATACTGAAGGGCCTCTTTACATCACAATGAACATAATGGAAAGAACTATGCATGGAACACTTATAGATCCTAATTGCATGACTAATGTGGTTACGAAAGAGTTCCTTTTTAAACATGATTTAGCACAAGATTATTATGAACTATCAGATTTGAGAATTAAAACACATAATGGAGCTTTGATGAATACATTTGGAAAGATAACCTTATTGGTCTCGGTATATGATAAAGTCGTGGATCAGTTATTTGATGTTATCCCTTTAAAATCTGACCTCTTCCGTGTAAAACTAGGACATCCATGGCTTAAAGCTATGAATTCTGTCCCCTCAACTATTCACAAATGCCTAAAATTCCCTTTGCATGGAGAGATACGTACTATCCACTATAATTCATATCGACCTCTAGCTAAGGACAAGAACTTAACTCTTGATTACTTTTGGCTGCAACCTAATAGAGACCCTGAGCCACGAAGAGACCAATCTTTCCTAGACTATAGATGATACATTGATATGCTTATTGAGCTATGATTAAAAGATACTTTTGATGAGGTAAATCTATCATTACTCATGTTAAGTAGAAATAGTTATGATTTCTAAATGTGGACAAAGGTTTATCTTCATGCTTATTGTTTATTAAAGTATTCTTATTATGCGGAAACTATTTTGAGTAAAGGAATAACTACCTTATTGGCTAATGAGGTGGATGTAGGAGACTAGTATCCCTCTTAGACAAGGAGGGAGAGCATCATTGGAGAGAGGGAAGCAAATTGGTGTGAATGGGTAGGATGTCATGACTTCAAGAACTCACACACACAATATTGTGTTGAGATTTGCATTTATGTGGATACTTTTTTGATGTATTTTGATGTACTTCTTATCATAGCATTGACTTGGTATGTTGTTGTGATCATTCTTTCTCTATTGAGTTGGCATAAAGAATATGATGTTGACTCCTTTCCTCGAATTGACTCTTTGTTGATTTGGTTGATCTTGTATTTTGTTGCATTGTTTATACTTTATCTGTTTGTTGGATCACTTGAGGCTTACGTTGAATAGTTGATATAGCTCTTAATGCGAGTGATTTAAAAGTTTATTCATAGAGGTTTAAGTTTAATAGCTATATTAGAATAGTTTGTATTTATATCTATGTATATAGATATATATACATATATATGCATATAATTATGATTACATATGTATGTAATTATTTGTATCTCTATATTGAAAAGATTTGAATTTAAAATCTTCATGAGTTTGAATTAAACTCCACATTGTGGAGATAGAGATTTATTAAATGCATTTAATCTATGGGTATTGTGGAGTGGAGTGGAGTTAAACTCCATCAAATTTTCTTGAATGGGGAACCACTTCATTTTTGTGGATGAAGTGGGGAGATTAATGTACAGAATATCTAGAGTTTTCATTGAGAAAACTCAAGGATTCTTTTCGAATCCCTCAATGGGTAAAGTGAGTAACAATGTGATGAGAAAGAAATAATGGGGAAGATGGTAAGATAGGAGGAGTTCAAGTTATGTAGAGTAGAGAGTTATCTATCTAAAGCATTTAGTATGTAATAGACCATTGTTTTAATGGTTTATAGAGTTTCATTCTACATTGAACCTTCTGCAATACTTTGAATATGTTTGTGGATAAGAATGCAAGTTTTCATAAGGAATTATTTGAGGATTCATAGAGAATAAGTTATACTTTGTTTTCATACTAAATACTTTCTTATTGGTGTTACCAAAACCAATTTTGTTTGAATAAAAGAACTCAACTTGTAACTGGTTTATTTTAAATATTAAGAAGAGACCATAATAGGTTTATGACAATATATATTATTTATTATGAGACAAAAATTTTAGAACTTTTTTTTGTTAAACATGTTTCTATTATTAAACCCATTTGGGTATGTCCATAGAGGAATGGGGGTTGGGATTACTGTGCCTTTGGGTACATTATGTTTAGTGTTATGTGGGAAAAGAGATCTAAACTAATTGATGAACTAACCTAGATCAATAATTTTCTCTACACAACATTAGAACACAAGCCACCAACAACTCTATGCTTAGTTGTTGTCCCTAGAGACGAGCAAAGGTGTGTTGGTGGGGGCTCTATTCTTTTGTTACAAAGATGAAAGATTGATGACTAATGGGTTGATTAAACTAGGAAATTGATGTAGAGCTAAGTTTCAACCAAATCAATCTCACCAAGTTATACACCAATGGACATAGAAGCCCAATCTTCAACAACGTTTGATAGTCTTCCTTCATAAGGAAACTCTCTTCTTCCCAACACAAACAAGGAATTGATAACACTCCACAATCCACACAAGGTTTCTCAGGGTTTTCTACCCTCTTAACAACTCAAACACACCCATTCCAAACTGTCCCTCAGACCTACAGTCTCCATTCAACAGTATTCTATTGTCTAGTTGTCATTGTCCTAGTTTCCTTGTAGCCCTTCATAAAGGACTGTCAGACAACCATTTGAGTTTCACCTCCTAGGTGGACTATCATAGGCTTTTTTGGATACCCAATATCCTCTACTTTAACATACTCAACATGCATCATAAGTTGTTTTGGGACACACCACCCAAATCTTGACTGCCCCCTACTACAATAAGCCTAATTAGGCCTCTTCCACATACCACAAAAACTCCAATCTTGTCCTCAGCCCCTATACTCAACTCCAATGCATTGATCATGCTAAAAATGATTGGACAACATAGATTTTAGGCTTCTTGGGCTAATCCAAGCCATTGTTCCAACTGAACTCCTACTCTCCAAGCATCCAAATGCCCAAACATGAAGAAATTGGGCCTAGAATGCACAAATGAACTCACCCCAGCCATGCCCTGCTTCTGCAACACAAAAATTTGTCAAACACATCCTCATTACCATTATTCCATCTGGTCTAGTGAGCCCATCAGATGAAAAAGGTCCAAAGCCCATCATTTTTACCAAACCCTCCCAATACTAGGGTTTTAGGGCAGTTTTTGGAAAAGTACCTACCAAATCCCTAAACTTAAATGAAATTCCCTCTACCCACACTCAGATGAGAGCTAACACACTGCCCTACAATATTTTACAAGTTTGTTCCCTTGACTGCACTATACGGCAAAGTACAAGGGGTAGGAAGTTAAGGAAGACAACAAAACTACAGAAAATGACTGGTAAAACATTTTATCCTCTTCTCAAACTTCTCAAAAATCATTTAACAATGCATCCAAAAGCTAGACAAGGTAGAGATCCAATTCATTTTTCATATATGGATCCATGACATTACGACAGAATATAGTTTTGGACAGAAAAATAAGAAAAGACAATGGAAAATGCAGAGATAAGACTGTTTTCTGTAGTTTCCTTTTATAAAAATTGCTCCAAATTACATTTTCTCCATCTCCTCACCTGAATCAAGAATACAATGAAGTGTTTTCAATTTAAATTCAACCCTTACTCCCACTCCCATCATGGGAAAAGCTGTTATTAAGGCAAAACTGATTGCTTTTACTAAAAAGACTATTTTTTTCTAAAAATAAACTGTCATATTTTAAGAGGACTACTCATTCACAAAGAATACTTGCCTAATCTTGGCCCCCACTCTATGAAATGACTAAAATCATCCTCCTCTAACTGACTATGCCTATCAAAGGCTCTATTACATTTATTTTTGAAACTCATTTTGCCTCTTAACAAACAAATTTATAAAAATTGATTAAATGACTATTCTAGGTGCACTGCACCAGAAATGTGAAGACCTAATTGATTAACTAAGAAAATGTGTAGACTACTATTATAGTTTCTAGAAAACAAAAGTAGAATAGAAAAGAGTAGATCAGAGGGAACCTAGACTGAAGGTGGGAGTAGACTAGGCAGGACACTCGCACTAGGTGCTAGTGCCTTTAGGGTTTTGTATGGTTTGCACTTTTTTATGATGTTTGTACCTGTTCCCTCCATCTTCTTGTCACTCCTCGATGTCAGAAGCCACTTGTTGTGACCTACACACATGTAAAAGGGAAAAAATGGTTGTGATGTATAGGGGCTTGCCTCAATCAAATCCTGTGTTTGTGTTCCCACCTTCACACAAGCAATGATGATGATGATGATAAAGAGTGTGTGTTCATGATGAACAAAGGCCAAACAATTAATAAAGAGTATAGTAAAAAAATACAATGAAATGGTCTAACCATAAGGATGAAACCCTTGTTGGATTGGTGTCGCAACACAAATCTCCCACAAGGAGTTGATGGAGGAGGAAGAAGCTTCCTCAAGTAGCTACAAATGTTAGTGCAATAACAATGATAATCTTTACAAATAGAGAGATTCACTGGAGAGAATGCATATCCTAGAAGTTGTAGAGAGATTTTTTGATAGATTGATCATGTATCATGTATGTATATCTCCTTCTTTAAATGAGGGAGAGAGGGTTGTTTGTATATGAATCCCAAGTACTTTTTGGGGGTCTGATTGGGTAAGGCCAACAAGGTGTGTTGCTCAAGGAAAAAAGGTTGACATCTCAAGATTTAAATTATTTTAGATCCAATGGTTAGGACACTAATGCTAGGCGCTAGTGTCCTAGTGATATTTGTCCTCAAAAGGCCTGTCAATAAGGGACTTAACCCCATTTCTTAGCGAAGTGGTAAAACAAGCACATTGCAAGCATAGATAACCACACACGCTAAACCAAGTGCTAAACCTAGCATGAAATTATAAGTGGTGACAATATACGACACAACATTTATCCCTCACTTTAGTGGTGGTATGAACTTACGTTCATACAAACACTAATGTACAGAGAAGTCAAATTTCTTCACTAAAACATTGAAGACATAGAATGTCGCTAAGTCGAAAGATGTGATAGCCCCCAAGATTAGGATTCTACAAGGCATAGATAAAGAGGTTACACATACACAAGTCACATAGCATGAATCACACAACATATATGCCTATATCTGAAAATTATCAAACACCAAATGAGGCTAAATATTATATGCTAGAACAACTATGGTTAGCAAAGTAATATGGTCAAATCCAAACATACACAAGGCATACACATAGCATCCATAGAGCATACATGGAGCATACACAGAGCATACACATAAAATAAAAGCATACAAGGTAGGATTCTCAAGCTAGCAAGCTGCATTATGCTAGGAATCAAACAAAATCATGCATCATGAGCCACATGCTAGTAAAATATGTTGTTTACTAGGTGGTCATGAATGCATAGAAAATAAAAACATCACAGGCTAGTAAGATCCAAAAATTTACTAGGTGAGTTCTGTGTCAGCAAGTAGCAAATAAAAACATCACAGGATAATAAGATCTGTAGATTTACTAGGTAAGCTGCATGTCAACAATATAAAAAATTACAATCCAAGAAAAACACGTTGCTTGCTGGGTAACTCTAGTAAAGTGCTACAAATATGATAAAAAAGTGTTGTGATAAAAAGACTAGCCACGTGGTATGTGAACAAAGTGAAGCACATAGCAGAGTGTATGCCCCCACCTTAATGTAATTGCTAACATCATCAGGAAGCAATTGCCTTTAAGGTAAAGAGTGATGTATGCAAAACCTGCACAAGATCTTTCTAGAAGAATATACCACTTAAATCAATCAACATCATACAATAGCACAAAGGGATCTACTTGACTAGAGTCAATTTATGAATGGTTGTATAAAGGGATACTCATTTTTGGAATTGTCATCATCCTCCAGTCAGTAGAACTATATGAAGACAGAGGAAGAAATATCACATGAAAGCAAAATAAAAATTTTGGGTCAACATGGAAGGATGCTAAATTATCCAATACTTTGTATTATCCCTAAAAGGCATAAAATTGTATTTATGACAAATGGAAGAATGAAGATACATAAAGAGGAATGTCATGACAGATTTGTTCTCCTTGTATCCTTGTGCCAATAAGAGCATCAATGGTCATCCAAAGTGAAATAACAAACAAAATACATGCCAAGTAGCACATACGGGGGTAACGGTACATACAAGCATAATATAAATATTACAGATGAGATACAGGTACTACACTTGCAAGTCAGACTATAGCAAATCATTTGCCTCCCAATCTTTCTCATCATAACGGGATGGGGGAAAAGATGCTAGAGGGTCTATGACAAGAATGATACATGGAATGGCACTTGGTTCATCACATGTAGGATTGGTCACTAGAGAAGGATCCGCATGCCCCCAAAGGCCTAGTCCATAGATTAAGTGTAAAAATTGAGGATAGCTCTAAAAAATTTTCCAATGGTTCAAGGTTGTCTTCTAAATCACTATAAGAATATACCACAATTGGTGATATGATAGTGCTAACTGCGGGGTCACAAGCACTATCCATCACAGAAGAGGAAGCTCCAAGTGGAGGAATAGAAGAATTCTTTAGACTCGATGGTGGAAAAGGTGGTGATCTCTTAGGAGGAGGAAGGGGTTCAACTCCTGTAGTTAGCTGGCAAGCCATAGTACGACATCATCTCTTTCATTGTTTCAAATTTTGATTTTGTCATGTATGGTTTAGAGCATTTGTAGGGGGAATCAAGATACTTCCCAACATAGGTTCCTTTTCTTCCTCTTCTCGAGGAGCAGAAGGAGGAATGGAAGAAATTGTTGGAGGTTGGGAGAAAATGAGAGGATGGTTCCTCAAAGCAGGTTGTTGTTCTCTCATAGCCTATGGAATAGGCAGAGGTATTGAGACATTCACAGATGATTGAGAAACCATAGGAAAAAGCTCATGTGCATTGGATCAAGCTTTCCTCTAGACTTCAAAGAGGAAGAAGGAACAAAAGCAATCCTCAAAGTGCGGGAAGGTCTAGGTTGTGCAAGGAATTTACCTCATGGTCCTAGGTAGGATGGCAGAGGTGAAGCCTCAACATAGACACCAGACGCTCAGGGTCAGGGAAGGACTCTTAATTTGAAATATGGTTTGTCCATCACCTGCGGAATAGGGGAACTACTATCACAACCATAGAAGACTGAGGGACCTCAAAGGTAGAAGTGGGGGTAGCATGGGAGGAGGCACCAACAAACAATTGAGAAATTTAACTTTCTTTGAATTTCTGATAAGAGAGAAACAAAACATCATTATGAGGACAAACAGACTCAACTAGTTGTGGCCAGAAGTAATCAAGTGAAAAATTTCTATGAAGGGACAAGGGCAGGAATGCACTGTGATATACAATATGCACATGTCCTTGAAATGGAAAGTTTAGACACTTGTGTATTACAGATGGGACCACCTTCATGGAAGCGAGCCATGGATGACCCAACTTCACATGAAATTTGTCTGAAGTTGGAATGATGGTAAAAGACACATCCATGACTTTTGGTTTGACCTGGATAGAAAGGATCAAGGCACCGAGAGTAGGGTGGGTGGAAACCATCATTGGATTTGACCTAGAGTTCTAATTTCTTGTACTTATCTTGGTACAACTCATGCATGTAGAGGAACTCTTCCATAACTACATTCTCTAGGCATATAGGATCAATGTGTACTCCCCTTGTCGGTTTGTCATTAATCCTAGTGGTAATGTAAAGAGGACCGTCAAGTGCATGAATAGAGGCATCAATGTGGGTGAAGGAGATGGATGGCTCAAGTTTGGCTTTCTCTTGATGAAGGAAAGTATTTACCATGGAAACTAGGTTGTCTAGGATTTTATCTTGGTTATCAAAGGTTATAGTAATAGGTACTCTATCGATAGATGGTTCCACAAGGTTAGCTAAATGGCAGGGTAGTGGATTTGTGTAAATTTGTAAGTTTTGATTCGATGAAGCTACAGATTTATTTCCTTTGTCATTCTCACAGGACACCTAAATAACATTAGAGTCGAAGAGGTCCTGCACCTCATGCTTAAGATGCATGCATCACTCGGTGTCATGTCTTGGTGTTTGGTGACATTGACAGAAGGCCTTCGGGTCATAAGAAGGAGGTAGCAGTTTGGTACTGTCAACAGATCAAATGGGAGGAAGATGGATGAGGTTGTTGTTAAGAAGATGCATCATTATGGAATGTAGAGATTCAAAAAACTAGGAAAAATGTTGAGTCTTTGGTCTAAATGTTTAGGGGGCCACAACAGAAGGTGTTTCAGCCACAACTTATGATTGAATATTATTGGAAGAGTGAGAGTCAATTTTAATAAAATTTTTGTTTTATTTCTTAAATGATTGGTATTGTGGGGTAGTAGCCTCAGAATGGCCAATGGGAACCAATGCAAAAGAGCCCTCATACTAGCTAATCGATAGTTGGTAGTCATAGAGAGCCGTGCAAAGATGCATAAATGAAGGATGACACATCAACAATATTTTGTCTCAGATGTGTGGCTGCAGGTTTATGATGAAAACCCTTTGTACATCAATATCTGGAAGAGAATACAATATTTGAGAGAAGAGGGCTTGGCAGCACCCTATAAAGTCAATAACTTTCTATTTCATTCCTTGCTTACAAATAACCAAGTTGGTCAATGTGACTTGAGATCCAATATTGGCTTGGAAATGTTGGAGGAATTGATTGACGAGTTGTTGAAAATAATGAATTGAGTTATCAGGTAACAAGTAGACCTAATCCAAGGCCATGTCTTTTAGCGAATTAGGAAAGAGCTTAGCTAAGAGAGCATCTTCGAAAAGAAAGTCACTACACAATGCGGTAAAGGCTAACACATGGTTATTAGGGTATCCTCTTCCAGTGTATTTATCAAAATGTGGTGCTTCAAATTTATCAAGCATTGGGGTTTTTAGGATAGTAACTAATAATGGTCTTTGAGTGTAATAGGATGGGATGCTAGGTTGGGATTGTCTTTGACTCATGTTTGCTAATTATTGTTGCAGAGAGTTGACATTTTGTAAGAGTTGGTTGATTATAGGATCAGAAGGTGGAATAATTTGTGAGTGGCTAGTGTATGAAGGAGTGGAGTTGAATGAGGTTGGGAAACAATGTGGTTGGCATTTTTGCAAGTGAATTTTGGATGAGACTAGATGATAACATCGAGTTCACAAAAATGTTATGTGGGAAAAGAGATCTAGACTAATTGATGAACTAACCTAGATCAATCCTTTTCTCTACACAACATTGGAACACAAGCCACCAATGACTCTATCCTTGACTATTGTCCTTAGATAAGAGCCAAGTTGTGTTGGTGGGGGATCTGTTCCTTTGTTGCAAAGATGAAATATTGATGACTAATGGGTTGACTAAACTAGGAAATGTAAAGATCTAATTGATTGACTGAGAAAATGTATAGATTATTGTTACAGTTTCTAGAAAATAGAAGTAGAACATAAAAGAGCAGATCAGAAGGAGCCTATCACTAGAGATGGGAGTAGATTGGGTAGGACATTAGCACTAGGTGCTAGTGTCTTTAGGGTTTTGTATGGTCTGCACTTCTGTCTGACGATGTCTGTACATATTCCCTCCGTCTTCCTATCACTCCTTGATGTCAAAAACCTCATGTTGCGACTTGCACACATACAAAAGGGGAAAAATGGTTGTGTTGTATAGAGGCTTGCCTCAGTCAAACCCCGTGTTGGTGTTCCCACCTCCACAACAAAAATGATGATGATGATAGAGAGTGCATGTTCGTGATTAATAGAGGCAAAACAATCGATTTTACCATAATCATGAAACCCTTGTTGGATTGGTGTCGAAACAAAAATTGCCCATAAGGAGTTGATGGAAGAGGAAGAAGCTTACTCAAATACCTACAAATTTTAGTACAATACCATTGATAATCTATACAAGTAGAGAGCTTCACTAGAGAGAATGCATATCCTAGAAGTTGTAGAGACCTTTGTTGATAGATTGATCATGTATCGTGTATGTATATCTCCTTCTTTAAATGAGGGAGAGAGGATTGTTTATATATGAATCCCAAGTACTTTTCGAGGGCCTGGTTGGGTAAGGCTGACATTTTGAGATTCATATTATTTTGTAGCCAACGGTCAGGATGCTAGCACTGGGTGCTAGTTTCCTAGTGATATTTTTCTTTTAAAGGCCCATCAACAAGGGACTTAACCTTGTTTCTTAGTGAAGTGATAAAACAAGCACATTACAAGCATAGATAAACACATATCCTAAATAGAGTGCTAAACCTAGCATGAAATTGTAAGTGGTGACTATTTAGGATGCTACATTTAGTTATGAACATTTACTTTGTTTGAAGACCACGATGGGTCTGTTTATCCATAACCATTGTTTTAATCTAAAGGAACAACTTGGCCTTGTGAAATCCTATCTTCACCACAGATATGAGTAAGGTTATTTTGAGTTATTTCTTAGTCAATTATTGATGGGTTTCCAAACCCTTGTTCGATCTTATACTAGTCGACTCTATAAGCATTTTTAGTTTTCTAAGATATATTATGTTTCATTATTGCCATCCACTATTTATTTCAAACTATGTATAGATGGTATGTATGAAGAAATACTACTAAAACCTTTATAAGGTCAACGACCATTTATTTTTAGTTTTTTAAGCTATCAAAGTTTTTGAGTTTGAAGATAAGGAATGAAGTAATATGATAAGCTTGACCATCACAAGTCTGATAGAGATTTAGGTTTATGAAACTTCTCTATTTTAATTCTTTTTTGAATATTATCAAGAAGGAGTAGTTATTATGTGTATGAGTTGTCAATTGGTGATATTATTCAATATGCCATACTTGTTATAACAAGCATTCTTGGTCAAGCACAATGTGATTTATTATTCTCTATAGGAAACAGAGGGAAGGGTATGAGCTCATTATATATGAGTAGTTTATTATACGAGTATCACTCTATTAGAATACTATATTAGGAAACCTATTGTTAAACATTCATGATATTTGTGATCAAGCAAATGGTTATTGAAAAAGGAACATTCTGTCAATCTACAGACCTAGATCAATTTTGTATTTATTGAAGAATATTATACTTATAGATAATATTGTTATTCTATTTTTACTTTTATGGATATGTATACATATATGTATGCAAGTTGTAAACATGCATACATATATAGTTATACATATGTGAGAAGTATTATTATACCTTGATATTCCATGCAAACTATAAGATACTCGGTGATGAGAAGATATAGTTGGAAGTATAGTAAGATAATATTATATTTACTATTATCGTTATGAATGAAGAAATTTAGGGAGTTTGTCAAAGGACTGCAAACTCTTTATTGAAAGATAAAACATTGAACAATATCTGAACCTAGTTTTATACTCAATTTATTGTCATCTTGACTTATGCAAATCTACCAAATAGTAGAATTGATTGTCACAGTGAATTAGAGAAGCAAAGGGAACAAACTATTAGTTTCAAGATAGACAACTGAGAGGGGGGTGTGAACCAGTTGTCCCAAACTTTCCTTTGATTAAACACTTAAATCCTTCTTGTAATTCAACAGCATAATAATAAATCAATCATGAAAACACAATGCAATAATTCAAGAGCAGAAACACATTAACACATATGACACCAAGACTTTAATGTGGAAAACCTGGTTAAGGGAAAAACCATGGGGTGACTAACCCAAGATTGTATTCTCTATTAAAAGAATAAGAAAAACAAGATGGCACATGCCAATTAGGTCTCATTGCCTGAGCACACTGCTCACAAGAGGCCCATTACCTACAGGAGACACATTGTCTACAAAATGATAAATATTACATACTTGAATTGAAAAATAGCATCTTCATCATGCTTGAGTCAGTTCCATTTAAGTCTAACACTTCTGCTCTACCTTTTCCTCTTCTCCTCTCTACCATACTCTCATCCTTGCCAAGATACATTTGAAATGACTTCACAACTCTTATTTATACAAGTCATTGACTTTGGGATAATCATCAAAGTCGGCATACTTTACAGAGAAAATACACAAATACAACTTGACTTATTACAAAAGACTTCATGTGAATCATCACACTATCGGCCACACAGATCTGGGACTTCAATCTTCTTTGAGAAACATGCCATGCTTCATAGAACATCTTCAAGATCATCTACAAGATGTGTAACTCATCCGATTGGCCAAGTTTAGGAAGAACATCATCATCTGGAAGTAATTCTTCAATTATGAGCTCAATCTTCAATGCGGACCACCAACATGAACTAGACACAATCCAAATACCTCCACAAGCTTGCCTGAATCACCAATAACATCCACACTACTTCTACTTACTGAAATTATTCTTTCCTTCATCTGGAACCTCAAGAATAGAGTCTGTCATCACTATCATATTGGAATAGATACTTGCGGACCTCCAGACCATGAACCAATTGAGGTGTCAATTCACATTGACTTCATAAACACTCAACCAAATCTATAGAACAAGATATTGCATTTCTGGACCTCACCGGACCTATTTGTGTCACTCTATCACCTCTGAACATCTTCCAAAACTAGTTTTACTCATATGGCCGTAACTTCTTCAAATCTTCATGTGGACCTCTCAAATCTTTACTAGATCACCTTTAGACACATATCTACAAACCCTTTGATGTGCATCCTCTAATCTTCATCTTAGATGGGATCTTCACTTCATTGTCTTCATTGTTCTTCTATGTTCCTGATAGGACTAATTTTCTCAATATCCTCAGCATTCAACTCATCCAATCATTGTCATCAATGCAACAGGAGTATGTTGACATCAATGACAACACTGGTTAGGCCCATACTTACAACAATCTCCCCCTTTGTCATTGATGGCAACATATGATGAGAAAAACTATTTTAACCATCAAGACAAGAACTTCTCCTCACTGAATGGCATAACTCCCCCTATCAACAACAATCATTCACATGTCTTCTCTTCCTTTACTGCTCCCCCTTTTATCAGCAACCACTTTTTGTTTTTCACATGTCTTCTCTCCCCCTTTGACATCAATGGCAAAGGGCACATACTTGCATCACTCAGAATCATATAGACTGCTCCCCCTGAGTAGCAGCTCCTATCATCAATCTAGACCATAGGATATGACTGTGAGATCCACCGGACTGATGCACATCAGTGTACCTTAATTCAGAACAGGAGGAGTAATAACCCCTAACTTCTCCTTGAGATACTCAAATAAGTCCTTAGGTAGAGGTTTAGTAAAAATATTTGCAATCTAATCTTTGGAGGGCACAAACTCCAATCTCACTTCATTTTTGTTCACTTGCTCTCTCAAAAAGTGAAACTTGATGGATATATGTTTTGTCTTTGAGTACAACACTAGATTTTTTGATATATTTATTACACTTGAATTATCAGAGAAGATTGTGATAAGTTACTCATACTCCACTCTAATGTCTCTTAGCATTTGCTTCATCCACAATACTTGAGTGCAACTACCTGTTGCTGCAATATATTCTACTTCTACAGTGGACAGAGATATTGCCTCTTGTTTGTTGCTCAGCCAAGAAACCAATCTTTTGCCTAAAAATAATGCTCCACCACTGGTACTCTTCCGGTCATCCACATCTCCTGCCCAATCCGCATATGTATATGCATGAAGAGAGAAATCATGATCTCTAGGATACCATAAACCATACTCATCCATTCCTTTTAGATATCTATGAATCCTCTTGATTACCATGACATGAGCTTCTCTAGGATCAGCTTGGAATCTAGCAACAAGACCAACAACATTCATAATGTCAAGTCTAGTTTAAGTAAGATACAATAGTCCTCCAATCATTGACCTATATTTTTTTTGATCAGCCTTAGGAAAGTCATCATCTTTTCTCAGTTTACATCTAGTTGCCATGGGATTATTCATTGGTTTTGAGTCTTCCATACTGAATTTCTTCAACAATTCTTTCACATATTTAGTCTATGAAATGAAGATTCCTTTCTTTGTTTGAATGATTTACAGACCCAAGAAGAAATTCATTTCCCCAAACATGAACATCTCAAATTCACTTTTCATTTGATTTGCAAAAGTTTTGCACATACTATCTCTTCCTCCAAAAATGGTATCATCAACAAATACTTCAACAATCAAGATATTTTCATGATCAATTTTGAAGTACAAGTTACTGTCAGCAGTACCTTTGTTGAAACCAATCTTCAAAAGATGCTTATCTAGTCTTTCATACCAGGCTCTTAGGGCTTGTTTGAGTCCATACAGTGCTTTCTTCAACTTGTAGACCATATCAGCATGATCAGATAATTGAAATCCATCCAGTTGCTCAATGTATACTTCTTCTTCCAAGTCACCATTCAGGAAGGCAGACTTGACATCCATCTGATATACTTTGAAATCCTTGAAGGCAGCAAAGGTAAGAAATAATCTAACTGCTTCAATTCTTGCCACCGGAGCAAAAGTCTCTTCAAAATCAACTCCTTCTACTTGGGAATAACCCTTGCAGACCAATCTGGCTTTGTTTCTAACTACTTCACCATCTTCATTTAGTTTATTTTGAAAGACCCATTTGGTTCCAATCACATTTTTGTTTCTAGATCTGGGAAGAAGATCCCAAGTGTGATTTTGCTCAATTTGCATCAGCACTTCCTTCATTTCTTTAGTCCAGCTTTCATTATTGCATGCTTCACTCACTATTTTTGGTTCAATCTTTGAAATCAGACAATACTTTTCTGAGTCTTGAGCAATCTTTCTTCTTGTTTGAACACCTTTTCTTTTATTACTTATGATCTAATCTTTAGAGTGATTCAATCTTACATACCTAGGAGTTTTGGGAATTTCTTGCACTTCTGTTTCTTGAACAGGTTCATTCAAACTTATCTCTTCTTCCTGATTCTCTGGATCAATCTGGATCTAAATTTCTGAGTATGCTTTGCTTTGAGTAGAATAACCCAAGAATACTCCTTCATCACTTTTAGCATCAAATTTGCCAAGGTCTTCATCTCTTTTAATGTAACATTTTCTACCAAAGACTCTGAAATCCTTCATAGTGGGAGTGATGCCAAACTAGAGTTCATAAGGGGTCTTACCAGTATTGCTTCTAATTTGTACTCAATTAAGAGTATAGACAACAGTGCTTACAACTTCTCTCCAGTAGATCTGAGGAACATTTGCTTCCATCATCATGGTTCTAGATGCTTCCTGGATGGTCTAGTTCTTTCTCTCCACTACTCCATTCTGTTGTGGAGTCGTTAGAGTAGATAACTATCTTTTTATCCCAAGTTTCTCAAAGAATCCAATGAACTCTCTAGATGTGAATTCTCCACCTCTATGAGACCTAAGACATTTTATGTTTCATTTGGTTTCATTCTCTACCATAGCTTTGAATATTTTGAATTTCTCAAAAGCCTCAGTTTTCTCTTTCAAAAAAGTCACCCACATCATTCAGGAGTGGTCATCAATTAATAACATGAAGTATCTATCACCTTGTAAACTCCTGATTCTTACCGGTCCACATAGATCTATATGTAATAAGTCCAACAATCTGATAGAAGATTGTTCCTTACTTTTAAATGTGACTCTGCTCTGCTTACCCAACTGACATTCTTTGCACAAACTATTGGTAGGTTTCACCAATCTTGGAAGATCTCTTACAGCCTGAGTGTTACTTATCTTGATGATATTATCAAAATTCACATGACACATTCTCCTATGCCACAACCAACTCTAATCAATTTGAACAAATAAACAACTTTTGTCAGTACCAACCAAGTAGAAGATGTTACCTTTTGTTTGAGTACCAGATGCAATCTCTATTCCAGAACTTTCAAAGATCTTACATTTTCTATTTTTGAATCAGAGATAATAGCCTTTATCCACCAACTGTCCAACATTGAGAAGATTGTGCTTCAGACCTTCAATATACAGTACATTACTGGTTTTGTTCTTACCATCAAAAGAAATAGTTCCTCTACCTCTAATTCTACCAGCAGAATTATCACCAAATTTTACCACTCCTCCTTCATATCTTTCCAAATCTATGAACTTATTTTTGTCATCTGTCATATGGTGGGAGTATCCACTGTTAATGACCTAGTCATCCTTTTCTTCAACTTGGGCAGCCAGAGCTCTTTCTATCATTTTATGATTGACAGATTCAGAGGGCATTGGATCTTCTTCCTTGATGGAAATAAACACCCAGTCATTTTTGGATTTGTTTCTTGTCTCTCATTCATCATCTGTTACTCCTTCTTCTTCATCATCTTCATGAACATAGTAGCAGTTCTTTTGGAATCTTGATCTGTTTGGATTTGCCCTTGAAAATCTTTCTAAACACCTTGAGGCAAAATGACCAATCTTATTGAAGTTGAAACATTTAAAGGGCAATTTCCCTTCATACTTACCAGATCCTCTTGGCAGTCTTTTTGCAATAAGGGCTTCAAGTTGAGCAGCTTCTGCTTCATCTTCTTCCAGATCTTTTCTTGCTTTTTCATACCATGATAGTTTCTTTGAGGAGTTCTCTCCTGGATCAAACTTTTGTTTGTCTTTTACAGAGGCACTAGCTTTGAATGCAGATTCAATCTTGGGGGGTGAATCTCCAAACTCGGCCAATTCAAATGCAGCTAATTTTCCACCCAATTGATCCCTTGTGATATTTGAAAAAGATCTGGATTCTTCAATAACAACAACCTTGTAATTTTAAGGAGGTAGGGATCTTAGAACTTTGGCAACAATCTCATCTTCATCCAAGATTCCACCAGCACACCTAATGCCACAAACAAGCTCATTTACTTTTGGCATAAATGTAGTGATATTTTCATCTTCAGGTTTTCAAATTTTCCTTTCAGACTCTGTAGCTTGGCACATTTAACATATTTGTCTCCTTCATGTAGAAGTTTGAGTTTTTCCCAAATCTCATATGCATTTTTTAAATCTATGACATTTGTTAGTTCTGAATCAGATAAGGCACTTAGTAAAGCTTCTTTAGCCCAAAGATTGTCTTCAACATCTTTTATTTCATCTATACTTGTCGGACCATCCTTTGGAGGAATGTACTTTTTTGAAGCCATGATCCAATATTGCGTTCCCATACATTGCAAGTGACATTCCATGCGGCTTTTCAAAAGAGTGTAATTGGTTCCATCAAACCTCGGACTATCCTTCTTGTAGGAAGACATCTTGGATCTCCTCAAGTGGTTAAGCTCTTTTAGAGGAACTTAGCTCTGATACCAATTGTTAGTTTCAAGACAGACAACTGAGAGGGGGGCTGAATCAGTTGTCCCAAAACTTTCCTTTGATTAACCACTTAAATCCTTCTTGTAATTCAATAGCATAATAATAAATCAATCATGAAAACACAATCTAATAATTCAAGAGAAGAAACACATTAACACATATGACACCAAGACTTTAATGTGGAAAACCTGATTAAGGGAAAAACCACGGGTGACTAACCCAAGATTGTATTCTCTGTTAAAAGAATAAGAAAAACAAGATGGCACATGCCAATAAGGGCTCACTGCCTGAGCACACTACTCACAAGAGGCCCACTACCTACAGGAGACACACTGTCTACAGAATGATAAATATTACATACTTGAACTAAAGAATAGCATCTTCATCATGCTTGAGTCAGTTCCATTTAAGTCCAACACTTCTGCTCTGCCTTTCACTCTTCTCCTAGCTACCACACTCTCATCCTCGCCAAGATATATTTGAAATGACTTCACAACTCTTATTTATACAAGTAATTGAATTTGGGATAATCATCAAAGTTGGCATACTTTACAGAGCAAATACACAAATACAACTGGACTTATTACAAAAGTCTTCATGTGAATCGTCACACTGTCAGCCACACAGATCCAGGACATCAATCTTCTTTGAGAAACATGCCATGCTTCGTAGAACATCCATAAGATGTGTAACTCATCCGGTTGGCCAAGTTTAGGAAGAACATCAACATCTAGAAGTAATTCTTCAATTATGAGCTCAATCTTCAATGCCAACCACCAACACAAACTGGACACAATCCAAAGACCTCCACAAGCTTGCCTGGATCACCAATAACATCCGGAACCTCAAGAACACAGTCTGTCACCACTATTATATTGGAATAGATGCTTGCAGACCTCCAGACCACAAACCAATTGAGGTGTCAATTCACATTGACTTCATAAACACTTCACCAAATCTGCAGAAGAAGATATTTTATTTTTGGATCTCACCAGACCTATTTGTGTCACTCTGTCACCTCTGAACATCTGCCAGAACTGGTTTTACTCATATGGCCATAACTTCTTCAAATCTTCATGTGGACCTCTCAAATCTTTATTGGATCACCTTTAGCTACATATCTACAAACCCTTTGATGTGCATCATTTGATCTTCATCTTAGCTGGGATCTTCACTTCACTATCTTCATTGTTCTTCTATGTTCCTGATAGGACTAATTTTCTCAATATCCTCAGCATACAACTCATCCAATCCTTGTCATCAATGCAACAAGAGTATTTTGACATCAATGACAACACTGGTTAGACCCATACTTGCAACAATCTCCCCCTTTATCATTGATGGCAACATATGATGTGAAAAACTATTTTAACCATCAAGACAAGAACTTCTCCTCACTGAATGGCATAACTCCCCCTATCAACAACAATCATTCACATGTCTTCTCTTCCTTTACTGCTCCCCCTTTCCTCAACAACCACTTTTAGTTTTTCACATGTCTTCTCTCCCCCTTTGACATCAATGGCAAAGGGCACATACTTGCATCACTCAGAATCATACAGACTGCTCCCCTTGAGTAGCAGCTTCCTATCATCAATCTGGACCACAGGATATGACTGTGAGATCCACTAGACTGATGCACATTAGTGCACCTTAATTCAGAACTGGAGGGGTAATAACCCCTAACTTCTCCTTGAGATACTTGTTATCACCCAGATTTGCACCCTTTGTTGTGGTTGTGAAACTTCAGCAATTTGGAATAACATGGGAATGATCTCAAAGTGTGGGACCTTGTGAAATGAGATCAAACCTCCGAAGAAAGCTGACTTCCTCTTTCTAAGCCTAAATGCTCAGAAATTCATCTAAACCTAGTGTTAATGCTTGCAAGGGAAAAGGGGAAGAAGGAATGCTGAAATGAAATACTGAAATGAACTAAGTGATACACCAGATTTAAATGGGTTTGGCTACAACCGAATTGACACAGTAATAATCTCATAGCTGGAAAGGCTTACACGGACTCAGATTAATTTTAGAGAGGTCTAGAAGAGCAGACAAAGTACAAACAAATAATAAGAGAGAGGCAAAAATACCAATTTTTGATTATAGAGGCCAAGTAACCATTACAAAGAATAGCCCAGAAGAACAACCAACAACCATATACATTTGTTTTACACGTATATATAACACTTCATTTGGCCTCAGTTGGTTACAATCAAATCGCCCATAGATGCTGATAGGAAAATATCTCCCTGAAGGGATGTCCACCTATAGGGAGTTATGGTGAGAAAATATCTTGAACATGGCCAGATGAAAGATATTTCTCCTCTTTAATGTGGTCTATAGAGTCATCAATTTGTAGCAATGAATGCAACAAATATCTTTAGCTGAATATGCAACTGTCGCTGCTGAAACATCATAATGGGCAAGCATGCAACGCCAGATCTAAAATTTGAAAGTGAGAGAAAACTCCTGAAAAGCCTGCCAAATGAAAGAGGAGGCAAAAACATGCACTTTTGCCTTTTGCAGCATGTGGAAATTCGCTAGAATGAAGGTGATACGGGTGGTCAAAGTTTTGGTCAATCACTTGTATTTATTGCTTTACATTTGTGTATATATCGCCCTCTGAAAATTGCATTTGTATTTGCAAAACGTCTTGTATCGAGCTATCAGAATGACCTTCAGTCAAGCCACTGATGTAGAAGGTCATGCCGAAATTTCCTTCGTATATGCTCTATTTTTGGCACTTAAACGCCCCTTTAAAAAACTTTTGTATGTTTAATTGTACATGCCAACATATAGTCATGAATATACATGCAACTGCGGACTCGATCGCTGAATATGCCAAACCTAATCCTTGGGTTGGGTCCGCCTTGTATCCTTTCTGTTGTATCTAGCCCTTGTATGTTGGAATATACAAGGCAAAATATACAAGGGACACTGTAGACTTATTTATACATTGCAAACACTTATTTTGGCATATGCGAAAAACCTTTGTATATGTGATTGTATGTGAGAACATACAATCGCCAACATACATACAAATGCGCGGACCTGAAAATGACTATTAGCTATATTTGATTTCTCAGTTGGGTCCAGCTTGTATCATTCCTCTTTGTATATTTCATTGTATATCAGCATATACAAGCACCATATACATGCAAGCTGGATTTCAAATTTTATGAAGTAGACTAGAAAGACTTTGAAATCCGGCTTGTATATCACCTTTGTATGTTTGCTTGTATGTGCGCGATATACATTCCACTATTGCATGTGATCTTTTGTGTGTATATCAGCCTTGTATCATTGACTTGTATGTGCAAACATACAAACCGCATATACAATGCATTGTTCATGATATACATTGGCCTTTGTATATCCTCTCTTGTATGCGTGGCCCTTTGTATATCCTAACTTGCATCTTTTCTTTGTATGTCACCGATATACAAACGCCCTTGTATATTGTGGACCCCACCAGTTGCACATTCGGCCCTTGTATGTTCATTGTAGCTGATGCATATTATCTTTGTATATCAGCCTTGTATGTGCGAACATACAACCCGATATACATGCCACTGTACATTCACCCTTGTATCTTCTAACATACAATCTGCCTTGTATGTTTCCTTTGTATAAACCCATTGTATATTCGAATATACAAGAACATACAAACCCCTACATGCAAGAAGGAATCTTTGATGGAATATACCTGCAATGTATAACCCGATATGCATACAAAATACATACAATTGCCTTTTGCGCCTTTTGAAGCTGGTTTAACTCTTTTCTCGGGCCCGCTAATGTATCTACTTGTTGTATGTCAAACATACAACACAATATACATGCAAACATTTTGATACATCCGCAGAATATTCTGGGAATCTTCAATGTATATTTCACCTTTGTATGTCCAGAATGCATATACAAGCCTAATACATCCTTGCATCCTTTTTTCCTTTGTATGTAGCCCATGCATCTCGCCCTTGTATGTTCCCTTCCTTGTATCTTTGTCAACATACAAAGGCAAATGTATATACGAATATACATTGGAAAATGCATACACAAGTATACAGCATGAAGCTGAGAAATCATTGCGATTGAAAATACTTGAAGCTAAAAGATTTCTGGGTTTTTGTAGGTTTTTAGCAAAGATTCTCAAGGTGGGATTTTTGGGAAATTTTGACAAGGCAGAGCATGACTATTTGAAGGATTCAAGCCTTTTGCAGTGATACCTAAAGGATTTTCAAGGAAAATATAAGGTGAACTATTTAACTCTGCACAAAGGAAAATGGGTCAACAATTTGGTGACTTCTATGGGATGTTTGCCTGCTAAACAATTAGATCAGTAGCCTAAAGCCTCCATTGGGCATGGAGTCAAGTCTAAAACATGCTGAAAAATTGGAGCCTGTCTCCAAAATACAAAAGGGGAAGGGCCTATGTTCTCCTAATGACAATGCAACTTGTGTAGAAGCACTTAGGAAAAGGGAAAACTAAAACAGAAATGAAATCTACTCTAATCCTAAACTAACCAGTCAGACATGACCTTAAACAGAGCCATTAACTGGTTCTTGAAAGTAACTACCCTTCCTTAACAATTTACAATATTTCTCATGCATTTGGGCAGTTAAAAAGAGGTGAGGGGGGAATGAGCATACGACAAATTGATAAAACACCCCCCACAAAATGGAGATAAACTCACCTATCCACCTGGATTGATTACTGATAACTTGCGGTGAATAAATAGGCTGATCCCATTCATTTTGATGCTCAACTTCATGCTTAGAGATAAGTATGACAAGTGGTGACTCTTCTTTATGTACCTCCAGATGAGCTAGATGCCTAATTGGGCATCCCCTTGAAGGTTTGAGATTGGTTGCTTCTTGTTCCTCTTCTGGCATGATGGTGTCCTCCATTTGACTCTCATGTTGCTGTTGTGTGTGAAATGACTGACTTGGGACCCCATGGCTTTCTCCTTCTTCCCTCAAAGAAACCAAGAATATTGATATAATGTCATCATGGCTGCATTCCTCTTCTTGCCTTTTGTTCATGGCTGAAAATTCTAGCTCCTGTGATTTTACTACAAATATAGCTGCCTTCACCTTATGAATAGGATGTTCATAATTTTCTGACTTAGGCTCAGAAAATAAGCCATGCACATGCTCAAAGAGAAAACCTCCCCACTAAGAAGTTGATATCCTTGCTGGATAATAAAGAACAAATCTAGAATTTGCTCTTACCTATTTTCAGTCTCCTCATTTGATACGATAGTGACCTCCACCCTGCTCTCATGTTGCTCTTGTGTGCAAAACAACTGAGTTGGAAACTCATGGTTTTCTCCTTTTTTCCTCGAAACCAAGCAGGTTGATATAATGTCATCATGGTTGCATTCTTCCTCTTCTGCCTTTTGTTCATGGATGTCCTGTTTCATGGCAGCCTCTTCCAAGAAATTTTCATTTGTTGTAATAGCCTCAAACTGCAACAACTTGTCATTATTTTCAGTATTTTCTTGTTGTATATCCACAACTAGCTTCTCATCTAGCTCAAGCTCATTTACTTCTTGCAAGATGTTTAATTTTTTCTCTTTTTTATCACATACAGGTTCATGAACAACAGGTTCTTCTTTTATCTTAGAAAACTTATTCTTTTGTCCACTAAATCAGCTATCTTGATAGACAATAGGTCCACCTTGTTTGAAGCTTGGTATTCTAAAACTAGAAACCTGTTCTTTAAAGAATGGACCTGGAAAAGAAATAGCTGATTGAGTTTCTGACTTTTGAAAAGGAGCCAACGAAAGCCTCTCTTGATCTTCTTCTGCTAGTTGAAAACTAGAGCATGTTTCTATTTGTACATTTGGTGGAGGGTCTTCACAGGGAGAAAAAGATGGCTCTTTCCAACTTGGAACCTTAAAGGTAGGAGGCTTCCTGACACTCAGAATTATGATAGGCCTAGATTCTACAACTTTTTCTTCTTCTTGATGTTGAATTGGTATGAGAGGATTGGCCTTTACAAGGCTTGGCATTTTATAACTAGGATGCCTGGCCTAAGAAGGTTGCCATGGTAGAGAAGTTTAGGCCACTTTCACAAATTCACTTTGGTTTGAAGGATGAACCTGTCTGAGGCTAGGAAAAGGAGAGAAATTTTTTACTTTGAGCTCTTGTTCTTGAGCAAGCAACCATTTCATTTGTTTCTTCTTAGCTGCAATTTGCATGTTCAAGCATTGAGACCCCTCATACACTCTTCTATTTTCTGCCTCCTGCTGCTTGTTATACTATTCTTCTCTATCTATTTCTAAAATTTGTCTTTGGAAATCCATCAACAAATTCTTAATGCTACCCACATTAGTATCATTTTGGGACTGACTAGGGAGGTTGTGTGTTTGATTTAGAGCAGAATGGCTTTCACAAGGCTGATTATAGGTATGAATGGGCTGCAAACAAGGATAAGATAGAGTGGCTTAAAAATACTCTTGTTGGTAAAGCTGGTTGTAATGAGGCAAAGAATTGTTTGGGGGCCAGAAGTCTGAATCTTCAAGGAATGGAGGAGAAAAACCATTGTGGCATTAATAACTAGACATTGCAAGCGTAAATCATGAACATAGGCAAGTCTAGATAATAAATTAGGAATGGATATGTACCACAGGGTCTTGTACACTAGGATGTGAGTTAGAACACCAAATGGAGTCACCAGGTGCTAAGAAAACTGCCAAATGCTAATAAAACTAACAAGTAGCACCAACCTCATTAGCTGCTTGGAAACTGGACTGATGTAACCAATTGATTCACCATTAGAGTCACCATGGTGTTGTTTGTACCGCCTCCTGTTACCCTTTGAGTTACCCTTATTTATTTTGTTCATAATTTCCCTATGGTATGAACCTTTGAACCCGAACTATTCTAAAAGCTCAAGGTTCAATGGTTCGATGTGTTTAAAAGTTTCTCAAAAAGCAAGCTTCTTGTTCTGTGTAAATTAAACGTCTTTGAGTTTTCAGGTTGAACTTGAACCTTTTGTCAATGGTTCAAAAGTTCCACGGTTCAAAGTTCAACACTCAGTGCCTTGTATCAAGTCACTTTGCTAAGTTCCTTTGCCCAATTTAATGTGTCGTTGAACCATCCGTTTGAACTCTGCAATAAGGTTCAATGGTTCAATGGTTCCAAGTTCAATGCTCTGTTGTTTCGTAGTCAAATGTCTTTCACGAGTCATGTGATGTTGGTTGGTTTATGTAGTTCTTGTGTCTTTGAAATTGAACTTTGAACCACATTCCCATGGTTCAATAGTTCAAAGTTCACCAGTTCAGTGATTATGATCTTATCTTTCCCCGAGGCATTTTAAGTCAGATTTAGTGGGAAAGATTGGAGGAAAATATGTCCGAAACTCATTATGAAATAGGAAGTTCTAATTTTGGGGAATTTATGGATAATTATTATACATCATGGTCGTGCATGAATAATGCTCGCCATTAATGAGGATGTCAGAGTTCATGTCTTTTCAAACATCTTCGGCATGTATTGTTCTGGGTAATAATTATTCAATCAGTTAATGCCATTTATTAAGAAAGGATTACCCAAATTTGGCAAGTAAAATATACTATGCGACGCAGAGGAGAATAGTGAAAGAGGTATAAGGTCTAGTTGCCCAATTTTTGCAGTAATTTCTGATTTTCTGAAGGTGAGTTCTGTTCTTCCTACCTGTTGTTTCCCTTTCTTAAGCTAGAAAGAAAAATCCTTTGAGTTTCCAACATTATTTTCAAGATTCAAACCATTTTGTTTGCTATATCCTCCAAGTATGGCTTTGAAATCTGCTTGTCTGGGGAATGAACACGGCCCTGGTCTTACCTGTTCTCACTCTGAATTCGGGGATACTTCACTAGTGCAGTATGATTTAGAAGAATTTAGAGAAAGGTCTAGAAACCCTGTGCAAACTCCTATGATGAAGAAAATAGTAGACAATGGTTTAGTTGAAGCTGCGGCCTTTCCCATGGCTGTACAGTGCCCAGAACTGGTTCAGGAATGTATGAATAGGTATGAACCCCAAAACAAGTGCATTAGAAGTACAAATGGTGATGTATTGTTTCATGTTGACAGACAAACCCTAATGTTTGTGATGAGAATACCGCCTAAAGAGGCATATTCCAACCTTAATATTACTTCTTCTTATGGGTTTATCTCGGAAAAGAAACTGACTTACAAAAGTGTAATAGCAAGAAACTGGCTGCTGAAGTTTCAGAAAGGTGGTTCAAGGTTGCCTAGACCACTTACTAGGGATCACATGATTAAAGAAGTGAGGGATATTGTGGTGTTATTACACAAACTGAAGGGCAGTGAGCATGCATATTATTGGGAAGATTGGATGTACTTTTTCGTACAAGTTATCCTCCAAGGAGAGCAATATTTGGACTGGGCAGAAATTGTAGCTGATTGTTTACATCAGAACCTGAGTAATTGTTTGGGAAATAGATATTTTTATATGTCTTCATACCTGTTTTATTGCCTGGCATCTACAAGACAGTGGTTGGGGCTGCCTCATGCACCTTTAGCGAAAGTTAGTAAAATTTATGAATATTATTCACAATTGCAGATGTAGAACTATTATGAGAATTACAAAAAGGTTAGTGATGTTTTCACTAGGAGAATGACTTATGAACTGGTAGGTAATTTGAATAAGAGAATGTCTAATGAGGCAATGCAGCTAATTAGCATTTATGGTAGTTTCTTTATTCAATTTTCCAAATTCACTTACATCAGGGTTGGAGGATTTGATGGTACACCTATTAAGTTACCCAGGTATGCATTTGACTGTTTTGTGCTGATAGAAGTATGCAGACAGTTAGCACATGTGGATGAAAAGTTCTCAACAAAGAAGGGATCTGGTATCTTTTTCCCCATTGAACTTGGACATTACTCATGCCGGTCAAAATCTAATGCTTTGAATTTAGAAGTGAACCTTAAAAAGTTCAATTTTCAGTTCTTCACTTCCAGGTCCTAATTTGACAGCAAAGGCTTTGTCAGGGATAACTTAGATTACAGAACATGGCATTCACATATCCCTAAATTGGAAGACTACTGGGAGGACTGCCCAGGCGAATTTGAGGTCAGGAGGAGACTGTGGTGTAGGTTCTCTTTGGGACAGATAATCACCCTTAATCTAAGAATGGACATTTCTAGAGTTATTGATAATCAAGAACAGATGATTGATCCCGAATTTGAACAGATAAAACAATCACCTATTCCAGAAATTGATTGGAGTAAAAAGGAGGAAGATAGGATTGAGGTAAAAACTCTCCCAGTGATAAGGAGGATCGAGAAAAAGTTGAGGGAACAGAAACAAAAAGGGTTCTAGAATAAAGACACCCAACAATGCATGTCAATGATTGAATCACCAGTCCCGATAAGCTCTTTTAATCAGCCTATTGCTATCTGTGGTGCAAGTACTTCCAAGTCAATAACTAGAAGGAGTCCTACTATTAAAGAACCTAGAAGAGCCCTCTCAACTATTTTGCCTCCTCGTGCCACCAGGTTGAGAACCAAAACCAAAAGAAAGAAGTAGGTTTCTGAAAGATTAGTTGTGGATTTAAATTTAGAGAGGGACTCAGGTGAAGCCATGGGTGATAAGGAACCTAGTTCACCAAGAACAGAGGAAGTTAGTGCTAAGCAACAGTCAGAGGTTGTCTTAGAGACCCCTGAAATAATGATGATTTCTAATGTATCCTCTGATAAATTAAATTCTGGGAAAGAAGCCTCAGCCTTTGCACCTAAATAGTTGGAGAATTCTATCAGTGACAAAAGAAAAATAATTCCATTTTCTGTGCCTTTAGAAGATATGGTGAGCAAATGTTTGGGAAAAATGCCTAAATCCAAGAAGCTGAAGACAACATCCAGAGTAAGCATTGACCCAAGTAGTGCGAATTGGAGTGCAAAAATAGCCATGCCAGTGACTGATGAAGAAGTACAGGACCCCACTGTACATGATTTCACTATTGAAAGGGTGGATCTTGGAGCTACTTCATGAGCAGCAGATGTTCATCATCTTGAGGCATCCACCAAAAGAATCGTCAGCCGAACCTAGAAGGATGAGAAAGACAAGAAAGAATTGAAGCAGACTCTGCGTTTCATGGCAGAATATATTGACGCCATTCATAATCCCAGCCCACAGCCGGTCTCACAGCTTTCTCTATCTTTTGATCCTAAGTCGCTAGCCAACCAGAAGATGTTGGACCAGGTTAATAGAAACAGGATGGTGGCTAAGGTATTTGATGATTGGTTGGACTGCATTGTACAAAAAGGTACTGAATATATTCATGAACTTAAGAATATATATGATCAAACTATAGCCACCATTAAAGACCTTAAGGCACAGATTGCTTCTTGGGTGAAAGATGATGGTAAGTGGATGAATGTACTGAACCAAATTGATGAGGTTCAAAAATATGTGGTAATGAAATTTCTATCTGAAAAGAGTTTAACAGGTGTGGATGAAGGTCTACTGTATGTGAATAAGAAAAACATTGAATGGAGAAACGCTGTGTCACGGCAAGGGCGGTTTGAACTTACAAAAATGATTAAGGAAATCATCGAGTTCACTCAATCACTGTAGCATGATTTACAATGCATTGATGTAAAATACATAAAAGATGATGGGAGACTGGAGGAAAATGCCAATACAGTGGTTCAATCCTTTAAGGATAAAATTAACTTTGTCAAAGAAAGTGACAATATCTTAACTGAAGATTTCTCCTAAATTTCTAAGGTGGAGTCACTGCTTTACCTCTATGTTGACGCACTCCCAGAACATAAGGAAAAGATTGGGAAAATATGGAGGGAGAAGGACGTCTGGAAGACAAGGGTGAAACACATAGGCATCTCCAACCTTCCGAAAATTTAGGAGTTTGTTACTGTGTTTCAGGAGTGGAAGACTCAACGTGCCTCCCCAACCGTCGATAGTAAATCTGCAGATTCAAATCTGTTGTCGCAGCCATGATCTTATTCGTCCAGTTGCCTTTATTCAGTTTTTTTTTAGTTATACTATTTTCAAAACTTGATCTTTAAATCAATTTGTTAAAAAACTAAATCCCGTATGGGTCAGAGTTACTTTAACTCTGGGTTTGATTTTACTTGATTAGAGAATTAGGGCAGTCATATATTTAGGCTTTTATTTGCTAAACCAAGAGATAGAAAAAAGAAGATAGAAAATTTTGGATCTGAACTACTGTTGTTTTCATAAGCATATATGATTTTTGTCTGAAACATTTTTCATGTGTGAATGAAAAAGAGAAACAATTGCTGCATGCTTGAATCTGTGTGTTTGAGTTCTTGAAATTGGATTTTCTGTGCGAAGTCTTCTTTCATATGGTAATTGCTCTGTTAGACAATTCATTATATGTGTTCTATAAATTATTGGTTCAGCAACAGTTATATGTTTATGTATCTGATTGATTTTTAAAAATAGAACCTGTGTATTCTATCATAAAATGGTGTTTTAAAAAAAGGGATATCACATTCATAACATGATGATGTATGGATGTTAGTTTGGCCTTTTGGCACTTTTTGGTTAAAAGTGTATTGGGATAATTAACATAGATTGAATTCATTGAAGATCTTAAAGGGAGCTGTACCTCAATTCAGAGGAGAACTATTTTTGAAAGTTCACCCATTTGTCGATTAATTCATTTGTTCTTTAAGGAAGAAAAAGCATAGAGTCAGAATAGAGTGATTTTGAATAAGGACAAACCTGTTAACCAATAATTTTTGGTGACTCTGCTGGGGAGCGAGGTCATTAATTAAAAAGATTGGTCACCTTAATATGAAGCAACAATGGTGCTTCCACATGAAAACATAATTCCTGTTCTACAGCCTAATATTGGTTTTCAGGACGAGTAGGAAGACATTATTGGCCAATTGAATACCCTTGCTTGGCGTACTCGTCGGAATAGTGAAGATTATAGAAGAGCAAGTAGAGTATTAGAAAAAGAGGAGGAATTGGCCGATAACCTGATATTGTTGTTGCTCAGGCAAAGAAGAAGGCAAGCACAAAACGCAGCAAGAAATCAAGCCCCTGAAGCACAAAGGAATCAAGAACAGCATAGAAATTAATAGCTACCTATCCAGTTATGATATTTTAAGCTAGATTCTAGACCATATACAAGGTCTTTGAGAAGAGAGGGAGTTGAGGATTCTACCTTTCAAGCACTACAAAACTTTAATTTTCCTTATATCCCTACTCATGTAAGAAGAGCTAGATGTAGACCTCCTAGCCCCCCTAAACCTTCTACATCTCCTATTTGTCAAGCTCTAATTCTTTCTAGTACTATCATCCCCTCAGCTATAAACTTCCTACCAATGGCCCAACCTTAGGGAGAAACCATAGGGCCTTTGAACCTAGGGGCTAACCTAAATCCTTTGCCTAAAAATGCACCGGAGAATTTGCCAAAATTTAATGGAGATGGGAGACAATCACTAGAAGAGCATTTATGTGCCTTTGCAGCAACATGTAGTGTGTTAGGTGTACAACACCAAGATGTAGCCATAAGGCTTTTTGTGCAAACCTTGACTGATACTACAGCACAATGGTTCTATCAACTAACTAACTCCTCAATCACAAACCGGAATGACATGAAAACTGCGTTTGAAAACAAGTTCAAAAGTGTAGAAGATGAACATTCTCTCCTTGCAGCTTAAGAAAGAGATCCATGAACCTATGAGGGAATTCGTGGCTAAATTCAACAGAATTGTGAACAAAATCCCTTCTACTAAAAGACCAACTGGCGAGAATTAGAAATGTTTCTTCATCAATTCTATGCCTCTTGATATTAGCTTCCATCTTAGGAGAGGCATAATTACTGATTTACCAGCTGCGCAAGCTTTGGCAGTCAGATTGGAGGATGATCTTATTATGGCCGATAAATGGAAGAAAGAGGTCTAGGTACCAAATGCTCACCCCTCATCATCTATTAATCCTGTAGTGCAAAGACTGGTTAATGATATGATTGCCTTAAAGAGGCAATTACCTAAAACTGGTGCTTCCTTCCAACAACCGTATCAAGATATTGGTAGGAGGAATTTGAATCAACAAGCAAATACTGGTAGAGCTTTACCCCTAACATCAGCATAGCCAAGGTTGACTATTGAAGCTCCTCCTGGGAGGGGGAACATGTGTATTTTTAATTTGACCACTGACCATGATGGAAATTCTTTCCCAGAGATGCTCAGGTATGCTCAGATGACTGCTACTCAGGATATGTTAGGGGAGTCCACTGAAGAAGAAAGGAACTTTGAGGAACTTGGCGACTCTGAGATAAACTTCCTTGGATATGAGTCTGATTCAGAAAGGGGAGGTGAAATATTGGTTACCCTTGAAGATCCTTTGTGTGCCATGCTCACCAGGAGTCAGAGGAATATGAGAACCTCTAATACGTAAGAAGTACCTGGTAAAGGTAAGGAGCCTTTTATTAGAACTCATGATGCTAATTTGAAGGCTCGGGAAATTAAATTGTTGCAGAAAAATGATCTAGATGTTTCTTTTGATATTGTAGAATTTTGTAAATATGCAAAATTCATATCTCTCCTTTTGAGTATCTCAAGTTAAAACCTAATGAGCTTGACAAACTAGTTAAACATGTTAAGGGTGGTCCTACACAAACTAAATCTGAGAGTCAACTAGATGTTAATGCTGAGTCTCCCATTGCTCAACTATTCGCTTGCTCATCTGAGTCATCCATGACTACCCCTAAAATGACTCTCAATTCATCAACTGATACTTCTTACACAGCTGATTTGAAACCCAACCCTTTCTATGTATCTTTGTTCATCAATGGTCATAAGCTTAGTAACTGTATTATAGATTCAGAAGCCTCTAACAACATTATGCCCTCTTCTGTGGCTAAAGTCCTAGGATTATCTCTTACAAATACATTTGGTAGATGTTATTCTATGGATGGCAAATAGGTTTCCTTGCTTAGACAGATTAAGGATACACGAGTTGCTCTTGTAGCTTACCCTAACAAAAAGGTGAAATTGACTATTTTAGTAGCAGATATTCCTGCTAGTTATGGGATGCTGTTGAGCAGGACATTTTGCAAGGACTTGGGTGGACAGATTAAATTGGACTGGTCAGAAGCCACAATCCTAGTGGGAAAGCAAAAAGTAAAGCTGGAACCTGAACCCAAGTGCAAGTTTACTATCTATCCCTCTGATGATCCCATGTCCCAGATTTTATTTCAAGAATGTGAATTTGGTAACTATTTTCTCTCTTCTAAATGGAGTTTTGGAGAAGACCTCAAAGAAGAATTAATCCAAAGGTCTATACATTCTGATGACCTATGGATTATGGAATTTGACGGCAGTTGTGCTATTGCTGGTTCAGGGGCTGGGGTTGTGTTGATCTCACCAGAAGGTGAAATTTTTTCTTATTATTTTAAATTAGAGTTCAAAAACACCAATAATACTACAGAATATGAAGCTTTGTTGCTTGGGCTATATGAAGCCAAAGGAAGGGGTGTAAAAGTACTCAGAGTGAGAGGAGATGCTGAACTAATTGTGAAATAGGTAAGGGGCATCTTTTCTGTTAAGAATGAAAGATTAAAGCATTACAGAAATAGAGTATGGGATGAGATCAAATATTTTGATGCCTTCTCTATCGAAGCAATTCCCAGAGACCAGAACTCCCAAGCAGATTCTTTGGCAGTATCAACTTCTCTTCTTCTGCCACATCCAAATTTTAAAAAGGATTCTTATAGAATAGAATTGGTATATCGTCCTAATGTCCCGGACAATGCCGAAAGCTGGCAAGTTTTTGAGAGTGATAATCAGATCAGAAATTTTTTAGAGAATGCTGAAATGTTCCTAGGAGCTTATTTTGAGGGCTCCGAAACAGAGTGTAAATAATTCAGTCCTGACCCAGGGATTAATCCAAAAGATGATGTGATTCAATTGAAGGGAAGCAAAATCCCTAAAGGACTGGTCTTCTTAGAACATTTGTTTTCTCGAAGAGATGAATATATGAAAGGAAAACCTTCCCACAATCCTGATAAAGTGGAGGATTATGAGAAAATAAACATCAGGGATGAGGCTGATCCTAAATGGATATCCATTGGTAGGTGTTGTTCTTTAGAGGAGAAAAACAAATTGATCAAATTGTTAATCAAGTATAAGGATGTTTTCGCGTGGTGCTATGATGATCTTAAAAATTTTAGACATGGACAGTTTCAACACCATATTCCTCTAAAAGTAAATGCAGCCCCATTCAGGCAGAAGCTGAGGAATTATAATCTGAAAGTTGCTGAGGCCATCTTTAAGGAGATTGATAAGATGTTGAAAGATAGAATTATCTATCCAATTCATCACTCCACTTGGGTGGCAAATATTGTTCTAGTGCGCAAGAAGAATGGAGAAATAAGAATCTGCATTGATTTCAGGAATTTGAACTAGGCTAGCCTGAAAGATAATTATCCCTTACTTGTGATGGACCACATCTTGTAGACAGTTTCTCGGTCTGAAATGATGTCCATGCTGGATGGGTTCTCAGGTTACAATCAGATAGGTGTGGCTGTAGCTGATCAGCAAAAGACTGCTTTCACTACCCCTCGGGGAACTTTTGCCTAAAACTGAATGCCCTTTGGCCTGATTAATGCCAGAGAAACTTTCAGTGGGTGATGGATTCATCTTTAGAGATCTGAAGGATAGAATTATTGTTATTTATCTTGATGATCTGACTATTTTTTCCAGAAATAGAGAAGATCACCTGAAGGATCTGGAGACTGTCTTACAAAGGTGTTGGAGCCATGGCATATCACTCAATCCCAAGAAGTCAATCTTCTACGTTACAGAGGGAAAGTTGTTAGGGCAATTAGTCTCAAAAGATGGAATCAGAATTGATCCAGAGAGGGTCAGGGTGATACAATAGCTTAGTCTCCCTTCCTATAGGACAAGAGTCAAGTCCTTCTTTGGCCAAATCAATTTTCTCAGAAGGTTCATTCCTGACTTTGCTGAGATTACAGAGCATATTGTTGGAATGATGAGTGAGAAACAGACGTTCAAGTGGAATGAATTTGCTAAGAAGGCATTTGAGGATATCAAAGAGGCCATTGCACGCACACCCACTTTGGTAAATCCTAATTTTCAAAAAGATTTTATTATTTATTGTTATGCCTAAAAACACACCATGTCAAGTATTTTGTTACAGAAAAATGAATTGGATGAAGAGGTCCCCATAGCCTTTATGAGCGTTCCCCTTAAAAAGCATGAACTAAAATATTCTTTGGTTGAAAAATAAGCTTTCGTTGTAGTAAAGGCTGTTAAACAATTCAGATATTATATACTTCACTCTCATTCAGTTGTATTTGTTCCAAGTTCAGCTATGAAAAGTATCTTGACTCAGCAAGATGTTGGGTTAAATAATAGAGCAACATGGGTTGCTAAAATCTAGGAATATGATCTGGAAGTTAGGCCAACTAAACTGATCAGAGGTCAAGGCTTATGTAAATTGATTGCTAAGAACGGAAAGGAAGAAGAAGAAGAAGGACTTCCCACTGTCCTGCTGGTAAGTTTACAGGACCCATGGTTTCTAGATGTAGCATACTATCTTACCGACAGAGATTGTCCCAGTCACTTATCTCCTAAAGAGAAAAGAAACTTGAAGCTAAAAGTGGCAAAATATGTTATTTGGGGGGAAGTCCTTTACAAGAAGGGACTAGATGGGACTTTCCTAAGATGTGTAGACAACGAGCAACAGAACAAGCTCTTGGAAGTTTTCCATAATGAAGCCTGTGGTGGACATTTTTCTTCTTCAGTCACATCTTTCAAAATCCTCAGGAATTGTTACTATTGGCCAAGGATGTTTAAAGACGCATATAAATGGGTGGCTAACTATGAAAAATGCAAAATGTTCTCAGGAAGGCCACAACTTGCAGCTTTGCCTTTGAGGCCTGTTGTTATTGAAGAACCATTCAAACAATGGGGATTGGATTTTATTGGGCCTATCTCGCATCCCTCAAGTGCAAGACATACCCACATTTTGACAGTGACAGATTATTTCACGAAATGGGTTGAAGCAGCCCCTGTAAAGATAACAACTTCAGAGGTGGTG
Source organism: Cunninghamia lanceolata (assembly GCA_027924645.1). NCBI lineage: Eukaryota > Viridiplantae > Streptophyta > Pinopsida > Cupressales > Cupressaceae > Cunninghamia > Cunninghamia lanceolata. The sequence goes on along the minus strand of BSBN01001322.1, from coordinate 3,120,627 downwards.
TGTAATTTTCTTAAAGAAAATATTTTGGTACGTTTTGGTGTTCCCCAGAAGATTGTAGCAGATAATGCTACCAGTTTCTCTTTAGTTGAAATGACTTCTTTTTATTATGAACATAGTATATCTCTCTCCCATTCATCAAATTACTATCCCCAAGGAAATGGACAAGCTAAGTCCAGTAACAAGAATCTGATTGCTATCATGAAGAAATTGGTGAATGATAACCCCAGAGATTGGCATAAGAGACTGTATGAAGCACTTTGGGCTGATAGAATAAATCTAGAAAGGGTAATTGGGATGGCACCTTTTGAATTAGTTTATGGAATAGGTGCCCAATTATCTTTACCTCTGGAACTATCTACAACTAAACTACAAAGTGTAATCGAGGATCAATACTTCCAAGATTCCCTGGAGAAGAGGATTATGTACTTAACTAAGATAGAAGATGAGAGGGATGAATTGGTTGACCGAATTACTGCTCATCAGGCCAGAGTTAAAGAGATTTTTGACCAAAAAACAAGGCCTAGAAAGTTTATGGAGGGAGATGAAATATTGCTGTGGGATAGAAGGAGAGAACCAAAGGGTGCACATAGCAAATTTGACTCACTTTGGAAAGGACCTTTCAGAATTCACTAGGTATTGGGTCCAAATTCTTTTAAATTGGAATATCTCGATGGAGCTATTTTACCCCTGTCCTATAATGGACAAGATCTCAAATTGTATCGTCTGTGAAACAGGAGTCCCCTGTTTTGTACATAGCCTTCCCCTTTTTTTGGTCTGGTTTTGTGTTTTCCTTTCCCATTTTGTTTTGTCTTGCTTCTTTTCCTTTCTTCCCTATGTTTCAGTTTTTGCGTAACCAGAGCTTCTGAGTTCTCTGCATTTTGCCATAAAATGCAGTCCCCAGTCAGAGCTAATGTTACCCTTTGAGTCGCCCTTATTTATTTTGTTCATAATTTCCCTATGGTCTGAACCTTTGAACCTAAACTACTCTAAAAGTTCAAGGTTTAATGGTTCAATGTGATTAAAAGTTTCTCAAAAAGCAAGCTTCTTGTTCCGTGTAAATTAAAACGTCTTTGAGTTTTCAGGTTAAACTTGAACCTTTTGTCAATGGTTCAAAAGTTCCATGGTTCAAAGTTCAACACTTAGCACCTTGTATCGAGTCACTTTGCTCAGTTCCTTCGCCCAATTTAATGTGTCATTGAACCATCCATTTGAACTTTGTAGTAAGGTTCAATGGTTCAATGGTTCCAAGTTCAATGCTATGTTGTTTCGTAGTCAAATGTCTTTCACGAGTCATGTGATGTTGGTCACTTTATGAAGTTCTCGTGTCTTTGAAATTGAACTTTGAACCACATTCCCATGGTTCAATAGTTCAAAGTTCACCAATTCGGTGATTACGATCTTATCTTTCCCTGAGGCATTCTGAGTTAGATTTAGCAGGAAAGATTGGAGGAAAATATCTCTGAAACTCATTATGAAACAGGAAGTTCTAATTTTGGGGAATTTATGGATAATTATTATACATCATGGTTGCATGTGAATAATGCTCACCATTGATGAGGATGTCAGAGTTCATGTATTTTCAAACATCTTCAGCACGTCTTGTTTTGGGTAATAATTATTCAATCCGTTAATGCCATTTATTCAGAAAGGATCACCCAAATTTGGCAAGTAAAATATATTGTGCGACGCAGCGGAGAATAGCGAAAGAGGTATAAGGTCTGGTTGCCCAATTTTTGCAGTAATTTCATATTTCCTGAAGGTGAGTTCTGTTCTTCCTACCTATTGTTTCCCTTTCTTAAGCTGCAAAGAAAAATCCTTTGAGTTTCCAACATTATTTTCAAGATTCAAACCATTTTGTTTGCTATATTCTCCAAGTATGGCTTTGAAATCTACTTGTCTGGGGAATGAACACGGCCCTGGTCTTACCTGTTCTCACTCTGAATTCGGGGATACTTCACTAGTACAATATGATTTAGAAGAATTTAGGGAAAGGTCTAGAAACCCTGTGCAAACTCCTATGATGAAGAAAATAGTAGATAGTGGTTTAGTTGAAGCTGTGGCCTTTCCCATGGCTGTACAGTGCCCAGAACTAGTTCAGGAATGTATGAATAGGTATGAACCCCAAAATAGGTGCATCAGAAGTGCAGATGGTGATGTATTGTTTCATGTTGACAGAAAACCCTAATGTCTGTGATGAGAATACTGCCTAAAGAGGCATCTTCCAGCCTTAATATTACTTCTTCTTATGGGTTTTTCTCAGAAAAGAAACTGACTTACAAAAGTGTAATAGCAAGAAACCAGCTGCTGAAGTTTCAGAAAGGTGGTTCAAGTTTGCCTAGACCACTTACTAGGGATCACATGATTAAAGAAGTGAGGGATATTGTGGTGTTATTACATAGACTGAAGGGCAGTGAGCATGCGTATTATTGGGAAGATTGGATGTACTTTTTTGTACAAGTTATCCTCCAACGAGAGCAATATTTGGACTGGGCAGAAATTGTAGCTGATTGTTTACATCAGAACCTGAGTAATTGTTTGGGAAATAGAGATTTTTATATGTCTTCATACCTGTTTTATTGCCTGGCGTCTACAAGATAGTGGTTGGGGCTGCCTCATGCACCTTTAGCAAAAGATAGTAAAATTTATGAATATTATTCACAATTGCAGATGCAGAACTATTATGAGAATTACAAAAAGGTTAGTGATGTTTTCACTAGGAGAATGATTTATGAACTGGCAGGTAATTTGAATAAGAGAATGTCCAATGAGGCAATGCAGCTAATTAGCATTGATGGTAGTTTCTTTATTCAATTTTTCAAATTCTCTTACATCAGGGTTGGAGGATTTGACGGTACACCTGTTAAGTTACCCAAGTATGCATTTGACCATTTTGTGCTGATAGAAGTATGCAGACAGTTAGCACATGTGGATGAAAAGTTCTCAACAAAGAAGGGATCTGGTATCTCTTTCCCCATTGAACTTGGACATTACTCGTGCCAGTCAAAATCTGATGCTTTGAATTTAGAAGTGAACCTTAAAAAGTTCAATTTTTAGTTCTTCACTACCAGGTCCCAATTTGATAGCAAAGGCTTTGTTAGGGATAACTTAGATTATGGAACAGGGCATTTGCATATCCCTAAATTGGAAGACTACTGGGAGGACTGCCTAGATGAATTTGAGGTTAGGAGGAGACTGTGGTGTAGGTTCTCTTTGGGACAAATAATCCCCCTTAATCTGAGAATGGACATTTCTGGAATTATTGATAATCAAGAACAAATGATTGATCCCCAATTTAAATAGATAAAATAATCACCTATTCCAGAAATTCATTGGAGTAAAAAGGAGGAAGATAGGATTGAGGTGAAAGCTCTCCTAGTGATAAGGAGGACCGAGAAATGGTTGAGGGAACAGAAATAGAAATGGTTCCAGAATAAAGACGCCCAACAATGCATGTCAATGATTGAATCACTAGTCCTGATAAGCTCTTCTAATCAGCCTATTGCTATCTGTGGTGCAAGTACTTCCAAGTCAATAACTGGAAGGAGTCCTACTATTAAAGAACCTAGAAGAGCCCTCTCAACTATTCTGCCTCCTCGTGCGACTAGGTTGAGAACCAAAAGCAAAAGAAACAAGCAGGTTTCTGAAAGAATAGTTGTGGATTTAAATTTAGAGGAGGACTCGGGAGAAGCCATGGGTGATAAGGAACCTAGTTCACCAAGAACAGAGGAAGTTAGTGCTAAGCAACAGTCAGAGGTTGTCTTAGAGACCCCTGAAATAATGATGATTTCTGATGTATCCTCTGATAAATTGAATTCTGGGAAAGAAGCCTTAGCCTTTGCACCTAAATGGCTAGAGAATTCTATCAGTGACAAAAAAAATAATTCCATTTTCTGTGCCTTTAGAAAATTATGGTGAGCAAATATTTTGGAAAAACACCTAAATCTAAGAAGCTAAAGACAACATCCAAAGTAAGCATTGACCCAAGTACTGGGAATTGGAGTGCGGAAATAGCCAGGCTAGTGACTGATGAAGAAGTACAGGACCCCACTGTATAGGATTTCACTGTTGAAAGGGTGGATCTTGGAGCTGCTTCACGAGCAACAGATGTTCATCATCTTGAGGCATCCACCAAAAGAATCGTCAGCCGAATCTAGAAGGACAAGAAAGACAAGAAAGAATTGAAGCAAACTCTGCATTTTATGGCAAAATATATTGACGCCATTCATAATCCCAGCCCACAACCGGTCTCACAGCTTTCTCTGTCTTTTGATCCTAAGTCGCCAGCCAACTAGAAGATGTTGGACCAGGTTAATAGAAATAGGATGGTGGCTAAGGTATTCGATGATTGGTTGGACTACATTGTACAAAAAGGTACTGAATATATTCATGAACTTAAGAATATATACGATCAAACTGTAGTCACCATTGAAGACCTTAAGGCACAGATTGCTTCTTGGGAGAAAGATGATGGTAAGTGGATGAATGTACTGAACCAAATCGATGAGGTTCAAAAATATGGGGTAATGAAATTTCTGTCTGAAAAGAGTTTAACAGGTGTGGATGAAGATCTACTATACGTGAATAAGAAAAACATTAAATGGAGAAACTCTGTGTCATGGCAAGGGCGGTTTGAACTTACAAAAATGATTAAGGAAATCACCAAGTTCACTCAATCACTGCAACATGATTTACAATGCATTGATGTAAAATACATAAAAGATGATGGGAGACTAGAGGAAAATGTTGATACAGTGGTTCAATCCTTTAAGGATAAAATTAACTTTGTCAAAGAAAGTGACAATATCTTAACTGAAGATTTCTCCCAAATTTCTAAGGTGGAGTCACTGCTTTGCCTCTGTGTCGACGCACTCCTAGAACATAAGGAAAAGATTGGGAAAATACGGAGGGAGAAGGACGTCTGGAAGACAAGGGTGAACCACATAGGCATCCCCAACCTTCTAAAGATTTAGGAGTTTGTTACTATGTTTCAGGGGAGGAAGATTTAACGTGCCTCCCCGACCGCTGATAGTAAATCTACAGATTCGAATCCGTTACCATGGCCATGATCTTATTCACCCAGTTGCCTTTATTCAATTTTTTTTAGTTATGCCATTTTCAAAACTTGATCTTTAAATCAATTTGTTAAAAAACTAAATCCCATATGGGTCAGAGTTACTTTAACTCTGGGTTTGATTTTACTTGATTAGAGAATTAGGGCAGTCATATATATAGGCTTTTATTTGCTAAACCAAGAGATAGAAAAAAGAAGATAGAAAACTTTGGAGCTAAACTACTATTGTTTTCATAAGCATATATGATTTTTGTCTAAAACATTTTTCATCTCTGAATGAAAAAGAGAAACAATTGCTGTATGCTTGAATCTGTGTGTTTGAGTTCTTGAAATTGGATTTTCTATGCAAAGTCTTCTTTCATATGGTAATTACTCTTTTAGACAATTCATTATATGTGTTCTATAAATTATTGGTTCAGCAACAGTTATATGTTTATGTATCTGATTGATTTTTAAAAATAGAACATGTGTATTCTATCATAAAATGGTGTTTTAAAAAAAGGGATATCGCATTCATAACATGATGATGTATGGATGTTAGTTTGGCCTTTTGGCACTTTCTGGTTAAAAGTGTATTGGGATAATTAACATAGATTGAATTCATTGAAGATCTTAAAGGGAGTTGTACCTCAATTCAGAGGGGAACTATTTTTGAAAGTTCACCCATTTGTTGATTAATTCGTTTGTTCTTTAAGGAAGAAAAAGCATAGAGTCAGAATAGAGTGATTTTCAATAAGGACAAACCTGTTAACCAATGCCTCCAACGGCTGATAATACTGGGAGAAACAACAAATCTCTTAGTATCTTGATGAGAAGTTCATCGAACTTGTCCCACTGGGCGTATCACCCAGATTTACACCCTTTGTTGCGGTTGTGAAACTTTAGCAATCTAGAATAACATGGGAATGATCTCAAAGTGTGGGACCTTGTGAAATGAGATCAGACCTCCAGAGAAGGCCGGCTTCCTCTTTCTAAGTCTAAATGCTTAGAAATTCATCTAAACCTAGTGTTAATGCTTGCAGGGAAAAGGGGAAGAAAGAATGCTGAAATGAAATACTAAAATGAACTAAGTGATACACCAGATTTAAATGTGTTTGGATGCAACCAAATTGACATAGTAATAATCTCATAGCTGGAAAGGCTTACACAGACTCAGATTAATTTTAGAGAGGTCCAGAATAGCAGACACAGTAAAAACAAATAATAAGAGAGGCAAAAATACCAGTTTTTTTATTATAGAGGCAAAGTAACGATTACAAAGAATAGCCCAGAAGAACAACCAACAACCATATACATCTATTTTACATGTATATAGAACACTTCATTTGGCCTCAGTCGGTTACAATCAAATCGCCCATAGACACTGATAGGAAAATATCTCCCTGAAGGGACATCCACCTGCAGGGAGTTATGGTGAGAAAATATCTTGAACATGGGCAGATGAAAGATATTTCTCCTCTTTAATGTGGTCTGTAGAGTAATCAATTTGTAGCAATGAATGCAATAAATATCTTCAGCTGAATATGCAACTGTCACTATTGAAATGTCACGATGGCCAAGCATGCAACACCAGATCTAAAATTTGAAATTGAGAGAAAACCACTGAAAAGTCCACCAAATGAAAGAGGAGGCAAAAACATGCACTTTTGCCTTTTGCAGAATGTGGAAATTTGCTAGAATGAAGGAGATATAGGCTGTCAAAGTTTTGGTCAACTGCTTGTATATATCGCTTTGTATTTGTGTATATATCACCCTCTGAAAACTACATTTGTATGTACAAAGTACCTTGTATCAGGCTGTCGGAATGAACTTTAGTCGAGTCGCCAATGTATAAGGTCATGCCGAAATTTCCTTTGTATATGCTCTGCTTTTGGCGCTTAAACACCCCTTTAAAAAAATTTCGTATGTTCAATTGTACATGCTAATATATAGTCACGAATATACATGCAACTGTGGACTTGATTACTGAATATGCCAAACCTAATCCATGGGTTGGGTCTGCCTTGTATCCTTTCTATTGTATGTGGCCCTTGTATGTTGGAATATACAAGGTGAAATATACAAGGGACACTGTAGAATTATTTATACATTGCAAACACTTACTTCGGCATATGCGAAAAACCTTTGTATATCTGATTGTATGTGAGAATATACAATCACCAACATACATACAAATGCGCGGACCCGAAAATGACTATTAGCTATATTTGATTTCTCAGTCGGGTCCAGCTCGTATCATTCCTCTTTGTATATTTCATTGTATATCAGCATATACAGGCACCATATACATGCAAGCCGTGGATTTCAAATTTTATGAAGTAGACTGGAAAGGCTTTGAAATTCAGCTTTTATATCACCTTTGTATGTTTGCTTGTATGTGCGCAATATACATTCCACTATTGCATGTGATCTTTTGTATGTATATCGGCCTTGTATCTTTGACTTGTTTGTGCAAACATATAAGCCGCATATACAATGCATTGTTCATGATATACATTGGCCTTTGTATATCCTCTCTTGTATGCGTGGCCCTTTGTATATCCTGACTTGCATCTTTTCTTTGTATGTTGCTGATATACAAATGCCCTTGTATATTGTGGACCCCACCAATTGCACATTCGGCCCTTGTATGTTCACTGTAGCCAATGCATATTATCTTTGTATATCGGCCTTGTATGTGCGAACATACAACCCAATATACATGCCACTGTACATTCACCCTTGTATCTTCTAACATATAATCTGCCTTGTATGTTTCCTGTGTATAAACCCATTGTATATTCGGATATACAACAAGAACATACAAACCCCTACATGCAAGCGGGAATCTTTGATGGAATATACCTGCAATGTATAACCCGATATTTATACAAAATACATATAATTGTGTTTTGCGCCTTTTGAAGCCAATTTAACTTTTTTCTTGGGCCCACCAATGTATCTACTTGTTGTATGTCAAACATACAACACAATATACATGCAAACATTTTGATACATCCGCGGAATATTCTAGGAATATTCAATGTATATTTCACCTTTGTATGTCCATAATGCATATACAAGCCTGATACATCCTTGCATCCTTTTTTCCTTTGTATGTAGCCCATGCATCTCACCCTTGTATGTTCCCTTCCTTGTATCTTTGTCAACATACAAAGGCAAATGTATATGCGAATATACATTGGAAAATGCATACAAAAGTATACAGCATGAAGCTGAGAAATCCCTGCGATTGAAAATACTTGAAGCTAAAAGATTTCTGGGTTTTTCTGGGTTTTTAGAAAAGATTCTCATGGTGGGATTTTTGGGAAATTTGGGCAAGGCACAGCATGAGTATTTGAAGGATTCAAGCCTTTTGGGGTGATTCCTAAAGGATTTTCAAGGAAAATATAAGGTGAACTATTCAACTCTGCACAGAGGAAAATGGGTCAACAATACTCAAATGAGTCCTTAGGTAGAGGTTTAGTAAAAATATCTGCAATTTGATCTTTGGAGGGCACAAACTCCAATCTCACTTCATTTTTGTTCACTTGCTCTCTCAAAAAGTGAAACTTGATGGATATATGTTTTGTCTTTGAGTACAACACTGGATTTTTTGATATATTTATTGCACTTAAATTATCACAAAAGATTGTGATATATTCCTCATACTCCACTCTGATGTCTCTTAGCATTTGCTTCATCCACAATAATTGAGTGCAACTACCTGCTGCTACAATATATTCTGCTTCTACAGTGGATAGAGATATTGCCTCTTGTTTCTTTCTCAGCCAAGAAACCAATCTTTTCCCTAAAAAGAATGCTCCACCATTGGTACTCTTCTAGTCATCCACATCTCCTACCCAATCCGCATCTGTATATGCATGAAGAGAGAAATCATGATCTCTAGGATACCATAAACCATACTCAACTGTTCCTTTTAGATATCTAAGAATCCTCTTGATTACCATGACATGAGATTCTCTAGGATCAGCTTGGAATCTGGCAACAAGACCAATAGCATTCATAATGTCAAGTCTAGTTTGAGTAAGATACAATAGTCCTCCAATCATTGACCTGTATTTTATCTGATCAGCCTTAAGAAAGTCATCATTTTTGCTCAGTTTACATCCGGTTCCCATGGGAGTATTCATTGGTTTTGAGTCTTCCATTTTGAATTTCTTCAACAATTCTTTCACATATTTGGTCTGTGAAATGAAGATTCCTTTCTTTGTTTGAATGATTTGTAGACCCAAGAAGAAATTCATTTTCCCAAACATGGACATCTCAAATTCACTTTTCATTTGATTTGCAAAAGTTTTGCACATACTATCTCTTACTCCAAAAATGATATCATCAACAAATACTTCAACAATCAAGATATTTTCATGATCAATTTTGTAGTACAAGTTACTATCAAGAGCACCTTTGTTGAAACCAGTCTTCAAAAGATGCTTATCCAGTCTTTCATACTAGGCTCTTGGGGCTTGTTTGAGTCCATACAGTGCTTTCTTCAACTTGCAGACCATATCACCATGATTAGATAATTGAAAATGTATACTTCTTCCAAGTCACCATTCAGGAAGGCAGACTTGACATCCATCTAATATACTTTGAAATCCTTGAAGGAAGCAAAGACAAGAAATAATCTAACTGCTTCAATTCTTGCCACTCGAGCAAAAGTCTCTTCAAAATCAACTCCTTCTACTTGGGAATAACCCTTGCAGACCAATCTGGCTTTGTTTCTGACTACTTCACCATCTTCATTCAGTTTATTCCAGAAGACCCATTTGGTTCCAATGACATTTTTGTTTCTAGGTCTAGGAAGAAGATCCCAAGTGTGATTTTTCTCAATTTGCATCAGCGCTTCCTTCATTGCTTTAGTCTAGCTTTCATCATTGCATGATTCACTCACTGTTTTGGTTCAATCTTTGAAATCAGACAATACTTTTCTGAGTCTTGAGCAATCTTTCTTCTTGTTTGAACACCTTTGCTTTTATCACCTATGATCTGATCTTTCAAGTGATTTAGTCTTACATACCTAGGAGTTTTGGGAATTTCTTACACTTTTCTTTCTTGAACAGGTTCATTCAAACTTATCTCTTCTTCCTGATTCTCTGGATCAGTCTGGATCTAAATTTTAGAAGGGATTTGGACTTCTTGGACCAAAACATCATTCTAATCATCTTCATATTCATAAAACCTTGAGGGTTTTTCAATACTTTCATTAACCTTCACATTTGTACTTTCTATATTTTTTCTCAATCTCTTCTTATAACACCGGTATGCTTTGCTTTGAGTAGAATAACCCAAGAATATTCCTTTATCACTCCTAGCATCAAATTTTCCAAGGTCTTCATCTCTTTTAATATAACATTTTCTACCAAAGACTCTAAAATACTTCACAGTGGGAGGGATGCCAAACCAAAGTTCATAAGGGGTCTTACTAGTATTACTTCTGATTTGTAGTCGATTAAGAGTATAGACAACAATGATTACAACTTCTCTCCAGTAGATTTGAGGAACATTTGCTTCCATCATCATGGTTCTAGATGTTTCCTCGATGGTCTGGTTCTTTCTCTCCACTACTCCATGCTATTGTGGAGTCATTGGAGCAGATAATTGTCTTTTTATCCCATGTTTCTCACATAATTCAATGAACTCTCTGGATGTGAATCTCCACCTCTATCAAACCTAAGACATTTTATGTTTAATCCAGTTTCATTCTCTACCATAGCTTTGAATAGTTTGAATTTCTCAAGAGCCTCAGATTTCTCTTTCAGAAAAGTCACCCACATCATTCGAGAGTGGTCATCAATTAATAACATCAAGTATCTATCACCTTGCAAACTCCTGATTCTTACCAGTCCACATAGATCAGTATGTACTAAGTCCTTCAATTTGAAAGTTCAGATTGTTCCTTACTTTTAAATGTGACTTCTCTGCTTACCCAATTGACATTCTTTGCACAAACTATTTGTAGGTTTCACCAATCTTGGAAGATCTCTTACAGCCTGAGTGTTACTTATCTTGATGATATTATCAAAATTCACATGACACATTCTCATATGCCACAACCAACACTGATCAATTTGAACAAATAAACAACTTTTGTCAGTACCAGTCAAGTGGAAGATGTTACCTTTTGTTTGAGTACCAGATGCAATCTTTGTTTTGAAACTTTCAAAGATCTTACATTTTCCATTTTTGAATCAGTGAGCATAGCCTTTGTCCACCAATTGTCCAACATTGAGAAGATTGTGCTTCAAACCTTCAACATACAGTACATTATTGGTTTTTTTCTTTCCATCAAAATAAATAGTTCCTCTACCTCTGATTCTACCAGCAGAATTATCACCAAATTTTACCACTCCTTCATATCTTTCCAAATCTATGAACTTATTTTTGTCACCTATCATATGGTGGGAGCATCCACTGTCAATGACCCAGTCATCCTTTTCTTCAACTTGGGCAGCCAGAGCCCTTTCTATCATTTTATGATTGATAGATTCAGAGGGCAATGGATCTTCTTCCTTGATGGAAATAAACACCCAGTCACTTCTGGATTTGTTTCCTGTCTCTGATTCATCATCTGTTACTCCATCATCATCATCTTCATGAACATAGTAACATTTCTTTTGGAATCTTGATCTATTTGGATTTTCCCTTGAAAATCTTTCTAGAAGCCTTGAGGCAAAATGGCCAATCTTATTGTAGTTGAAACATTTAAAGGGCAATTTTCCTTCATACTTACTAGATCCTCTTGGCAATCTTTTTGCAATAAGGGCTTTAAGTTGAGCAGCTTCTGCTTCATCTTCTTCCAGATCTTTTCTTAATTTTTCATACCATGTTAGTTTCTTTGAGGAGTTCTCTCCTGGATCAAACTTTTGTTTTCTTTTTACAGAGGCACTAGCTTTGAATGCAGATTCAATCTTGGGGGGTGCATCTCCAAACTCAGCCAATTCAAATACAGCTAATTTTCCAACCAATTGATCCCTTGTGATATTTGAAAAAGATCTAAATTCTTTAATAGCAGCAACCTTGTACTTGTAAGAAGGAGGTAGGGATCTAAGGACTTTGGCAACAATCTCATCTTCATCCAAGATTCCACCAGCACACCTAATGCCACAAACAAGCTCGTTTACTTTTGGCATAAATGTAGTGATATTTTCATCTTCAGGTTTTTGAATTTTCCTTTTAGACTCTATAGCTTGGCACATTTAACATAGTTGTCTTCTTAATGCAGAAGTTCAAGTTTTTCCCAAATCTCATATGTAGTTTTTAAATCTATGACATTTGTCAGTTCTAAATCAGATAAGGCACTTAGTAAAGCTTCTTTAGCCCAAAGATTCTCTTCAGCATCTTTTATTTCATCTATACTTGTTGGACCATCCTTTGGAGGAACATACTTTTTTGAAGCCATGATCCAATATTGCATTCTCATACATTGCAAGTGACATTCCATGTGGCTTTTCCAAAGAGTGTAATTGGTTCCATCAAACCTCGGACTATCCTTCTTATAGGAAGACATCCTGGATCTCCTCAAGCGGTTAAGCTCTTTTAAAGGAACTTAGCTCTGATACCAATTGTTAGTTTCAAGATAGACAACTAAGAGGGGGGTGAATCAGTTGTCCCAAAACTTTCCTTTGATTAACCACTTAAATCCTTCTTGTAATTTAGTAGCATAATAATAAATCAATCATGAAAACACAATGCAAAAATTCAAGAGAAGAAACACATTAACACATATGACACCAAGATTTTAATGTGGAAAACTGAGTTAAGGGAAAAACCACGGGGTGACTAACCCAAGATTGTATTCTCTGTTAAAAGAATAAGAAAAATAAGATGGCACATGTGAATTAGGGCTCACTACCCGAGCACACTGCTCACAAGAGGTCCACTGCTTACAGGAGACACACTGTCTACAGAATGATAAATATTACATACTTGAACTAAAGAATAGCATCTTCATCATGCTTGAGTCAGTTCCATTTAAGTCCAACACTTCTGCTCTGCCTTTCACTCTTCTCCTCTCTACCACACTCTCATCCTCGCCAAGATACATTTGAAATGACTTCACAACTCTTATTTATACAAGTCATTGACTTTGGGATAATCATCAAAGTCAGCATACTTTATAGAGCAAATACTCAAATACAACTTGACTTATTACAAAAGACTTCATGTGAATCATCACACTATTGGCCACACAGATCTGGGACTTCAATCTTCTTTGAGAAACATGCTATGCTTTGCAGAACATCTTCAAGATCATCTGCAAGATGTGTAACTCATCCAATTGGCCAAGTTTAGGAAGAACATCATCATCCGGAAGTAATTCTTCAATTACGAGCTCAATCTTCAATACGGACCACCAACATGAACTAGACACAATCCAGAGACCTCCATAATCTTGCCTGAATCACCAATAACATCCACACTACTTCTGCTTACTGAAATTATTCTTTCCTTTATCCAGAACCTCAAGAACATAGTTTGTCATCACTATCATATTGGAATAGATGCTTGCGGACCTCTAGACCATGAACCAATTGAGGTGTCAATTCACATTGACTTCATAAACACTCCACCAAATCCGCAGAACAAGATATTGTATTTCTGGATGTCATCGGACCTATTTGTGTCACTTTGTCACCTCTAAACATCTGCTTTTACTCATATGGCCATAACTTCTTCAAATCTTCATGCAGACCTCTCAAATCTTTATTGGATCACCTTTAGACACATATCTACAAACCCTTTGATGCGCATCCTCTGATCTTCATCTTAGCTAGGATCTTCACTTCACTGTCTTCACTATTCTTCTCTGTTCCTGATAGGACTAATTTTCTCAATATCCTCAATAGACAACTCATCCAATCCTTGTCATCAATGCAACATGAGTATGTTGACATCAATGAAAACACCAGTTAGGCCCATACTTGCAACACAAACTGAATTGTCAATATTTTCATTTTAGTTGGAATCAAAATCTCCCAGATTATGTGAAACCTATTTTAATATATGGTTGATGTTTGATATCTCAAATTATTGTGAACGGTTGGTTCAAAGATTGTGTTAGCTGAGAATTCAAGGATGCACAACAAAACTATAGTACAAATCTGGAATTTATTAGTTTTATGCCCTATACTTGACTAGTTGGGATTTATAGCTGGAATAATTTATCTAATTCATCTAGCTAAGTCTAGGATAGAAGAACTTTTGTTTAATCTGTTATGCTTGTATTTGAGTATTATACTTTTAAGTATATTTGAGGGTGAAACAATTATTTATCTTAACAAGTTTGAGAAAGATGTGTGTGAACATACAACACACATATTTGTTTTAGAATGTGTAATTTTTATTATCAAAACTTTGGCCAAAGTAATGCAAAATTGCTACTTGCATTGTTGGTTCATAGTGTCCTTTGTTATGCAAAATAGTTGGTATGTCATACTTAGCTAGAGGGGTTCTATAACACGTATGACTCATTGTTTATGTTTAGACACAACACTAGTTCTTAGATGGCATGATGGATCTTGTTGATTCCCTTTATTTGTTACCCTCATGAAGGGTAGGGCCACTTCAAGTTGGAAGGTTTGTGAGGGACTACTGGTTTGTGGTTGGAGGAAAAGCACTCAAGTGATGCTCTCCCTCTTGCAGTTGAAGATTGTTGAAGACTTGGTTATTTAGTGATATCATTTATGTTCCATTTGATATTTGTATTAATGTAAATTTGTAAATTTTGGAAAATGGCATCGAGATGAGGATTATTCAATTATGGTAAATGGTTTAAAATTTCAATTATATTTCTATGATAATCTTAATTATAATCATGATTTGATTATGTTTTAGTTTAAAAAAATTTATGTGATTAGTTTAATTTTTTAGAAAAAAAAATTAGTATTTTATAGATAACGAGAAGGCATTCGTTACAATAGGAAACTTATCTTTGATGGTGTACTTGTTGAGCCCTCTATAGTCTATACACATGCACCAAGTGTCATCCTTCTTATGCACCATCACCATGGGAGAGGAGTAGGCACTTTAGCTATGCCTTATAATACCTACCTCTAGCATCTCTTGAACTATCTTCTCAATCTCACTTTTTTGCATATATGGGTACCTATAAGGCATGATGTTGGGTAGTTGGCTCTTTGGTACTAGTTGAATGGCATGATCTTGGTCCCTTTTTGGAGGCAATTCTTTAGGAATATCTCTAAAACCACTGAGTGATGATCTTTAATTGCTTGTAGATTGGTTGGATAGGAACATGTGGCTGATAGGATACTAATGAAAATAATTCTTCCACAAATCCATCAGCCCCTTTTTTAAGCATCTTTTGCATGTGATAGGATATTACTATTTGTGGGGACTTTGCTCACAACCCTCATAGTTCAAATATCCTTCCCTCTAAATGAAATCTCATGAATAGATGTTGGAAGTTCATCTCAATTGTCCCTAATATGGTATGCCACTCTACTCCCAACATAACATCTACTGCCCCATAGGAATACCAAACATTGGATAATCAAGTTGATATTCTCCCATGGTTAATTTAATGCTATGGTATTTTCCTAAACAACTGATAGTACCCCCATATGTAATTTGCACCTAAAATTTTAGAGTAGGAAATATAAAATAATTCAGACAAGTTGCTAACTTCTTGTTGATGAAGTTGTGAGTCCTCCTTGAGTCTACCAATACCATTACTCTTTCTTTCTTTAAGAACCCCACCAACTTGAGATTTTGTGGAGTTATAACTCCAACAAGTGTGAGACAAGAAATGATTGGGTGAGTATCTCTTGATTCTTCATTTAACTCATATTTTTTCCTTATGCTCTTCTTCCTCACTCGGCCCTTCAATATAGAACAATTTCTTTTCAATACATTTATTTCCTCAATTGTAATTGCTATCACAATTAAAACATAACCCTTTTTTCTATTCTCTTCAATTTGTTGTGGCATTAATCTAGTAGGCTAAGGAAGTGATTAGGTAGGAGTGTTTTTATCTCTTATGTTTACAAAACCATGCCTTTTATTAACCATAAATTTTTCTTCTACTTTCCTTGCCATAAACATTTCTTGGGAGATAGAATTTGGATGAAACATGCGTACCTCATATTTGATGTGATCCTTTAATCCTCTGAGGACAAATAATTTTTTTTTATGCTACCACCTTTTCCACTCTTAAAGAAAAGGTGTGGAATTGATGAATATAATCCTTGACCATACATGTTTACCTTACTTTGGTAATCTAGATGAAGTAGCTATCCATAATATTATCACCATAATGTGTAGTGATTTCCTCTTAGAAAATAGACTAAGTGACAACACATCCCTTCTTTTTCTTTTCTTCACATAGCCAATGATATCAAATGAATTAGTCAAGTTCCAAGTATAAGGAAGCCATGGCCACCTTTTGTTGACAAGGAACATGGTGAATACCAAAGAATTTCTCCATTTGGTAGAGCCAATTGGTAGGATCTTGACCATAAAACCTTCATATATCCATCCCTGGTATGAAGTTCTTCACCATAGAATGATTGGAGATCTTATTCAAATCCAAAATCACCCTTCTCCTTAGGAGACTCCTCTTCCTCCAAATATTGGTGGTGTGACTTCCTATGTTTGGTCTCTATACAATGTTTGCCACAATTGAATTTCTCCATAATTTTCTCAATATCACTTGACTTAGCCATCATTTTCTCCAACCCTTGCATTCATTCTAACATAATAAACAAGATTTCATCTTTCATCTTGTTGGTTTATTTTTGAATGTATTTAAAAATATATTCAATTTATTTATAAACAACATCATCATTTTCCACATCCTCATTTCTTGGAGATTTTCAAGTGTGACACCATTCTTTTTCCTTCTTATTGCAAGCCCTGCAATTATGGGAAAAATAATAATTTTGGAATAAATAATAGAAAACAAATCCAATTAATCTAAAAATTTTACTATAACTTACTATGGCCTAGATCTCACTTCCTAGAAAAAATATTCAAGAAATTCATTAATTTATAGCCTTGAGATAAAAATTGGTGGAAACACTAATTTCAAAATAACTTCCTCAAATCTGATGCAAATGACCTCAAATATGGACTGTAATAGCTTCAATATGTCCTAAAAAAACCCACTAAAATCTTGAAAAGATTCACCAAGATGAGAGAGATATGTACTTCCCAAAATGACCTTCAAAATAAATAAAAATTGCCTTCTATTTTTGCCTTCATGGTGCCAAATTCATGCTTTGATACCACTTGTAATGAAATAACTTGCACAATAGAAGAATATAATAGGAAATATACTATAAATACTTGATAATAATATGCCACTTTGGTGGGGAAACCTCCAAAAGTTTCAAATGAAGAACATAATTCACAATATGATGATAATGACCAATCTCTACATGTTGCATTTGTGGTGTCATTGATGTCAACAATGTGAGGTTCAGAAGTGTTGACAACAATGTTGTAATGAAGAAGGTTGGAAGTAAAGTGAACAAGAGGTAATGTCAAAGGAAGTATGTGGCATTGTGATAGAAGAAGACAAAGAAGATGATGAAGAAGATGGATCAGAGAAGTTGTGATAGAAGAAGACAAAGAAGATGGATCAGAGAAGTTGTGATGAGAAAGGTAAGGTGATGGATGTCATATACTATGTATACTTACTAGATTAGTATCATCTATACATAGTTGTACCCTATCTTCTAAAGTTCACAGATAAGGACTGTGCTATCTAAAACTGTGCTAACATGAAGTTTTCTATTTTGTAAAAAGAGTTTGTTGTTGAGAATGAAGTCTCTAATTATATTCATTGTTTTATGAGGAAACACATTACTTTAATTTTGAAAGAAAGATTCAAGTTGTCCAAGGCACTAGAGTTTGTATAGAATAAGCTCGGGAGAATGCTCTGCATTCGTCCTTATTTGAAGGTACAACCTTATGGTTTGGGAGTTTGTCAAAGACATGTGTGAAGGTTGTATGTCCTTGATTTCAGAGCTTAAAGATTAACGCAGAAGATTCAAGAGCTCACAGAGTGAAGATAGTTGTTTAGAGTCATTTTAGTCATGATGCATCTAGGAAATGCTCCGCATTTCTCTTCTTTTGAAGTTGAAGTCTTGTAGTGTGAAGGATGATCATTTATATATGAGAAGATGGTAATAATAAAGTTTTAGTTGCTAAAGTGTACCGTAGAGGTTCTCTGGGGTTAGCAAAACAAAGACACATCTTGCTGCTAACTAGAGTTGTCTGGAGGAGAAAGTAGAAGCCACCACATTTCACTATAGTTCATCTTTTGGATTTAGTGTTTGAAGGATGAGTTTAGATATTATATTTGATGGTTTAGTTCAGGATTCAGGTGTTGAAGTGCACCACAAGTTGGTTGTTGAATGCTCTATCTCAAGACTATGTGTTCAGTGTTCATTTGTGATACTAGGCTCAGTTTCTAATTGTTTGCACCACAAAGAAAACATATATTTCAAAGGAATGATTGGTTGAGAAAGTTTGTGTAAGTATTTTTTTTTTGTATGATGAAATTTGCATGATGTTAATTGATCCCTCTGCTACCACTTTAGGTTCGGAGCTATTATGTGGAAGAATGAGTGTTTTTTGGGCCAACTTCATGTGTTTTGATGTTCCTGCTAGATGATTTGAAGTGTTTTCTTGCTTGGAAGAATGTTTTGATGAAGAATAGATCTTGGTTATCACTTGGCTTGAACCACATTGTTTTTCTACATCTTTTGAATGCCAACTTGGTGTGGCCTTGCACATTTCATGAATACATGTTTCATCTTGGCTGACGTAGGAGAAAGATTTTAAATTTTGTAGAAGGTATAAAGGAAAGATCTTGTTTGTTGAGCAATGAATGAGTGAGTGATAATGTGCCAAAATGTGTGAGAAAATGTGAGTATACTTGTGAAGGTGTGTTGAAGGTAGTAGTGTTCGTTGTGTAGAGAAAGTGAAGTTTAGTGAAAAAGTAAAGTGTGTAGATGATGTAGAGGTGTTTTGTTCAATAAGATCTATTGTGTGTAATGTTCAGAGGTTGTAGCCTCATTCTATAAGTACTATTGTATTTCAGGAAGTTGCAACTTCCTTTGGGTTGTAGCCTATAAATAATATTGTAATCTTGTCTTCAATTGTGAGGCTAGATTTGGACAGTAGATCCAAGAAGCTTGCTCATTGTATTTTTTCCCTTCTTGGGTTTTCAACATAACTATGATGTTGTGGTTATGTACTTATGTGTTGTGCTTTATTTGGTTTAATTTTTTGATCTTCTGATTAAGGAAGTTGGGAATTTTAATTGATAATATTAAACTAGAATAAGTTTTGATACATATTGATTCACCCCCCCTCTCAATATATCCTTCTGTTCTAACAATTGGTATCAGAGTGAGGTTCCTTGGTGTAGTCTAATAGCTAAAGGTAGATCTTGGAGTAGAACACAAGGCTCAGAAAGAATCCTCTTCTAAAGCTTCAATGTTTGATGGAAGTAACTTTGATTTTTGGAGTGTGAGAATGGAAGCCTATCTAACCTCACTAGGGTATGATGTTTAGAGTGCTATCATGTATGATTGTTAAACTTGAACATCCTATTATAGATTCAGATGCAAGGAAGGATCATGAAAACAATGCTAAAGCTAAGAATACCATCCTAAGTGGCTTAAGTATTTTAGAGTTAGTCAAGGTTGTGTGGTGTAAGACAACAAAGGAGATATGGGATAATCTCAAAGGTCTCTATTAAGGAGATGACACTATAAAAGAAGCCAAATTGGAATCCTACAAAATAATATTTGAGAATCTAAGGATGAAAGAAGAAGAGAACATAGCTGGCTACTTACAATAGGTAGATGAAGTAGTGAATGGAATCAGAAGTATGGGTGAAGACTTAGCTAAATCATTGGTTGTAAAAAAGGTCTTGAGATCTCTCCCTCACAGATTTGATTCAAAAGTTTCTACAATAGAAGAAGCCAAAGACTTGAAGAAACTCACCATGATAGAATTTTTTAGGTCCCTCAATACCTATGAAATAAGAAATGAAGTCATAGGTCCATGCCAAAACAGAAACTGCTTTCAATGTTGTGAAGAATTAAGGAGCATCTAATATATACAATGAAGATGAGGAAGAAGAAGCAAATTTTGTAAGAAAGATAAGGATCAAGCAAATATAAAGGTAAGATACCCTTCAAATGTTTCAAATGTGGTAGAGTTGGTCATTATGCCTCTAAATGTCCTTTTGGAGAAAGTGAAAGTAGCTGCAAGGGGTTTAAGAGAAACAATTTCAAGAGGAGCCTTCTTTCAAATGAAGACTACAGCTTTAGAGAAGAAATCACTACTCATGTAATAAGGATAAAGGAGAATCTCTCTTCATGGCCATGGTGATGTCTAAAGATTCAAACAAGGCTATAGATGAAGAAGAATATAAAGTTGATTTTGAAGATGAAATTGTTTCTACTCTTGAAGACTCAGATTGTGCAAGAAAGGAGAATCAAGAACAAAGAGCTCTAATTGAAGCTAAGACAAGAGAATGCACAAAACTTGAGAAAGAAATTTAGTTACTCAAAAAGGAGTTGAAGAAGGCAAAACTTAGAAGTATAGATAATACAAAATATACAGAGCTCATCTTGTCTCAAGGAAGATCTCCTCATGTAAGACAATTCTCCATGAATAGGTTCAATCATGTTTACTTTGGTTATTGTTTTATCTGCAATAAGTTTGGTCATAAGGCTATGGATTGCAAGTCTGTAATAAATGAAAAAGATCTTGTACTTGTAGAAATTCTCTTGCTTCTCTTGTGGATGATAATGTGGTATGTCAAATTTGGAACAAGTTTGGACACATCAAAATATTGCAGGAATGGTCTTTCAAATTTAGAATCTTAGACAACTGATGTCACTAATCAAGGCAAGGAAAGCAACAATGAATTTGAGAACTCATTGATTCTATAAATAGTATTCCATGATCAAGGACAAACCAATCTTTGGGTAATGACAGCGGATGTACAAATCACATGACAGGTGATAAAAGCAAGATTATTAACCTTGGCAAGTGGAATGGTGGATTGGTTAGGTTTGGAGATAATTCTTCTACAAAAATCACTAGAAATGGTACAATAAGCATTGATGGAAAGTCTCAGACACATGATGTTTTGTATGTAGGTCCCAAGCATAATCTTCTTAGTGTAAGTCAAATGTGCAACAAAGGATATAGTCGCACATTTCATAATCAAGGATGTGAAATCAGGAGAGCAAAGTCTAGAAAATTGGTGACAAAAGGTCTTAAGATAGAAGGCAACTTGTACAACCTAAAAGGGGTCAATGAAAGGACTTGTCTTTTAGGATAGACAAATGAATTTTGGTTGTGGCATAAGAGAATGGGGCACATCAACTTTGAGAATATTGTGAAGATCAGCTTCATGCAAGCAGTAAGGGACATGCCAAAGATCATCAAGCTAGATGGTTTTCAGTTATCAGAAGACCCAAGCATGGTGTGTAGACTCAAGAAGGCTCTGTATGGTCTCAAACAAGCCCCTAGAGCTTGGTATGCAAGGTTGGATAAGCATTTAATCCAACAAGGTTTCAAGAAAGGTATCACAAATAGTAACCTTTACATCAAAACTGAAGGTGAACAAATTATAATTGTTGTTATGTATGTTGATGATATAATCTGTTGTGGATATGATGAGATGTGTAAGAAGTTTATAGGAGAGATTTATAAAGAATTTGAAATGTATATGTTAGGAGAGCTATCATTCTTTCTTGGACTTCAAATTGCTCAATCAAATGATGGCATCTTTATCTCTCAAGCAAAGTATGTTAAGGAAATGTTGAAGAAGTTTAGAATGGAAGATTGCAAACATATGAGTACTCCTATGACAACTAGGTGCCACTTGAGTAAAGATGATGAGTCACCTAAAGCTGAGAAGACTCAATACAGGTCTATGGTTAGGGGCCTACTATACCTAACAACATCAAGGCTTGATATTATGCAAGTTGTGTGCTTGGTTGTAAGGTTTCAAGCTGATCCTAATGAAACATATATGTGAAGGCAGTCAAGAGAATATTCAGATATTTGAAGAGCACTCCAAAACATGGAATGTGGTATCAAAAGGGTGATGACTTTTCCTTGAGTGCTTATACTGATGTAGATTAGGCTAGCAGTGTTGATGATAGAAGAAGTACCAACAGTGGAGATTTCTCTTTGGGAGACAGACTAGTCTCATAAATTAGCAAGAAGTAGGATTTAGTGTCCTTATCAATTGCAGAGGCAGAATATATAGCTACAACTACCTATTGCACCCAAGTGTTGTGGATGAAGCAAATATTGAAAGATATCAAGGTTGTATATGATGAACCCATTCCTATTCTTTGTGATAATACAAGTGCCATCAATATTTCAAAGAATCTGGTGATGTATTCTATAACCAAGCACATATCTATTAGGTATCTCTTTTTGAGAGAGAAGGTCGTAGATCAAGAAGTCAGATTAGAGTATGTGCCTACAAAGGATCAAGTTGCATACATCTTCACCAAGGCACTTTCTAAGGGTACCTTTGAGTATCTCAGATAGAAGTTAGGGTTGTTTCCCCTCCTTCTAACTAGATGTATAGATGGTGTATCTAATCAAGGGGAGTAGTTCAAGATATATATTTATCCTTGGATTGATGGTGGCTACATCTCAAGGGGAGCAAGTAGGTAAGAGTTTTTTAAGGATAACAAGATTTGATTAGTCAGGGGGAGCTTACAAGTGAGGAGCAGTAAAAAATGAATCAAGAAGAATGCAAATAGGGGGAGCTAAAGGAAGATCAGTTTAGAAGAAGACCACTAGCCCTTTGTCCTTGATGTCAAAGGGGGAGAAATTTATATATCAAGTCAAGTGTTGCCATCAATTCCAATGGGGAAGATTGTTGCATTTGTGTTGTCATTGATGTCAACAGCATGATGTTCAGGAGTGTTGACAACAGTGTTGTAATGAAGAAAGCCAGAAGTAAAGTGAACAAGAGGTAATGTCAAAGGAAGTCTGCGGCATTGTGATAGAAGAAGACAAATAAGATGATAAAGAAGATGGATTAGAGAAGTTTTGATAGAAGAATACATAGAAGATGGATCAGATAAGTTGTGATGAGAAAGGTAAGGTGATGGATGTCATTTACTATGTATACTGAATGGATCAGTATCATCTATACATAGTTGTACCCTATCTCCTAAAGTTCATAGATAAAAATTGTGCTAACATGAAGTTTTCTATTTTGTAGAAAGAGTTTGTTGTTGAGAATGAAGTCTATGATTGTATTCATTGTTTCTTGAGGAAAAACATTACTTTAGTTTTGAAAGAAAGATTCAAGTTGTCCAAGGCACTAGAGTTTGTATAGAATAAGCTCCAGAGAATGCTTTGCATTCCTCTACATTTGAAGGTATGACCTTGCAGTTTGGGCATTTGTCAAAGACATGTGTGAAGGTTGTATGTCACTGATTTCAAAACTTGAAGATTAACGTAGAAGATTTGAGAGCTCACAAAGTGAAGACAGATGTTGTTCAAAGTCATTGCAGTCAGGATGTGTCTGGGAAATGCTTCGCATTTCTCTTCTTTTTAAGTTGAAGCCCTGTGGTGTGAAGGATGATCATGTTGGAATTAAGGAACACTAAGAGGGGGGTGAATCAGTGTTCTACAAAACTTGTTATTATGTTCCTTTATTAATTTACCACATACATTCAAAAGAAAGAAGCATGAACTTAAGAACAGTAAACACAAGATCGTCACACATGAACACTAGGATTTTTAAGTGGAAACCCGGTTAAGGGAAAAACCATGGTGGGGCTTAACCCACAAGATTTTATACTCTGTTAAAAGTATTACAAATGGGAAGGAACATGCCTTCGGGTACATTGCCCAGAGGTCACTGATCAAAGGAGGCCCACTGCCTACAAGATCAATTACAAAGAGTTCACTAAAATACTTTAACTGAAGAATAGCATCTAACAATGCAAGATTATAGTTTCGATTAGGCTCAATATACTGACTTCACACACTTCATCTCTTACTGCTCTGTTTCACTGTTCTGCCATGATCCTTAGCTTATATCTTCTCTACTTCGCACTTGATACTCCCACACTTTGTACCTATCACCTCATATTTGCACATCCATACTTCAAAATGTCAAACCCATCAATCATATATATATAGGCAATATGAAATTTCATCAACTACAATCGGCCTCAAGAAAACTTAGAAACTTTTTCAAGATCTTTGTTCTGCCAGCTAAATCCATGTACAAACATCAATGTGGACCAAAACCTGTGTATTCAAGTCACCACACATGTTGGCCAATACCACTGGATCTCATAAATTACTCAACCAACCACTTCTCTTAATCTACACAAGCATCAAACACCAAGTTGGCCTGTTCTTCACCAGACTAAACTGTCTAACCAAAACCCGATACTCAAATGCTTGTAACTTTCAATCCCTTCATCACCAGAGGCTAAAACTTTGGATTTAGGTAGCCATGACATCCCTTAACATTCCCTCATATCTACAGCACAATATGATTAACTGTGGAAAAATGCGGACCAAAATGCTAAACCCTGTCATATGCTCTGTTCCTGTCTATCCGGACTTAGACAAATCTGTAATGACTTCTGGTATGATCAAATGATACAATGCAGATGTGTAAGATAGATTCAGTTGCCATCAATGACAACACTTGACATGCCTGGCAATGTCTCTTGCCAACAATCTCCCCCTTTGGCATTGATGGCAACACTTAGTGAAAAATGACTAAGTGTTAGAACAACTCCCCCTTACTATGTACACTTGTGATTTCCAATGTTCCCTCTTAGATGAATTCCTCATTTTTCACTGCTTTCCACTCCCTCTTTGACATCAATAGCAAGGGTCGAGGTCCGGATCCAAAAATTCACACAAAAACTCTATGTACATGGGCACATATATACAAACAATCCTTATGTCTTGTCTACATGAACTTAAACACATCACCAAAAATGTTTTTCAATAGTGCCAATTCACTATCCCATTTTTTCTTCATGCTATCCAAAACTAAAATATGACCACTAAATAGAAATACCTGTGACTCTACCTTCTATAGATCAGTGGCATCACTTGTCAGAGCAGCAACTTGTGCTTTTGTCAAATCATTGAACATTGTTTCTAACTTAGGGGAAATCAATCCCCGAAGTTCACACATCCTTGCCACAAGGTTTTCTTTTCCTTTCACCAATTTCTTTATTTCATCAATCAAGCTAATTACTTGACATTCTTGACTTGCCGCAGATACTATCAAATGATCAAAGGATTGAGATACAATTGACATTTATGCTCAGACTTCTTTATTTTCTTCTCAATGTCCTCTACAACTTTTGTCCAAGATAAACAAAATTTGTACACCTCTCCTCCTTCAGTGAGGGCATTTTGAATACTCTTTACACTAGTATCAAGAACTGATCTATCATAACTAATTATTCTCTTTAATTCAGCAAGCCTTTTCTCATTGAATTCATTTCAGACTTTATCTTCTGTTGACTTGTAAAAAGATTCAAAATGAGTACTTACAGAGTTTATCAGAAGCTTCAACTGACCAGAGGGGGATGCTGATGAATCCTTCTGAAATGTAGGCATGATTTTCTCCAAGATGCCGGATTAAAGACCAAGCAACTCACTATCGTCTATATGGAACTTCAAGATTTCCTCTATGGCCTGAGCTTGTGCAAAAGAGGCCAACTTCATCTTCTGTACCGGTGATAGAGTATCAAAATTTATTGGACCTTGTATTATATCCAGATCTTCTACAACTTGTTTATCTTTCTCCAAAATTTCCTTCACTGCTTTTGCAGTGTCTCTTGCCCAATATGATGTTTTTGTTTTATGCTCTTTAGGGTCTGCTTCTTCTCCCTTTCCCGAGTCAACCACATTTTCTTGCTTATCATTTTCATTATTTTTCTCTGCATCATCAACAGAGGCATCCTTCTTTTTATCTTTATCAGAAATGTCTTCTGCATTCTTTTCTAGAGGATTTTGTGTATCCTCAACAGCAGCATTATCAAATTCCTCAACATCCAGAATGGAGGAATCAAGTCCATCATCAGTTTCTTCCTCTTGATCTTTCTTGTCCTTAACTTCTTCTTCTTTCTGCTCTTTATTCTTCTCAGAATCACCTTTAGTAGGAGCATTTATTTCCATATTCATCTCTATATTTTCTTTGCCAGATTAGTCTAGAGCAATTTGAGTATCCTCTGCACAATCAACATTATCTTCCTTCATCTCTTCATGTCCTTTATTCAATATTACCTCTTCTGTAACAGAGAAATCTTCTGCCTCATCTTGTTGCTCATATTTCTTCAACTCTTCATCATTCAGAATGGATGTATCATCAACATCAACAGGTTCTTTAGTGACCACATAAAACTTATTCTTGTTCAAGACTTTCTTCAGAATTTGTTATGTTTCTTTAACCACTTCATCAATGTCTCCAAGCATTAGCTTATTCATCCTAATTTTTCTTATGAATTCATATTTAACTTCTTTGAAAATTTTATTTGCTTCCTTCCTAGAGATTACTGGACACAGAATGGACAACACATGTTCTCTTAGCTCCAAATCCTTTGCTTTAGCAGCTTCTTTTCTCATCTCCAAAATGTCACTTAGACTCTTAGGGATTTCTGACAAAATTTCCACAAGTTCTCTGTTGAGTGTGTTCAAGTACTTAACAGTAGCAGCCTCCAAAATTTTCTTGTTGGTATCATCAAAGTTGTCATAATATTTTGTTATGGGCTTCAAATTCCCATGAACAGTTACTGCATTCACAATATCTTCAACTAGCAAGGTCAATTTTTCAACATGAGTCTCAGTCTTTTGTCTTTTTCTCACCTTTACACTTCTGGAGGGCTTGTCTTCGGCAACCCTTGATGCTTTTGCTTTCTTTGACTTTATGCTTCCAGAGGGCTTCTCCTTAGATAGTTTAGTAGCCTTAGTACCTGAGGCCTTCAACTCTTTAACCTCATCATCTGAATTAGTCTCTTCTTCAACCTCCTCCACATTGACATATGACCTTTTGCCCATTACTTTTGTTCTTTTTCCTTCCTTACCGGTAGGTTTTTCTTTGAATTTCTTTGCAATAGGAGAAGGTGATGCACCAGAGGTTGTACTAGAACTCCTAGTAGTCCTTGATTTAGAAGGGGATTCTACTGGAACACTTCCCTATTCCTTGTCCTCCTTCTCCTTCTCAGCTTTCTCTATCCTTTCCTTGTTTTGTCTCATAGCTTCTTTGGTTATTCCAATACTTTCTACATACATTTTAACTTGCCTTTGGATCTTTCTCTTAGTTTCAGGTCTCAGGAGCTCAACATGCAATTTCAAATTAAGCTCATCATATGTACCAAATCTCTCAACTGAGGTATCTTTTGGTTTGCTCAGAAAGTGTTGAGCATACATTTCCAATATTTGTTCATCAACTTCATACCCCATGGGCATGATCCATATAGTCCTTGGTTCAATTACTTCCATCAAGCATTGATCTATTTCCACCATGAAGCAAATTGTATCCTTGTAGTTTTCCACCACAGACTTAGGGATTCTTTCCCTTGATTGCATCACATTCTAGAAATTCTTGAAATATCCCCAAAGAGTAGTCCTTTGGGCATTAGAGTCACCAATATTGTGCAAGTGCTCTCTTATTTGTAAGGCAACAGGCTTGTCACTAGTCCAACACAGGCTTTTCATCCTGGGCAACTCATTCATGAAATAAAAGAACAAGCACAAGACCAACGTACCATACTTGAATGTATTCTTCTTATCCTTCTTAATCTTGTTCAGATTCTCCATTAGTTGGTTTTGCAGTAGCTCACACAAGTCATAGTCAACATTTTCTTTTAACATCTGATAAGAGGCATAAATGGTTGTACTGGACACTGAGTTTTCCCTGCTGGAGTGGTATATCTTATACCCAATCACCATAGATGCAAATTTGACATCCAGATCAGTTATATCATTTATTATCATTACCCTCTTATCAAACTTTGAGCTGGTAGCTTCAGTTACAGTCTGATTCTTCATTGATTTTAGCATCAACAGTCCACCAGATGAGTTCAATCCTGTTATGTCCTTGATGGAATCCGTAGTGATCTTAAAGGGTTTCACCAACCACATAAATTCATCCTACATCTGACTTAGTACATACCAAACCCACTCGTCCTCATTGAAGGATGGGAACCCTATAACCTGAATGAATTGTTTGTCTTGCAGTGCCTTATACTTAGGTTTAAGGTTAGAAATCTCATCCCTTAGGTGATTCTTAAACAAATCCAGTAACTTTGAATCCCCAAACTCATGTATGCTAGCATGAATGTAAGCCCTAATATCTTCTACATGCAACACACCATGCAGAACATTAGAAAGGGCACCTAACAGATCAACCTCTACAGATTTGTGTGGATGCTTTTTGAATTTAGGTCGGGGCCTTTTGGTGATGTCAACAACCAACAGAGTATCCATATCTAGAGATTGCAAATTCAAAGAGCTTTACAGAGAATACCTTATTTCACCGGTTAGGGTTAGCTGTCAAATTCACTTTTCGCACTCCAAATCTTTAAGATCTCAACTCAGGTGCTCTTCTCCTTGTTCTCTTCAAATGCAAAGTGATTCAAATGTTGAGTGAATGACCTTTTATTCTCCGCAAAACCTAATTCATCATTGTAATAAATTCTTTGCCCTAATTCATCTGGTTACATTATTTCTGAATACAATCAATCTTCAGTTACTCTGCAATCAATTGTATTAGCTTCTTTTCTTCCAAAATTTGCTTCAACAAATCTGCAATAGGCTTCTTTATCTTCATTCATCTTGCTAGATTCAGGCACCCACTTACTAGCATGGGAATTAAATTTGCAATGCAGTTCTCCCTGAGCCAAAGCTCCTATTTCAATTCCTAGAGGAATTATCAGCACCAGATTCTGGTGTGAACCCATCATTCATTACACCTTTCTTCACCCATGTTTTGTTCATTTCATTCTAGATCTCATTCACATCTACTTTTCCCTTGCCTTTATCTTGTCTTTGCACATTCATGTTTCTATTTACTAGACCTTTTCTATCATCATTCCTACTTCTACAGAATCTTGCAATATGACCAGATCTATTACAATTAAAGCACACAACATTTCTTTGCTTATTTACTTGATTTCCTCTTGATATGTATTGATTAGCCATGTGTCTAAATCTATTACATGCAAAATATTTGCCATTGAAAGGATTGGCATTTCCTCTGTTATTAAAGTTATTCATCATCATACTTCTACATTCATTAGATCTATGACCATAACTTTTATAATTGAAGCATTGACTGGAGAAGGATGGACCACTTTGATCCACTCTACTTCTACACTGAGTAGCTCTATGACCAAATTTATTGTAATTGAAACAATTTCCATTGAAGGATGGATACCTTTGAGCATTAGGCTATCTGACCGAAGGTCTTCTAGGTCTGTTTCTCTGATTCCTTGATTCAAGATTTCTTTAACCAGATCCAGAGCTTTCATCTTTCTCATATCCCAGACCATGCTTATCATCTTCCTTCTTTTGACTATCAAGCAACACCTCAAGTTTAGCTGAGCTTATCTTGAACTTTTCTTTGTATTCATTTGCAGCTTCTAGGTCATGTTTGAGAATGACAATTTGCCTTTCAAGTTGTTCCTCATTATACCTAGATTCTTGTAGATCAGACTCTATATCGCCAATTATTCTGTCTAATCTGCAGCACTCTTATATTCTTTCTTTCAAAGATTGATTCAGGTTTTCTTCAGTCTTCTTCCTTTCCTCGATTTCCTTGGTTAGACTCATCACCCCGGATTCCATCTCATGTTTTAGGACAACAACTTCTTTTTTCAGCTTCTCACATTCCTTTGTCTTCTCCTTTAGAGCCTTATCCATGCCATTGTCTTCCTTCTAATTTGCTAACTACTGAAGTACCTCCTTCCTCTTTTCCATAGATTTTCTCAGTTGCCCTTTCAAGGTCTCAATGAAATCCTCAGCATTGTTAAGGTTCTCTTGTAGTTCTTCAACTTCTGCTCTGGACTGATCAAGATCTTCTAAAGCAACTTGAAGTTGTTCATTGATGCCATCAAAATACCTGAATGAACCCATTGAAACACCTTCCCATATCTTCCTCAAGATGTTAAACTTCTTCCAAGGAACCTTGCTCTGATACCAATTGTTGGAATTAAGGAACATTGAGAGGGGGGTGAATTAGTGTTCTGCAAAACTTGTTATTATATTACTTTATTAATTTACCACGTACATTCAAAAGAAAGAAGCATGAACTTAAGAACAGTAAAAACAAGATCATCACACATGAACACTAGAATTTTTACGTGGAAACCTAGTTAAGGGAAAAACCATGGTGGGGGTTAACCCACAAGATTTTATACTCTGTTAAAAGTATTACAAATGGGAAGGCACATGCCTTCAGGTACACTGCCCAGAGCTCACTGCTCAAAGGAGGCTCATTGCCTACAAGATCAATTACAAAGAGTTCATTGAAATACTTGAACTGAAGAATAGCATCTAACAATGCAAGATTACAGTTCTAGTTAGGCTCAATATACTGACTTCACACACTTCATTTCTTACTGCCCTGTTTCACTGTTCTACCATGATCCACAACTTAGATCTTTGCTTTGCACTTGATAGTCACACGCTTTGCACCTATCACCTCATATTCACATATCCATACTTCAAAATTCTCAAACCCATTGATCATATATATATGCAATATGAAATTTCATCAACTACAGTTGGCCTCAAGAAAACTTAGAAACTTTTTCAAGATCTCTATTCTGTTAGCTGAATCCATGCACAAACATCAATGCAGACCAAAACCTATGTATTCAAGTCACCACACATGTCGACCAATACCACTGGATCTCATAAATTACTCAACCAACCACTTCTCTTAATCCACACAAGGATCAAACACCAAGTTGACTTGTTCTTCACCAGACTGAACTGTCTAACCAAAGCCTGATACTCAGATGCTTGTAATTTTCAATCCCTTGATCACTGGAGGCTAAAACTTTGGATTTAGGTAGCCCTAACATCCCTTAATGATCCCTCAGATCCGTAGTACAATATGATTACCTATGGAGAAATGCGGACCAAAATGTTGAACCCTGTCATATGCTCTGTTCCTATCTATCCGGAATTAGACAAATGTGCAATCTGACTTCTGGTATGATCAAATGATACAATATGGATGTGTAAGATAGATTTAGTTGCCATCAGTGACAACACATGACATACCTAGTAGTCTTTCTTGCCAATAGATCATTTATAGATGAGAAGATGGTAATAATCAAGTTTTAGTTGCTAAAGTGTACCGTAGAGGTTCTCTAGGGTCAGCAGAATAAAGATACATGTTGCTACTAACTAGAGTTGTCTGGAGGAGAAAGTAGAAGCCACTACATTTCACCGTAGTTCATCTTTTGGCTTTGGTGTTTGAAGGATGAGTTCAAATATTTAGTTTGATGGTTCAGTTTAGGATTCAAGTGCTAAAGTGCACCGCAAGTTGGTTTTTTAATGCCCTATCTCAAAACTATGTGTTCAATGTTCATTTGTGATACCAAGCTTAGTTTTTGATTGTTTGCGCCATAAATAAAACATATATTTCAAAGGAAGGATTGGTTGAGAATGTTTGTGTAAGTCTTATGTTGCTTGTATGATGATCCACATGATGTTAATTGATCCCTTCGGTACCACTTTAGGTTTGGAGCTATTAGATGGAATAATAAGTGTTTGTTGGGCTGACTTCATGTGTTTTGATGTTCTTGCTAGATTATTTTAAGTGTGCACCTACTTGGAAGAATGTGTTAATGAAGAATAGGTCTTGGTTATCACTTGTCTTGAACCGCATTATTTTTCTACATCTTTTGAATGTTGACTTGGTGTGGTCTTACACATTTAATGAATACATGTTTCATCTTGGCTGGCATAAGAGAAAGATTTTGAAATTAATAGAAGGTATAAATGAAATATCTTGTATTTTGAGGAATAAAAGAGTGAGTGAGAATGTGTGAGAAAATGTGAGTATGCTTTTGAAGGTGTGTTGAAGGTAGTAAGGTTCACTATGTAGAAAAAGTGAAGTTTAGTGAAAAAGTGAAGTGTACGGATGATGCAGAGGTGTTTTTTTAGTAAGATCTATTGTGTGTAATGTTCAGAGGTTGTAGCATCATTCTATAAGTGCTATTGTATTTTAGGGAGTTATAGCTTCCTTTGGGTTGCAGTCCATAAATAATATTGTAATCTTGTTTTTATTTGTGAGGCTAGATTTGGACAGTAGATCCAAGCAACTTGCTCATTTTGTTTTTTCCCTTCTTGGGTTTTCCACATAAATCTGGTGTTGTGGTTGTGTACTTATGTGTTGTGCTTTATTTCGTTTAATTTTCTGATCTTCTAATTAAGGCAATTGGGAATTTTGATTGATAATGTTAAACTGGAATAAGTTTTGATACGTATTGATTCACCCGCCTTTTAGTATATCCTTGTGTTCTAACACTACCTCCTATATATACCATAAATACTTGGATATCACCTAGGCCAACTTAGATACCAAAATATATCACCTAGGTGATGTAAATAACTATATAAGTCTATATTAATGATTATATAACTTAATTAAGAGTTAAGGTAGCGACAAGCCAACTACTCGTAACCCTATACCAATGTAAGATTAAGTGCATAGAAAAGTTTGTCTTTGTATGGTAGATCTCTTTACAAGCTCATTTATTAAAACAATCAAAGTATGTCTCTCTACTTAGTTCTACTTAAATATCCTAGAAAAAATTAGATCATATTTGATTTTAAGTACTTCTCATTGTGTTCTCTTTACAAGCTCATTTATTAAAACATTTATAGTATGTCTCTCAACTTAGTTCTCCTTAAACATCTTAGAAAAAATTAGGTCATCTTTTATTTTAAGTACTTCTCATTGTGATCTCTTTATAAGATAGTTTATTAAAACATTCAGAGTATGTTTCTCAACTTAATTATCCTTAAACATCCTAGAAAAAATACATCATCTTTGATTTTAACTAATCATTGTGCAACTTCTACATTATGCACCTTATTCCACTTCAAGAGGAATTTGACTTTAGGATGTAGGGTATTAATGAAAATACAAAGTTGATTATTTTGGCTTGGCTAATTAGTGTGAGGAATGTACTTCAATGATTTTTTAAAACCTTCTACAAATCCCCTTATAGATTCTCCTTCTCTCTTTTGAAATTGGGAAACTCAAAATAGTTCACATATATCTAAAAATAATTTAAATCTCACAAAGAATTTATTTTTTAAATTGTGCCAGTTTGTGATGTATCCATCCTTCAAGTGTTAGAACCAATCAGTAGTAGGCCCAACAAGGGTTTCAATAAATTTCCTTATAAATGTATTTATTTATTTACCATTGGGACTCTACATGCCACCATGATGGCTTAAATGTGATTATCTCCATTTTGTGCATCCTTTCTAATAAAATTTAGGAAATTCCTCCTTGAACCTAAAGGCAAGGCTATGTATGGGGTTAATGTTGGAGGGATAAATGACTTCACATGGAATAATTGATATTAAATTATTCAAATATAAAAAATAAACCAAGTAGGTGTCCCACTTCCACTAAGTTAGAAACCTCCATTCCAAGGGAGGTTCCTTCAAATATCTAGAAACTAAAAATGCACTAGCACTTTAGTCCCTAGCATAATCGGAAAAAAAGATTGTTAGTAAGTAAACTTGTCACTATGGTTTTTATAAAAATTAGTGTGACTCACCCAATAGAAAATAGAATGTACTTGTAATAATTGGAGACATTTCCATTGAATGAATGATTTTCCTTTACATTTGAGAGGGGAAGCACCCTCATATGATGGGTTGTTCATAAATTCTCATGTACTTTTTACTAGAAATTATAAAAGGGCACAAAAAGGAAATGATAAATGAGAAGAAAAGGGGAAAACCTAGATGAGAAATACAAAGAAAACCATCTACAAATTCCTTAGAAATTAGCAAAAAAAAGGAAATAGAAAATGTGTGCACAACATTGAATAGATAACACAATCCAATCTTGTAGATAAAAAATTAATAGTTGAATTAAAATTTAACAATCTATATTTTAGAGAAAGAGACAAGGATAATTGGAGAAATAGATTTTACATTAAACATAAGAACAATGGAAAACCCCATGAATAATAAGAGACATAAAATTCTATAAAGTTTCTTCTTAATCCTTCAAAATTAATAGCATAAAGTCTCTCTTCAATCCTTGTATATTTATTGTGTGAAGAGGAAACAATTCCCTATATAATGATAAGCCATTACAATAAATAGGTTAAATATTTCTCTCCTTTACATATCTATTTAACTTCCCTTTTGAGGTTTACAAATGTTTTTGAATATGAAAGACAATAAATTATAGAAATGAGCATTAAAAATATTTCCTTACAAACATTAGAGAAATGTGTTTATAATAAAATATTAAGTTTCCATTAAAATTTGATGGGAGATTAGTTGTCATAACATTTTTTTTAAATAATTCATTTGTATGACAAGTATGTGTTGATTCCCAAAACATTTTTTCATTTTGCATGCACTAGTTGTAGGTGATCATTAGGGGAGGTGAGACAATGAATTTTGAAATTTAATAGAGCAAGCAAGTGGGAAATCAAGTATGAAATTGAGTAGGAAAATGAGAAGGACAATGGATTTTAAAATTTTGAACTAGGAAGGGATAGATCTAAATCCTAATGTAGACCACCAGAAAGGAGATGATCATCAATAGGTGGGCCTTCTAATTTATGAGGTGGATTGGGGGCCTCAAGTCTATTTCCAAAGTATAGTCTTTAAGGTGGATAAGGCAAACCATGAGGGATCAAATGTAGGCCTACCTCATCCTCATAGGTTTGGTGAGGAATTCTAGTTGCATCCATATGGTGAATCTTTAGGTGAGAAAACAAGAAGCCCATAAAATAATTGGGCCTCTCTATTTAAGTCTCAATGAAATCCATGGAAGGGGAATGGATCTACCTTAGGTATTTTAGTTTCTCTTATCTCTGGTGACAATCAAGGAGAGTTATGTATCCACATTCCAAATTCTATTATGGATAGAGGTGTTTCGAAAATAAAAAACTTGCTGACGTGAAATTCCTTGGACCAAGATCAAACATAGATCTAGTTAGATCTTGGGCTCAAAAGTTTTGGGAAGCTAAAGGCCAGCATGTTGTTCCTATCATGGCTAAGGATTTTTCTATTTCTATTTTTCTTACAAAGAAGATTTAGGCAATATCCTCTCTAGAGGTCCTTGGTTTCTAAGCAAGGCTAACCTTGTTCTAAAAAGTGATATCTAGGGTTTGATTCTTCTGAAGAATCCTTTTATTGGTTTCAAGGCAAG
Source organism: Cunninghamia lanceolata (assembly GCA_027924645.1). Lineage (NCBI taxonomy): Eukaryota > Viridiplantae > Streptophyta > Pinopsida > Cupressales > Cupressaceae > Cunninghamia > Cunninghamia lanceolata. The sequence goes on along the minus strand of BSBN01001322.1, from coordinate 3,085,126 downwards.
GCTCTAGTATGGGTCAGGTTACTAGGTCTTTTAATAGAATATTGGGAGGAAGATTTTTTTAGGGGGATAACAAGTGTGTTTGGTCTTTTGCTAGCTATTGATTTGATAAGAAAATTTAGAAAGAATCTTGTTTATGCAATAATTTGTGTGAGAATCGATGCTAGAACTAATATTCCTTCTTAGATAACCATCTCTTCTAAATTTACAATATGGATACAAGAACTAGTCTTTGAAAAATCTCCCTTTGCTTGCTTCTCTTGTAAGAAATTTAGCCATTGGGTGAAAGAATACCCTTTTGTTAAGGCCCACTAAATAAAGGGAAAGAAATAGAGGGTTATTCATCTCCTTTAAAGATTAAAGAGACTAGAACTATCAGAGTTAGAATAATCCCGTGGACAATAGGGAGATGGCCCCCTAACATATCCAAAAAGAATCTCTTGTCCTAATGACTTCAATTTTCATGAGCCATATTTGGGTGATACTATAGTGGAGAAAGAATCATGCTCCCTTCAGGAGGAGGAGATGATTGGAATTCAAATGGCCTCTATGGATCTAAAGAAAGATGATCAAGAGAAAGCAATGGTGGAGTTATCTCTAGGAGATACCGGGAAAGATACATGGAGGATATGCTTGAGAAACCATGCACTCTACTTATGTAGTGGACAATGTGACCATAGGTTGTCATTTTCTCCTCCAAATAAACCAAACACATAGCCACTTGTAGACCTCCTACAATCTATATCACTAGCCCAATTAGAACCAACAAAGCCCTATAAATCAACAATCCTACCCACATAATTAACCCCATGATAACAAAAGCAATGGCATTCTCTATAACAATTGGAAAACTATTTTAACATAAGTCCAATGTTTTTACCATGGTTTGACATAAACCTACTCAAAAATTCCACTACTTGGGCAATATTAGGTCATGTATAGACTATGGCATACATGAGGCTTCCTAAAACACTCACATATGGAATTTTGTGCATTTCTTCAAGATCATAATCTATTTTAGTAAATTTTTCTAGAGATAACCTAGTGCCAACCAAAAAGAGAATACAATCGGTTTGTAATCTTGTATGGAAAAATGCTATAAAATAGTGTCAATGTACTTCTAATTTAACCAAAATTTCCTATTAATGAGGTCCCTATAGATTTCTATACCCAAGTTATATTTTATAGCTCCTAAATATTTCATATTAAATGTACCAAATAAGTAACCCTTAATTTCCCTCATCATACCCTTATCATTTCTAATAAATAACATATCATCAACATATAAAACAATGATTAGTACTTGATCATCAATTAATTAAAATAAAAACAATGATCAACTAGTTCATGTCTAATAAAGTAATAATCCAATGCAAAAGCATCATATTTCTAATACCACATTCTTGGTGACTAGTTCAAACTATAAAAAGATCACTTCAACTTATAAACCAAGTGCTTCTATCCCTTCACCATAAAATTGTCATGTTATTCCATAAATATTTCTTCATCAAGATCTCCATGTAGAAGAGTGTTTCTACATCCATTTTCTCTACCTCTAAATCAAATGTAGTAGTAATAGATAAAAGGAATCTTATAGAGGTTAGTTTATCCATAATCTAATAAAATATCTCACCAAAATCCACTCCCTCAACCTAGGATAACCCTTTTCCACTAAATAGGCCTTGTACTACTCCAACTTAATATCTACTTTAAATTTATTTTTAAATATCCATTTTAAAAAAATGGATTTCCTCCCCTTGGGAAGCTCAACTATATCCCATGTGTCACATTTGTCCAAATCCTTAATTTCATCTTTCATGGCCTCTAACTAAGACTCATTCTCATATGAAGAGAAATCTTCCTTCACTAATCTAGGTTTATTGTCGGTAAATGATAAATAAAATACACAACTATAATTAGAAGGGATGTACCTTTGAACTATGTGTTTTTTCTAATGGACCTACTAAGAGGTGTAAGAAGAGGCTCTTATTGCTCCTCATTGGAAATTGAATATGAACCTTATCCTTCCTCATTTTTATCATCATGTTGCTATTTTGATTATGCATTTTTCTATGGTTCATTCTTAATATTAAAATGCACTATTTTTTTAGTCTTCACATGAGGTTGTTCATCGTTTTAAAATTCCCTAAGATCCCTAAAATAACATCCTTAAAATAGGACATTTTTAATGTTCCAAGATACCAAAGCTTATAACCTTTAATGTTCTCACCATAACCTATGAAAACACACTTGTTAACCCTAAAATAAATCTTAGAAAATTTCCCTTTTTGAACATAAACACATGCCTCACTACTGTTGTGTGGTTACACAACACGCCCCATTTTGCATTAGCAAAATAAGGTCCCAACTTTGCTGGCTTGTTCCCTTGCTTTTGTGCTCTAGGTGGTAGTGGTAAGAAGTCATATCGGTCAGTATGCATATGCCTAATATCAGGTATATTTGTGATCTTGAAATCTGAGCCAAATTTGAAAGTTTGAATCTATCCTCAAAAGCTTACCATGTGAAAGAGCTTGAAATTCTAGGCAGGTTTGCCTTTTATATCACCTGAAAATTCGTCCATATGAGAAAGTTATGATATGTCAAAGGTCTAGTCAAGAATGATTTTTGAGGTCATATTCCAAACAACGATCATCCTGATATTATAATATCACCCTACTTAGAAAACTACCATCTGCATATTGGTATGCGCACATCAAATTCCTATCAGAAGGTCATCTACCTGTCAAAACATCAGTCATATTACAGAGGGTCATCCTGATCTAATTTATCACACGATAAATCATGCGGTCCAAATATCTGGATGTCAATTTTAGGTGAGAGTGACCTTTACCCATCAACAACCTTATGTATTTCACAAGGATCATATCTCTCAATGTAACCCGATATTTCTCAATATCCTCCTGCCGCGAAATATCACCCTAAGCCATTATCCTGATGGTGTCATTCAAGTCCGATAAATAAAGAAACAATCACGACGATGATGTAATCATCATTTTTGCCCCTCAAGAGCATATTTCCTAAACATGATCCTGCTCACATAACATGACAGTGACGTCATAGTGCCATAACGCTGAACCAAGTTGATATCTGGATGACATCATCATGATATTTTGACACAGTGTCATTTTAGTCCAGGGGATCATCATCTTGAAACATCACCCGGCATTTCTACATCATCGGATCTTTCGATGTAGGTTTTCCCGCTTAGAGGCGGATGATCATATTACACCAAGGGGATCATCATATTTGAACATCACCTGATATCCAAATATCACTCTGCTGCAAAATATCACCCTGACGATGACGTCATCCAAACCTAATTGACAAAGAAACTAACATGATGATGACATCATCATCCTTTTGCCTCGCGGGGTATATTTTGAAAGAGCACTCCGATCTGCTAACATGACGATGATGTCATAATGACATAGCGATAAATGAGGTCTTCCATCTGCTGACATCATCCTGATCTTTCGAGGAGGATATTTTAAACATGACCCGATATTCTGAATATAACCCAATATTTTAAATATCAAACTGTTGCGAAACATCACTATATGCCAACATGATGGTGACGTCATCTGGATCCAACAAACAAAGGACATCACCTTGATGGTGACGTCAACCTGATTTTTTCCAGGGGGGTCATTTTAGTTGCGGGGGTCATTTTCAAACATCCCCTGATTTCCTAACATGACAATGATGTCATACTATTCAGAGGGTGATAGTCCCATTATCGGGGTCATATTTCAGATCCTCCTGATTTCTTAGCATGACCATGATGTCATCCTTCTCCATTTAAGCGAAGCTAGTTCATGATGATGACCTCATCCTTATATCTTGATCTTTGCATGACCATGATATATGTGCACCCGATATACAAAAGATGTAACCCGATATATACAAGGGGAATCATGACCCGATATACAAAGGGAAATGGCGGGAAAATTAAGCGATGGAGTTTTAAAGAGCTCGAATGAATGTTGCCAGTCAACGATGGTTGACCCAAGTATTTTAAGTGCTGTTTATGAGTTTGAGGCGTGGTTTTTACAGATTTGAAACCCGATTGCCTGTATTTACACATTTAGGGCCTGTCTAATAAAATGTTTAAATTCATGTTGTTTATCAAATGATGCTGGGCTTAATGCTTGTCTATTTGCTGCAAGAAATCTTGAAGCTGTTTGAAGCTGAACATAGCAGAAGTTACACGTAGAGGCAGCATGAACCAAAAACGAGGAGGATATTGTCAAATAAGTTGTTTGCCAGCTGGAGACCGAATCAAGTTAAAGATGCTGGAATATTCTGTGCCAGCTGTATAATTCCCAATCTGGCAAAGCATGTGCTTTTCATCTAGACCGTTGAATGTTTTGGGAGGATCCTGATCATTGGATCATTGTAACTATTTTCTGGCTTTTATTCTATAAAAGGGTCAGAGCTTGTCAAAAAAAAGGAGACACAGACTCCACAGAAGGAGGATATCTAGCAAAGTAAGGCCAATTTACTATAGAATTAGCAGGAGATCGAATTGCTAAGACTAATGGAGATTAAATTGTTGAAATGCCAAGGTTTTTTCTTCAGATCACTATAAATGTACCTGTTCTTGAGCATACTAAATGAAGATGAAGCTTCAGATTACATCTTGATTGTAAACCTTAAGTAATCTTCATGTTGATTTCTGGATATGTACTAGTGAATGCTGTGTTCAAATAGAAGCGCTTTCATTTCATTACATGTTGTCAACTTTTCCTTTGAAGATTTGCACTGGATCATGCAGATTTCTGGAATGTCCTAGTGAAGTATGATTCTAGTTTCCTTCTTTTCATTGCATGTATGGGAGCTTGTATGTGGATCAGTGATCTAAGTCAAGTGGTTTTGGGAATCTCATTCTTTAACTCTCTTCTTTATTTTAATTTCATAAATTCATCATCATAACTGCAAATCCTGATAAATAATAAGCAAAAATAGAGAAATATGCTGACATCCCATAGGTAACTGAAAATCCTTAGCATATTTGAGCTGAATGCATGTAGTATTGAAAATATCATGCAAAGAATCATAAATACTAGTAGAAATCATGTAAATATTAGCCTGTAGGCACATTAGTTGAGTAAATTCATAGTGCAGAGGTAGAATTGTTGGAGATTTATGCAGAACAGACATAAAGGATAGGATATTTGAAGAAATATTGATGAACTTTAAAGAAATTACTAAAGAACGTAAGGCCCCTGAATGATTAACAGCAACACACATCAACCAATGAGTAACGTCAGTAGATTATGAAGTAATCAACGGAGACTTGGGATCATGAATTCTTTGAGTTCATCGTATCTTTCAAGATGAGTAAAGATTGTTGTGTAACTTTTATTCTATGTTTGTTTATGACTAACATCATCATCAACATAAATTGGTGCTAGAAGGAGGGCCGAATGGGAAAAGACACGATTGCTTCAGTCATCATTCATCTTGTGCAGGCTCGTCGCTCCTAACGCAACATAAATTGGCGCTAGAAGGAGGGCTTGAAAAAAAGAATCAGTGGATTTTTCTATAAATATTTCATAAATATTTCATCATTTGAGTTGAATGTCTACAAATATCTCTTATCTAGGAGCTTTTGACTATATCTTTATAAATATCTAGCTCAAAGCTTTAAAGATTCATTGAACTTTCAGAGCTTTCAAAGTTTTATTCTGAGATATGATAGATCTCATTAAAATTTCAAAATCCTAAAAAAAAATTGAAAATAGAGTCTCATTTTGATGGATGCATATGAGGACAATTGTCAGATTAACATTCCTTTATTTCAAGAAACTTTGAATAGGCAGCTTTATCCTTAGAATTTATTTGACTTTGGTTTATCTACTTGTTGCAGGATACACCAGACTATAGAGCACAGTGAAATTAATTGTTTAACTTTCCTCATAAGGTTGGATCTATATTTGAAAGGAATAATATTCTTTATTGCAATGGTAGTAAGGGCAACCTTTAGATTTTTCACTTGACACTTACACTGATATGTTCAACAAACCCAAAGCTGTTAGGTGTGTCATTGTGAGGATCGCCTTGACTCAAGAAAAGTAGTACTAATGAAAATGATACCACAGACCTGATCAAGACTGCCTACACTAATATGAGTTACAACCTATATAAAACTTATATCCAACTTTTGAATTCTAACAATTTCTGCAGTGTTCTTAAGTAACAAGGTGCACCAATTTTGCCCAACCAAAACAAAAGCTTAACAATACAAAAAAACAAAAAACAACCACACAAAGCAAACTGTACAAACAACTAACTACCAAAGGGAAACAACAGAAAGCAAAACAAGAAAGAAAAGATCAAACTATACAAACAACTAACCTACAAAGCTATATACAAATTACTATTAGGCAAACAAAAACCAGAAAAAGACCCAAAGACACCTGTATTTGCATACTTCTTTTGATTGTGCAGGAGCATTAAGGTATGAGTTATGGTTCTCAACCTAGCAAATTTATCCTTATATTCTGAAAAATATTCTAATATTTTGAATTCACTGTACTCAACAAAATAACCTTTGATGATCAGCAACTGAGGAAGCTCATCATATTCATGATTGATCCATGTGCATGTCTTATCTTTAAAATTTCCATAATCAAAACAATAATCAACATCATTTACTGTGGAAAGGAGAAATACAACCTGATGTATCTCTGATTTTGTTGTTGGATATGCTGGTTTATTGATAGCTGATACTCCATTTGACTTGGCACTTTCATTGCTTAGCTCAGTATTTAGTCTCACTTCAAATTGAAGGATGTATGACTCTTGAAGTATTAATCCTTCATCTTTATCTAGCTTTGTCTCCTCATTCTGGATGTATGTCTAATTCTTGACTTTAGGCAGCACCTCAATGTTTTCTTTAATTTTCTGCACATCAGCATCTAAATGAGTATCTTCATAACCTGATATATAGAAATTTATCATTTCTAAATCATTTAATTGTAAAGGTGAAACAACTCTCAATTGATAGGAATACTCCCCTGTTTCATTTTCAAAATATTTCTGGAGTGACGCCTGATCATACACAACAACTCCAAAGTCTTCTACATCTTCAACTTTCAGAAATTGTTCATCAAATAACTCACATCTTCGATCTAGTAGAGTGTCTAGTTCCATTGACCTACAACATTCTTGCATTTGATCCTTCAATTTGGACAAGTTAGATAGTAAATCAGCATTTATTTTCTTTTCTACGACTCCCTGGGTTACTATCATAGGAACTTCATCAGCAGTAGTGCATTTAAATTCTTCCACCTATCTCCATTCCTTTTTACCATAAAATGACTCAAGGAAAGATGTTTCACTATCCTTATCAAAAGCAATAGGATCAGAATCAAAGACTTTATCCTGACAAGTGGTTTCTTCTCCACAATTTTCAAAAGATTCATACCTGCACTCTGCCTCACCCTTACCTACATTAGGAAGTAGAGAACTCCAGTTCTCACCATAAAATGACTCAAGGAAAGATGTTTCCTCTTCTCTACCTTCTAGAACCAATTCAGCTATTGTATTTTTTAAAGTCTTCTTCAACATGACCAAGCAAGCGTAACAATCCCTTTCTGAATGCTCTTCATCATGTAATCTGTACCAACTTTCAATCAAGACATCATCAGTGGATAAACCTAATATTTGACTACACTGTATATTTCTAGACAAGTATAATTCAAAATCTTTAAAGCGGTCCACTTCAGTGTCTAGACAATTAATAACTTCTAGTGCTGCATCTACTTGTTGCTCCAGAATTTCTTCATTTTCCTGCCAGGCTTCAGCCTTGAACACATCTATAAAGAATATTATTCCTTTCAAATATAGATCCAACCTTATGAGGAAAGTTAAACAATTAATTTCACTGTGCTCTACAGTCTGGTGTATCCTACAACAAGTAGATAAACCAAAGTCAAATAAATTCTGAGGATAAAGCTGCCTATTCAAAGTTTCCTGAAATAAAGGAATGTTAATCTGACAATTGTCCTTATATGCATCCATCAAAATGAGACTCTATTTTCATATTTTTTTTTTAGGATTTTGAAATTTTAATGAGATCTATCATATCTCAGAATAAAACTTTGAAAGCTCTGAAAATTTAATGAATCTTTAAAGCTTTGAGCTAGATCTTTGTAAAGATACAATCAAAACCTCCCAGATAAGAGATATTTGTAGACATTCAACTCAAATGATGAAATATTTATGAAATATTTGTAGAAAAATCTACTAATTCTTTGTTCAGGCCCTCCTTCTAGCGCCAATTTATGTTGCGTTAGGAGCGAGGGCCTAAACAAAGAATCAGTGGATTTTTCTGCAAATATTTCATAAATATTTCATCATTTGAGTTGAATGTCTGCAAATATCTCTTATTTGGGAGGTTTTGACTGTATCTTTACAAAGATCTAGCTCAAAGCTTTAAAGATTCGTTGAATTTTCAGAGCTTTCAAAGTTTTATTCTGAGATATGATAGATCTCATTAAAATTTCAAAATCCTAAAAAAAAAACTTGAAAATAGAGTCTCATTTTGATGGATGCATATGAGGACAATTGTCAGATTAACATTCCTTTATTTTAGGAAACTTTGAATAGGCAGCTTTATCCTCAAAATTTATTTGACTTTGGTTTATCTACTTGTTGCAGGATACACCAGACTGTAGAGCACAATGAAATTAATTGTTTAACTTTCCTCATAAGGTTGGATCTATATTTGAAAGGAATAATATTCTTTATAGATGTGTTCAGGGCTAAAGCCTGGTAGGAAAATGAAGAAATTCTAGAGCAACAAGCAGATGCAACACCAAAAGTTATTAATTGTCCAGACACTGAAGTGGACCACTTTAAAGATTTTGAATTATACTTGTCTAGAAATATATAGTGTAGTCAAATATTAGGTTTATCCACTAATGATGTCTTGATTGAAAGTTGGTGCAGATTACATGACGAAGAGCATTCAGAAAGGGATTGTTACGCTTGCTTGGTCATGTTGAAGAAGACTTTAAAAAATACAATAGCTGAATTGGTTCTAGAAGGTAAAGAAGAGGAAACATCTTTCCTTGAGTCATTTTATGGTGAGAACTGGAGTTCTCTACTTCCTAATGTAGGTAAGGGTGAGGCAGAGTGCAGGTATGAATCTTTTGAAAATTGTGGAGAAGAAACCACTTGTCAGGATAAAGTCTTTGATTCTGATCCTATTGCTTTTGATAAGGATAGTGAAACATCTTTCCTTGAGTCATTTTATGGTAAAAAGGAATGGAGAGAGGTGGAAGAATTTAAATGCACTACTGCTGATGAAGTTCCTATGATAGTAACCCAGGGAGTTGTAGAAAAGAGAATAAATGTTGATTTACTATCTAACTTGTCCAAATTGAAGGATCAAATGCAAGAATGTTGCAGGTCAATGGAACCAGACACTCTACTAGATCGAAGATGTGAGTTATTTGATGAACAATTCCTAAAAGTTGAAGATGCAAAAGACTTTGGAGTTGTTGTGTATGATCAGATGTCACTCCAGAAATATTTTGAAAATGAAACAGGGGAGTATTCCTATCAATTGAGATTTGTTTCACCTTTACAGTTAAATGATTTAGAAATGATAAATTTTCATATATTAGGTTATGAAGATACTCATTTAGATGTTGATGTGCAGAAAATTAAAGAAAACATTGAGGTGCTGCCTAAAGTCAAGAATCAGGCATACATCCAGAATGAGGAGACAAAGCTGGATAAAGATGAAGGATTAATACTTCAAGAGTCATACATTCTTCAATTTGAAGTGAGACTAAATACTGAGCTAAGCAATGAAAGTGCTAAGTCAAATGGAGGATCAGCTATCAATAAACCAGCATGTCCAACAACAAAATCAGAGATACATCAGGTTGTATTTCTCCTTTCCACAGTAAATGATGTTGATTATTGTTTTGATTATGGAAATTTTAAAGATAAGACATGCACATGGATCAATCATGAATATGATGAGCTTCCTAAGTTGCTGATCATCAAAGGTTATTCTGTTGAGTACAGTGAATTCAAAATATTAGAATATTTTTTAGAATATAAGGATAAATTTGCTAGGTTGAGAACCATAACTCATACCTTAATGCTCCTGCACAATCAAAAGAAGTATGCAAATACAGGTGTCTTTGGGTCTTTTTCTGGTTTTTGTTTGCCTAATAGTAATTTGTATATAGCTTTGTAGGTTAGTTGTTTGTATAGTTTGATCTTTTCTTTCTTGTTTTGCTTTCTGTTGTTTCCCTTTGGTAGTTAGTTGTTTGTACAGTTTGCTTTGTGTGGTTGTTTTTTTTTGTTTTTTTGCATTGTTGAGCTTTTGTTTTGGTTGGGCAAAATTTGTGCACCTTGTTACTTAAGAACACTGCAGAAATTGTTAGAATTCAAAAGTTGGATATAAGTTTTATATAGGTTGTAACTCATATCAGTGTAGGCAGTCTTGATCAGGTCTATGGTATAATTTTCATCAGTACTACTTTTCTTGAGTAAGGCGATTCTCACAATGACACACCTAACAGCCTTGGGTTTGTTGAACATATCAGTGTAAGTGTTAAGTGAAAAATCTAAAGGTTGCCCTTGCTACCATTGCGATTCTCAACTTAATTTCAACAAGTGACCATTCCTTGTATCATGAGGCTACAACTATTATATCTTATGAAATCTCATTCAAAATATAAAATAAATAAAATAAAATGGATTTTCTGAAAATCCAAATTAAGTCATCTAAGTAACTCTACCGGAGCTATGGATGCTTGCTGGCAGTGGGGCTCTACTTAGGGGAATTGCAACGATAACTTTACCGGGGCTATAGACGCCTGCTAGCAGCAAGGCTCTATCTGGTTGGATATGAGGGATGAACCAAACTATGTAGCTTAACACTAGTCACTGATTTATTCAACTCACTTTCAAGATGAGTATATGAATCACATGCACATAATTGATCCCTTATCAATTCATTGTTATATTGATGAACATGATACTAGTTAGAAAGGATTAGGATGCTCATGCTTAATAGGAGTTGGAAATTTATGTTTTAACTTATCCTCACCTTTTGAATTATTTGAATTTTGTTGTTTTCTTTGGTGGCAAGTTGTTGTGTGGTTACACAACACGCCCCATTTTGCATTAGCAAAATAGGGACCCAACTTTGCTGGCTTGTTCCCTTCCTTTTGTGCTCTAGGTGGTAGTGGTAAAAAGTCATATCAGTAAGTATGCACATGCCTAATATCAGGTATATTTATGATCTTGAAATCTGAGCCAAATTTGAAAGTTTGAATCTGTCCTCAAAATCTTACCATGTGAAAGAGCTTGAAATTCTAGGCAGGTTTGCCTTTTATATCACTTAAAAATTCATCCATATGAGAAAGTTATGATATGTCAAAGGTCTAGTCAAGCATGATTTTTGAGGTCATATTCCAAACAACGATCATCCTGATATTATAATATCGCCTTGCTTAGAAAACTACCATCTGCATATTGGTATGCGCACGTCAAATTCCTATCAGAAGGTCATCTACCTATCAAAACATCATTCATATTACAGAGGGTCATCCTAATCTAATTTATCACCTGATAAATCATGCGGTCCAAATATCTAGACGTCAATTTTAGGTGATAGTGACCTTTACTCGTCAACAGCCTTATGTATTTCGCGAGGATCATATCTCTCAATGCAACCCGATATTTCTTAATATCCACCTGCCGTGAAATATCACCCTAAGCCATTATCTTGATGATGTCATTCAAGTCCGATAAACAAAGAAACAATCATGACGATGACATAATCATCATTTTTGCCCCTTGGGAGCATATTTCCTAAACATGATCCTATTCACATAACATGACGGTGACGTCATAGTGCCATAACACTGAACCAAGTTGATATCCGGATGATGTCATCATGATATTTCGACACTGGGTCATTTTAGTCTAGGGGATCATCATCTTGAAACATCGCTTGACATTTCTACATCATCAAATCTTTCGATGTAGGTTTTCCCGCTTAGAGGCAAATGATCATATTACACCAAGGGGATCATCATATTTGAACATCACCTGATATCCAAATATCACCCTGCCGCAAAATATCACCCTGACGATGATGTCATCCAAACCCAATTGACAAAGAAACTAACATGATGATGACATCATCATCCTTTTGCCTTGTGGGGTATATTTCGAAAGATCACTCCGATCTGCTAACATGACGATGACATCATAATGACATAGTGATAAATGAGGTCTTCCATCTGCTGACATCATCCCGATCTTCTGAGGAGGAGGATATTTTAAACATGACTCGATATTCTGAATATAACCTGATATTTCAAATATCACCCTGTTACGAAACATCACTATATGCCGACATGATGGTGACATCACCCGGATCTAACAAACAAAGGACATCACCCTGATGGTGACGTCATCCTAATTTTTTCCAGGGGGTCATTTTAGTTGCGGGGGTCATTTTCAAACATCCCCTGATTTCCTAACATGATGATGACATCATACTATTCAGAGGGTAATAGTCCCATTATCGGGGTCATATTTCAGATCCTCCTGATTTCTTAGCATGACCATGATGTCATCCTTCTCCATTTAAGCGAAGCTAGTTCATGATGATGACCTCATCCTTATATCTTGATCTTTGCATGATCATGATATAGGTGCACCTGATATACAAAAGATGTAACCCAATATATACAAGGGGAATCATGACCTGATATACAAAAGGAAATGGCAGGAAAATTAAGTGATGGAGTTTTAAAGAGCTTGAATGCATGTTTCCAGTCAACGATGGTTGACCCGAGTGTTTTAAGAGTTGTTTATGCGTTTGAGGCGTGGTTTTTACGGATTTGAAACTTGATTACCTGTATTTGCACATTTAGGGCCTGTCTAATAAAATGTTTAAATTCCTGTTGTTTATCAAATGATGCTGGGCTTAATGCTTGTCTGTTTGCTATAGGAAATCTTGAAGCTGTTTTAAGCTGAACATAGCAGAAGTTGTATGCAGAGGCAGCATGAACCAGAAACGAGGAGGATATTGTCAAATAAGTTGTTTGCCAGCTAGAGACCGAATCAAGTTAAAGATGCTGGAATATTCTGTGCTAGCTGTATAATTGCCAGTCTGGCAAAGCATGTGCTTTTCATCTGGACCGTTGAATCTTTTGGGAGGATCCTGATCATTGGATCATTGTAACTATTTTCTGGCTTTTATTCTATAAAAGGGTCAGAGCTTATCAAAAAAAGGGGACACAGACTCCATAGAAGGAGGATATCTCGCAAAGTAAGGCCAATTTACTGTAGAATTAGCAAGAGATCGAATTGCTGAGACTAATGGAGATTAAATTATTTAAATGTCAAGGTTTTTTCTTCAGATCACTGTAAATGTACCTATTCTTGAGCATATTGAATGAAGATGAAGCTTCAAATTACATCTTGATTGTAAACCTTAAGTAATCTTCATGTTGATTTCTGGATATGTACTGGTGAATGTTGTGTTCAAATAGAAGCGCTTTCATTTCATTACATGTTGTTGTCAACTTTTCCTTTGAAGATTTGCACTGGATCATGCAGATTTGTGGAATGTCCTGGTGAAGTATGATTCTAGTTTCCTTATTTTCATTGCATGTATGGGAGCTTGTATGTGGATCGGTGATCTAAGTCAAGTGGTTTTGGGAATCTCATTCTTTAACTCTCTTCTTAATTTTAATTTCATAAATTCATCATCATAACTACAAATCCTGATAAATAATAAGCAGAAACAAAGAAATATGCTGACATCCTGTAGGTAACTGAAAATCCTTAGCATATTTGAGCTGAATGCATGTAGTATTGAAAATATCATGCAAAGAATCATAAATACTAGTAGAAATCATTTAAATATCAGCCTGTAGGCACATTATTTGAGTAGATTCATAGTGGAGAGGTAGAATTGTTGGAGATTTATGCAGAACAGACAAAGGATAGGATATTTGAAGAAATATTGATGAACTTTAAAGAAATTACTGAAGAACGTAAGGCCCCTGAATGATTAACAGCAACACACATCAACCACTGAGTAACGTCAGTAGATTATAAACTAATCAATAAAGACTTGGGATCATGAATTCTTTGAGTTCATCGTATCTTTCAAGATGAGTAAAGGTTGTTGTGTAACTTTTATTCTATGTTTGTTTATGACTAACATCATGACCAACAACTACCAAAATCTTTGAAATGACAAACTAATGGTCTTCTACTTGTCCATGTTGGTGTGAACATATCATTCACACATGTTAAGTTGACTTAGTGAGTCTTCTAGATGTCTAGGTGTTTCTAGTTGTGTGTTGGGTTGTTGATAGTTGGAGTGAGTTGTCTTATCCTCCACATGTGCAATTAGTTATCATCCTCTAATTGGCACATGTTGTTGGAATATCTCCACCTTTCACTCCACCCTTCTAGCTCTCACCTTGCCTTTATAAGCAAGGCTCTCTCATTGTATTTCATACAATACAGCATATGACAGTCTAATACAGTTACTCCATTGTTTTAGCATCTTCTCTTGTCATCTTTGTGTGGAAGGTTGTCTTGATTGTAGGTGATCCTGGCTTGCTGAGTCACATTGACTCTTATAATCCATACCTCATAGGGTGTTTTGTCAACTAGAGACAAAGTGGGAGACTTGTTTAAAGGGTAACAAGCAATGTATATAGCTTCATCTCAAAAATTATGTTCAATATTAGCACCACTTAACATTCTCCTAACTTTGTCCATCGAAGTCCTATTCATCTATTCTCCCACTCCATTTTTCTATAGTGTATATGGAGATAATTTTTGTCTAACAATCCCTACATGCTTGAAATAATCATCAAAATCACTAGAGAAAAATTCACCACCATTATGTGTTCTCAAAAACTTTACTTTCATATTTGTTTGTTTCTTAACAAGTGCTTTAAATCTTTAAACATAGAAAATATAGTAGGATTATGCTTCAAAAAGTAAACCCATATAAATCTAGATAAGTCATCAATAAATGAAACATAGTAGTGAGATTTTATAATGGAAGGAACATTCACATGACTAAATACATTACTTAAATAACCTCCAAATTTTGTTTAGCTCTAGTGATACCAAATTTAAAAGAAACTCTATGTTGCTTGACATACACACACTGTTCACATAAATTAAATTCATTAGAATAACTAGACAAATCATCAAGCATTTTTTTATTAATGAGGATTTTAAGACCCTTCTAACTAATGTGGCTACCAACTTTATCAAGAGGCCACATAGCTAGCAAGATGGATAAATAGAATTAGAGGTTGGAGGTCTAATGGTTATATCTTCTCAATATTATCATAGAAAATAAAACTTATAGGGCTTTTTTACATCTACACAAGAGAAACTTTCTAATTTTCTAGATCATTCAAGGCATAGGAAAAGAGCATATAGTTACTCCTAGAGAAAACTTAGACTCTCTAAAGCTTTGAATGCCAAATGAATAGCTAGAAGTCTTATTTATAGTTGCTAACATGACCTAGAATTTTAGTAAAACCAAATCTGACTCCTACTACTAGGTAAACTAGTTTTAAGTAAAAGAGGAATATCACACCAAATGGCTAATAGTGTTAGTCTTTTACTTTTATAAAAGTTGACAAGTGGGTCCACCATGCTTCTAACAATATTGTATCATAGATGATTGAACTAGATGGGTCTACAGGTTGAGTATGTTGTAGCTCTCATAATGTTTTTGCCTCATCAAAAAGGTTGTCTTTCATTATTGGTTTCCATAAAGCTCTAATTTGAAAATGGTATTGCAGATTCCAATATGTCTCAACATTGTTCCTTTGAAGATCAATTGAAAATAAAGATTCCCAACTTAACTTTAAGTGAATAATTGTGCCTATGACCATTTCATTAGAAAATTCATAATGAATATTGATCATAGGGGGTACTATGGCTTTAACTAAATCTTGGAGGTGTTTGTTACTATTGGCATCGACATGTATGGTCCATTCAAAGTTAGGCCTTCTAACCAAATCAAGCATTCGAAGATAAGAAAGATCAGTCATTATTCTTAGAATATAGAATTCTCATTTGTTGTTCCCATAGTAAATAGGAGGTGTAATGCTCTCAACTAATTCAAGATCTCTAGAAGCCTATTGAGAAAAGGTGGTGTATTAGGGATTAATACCCATTTTAAGTATCTGAGACTGCATAGGCTTTTTTATAGAATTAAAATTTAAATTGATCATCTTGAAATAGTTGAAGCTAGGAAGAGGATTTGAAGAGCTAGGCCTTTGCATATTTGTAGATGGAAGTTCTCTGCTAATCCAATTAACAATAATATTGTTCTTAAAAGGAACATGTTGAGTAGTATAATTGAACTTATTAAAATACTCTTGCCATCTGATGTACTTTCTGCTTCCATTTTTATTCCATGTCCTTGTCTTTGAATGCCAAAAATATGGTACAATCTATTTTGATAATGAATTTTTTCAAATGCACTAGATGAAGCATGCAAACTTCTCCAAACACTTTTTTACCCCATAGATTTCTTTTTTAGAGAAACACCATTTCTGCACATCTTCTGCAAACACCCTACTTGCATATTTTGCAACAAACTCTTGGTTATCCTTGATGAAACATAAAACTGATGAGGGGGTAAATCCTAGAACAGACAACAACACAAATTTCTCATAGAAAATATGAATGTTATTTTATTGAACTGAAAACAAATTACATTACAGAAATTGGGTTGATGAAATCTTCAACAGGCTGCAATACATTATAGCTTCTTTCTGGAACCTCCTGCCTTTTGTAGCTTCAAATATGCTAGAGTTTTCTATTTTCCCTCCTTTTCACGACTCACCACTTTCTCTCCTTTCTCTGCTACCATAATATTCCCATAAAATGGTCACAAATAGCCTTTTTGGCACCTTCCAGCCAAAATTTCAAAATTTGTAACTCCCTTCAAAAATAGCCCAACTTTTAGGAGCCATAACTTTTGATCTAGTGTTTGATTAACAAACTATTTTATGTGTTAGAAATCTCGTGAAGAGATCTACACTCCTAGAATCCACTCTACCGATTCTACCCATTTTCAAGGTTGTACGAAGCCTCTAAGTGCCTCATATTTGACTTTGAAATTTTTTCAAGGGTTTTTAAAGAAATGAGAACTTTAATATCTTTGAACCTACAAATGATCTTTGGCCAATTCCTTCACCAAAAGTTTTAATTATTCAATTTTGAAGCTTTGAGTAAGTTGTTTTTCCATATGTGCTTAAATGCAAACTTTCTAAAAATAGTAGTTTGCTATTTTTAGCATGTTGGAAATTCTGAAGGTTTGGAATCATTATTCAAGAAAATGGGTATCTGAAAATACAAAAATTGAAAAGAATGTAAAACAAAATCATCATTTTTTGGGTGATGCAAGATTTCCCTTACACCCCTGGATGCTTGTGCATCAGACACCTAGGGTAAATTGAGAAATGACCTTTTCACATCTCAGGTGTTTGAGGAAAACCTAAATGATCAACCTCTACCTTAGACAACTAGGAAGAATCTTTGATAGGCCTTCCTTTCTGCTTAACTAGATATTCTTTATATTGTCTATTGTTGGTACTTCTTCCCACATGGCTATCTATGATTTCTTCTATCTCTTCCTCTAAAGTAAGTGTCGGGATACTCCAATGTTCTTTTGTTTGTCCATCCTCTGTGCCACCTTATGATATTTTGTTAAATCATAAATGTTGAATAGAGGGGAAATGTTGATTCCACTCAACAAATCTGCCTGGTCCAAATTTCTTAATCTTCAACTTATTATATGTTCCCATTGGGAACCTTTCTTTCCTTAGGTGAACCATGATTTCATCACCAACCTTGAATTCCTTAAACTTTCACTTATGATTTGCCTTATCCTTGTAGTGAGAATTTATTTTATGAATGTACTATCATACCTCTTTATGCAAGCTCTTCAGGTGCTCTACAAAGTATTCATCCTTGACACTACTCTTCTCTCCTCTGACTATCTTTCTCATCTTAGAAGCATTTCTTAGACTACTCGCATATATAATTTAGAATGGGGATTTACCAATACTCCTGTTGATAGAATTGTTATATGCAAACTCTGTCTGTGGTAATATCGAATCCCATCCCTTGGGCTTATCTCCTACTAAGCATCTCAATAGGTTTCCCAAACTTTGATTCACTACCTTTGTCTGTCCATCAGTCTATGGATGATGTTTAGAGCTAAACTTCAACTCAGTCTTCAACTTCCTCCATAAGGTCCTCCAGAAATATCCAACAAACTTGGTATCCTAATCTAAAACTATGCTCTTTAGAAGACCGTTTAGTCTAACCACCTCCTTGAAAAATAATTTAGCAACATGAACAACATCAGTAGTCTTCTGACATGGAATGAAATGTGCCATCTTTGAAAATCTATCAACCACCAAAATATTGAGTCATGCTCTCTCTGTGTTCTTGGCAATCCAAGAAAAAATTCCATGCTAATATCCTCCCAAGGTTTCTCTAGTATAGGTAGTGGATGATACAAGCTGGTATGCTGACTAACTCCCTTGTCCATCTGGCATACTCTACAACTTTGCATGAACTTCTTCACATCCTTGTGTAACTGTGGGCAATAATAGTTCTCACTAACAAGAACAATGGTCTTATCTTGACCAAAATACCTTCCTAACCCTCCACTATGCTTTTCCTTGATTAGGTTCTCTCTCATAGAGCTCCTCAAAATGCACAACTAACTTTGTCTAAATAACATTCCATGTTGGATTATGTAATCTAACTATCTCATCCTATCCACAGTAATAGGCTCCAAATAAGCTTTCCATGCCTCTACAAAATCTGGATCTTCAAGGTACAAATTCTTGAGTTCATTGAACCCAAAAACCTCTATCTTCATCTCTATTAACAAATTTTACCTTCTACTTAAGGCATCTATAACTCTATGTTACCTTCCACTCCTGTGCTTCAAAACAAAAGTATAACTCTGCAAAAACTCAACCCATTTTAAGTGTCTCTAATTTAACTTTCCTTGACTATTAAGTTATTGCAAATCCTAATGATCAGTATATAAAATAAACTCTTTCAACAACAAATAATGTCTTTGTTTCTTCAAATCTTGAACTATAGCATAAAACTCATGATCATAAACATAACACTTTTTCTTGGCATCATTAAGCTTCTCACTAAAATAGGAAATGGGCTTACCTTCTTGACTCAAAACAACTCATATAGCACTACCACTAGCATCACAATCTACTTGAAATACCTTATTGAAATATGGAAGTTCCAAAATAGGTTTCTCTATGACTTTCTGCTTTAATGAATCAAAAATCCTAGCTTCTCTTGTAGTCCATTTAAACTCTTTTCTATCCCCTCTCATTGTCTCAATTAGGGGTGCACAAATGATACTAAAATTCCTAATAAATTTTCTATAAAAACTTGCCAAACCATGAAAATATTGTACCTCTATAATACTCCTTGGGGTAGGTCATTCAATGATAGCCCTCACTTTCTTTGGAGCCATTCTAAGACCCTCACATGAGACAACAAATCATAGATACACCAACGCCTTCACAAAACTACATTTCTTCAGATTAATCAGAAACTTCTCTTCTCTCAACTTCTCAAAAAATCTTCAAACATGCATCAAGTGCTCCTCTAAAGTATTACTAAAAATCAAAATATTATCTAAATAAACAATGAAAAATTTACCCAAAAACTCTTTAATTACCTTGTTCATGACCTGTATGAATGTGCTCAGTGTATTGGTTAACCCAAATGGCATGAATAACCATTCGTATAGGCCCTCCTT
The DNA here is from genome assembly GCA_027924645.1 of Cunninghamia lanceolata. Taxonomy (NCBI): domain Eukaryota; kingdom Viridiplantae; phylum Streptophyta; class Pinopsida; order Cupressales; family Cupressaceae; genus Cunninghamia; species Cunninghamia lanceolata. The sequence goes on along the minus strand of BSBN01001322.1, from coordinate 3,065,259 downwards.
AGTCTTGAAGGCTATCTTCCATTCATCTCCTTCTCTAATTCAGATCTAGTGATATCCACTCTTCAGATCAATCTTTGTAAAGTACTTGGATCCACTTAGACAATCCGCTATGTCATCCATTCTGGGCAATGGAAATTTATACTTGATGATGATTCTGTTGATGGTTCGGGAATTTGTACACATCCTCCATTCTCCATCCTTTTTTGGTGCTAGTAATGCAGGTATTGCACATGGACTTAGGCTCTCCCTTATCAGTCCTTTCTTTAACAACTTGTGAACTTTTCTATTCAACTCTTTGTTCTCTGCAGGATTCATTCTATGGGCTGCCTTATTTGGAAAACTAGCTCTAGATATCAAATCCATTTGGTGGCTTATCTTCCTCACCAGTGGTAAACCTTCTAGTACATTATCAGAGACAATGTCCTAAAATTCTTCCAATATATCTAAGACTTCTTCTAGTACATCTTCATATTTCTCCTCATTGATCTTAGGAATCAACGTAAAGCACTGACGCTCATGCTTCATACCTTCCAAAAATTTCCTACCACCTGTACCAAGAAAATTATGACAGTACTACATACCTTTTCTTCTACCTCCTTTAAGGGATTCAACTTATGAAGAACTCCATCCTTTGTTAGGGAATAGGTGTTTGCATGGCAATCATGGACAACACACCTATCATACGGCCATGGCCTTCCTAATAGCATATGACATGCATCCATCAGTATGATGTCACACAACACCTCGTCATGATAGTCTCCAATCTTAAACTTGACTAAACACTACTCATTGACCAAAGTTTTATGGTCCTTTTGCAACCATGTAATCCGATATGGATGTGGACGCCTTCTCCTTTTCAACTTCAACTTGTTAACTATCTCCTTTGAGACAAGATTATCAGTGCTTCCACTGTTAATAATAATATCACAACATTTACTTTCATGCTTACACCTTGTGTGGAATAAATTATTCCTTTGATTGGGTTCTTTCTCCTCATTTAACAAGGTTTTTTTGACAACTAGGGTTTCTCCCCTTTCAACATCTTCAAATTTCTCAGACTAAGTATCTTCATCTACATGTACAACTCGTGCATTACCTTCAAGTATTCTATTTGTCCTTCCTTGATGTTGTGGACACTCGTAGGCTTGATGTCCTTCATCTCCACATTGGAAATAGGCTCCTCTAAAGCCTCCTCTTCTAGGTCCTTGTCCAAGTCTTCCTCTTCCTCTTCTTCTTTTCTCACCATTATTTTGGTCACAAGGGAGGTAGGTATTATCTCCTTGCTAATTTTGACTAGTGCATGCTTCTTCACTTTTTTTTTATCTTCATTTCAGCCTCCATAGAATCTTCCACTAGTCCTCAAATGAAAACTTCCATAGAGCTAGAGCCTACTCAAAATTCATTGCTACTCAAAAGTTTGCTAGAGCCTTCCAATTTTTAATTCTCCATTTCTAAGTAGGAAGGGGAAGTAGTAATGAAAAACATTTCACCCTCTGCCTTGCCAAATTTTCATGGCCTAATCATTGAACATCCTAATACCTTCTTGTTTGAATTTGATGTGCTTTGTAGCGGTAGAGGTGGAATTAGAAGAATATTATCCACACTATTGGAGGACTAAGATTGATTGTAAAGTTATGAAGTTAGCCAACATCATAGAAGAAAAGGGAACACCAAATTTCAAACCAATGGAAGATGAGGAGGGACAAGGATTCTATGTGGTATAATGATGAGCATGGCCATCAAAACAAGGTATACCTCAAGATCCCTTATCCATCAATTTTACATTTGGTAATGTATATGCAAATCCTAGAAATTGGTATAATGCTCCATCTAATTACATGCCACCTCAATCTTGGGCTAACTCAATGCCACCCTAAAACTAGATGGACCAACAAGAACAATATCGACAACACGTATACCAACCACATGCCCATAACTAGCATTGGAAGACACAAGCTACTCCATGGTCACATCCATGGAGGTGAAACTAGCAATGGTTTCCTCCAAACACTAGTTTGTAACAATCCTTACCTCACAAACAACCACCAAAATTAATGCCAAATACTGCTACACCTAATCCACTTAGAGCTACTCAATTATCTACTCAACCTGCACCTAACCCAAATAATAAGTCAACTCACCCAACATAAAACATGGAAGTACTACAATACCCAACCTATGCAATTAAGGTGAGTGATGTTCAACTTCATTTGGGAAAGACACTTAACACACCTACCACACTAGTAGAATTTTGGCAAATAAATGACTACGTGACTAAAACTTTTAGTCACAACAACTAAAAATGAATAAATTCTACTAATGTTTTGCAACTGAGCTATAAATGAGTAAATAAATGACTAATTTGATCATTACTAAAAAATTATTTAGTCACACAACTAAAAATGACTAAATAGTTAGTCATTTATTTAGTCACAATCCATTTGAATAAATCATTTAAGGAATCAAAAATCAATAGCTAGCCAAAATACTCTAAAACTTTCATCCAAATCTTATTTTCAGGCGTAGCCCACCAAAATGGAGTTTTCATTTTAATAAACATACTCTAAAACCTTAGTTGAAACCTTATTTTTAGGCGTAGCTGCCAAAATGGAGAAGTGTTTCAGTAAATAATGACAAAGAATGGTAAGGAGATGTGCGTGACAGGAGGCATAGGATTCATCGTTACTTATCTCATTCCTGCTATGCTCAACAAGGGTTACATTGTTCGTGCTACTGTTTGTAATCCAGATATTTAATTGACATATATTTGCATAATTTCAAATTCCTTCAGATGCTTTTGAAGTATCAATGTATCCTATATAGGGTTTAGAATGATTTATTTTAATTTAAAAAATAAATAAATGATGCATTTGCCTGTGATTAGATAATGTGGAGATCTCCTGAATCTGCCCCAGCTCACTATCCTCTTTGGCACTATATTCATTACTCCAGGTGCTAGGGTTTTGCATGTGACATCTTTAATATCTTCATGACAATGGCTTTTAAATAGATCTTAGTCTTTGCTTTAATCTTTATCATGGTAACCTAATAAATCTAGAGCATTTTTTCTTTAAGAGTCAATCCTGGTGTTGGAAATTGATGATGAAGTTCCTGGATAAATATTCCAGGGTAGTTATTATCTATTTCAACAAATCTTCTAAAGCATAGTCACCTAGAAACTTCAATTCTACCCCTATACCTCTACCTACAGCTCTGGACTCTTATATTTAAATGGGATATAACTTGTACCATTTTTCATATATTCCTATATCCTATTTTAAAATGACACCCCTGTCTCCATATGCCATATTTCCATATGACTGGCTATAATATTTGAATAAATAACTAAACTGTCATGTGTTACTGATAAAACCAGTGGCCATTTATAATGTCAAACTCAAACAAATAGAGAAATACTCTTTCTTTCTGGTTCTTCAAGCTCAAAAAGAATACTCCATTTTAACCTGCCCTTATTTTTGCAAAACTGGGCATTTTAAAATCCATCTTGAACTCCAACAAAGCTTGATGTCAACTTATGCAAGTTCAAAGAAGATGAAGAATATTGATGAAATATGTCAAAAGAATCAATCTTTCCATTGATATAACATACTAATAATGCTAAGCCAATATATTAAGTCTTATAGGAATTCTTTTTCTCCTTTTTCAAAAAATTGAGAAACATTTTACTAGATAATTCAACTTAGTGAAGGATATATACATCTGAAATAAAGTTTTAGAGGATGCCTATAGTTGATTTCCTTTCAATAATAAGGAAAGTGCTGATTGGATTTTAATTTTTTTTACAGGTATACGCTGAGAAATGTGCAGTTGATTAGGATGCATTTTTCAAGGACTATGCAGAGGCTCATGCAAAACTTAGTAACCTTGGTGCCAAGTTTGATCCTCCTGATGTAAAGTAACTCAACTCCTAAACACTCTCTGCCTGTCATATTCATTTTTCATTTTTCTGTTGTTTCATGATGTTCATGTGATAAGCTTAATTTTATGAGAATATTTATTTGGGGGATCAGAAATGATAAATTCACATATCATGGTATTAGTTAAGGTTTGAAAATATTATTTTAAAACTTGTCTTAAAAAGTCTCTTATGCATGATGCTGAAAGAAACGGAACCTCCAAAACAATCAGGAAAAAAGAGTTTTGCTATGGTATTTTGATATTTTATATATCATAATTCACATGAGCTTTACGTGTTTTGAGAAAATTCCTGTCTATGGTCATTTTTTTAGTTGACATCTTATACATTACAATTTTGCAACTAAGTCAACACTTCAGCTACTCTGGGTGTAGGTAGATCGGTAAAGCTGGGTTTAGTATGCATATATGTTCATATATAATAGGGAGGGGATACATCTCCAAGCTCATGAGGGCTATTACAAGCAAATGCCATGACAAGCAAATTGCTATGGATTGTGATGGCATTCCATCACCATGAGACAAGGTAGTGAACTATTCAAAAAAATGCCTCAAATAAATGTGGTCTCAATGTGTTTGTCATAGCATTCCATCACCATGAGACCACATTTCTTTGAGGCATTTTTTCAAACAGCTCACTGCCTTGTCTATGCTCCTCCCATGTTGTCATTAGAATATGCATGCTCCTACCATTATTATTTGTTCAACACTTGTCTTGAATGTCCCTTTTAGCTAGTACTACCCTTCTACAAGGATGTATTTTGTGACAATACTATGATAGCCTTTGTGACTATTCTCAACACTATCTTCTTTAGGATGAAATTGCCCTCTCAATCAATAATGAAACTATATTTTTTGAAGAAAATTTTCACCTTCTAGTGTGCCTTTCTTATCATTGTGATCTCTCCTTTGGTGCTACTATCACTTAAAGATTACTATCCTCTATATCATGAAACTTCTAACAGTGCATTGTCATTATGGTTCAATCATGCATTCTACTCTTTAAAATTTCCCTATTGTCATGAATTATTCTTACCCTGGGTCATAAGCACTTCCATCAACATTGTTCTTCATGAAGACTCTAACAATGCCTTGGAATTGTCATCTATTGAGTTTTGAATTTATTCTTTTATGACTGTCTTGTGGACTGTGATTAAACCCCTTGTCATTGTCATATAAATGGCTACTATCACTTGTGATTATCCCAGTCCATCTTATTTAACTCTATCCTTGTTCATCATGAATTGTCTACTAACAACTCACTATCTTGTGTGTCTTTAAAGTCATTCACACTTAGCTCATAGTGAGGCATTTTGTTTAGTGCTCATTTTCATATCCTAATGGAGGCATGATCTTTGATAAGACCTATAGGTGTGATTATATAAATGCACCATAAGGACTATCCTCCAAGTCCATACTGTGTATTTGGTTGAATATTATCTTATGAACTATCCTCTTTACCATTTGACTATATTCTTAAGGACTGTCCCACTTCATGTAAACCTCTCTTTCCCATGATCAACACCTTGAAATTGGCTGTGGTAGCTTCTTGAGATATTTTCCATGTACTCTTTAATACACTTGTAGGTTGTCCTCTTTTGAAACTTTGTGGGATGGAAATATTTATTAGTTTACCATACTGCTTTGAAGACAATGAACCCTTGACAAGATTTATGATGTTTTAAAAGCCCTCTTGACTACTCAGTTACTTGTCTTTATGTATCTTTTAAAGTTCGTCATACTACCCTATCACTGTTATTATTAATTCAATGCCCCCTTCATGGTTAGGCCATGGACTATCATTGTTTATTTGAATAGTCATGACTATGATCTCCTTTTGGGAATCTATAGGAGAGTGTCATGCCTTACTTTGAAGTCCATTTCCTTAAATCTCTACTCTCTGCTCATTGCTCCTATCCTAGGGCTTGGGGTCTCCTTTTTCTCTTTTCCCACTACATAGCTTGAAGTCTTGTATGCCGATGTGCCATAGACTCCTTCCAATTTTGGTAGTAGACTCCATTTTGTGAGAATGAATGGTCAATAAAGAGTCAAAGTTTGATACTACTCCCATTGACCCCAAAAATATTTCACGTGCCTTGTCCATGGTTCCACATTTTGCATACATGTTTACCAGGGTAGTTGCAACTACAACAAATGACAAAATTCTTCTATCCTTCATGCTTTGATGGATGTCCATACCCCATTCCAAAGCTCCCATTTTGGCATAGACAGCGAGTATGCTGGCAAAGGTTGTCAAATTTAGCTTTACACATACTAATTGCATTTGCTTGAAAGTTTCTAAATCCTTTTCAACAAATCCATTTTGTGCATATCCCACAACCATTGCATTCCATGAGATGACATCTCTTTGAGGCATTCTGCCAAATAGTTCACATGCCTTGTCAATGCTTCCACATTTTGCATACATGTCTACCAGGGTAGTTGCAACTACAACAAATGACAAAATTCCTCTATCCTTCATGCTTTGATGGATGTCCATACCCTATTCCAAAGCTCCCATTTTGGCATAGACAGTGAGTATGCTGGCAAAGGTTGTCAAATTTAGCTTTACACATACTAATTGCATTTGCTTGAAAGTTTCTAAATCCTTTTCAACAAATCCATTTTGTGCATATCCCACAACCATTGCATTCCATGAGATGACATCTCTTTGAGGCATTCTGCCAAACAATTCACATGCCTTGTCAATGCTTCCACATTTTGCATACATGTCTACTAGGGCAGTTGCAACTACAACAAATGAAAAAATTCCTCTATCCTTCATGCTTTGATGGATGTCCATACCCTGTTCCAAAGCTCCCATTTTGGCATAGGCAGGGAGTATGCTGGCAAAGGTTGTCAAATTTGGCTATACAGCTGCTAATTGCATTTGCTTGATAGTTTCTAAAGCCTTTTCAACAAATCCATTTTGTGCATATCCCACAACCATTGCATTTCATGAGTTGACATCTCTTTGAGGCATTTTGCCAAACAGTTCACATGCCTTGTCAATGCTTCCACATTTTGCATACATGTCTACCAGGACATTTACAACTACAACAAATGACAAAATTCCTCTATCCTTCATGCTTTTATGGGTGTCCATACCCTATTCTTAAGCTCTCATTTTGGCATAGGTAGGGAGTATGCTAGCAAATGTTGTTGAATTTAGCTTTACACTTGCTAATTGCATTTACTTGAAAGTTTCTAAAGCCTTTTCAACAAATCCATTTTGTGCATATCTTGCAACCATTGTATTCCATGAGATGACATCTCTTTGAGGCATTCTGCCAAACATTTCACATGCCTTGTCAATGCTTCCACATTTTGCATACATGTGTACTAGGGCAGTTGAAACTACAACAAATGACAAAATTCCTCTATCCTTCATGCTTTGATAGATGTCCATACCCTGTTCCAATGCTCTCATTTTGGCACAGGCAAAGAGTATGCTAGAAAAGGTTGTCGAATTTAGCTTTACACCTGCTAATTGCATTTTCTTAAAAATTTCTAAAGCCTTTTCAACAAATCCATTTTGTGCATATCTCGCAACCATTACATTCCATGAGATGATATCTCTTTGAGGCATTCTGCCAAATAGTTCACATGCCTTGTCAATGCTTCCACATTTTGCATACATGTCTACCAGGGTAGTTGCAACTACAACAAATGACAAAATTCCTCTATCCTTCATGCTTTGATGGATGTCCATACCCTATTCCAAAGCTCCCATTTTGGCACAGGCAGGGAGTATGCTAGCAAAGGTTGTCGAATTTGGCTTTACATCTGCTAATTGCATTTTCTTGAAAGTTTCTAAATCCTTTTCAACAAATCCATTTTGTGCATATCTCGCAACCATTGCATTCCATGAGATGACATCTCTTTGAGGCATTCTGCCAAATAGTTCACATGCCTTGTCAATGCTTCCACATTTTGCATACATGTCTACCAAGGCAATTGAAACTACAACATTTGACAAAATTCCTCTATCCATTACTTTTTGATGGATGTCCATACCTTGTTCCAATGCTCCCATTTTGGTGCAAGTAGGAAGGATGTGTTGGCACTATAAAATTTTGTAAATTTTAAAGTGCCTATGATGAGCATTTTGATTGTTACAACTCAGAGTTTCCCTAAAAGACGATCACAATTGGAGGACAATCATACTTGTGTTAGGGTTTTTTTAAGTTTTCAAATAGCTACTTCATGCAGGGTTATGTTTGTGGAGTTTAACCTTGTAAAGATAATCATTTTGTGGAGTCTATCATGAGTTCAATTATCACCCCTTGAAGGCAGAATTGATTGTCCCAACTGTATTTTTAGATTCAATCATGGTGTTACCATGGCATGATGGGTTTGAATTTTCATGAAATCAAGGGTGAGTGTGGTGAGGATGTTCCAAAATGACATGTGACAATCTCAGTGTAGCAATTGTGTATTTTAGAATTGTTATGAATTTGAGGATAAAAGGTGCTTGAGAGTTCACTCTATCATTGCTCTATGGTCATAGTTATGCAATGTTCTGTAAAATTGTTGTCCAGAGAGGTATAGTCCACTTTGAGACTCCACCATTGCACTAAAGGGCTATCTTGAGGTTTAAAGAGTAGAGGGTTGTCATATGTTACCAAAGTCTCATCACAAAATAGGAGTCAGAAAAGGCTCATCTTCATTTCCCTCTCCTATCATAAGTAATGGCATCACTAACAAGAGAAAGAGACAACATCACCCTCATGTACAAATGCACCATTACTAGCAAATATTTGAGGTTTATCATGAGGGACAAGGGACTATCAATTTTGGAGGATCAAGAGGTTTGAAGAAAATTGATATTACAATCTTAATATTTGGCAAAGGACTATCATCAAACCCTATACATGATTGAGTTTATCATAAGTGTTGGAGGATTTGATGTGAGAATAGTGATCACTATGTTCTTTCCACTGTGTCATGAAGTTTTCCAAAGGTTTTCTCATGTGAATAGTTAGCAAAGAAGTGACAGTGCACTATGTGTTCAAATGAATCAGTCATGTGTAAAGTAGTGCAAATCTGAATGTATCCAAGGGATTGTTGTCCATGGTTTTTCTCTGAGCACTAAAAATAAAGGCATCAAATGAGCATCTCTGCACCTTAAAAATGGAAGTTTGGAGGAGTCATTCCAATAACTTAAAGAGGTGACATTGATGATCATTATGGAACAGTCACGAGCTTGAAGTGTTGATATAACATTGTCATGACTTTCATTTAGTAGTCACCCTAATCTCATTGCTATCGACAATGTAATGAATAAGCTGGTATCATTATGAAAAAGAGGTTTATACACTTGGGAGTTAGAAGAAAAACCAATACTAAGAAAGAAGGACTATACACATCTTGATTATCCATGAGTAGTGTCCAGAAATCAAACAATCCTATCTGCATTTTTAGTTTGGATTTATCATGACTTCATTGTGATCCATGTGTTGAGATAAGTAAAAGTTAATTCTCTTGTGTATCAATGCTGAGGCTATGATTTTATGGTCCAAAGAATGATCTTATGGAGGATGTGCAACCTTATGACATGTCCTTGAGATCTGAAATCCAATCACATAACACAATGAATTGTAACATCTTTGCAAATAGATGTCAGTTGAATGAAAATCATGGGTTGATCTCAAACAATGAAAATACCTTGTCTGAATTGCTCACAAGCAGGCTCACTATAATTTATATAGGAAAAATTCTATTAAAGTCTCTAAAAAGGGGAAAGGATCTGTTGGCAAGAGACACTGCTATGATAAATGATTGAATGTTGTCATTGATGGAAATGTAAGGAAAAGGGATTCTACCAATAAGACAAAGAGACCTTACTCTGGTAGATCAACTTGGGTTGAGAACAAGCCCTAAAATGATTTAGGTTTGGAAGCCTAAAATAACTAAGTATGGGTAGTATGCAGAGTAAGTGTCAGAGATTGGGTCAGTATGCCTCCGCAATTGAAGACCATTACATGCGGTTTAGATATGTTAATCATAGCTATTTGGTGATGATATGATCCAGTGTTCAAGTCTTGACCTCCTCCGGAAGTCATATGGTGAAATAGCTAAGTCTGGGTAAACAGACTTAAGTCAGAAACAGTGCACAGTACCAGAGAAAAAGGGTTTGCATTTCTCCATTGTGGCATAGTTTGTCTTGCAGTTCTAAGGTAGTGAATATACATACCATGACCACCTAAATCTAGATTTATATCTTCTGAAGCTCAACAAATCATTTTCTACAAGTTCTCCAGTATCAGCTTCCAGTCTAACAATTTTCCCCTATGACAGAGTGGCAGTTCCAAGATCCACATTTTTCTATAAAGGTCTATGATGTCCTGCAGTTTTGAAGGTATGCTAAGAGATCAATGATGGATTTTGGATATGATTTTTAGAGTCTCATGTAGTCCGTAGTGGAATTTATGATATGACAGTTGAATTGGTGAAGTGTGTTCTTAAGGGATAAAGCCGATAGGCTTGATAGATCTTTATGCGGAGAAGATATATTGTTTGTACAATCAATCTAAGTGGTTGAATGATTTATGCCAACTTATATGAAGACTATTGAATGATTGTTTGGGTCCACATTGTAGATTATACATAAATTCAAGCTAACAAAATATAACTTTTGTATACATGGTTCATGATTGGCTTGCCAACCAAATTATGAGATAAATCTTATAGAGGATATATATAATTAATGGATTTCAGTGTTGAAGGGGTGATAGATAAGGTGATGTGTGTGAATTCAATGTATGTGTGATCTATAGTAGAGTTGTGACCAGAAAAAGATAGTAAAGGAAGAAGAGCAGAGTTCATATAAAGTAGAGTAGAAAAAGTAGAGCTGACATTATGAAGACATTTGTGTATGTATACTGAGCTATAAATGAAACTACATCCTAGCATTCTATAGATGCATTTGTAGTAGTGATCCAATCCTTCTTTTATCCTCTTTTCATTTTCTTGGCAGTGAGCCTATTGCAGTGAGTATTTCTTGGACAGTGAGTCCCAGGGGAGTGAGCCTTCATGTAATTCGGTATTGTTATCATAATATATTGTGAGATAACACTCACCATGGTTTTTCCCTTTTTGAGTTTTCCACGTAAAAGCCTGGTGTCTATGTGTTATGAATTTGTGGCTTCTCTTCTCATGTTTACTTTATTTTCATGTTATTGATTTTGGTAAATGGATAAGTGAATGTGTAAATGATAAGGTTGTAAGAATACTAATTCACCCCCCCTCTTAGTATTCTTTGCACTCAACAAGATCATGGAATGTAACAAGAGTATAGAATTCATTTGGAGCATAGGAAGCAAATATGGAGACAAAGGCTAGTGGTAAAGAGAAAATTCTTATTGATTGTGATTGTGAACCTGATCAACAATGTGTACTTGGAGGAATTGTTGTGTTTGGAAAATTTGATGCACTTCACGTTGGTCATTGTGAACTAGCAATACAGGCATCAAAAATAGGGGTGCCTTTTCTCTTATCCTTTGTAGGAACTGATGAGGTCATTGGCTTGAAGAAATGGTTACCTGTGGTTGCTAACTGTGATTGAAAGTGAGCACTTTCACTTTGAGCACCTTTGTGTGGTGGTATGGTACCACACGAATATCATATCCAACTCGCTAAAGTTCACTCTTTGAGCCCCCGTCAGTTTGTGAATAGGCTCTCAAAGGAACTAGGAGTGACAAGAGTTGTAGCAGGTGCCAATTATAGATTTGGGTACAAAACTTCAGGGGAGGAAGAGGTCCATTGCACATCTCAGTCATCAAGAGGCAATCAAGTTACCACTTCAACATATCTGAGGCTTAGTGTGTTTGTGGAATGATTCAAAATGGCATTGGACTTCTTTGCTATTTGGTTTGTTGTTGGTAATGTGTGGATATTTTGTGGTCATTCATCCTCAAGTGAGGCTCCAAATCTTTACAAACCTAAGCAAGTGGAGCTTCATCTAAACTTTGCCAAAATATAAGTTCAAAGAAAAAAAGTTAACTAAAGGAAATAGAGGCAAAGATGACAACGAACATTCCTTAAAGAGTTTAGGGTGGCATTAGAAAAGTTGGTATTGAGAATGAAAGGCTTGTTGTAGGCCAAGATGTAATGTATTGTATTTGCTTGGGCAAATATGAGGATGACGAGGATCTAAGAGAGTCGGATGCCAGTTCCATGGAGGAATTCGCTTCACAACTTGTGGAAATCCATACTTCATTCTGGGTCTGGTATGGAATATGTGTTGATAATAAGGAATACTGAGAGGGGAGGGTGAATCAGTATTCCACAAAACCACTTCTCAACAGATTTATTTATCCAATTTCCAAAGTTAATAAAATGAATGCAGAATAAACATAGAGACAACAACCACAAAGACATAACACATGAACACCAAGATTTTTATGTGGAAAACCCAAAAGGGAAAAACCATGGTGAGTATTAGCTCACAATATATTAATACAACACAATACCAGATTACAAAAGGCTCACTGCTCAGAGAAATGCTCACTGCAAGAAAGGCTCACTACCAAAACAGGCTCACTACCTAGAGAAAGAAAGAGGAAAGAAGAATGGCTCACTGCCAAAATGAACTACTCAGACTGCATCTACACATGCATGGTTGCAGCTCTAATGAAACACATAAATATTGTCTCAAAACTCTTCATCTCTTACTGCTCTGTTATCACTGCTCTACTTTTACATGAAATAAGATCTCTCTTCTTCTACTCTTTATTACTTCCATAGAATCACCTTCTTTTACATGTCACATATATGTTTCTATTACATTAGCATCACACACACACAAAACACTGAATTCAATCCCTTATATATATCCGTAACACTTAAGATCTTCATATTAGGTCGGCATACTCAGATGAAGCGTATAGTTAATAAACTTGTAGCTTGTCGGCCAAATCCATTCATCAAAATACATGGCGGACCTAAATAACATTTGAAACACTTTCTCATATGTTGGCTTCAACTATAGAACCACTTAGGATAAGGTACTAATCAATAGAACTTACCTCATATAAATCAAACTAACATGTCGGCCTTAAACTCAGATTGCTACTAGTTCAGTTCAACTGTCAGACTACATCTTTTACTACAGACCATAGGGCTTGCTCAAAATCATATCAAAGACTCCTCAGACATCACCAATCATACCTTTAGAACCATACAACAAAATATTCTATAGCGGCAAAATGCAGACCATCAGAACTCAGACACTATCACAATCAAACTCTGTCAAACATTGTAGCAATACTCAACAACTTGAAGCTATCTTTCTGGTTGACTTCAGATCATACAACTCTAGATACCTCAAAACTGCATAACAAAATATGCATTTGTAGAGGAATGCGAACCCTTTTACTTTGCATTGTACACTATCCCTGTCTTACTTCTGTTTATCTAGACTTAGACATTTTCTTCAAATGACCCCTGGAGGAAGTCATGACTTCAACACTAGAATATATCATCATCAAGTGGCTATGAGTCAACATACCTGAACTGCATTTGTCAGTCTTCATCTGCGGAGGCATACTGATCCACTTTTTGTCCCTTACTCTGAATACTATCCATACTTAGCCAATATGACTAAGTCTTCTTTATCGGACCACAAACTCTGTTCCATCCTTGTTCCTTTTCTTGTTGCCATCAATGTCAACATTCAATTATCTAGCATAGTAGTGTCTCTTGCCAACAACCTCCCCCTTTGGCATTGATGGCAACACTTAGTGAAAAATGTTTAACTACCTTGACTTCTCCCCCTTTCTATATACAACCTATATTTCTTTTCCCCCTAAGATGTTTGCCCATTTTTCACTGATCTTCTTCTCCCCCTTTGACATCAATGGCAAAGGTGTAGGTTCTGGAGTCAAAAATTGTCAAAACTGCAAAATTTGCTATACTCTGTCGTATATGTATAGGTACAATCTTCAACTTTATATTACATGTGTTGGAGGATGTCATTAAAAGTGTTCTTAATTTGGGCTAGCTCACCATCCCAGCTTTTCTTGGCATTGTCCAAAATTTGAATATGACCACTGAGTAGAAAAACTACAATCTCTGCCTTGTGAAGATCAGAGGGTGTGTCGGATTATGAAGCTACTTGTGCTTCAGTTGCTAGATTAAACATGGAATCTAACTTAGGATAGATTATTCTTCTTAGCTAACACATTTTATTTCTGATTTTATCCCTCTCACTTATTAGATTGTTCAAGTCATCATGAAGGTTGATGACTTGACATTCCTTGGTGCTAACTAATTCTATCACCGAATCATATGCCTTGGAAGTGTTCACCAGTTTCTGCTCCAACTCCTTGATTTTTTCATCTATTTTCTTTGTAACTTCCAGCCAAAATAAATAAAATTTGTATATATCACTAGCTTCTTTAATGGCACTTTGAATGCTTTTTATTCTATTATCTGGCTGGACTTTGTCATTGGTTATCATTTCCTTCAACTCATTCAATCTTTTCTCATTAAACTCTTCCCTAACTTTTATGTCTGCAGATTTCTCAAAGGATTCAAAATGTTTACTTACAGAGCTTATGAGTTCTTTGAGTTGATTTTCTGATGACAGAGAAGTGTCCTTCTTGTATGTTGGCATCAACTTCTCCAAAATGCTAGATGCTTCACTAATAAGCTCACTATCCTCTATGTGAGACTTTAACATTTCCTTTATTGCCTTTGCCTGAGAAATTGATGTCAATCTGAATTTTTGTATAAGAGACATTGTGTCCAAGTTTATTGGACCATCTAGAAACTCGAGCTCATCCAAAACTTGTTTCTCTTTCTCCAAAAGTTCTTTAATTGACTCTAGAGTGTCTCTTGGTACAGTAGAGACTTCTTCTTTCAAGCTTTGCTCTGGATCATCTAGATCCATGTCCTTATTAGAGTCTTCCTTCTGTTCCGGTGAAGGATTTTCTTTAGCTTGTTCCTACTCAGTCCTTTCTTTGTTAATTTTATCCTTAGCTTGATGTTCTAGAGAGGATCTTGTTTCAACAGGAACTTGATTCTCTTCAGTCACTTTAACATTTGCATTTTCTTGAAAATTTCTAAAGCTTTTTCAACAAATCCATTTTGTGCATATCCTATAGTTCTTTGAGGCATTTTGACAAAGAGTTCATGTGCCTTCTCTATGCTTCCACATTTTGCATACATGTCTAGCAGGGCTGTTGCAAATACAACATCTGTCAAAATTCCTCTCTTTTATTGTTTGATTTTCAATGTATATTTAGTCAGTTCTTGTTTCTGCTGTGTAGGTGGCAAGGTGTACCAAGATAATAAACCCAAATACTGAGGATGCAAAATATGTTCTCAATGTTAAACAAATTGCCAAGGTGACTTATATTTGCTTTTACTTCCAGATTATACTGCTTCTATTGTTGTAGATGCATCAAATGGTTGTAATTACATATTGTTGCATGCGTATTGTTGTAATTACTTATCATTGTTTGTTTATGATCACTTTTTTTTTTTCAAGTTGTATGACTAGTTTGAAGGAATATAGCAGTAGTTGGAGCATTTATAATGGTAGTTTGAATAGGAAGATGACATGTGTAAGCATCTAGGAGCAGATAATAGTTGAAAAGATCAACTTGTCTTTTTCCAACGCCACCAAGAAGTTTCCAAGCATTCAAAGCATGAGACAAAGGTTATTTCAAGCACCCAAGGTTCAAGGAAGTAGTCAGCAATAGTCATAAAGGAAAAATTTAATGAATTTTAAACCTGTCCTACTTTTCCTCTAGCGTAGGATAGTCAAAAGCAGAGTTTACTTTTATTTTTCCTCAGTTCTTTTCACTTTTGGAAAAGCATTGTAAGCTAAAACAAGCTTCTTTCTATCTTTTGGTGCATTGTAACTTAGAAAATCAGTTTCTTGCTATTCTTTGAGCTATGTATTGTAACCATGAAGGTTTTTTTAGCAAAGAGAAAGCATTGTAACTTATTTTCAGATATGTATGTTATTTGCAAGCATTTTTTAATCAATAAAACAAGTTGTTTTTACCTTCTCAAAGTTGTTTCATTGTGCAAGCTTTAAAATGGTTGATGTGATCTTGTGGTAATGCTTCATCCCCTTGATTAAAATGGCTAAATGTACTACTAATTGATGTCAATTAATAATTAAATTGACTAAATATACTACAAATTGACATAAATCATTAACAGTGAATAAATATGACTAAATATACTACCGATTGACATAAATCAATGAATAGTGAATAAATATGGCTAAGTATACTACCAATTGACAGAAATCAGTAAACAGTGAATAAATATGACTAAATGTATGACTAGTATTAAATCAATGAATAAAAATGACTAAATATACTACCAAATTGATCAAAATGATGATTAAAATTAATGACTAAATACACTACCAATGGACAGAAATCAATGAATAAAAATGACTAAATAAGTGACCAGTTAACAACAATCAATGACTAAATTAATAACTAAATATATTAGTGGCAAAAAATGACTAAATAAGTGACCAGATTACAGTAATCAATGACTAAATATACTACCAAATCGATCAATCAAAACAACCAATAAATACTAAAAATGGTTTATTCGTCAATTTGGTTGCATTATAAATGACTGGCAATAAACTACTAATGGTCACATGACCATGTTTGGTCATTTATAAGCAATTTTTAGTAGTTTTTAGTAATATATTGTTGTTTCTATACTAGTGCCACTCTAATAATTATGGAGCTACCTTAGGATGCTTCTATCACAAAAATAAACCCACAATAATTTCATAACTCATCCAATCTTGAACCAGGGACGTCTAAGACTGATATCACCAACACAAACCCTCCATTTCTAGAAAGATCAACCCTACAAAAACTAGAGACAAAACCTAAGTTTGATTTCTTGGGGTAACTAAAGAATGTTTATAATAGTAAGATCCCATTATTCCAAGACATCAAGGATGTTCCCATTTACACTAAGATTATCAAGGAATTGTGCCTTAAGAACCCTTGATGAAAGTGTAATGACCCATCAACTATCCAAGTAATTGAATAGCTTACTAATATAATGATCGAAAAGGTTGTACCTCCCAAATACATTGACCCAGGTAGTCCTATAGTTGATGTCCACATCAATGGCACTCTCATACAAAACACCCTAATTGATTTAGGTGTAGTAATAAATGTCATGACAAAAGACACCATGCAAATCATACAACTCATGAATTTCTCCCTACTCCCATAGTATTTCAATTAGTAGACCAATCAACCATTGAGCCTAAGAGAGTGATTGAGGACTTATTAATCACTCTCAATTCATGGGAATATCCTCCAAATTTCATGGTCTTGTAGCCAAAAGACAACTTGGTAAGGTATCATCTTATTCTTGGGAGACCCTATTTGATTCCAACTGATTCATTTATTGGCTACAGGTTGGGAAGTATGACCATTTCTAATGGCAATGTGATATATAAATTGTTTTTATACCCACCAGCCCAACCATCCATAGAAATAGAGCAACTAGTATGGTTGGAACATGAGGAAAATGACTAATACTCAATACAAACATTGATGATGGTTGAATGCAATATTCCATTGGACACTTAAGATGATGATATGATTCTTTCCAAAATTGTCTAGAATACATACAACATTGACCCTTGAACTAATCACTTTTTGAGATGTATGACATGTGCACTCACCAATGTGTTCCTTGTGGTAGATGCTTCAAATTTCATGAATGTTTCAACCTTTAATTAGTTGTTTCCTCATAGTTGCATACTTAATACTTTATGTCAAATCATTTAATCAATGTTAGCCCTATCTAAAAATGTGGATATATTCCCTAATAAACCACTCAATACTAATAGTAGGTTGAACCCACGACAATAGAGTCAATTAATCTCCATGATCAAGCATCATAAAGCATCCTTTGCATGGGATTACAATGACATGAAAGGGATCAAACTAGACCTCTTTATTCACCATATATACATCAAAGAGGATTGTAGACCTATTAGGTAACCACAAAGACAAATGAACCCTACAATCTGGGATATTGTAAAAATAGAGTTATAAAAACTCTTGCATGCAGGCTTCATCTATTCTATCTCTGATAGCCAGTGGGTATCACCTCTTGTTATTTTCCTAAAAAAGGAGGCAAGTGCCATATTTGTGTAGATTATAGGGAGTTAAATGATGCTACTAGGAAGGATCATTTTCCCCTTCCTTTTATTGATCAAGTTCTGGACACATTAGCTAGTAAATAATACTTCTCCTTTCTGGATGGTTTCAGTGGATATAACTAAATCAAAATTGCACTTGAAGACTAAGATAAAACTACATTCACCTACGCCTAAGGTACTTATGCATAAGTTGTCCTTCCTTTTGGATTGTGGAATTCCCCTGCTACCTTCCAATGGGCTATTCTAAGTATCGTTTCTTATCTTATTCCTGATTGTGTAGAAGTTTATATGCATGACTTAACATTCTATGGGGATTCATATGATGAAGCCCTTAAACATTTGGAGAAATTTTTGCATTGCTACCAGGACCACAACCTTTCTTTGAGCAACGAAAAATATTTTATGATGATGGCACAAGGAATTGTGTTGGGACACTACATTTCCTCAGTAGGAATACAAGTTGACCCTACTACGATTGAATTCATCACATACCTTCCAACACCACAAATATAGAAATATGTTAGGCTTCCTAGGACATGACAGATACTACAGAATATTTATCAAAGATTTTAGCAAAATGGCAGGACTCTTATTTTATTTACTTGCTATAGATGTTGGATTCGTCTAGACACCAGCATGTCAAAAAGCATTCTAATCTCTTTAAGATTTATTGACCAAAACTCCAGTCCTATGAGGACCAGACTGGAAACTTCCTTTTCATATCGATATTGATGCATCAGACATAGCTAAGGTGTTTTCCTAGGACAGAAAGATAGGTCATTAGAATATGAAATCTATTTTATCAATAAGAATCTATAGGGTACTAGGCTCAATTACATAGTCACTAAAAAAGAATTTATAGTAGTAGTGTATGCAATCAATAAATTCTATCACTATATCATTGGTATTCTATTTTTGTTCATACTGATTATTCAATGATTAGATATTTGATGAACAAACTTGTGGTGAGTGGTAGAATACTTCGTTGGTTGCTGCTACTATAGGAATTTGTTATTACCATTTTAGACAAACTTGGTAGAGCCAACATTGTTGCAGATTTTCTTTCTTGTATTACTTCTAATGACAACAACCCTATCACATATGACTCTTTTCTTGATAAACATCTATTTGCATTAACAACTCACACTCCATGGTATGCAGATATTCCTAACTATTTGGCTACAAGAAGGATCCCTCAACACTTTTCACCAAAATAAAAGTGTAGTTTAGTGGGAAAAATATTCTCTACTCTTGGGTATCAGGATATAGATCTTTCATACCATACCTGAAAATGCCATGCACCACTATATAAGGGAGGATGAGATCATTAAAATCCTTCATTCTTATCATGATGAACCTTGTGGAGGACATTTCATATCCAAAAAGGATAGTTTCCAAAGTATTGACTATTGGTTACTACTAGCCTATGCTACACAAGGATGTTATTCAGTACACAAGGTGTTGTGACGACTGCCAAAGGATGGGAAAACCCACTTTCTTAGAAGAAATTCCCTAAATGTTATAGGACCCATTGATCCACCATCTAACAGGAAGGAGTACATCTTAGTCTACATAAATTATGACCAAATGGGTTCAAGTAAAGGCTTTGATGCATGCCAAGAATGAGAAGGTAGCTAAGTTTATATATGAGTAAATCTTCACATGTTATGGAGTTCTAAGGGAAATAGTTACTGATTAGGGCATGTAGTTTACTTCAAAAAAAAAAAAATTTCTTGTTCATGAATATCAGTTGTGCCATAAAAATTCAACACCATATCACGCACAATCCAATGGAGAATTAGAGGTTACAAATAGAGAATTGGAGAGCATTCTTACCAAGACAGTTGCCTTACATTGTAGATATTGGATAGCACATCTTCTAGAAGCTATATGGGCATACAAAATTACATGGAAGACAACAATAGGGTTTACACCCTATGAGTTAGTCTATGGAAAGAAAGTTATTCTCCCTATTGAATTTGAACATCGAAAAGACTTGTTTGTAGCCTAGAAAGAGAGAGTCATGCAGTTGAATGCATTATATGACATGAGGAAGGAAGAGGTTTATCATACTGAAATTGTGCAAAGGCAGCGTATGCAATGGCATTATAAGTTTATCAAAAGCAAAGAGTTTTAACAAAAAGATTGGGAATTACTCTATGGTTCAAGGTACAACAACCATAAAGGGAAATTACCTACACATTGGCT
This sequence comes from Cunninghamia lanceolata, assembly GCA_027924645.1. Taxonomy (NCBI): domain Eukaryota; kingdom Viridiplantae; phylum Streptophyta; class Pinopsida; order Cupressales; family Cupressaceae; genus Cunninghamia; species Cunninghamia lanceolata. The sequence continues at coordinate 3,044,945 of BSBN01001322.1, read as the reverse complement.
TGGTCCTTATGACATAGAAGTAGTGTTTCCCAATGGAACAGTCAAGATGACAACCATTGATCCAGTTTTGTTCTATTTGATGGGCAATGGCCATTGCCTTAACTCTATAAGAATCCACTAGACAAAGCATCTTCATTTAGAAGTTCCATCAAACTAGCTCTCCTTGTGCCCACATAGAACTCACCTAGTTAGTTCATGATGAAACAATAGTCATAGCAGTGAATGAGCCCCTGAGCTTAAACACTGCCTCCCCTAAGGTTTGTTTTCTTCCACTTTTTGATTAAAAAACATAAAATTTTTTAAAAAATAAAAAAAAAATGAGAAACCTCCTTCTATTATAATGACACACTATTTTTTAGTCTAATACTATATAGTGCATTACTTTAATTGTTGTATGATACAAGTCACTCACTATAGGCATACCTATATCCACTGTACCTATACATTATTTTGATCTATGTTATAGGCACACGTATAGCCACTATCCTAGTACATCGTTCTGCTACACGTTACGTACACACCCACAAAAACTATATCGATGAACATATAGCCACTCCATAATTATTGTTCAACAATGATCTCATCACCATAATGCACCGCACCTACTCCTTTTTGACAAGTATTGAACTTCTCTAGTAGGGCATTGAATTTCACCATAAATAGAGTTCTCTTTGTTCCTTTTTCCCATCATTCTACTTGTTCAAATTCCCATTTTCTCTTTTTATTTCCTAATTCTCGTCCTCTCTGTTTCTCACACCATCAATAAATGTCATTTTAACATCATCATTGTTTCATCTGCTCTAGACACGTCATCAATATGATCTCTTTAGCTATTCCACTGTCACACTATTTTAACAATCACATCATTAACGACCAATCATTTATGCTACATCACATCATTACCGTCGGTAATCATCTAAATATCTTTAATATAGGTTTGTTATATGCGATTACTTTTTATGCATTAATTAGTCAATAACACTAACATTTAGATAATATGCTTTTAAACCCTACTTTTGCGCTACCATTTTCCATAACTTTTCATCCATCACCCTTGTTCATACACCATAATCACTCCTCCATGCCACTTGAGGGAAAGCGACTACTTATTAGGGGGTGAGCACATGCAATTTCTCAAACTACGCCTTATGCCAATAAATTAGAACATACAAATGATTATGATGAGTTATAATGGTAATCTCCTCACATGAACTATAGCTGTACCACTTTTATTTCCCTCATGCATGGATATTCCTTGGCATTTTTATTTTTTCTTAGAAACCTTGTTAATTATGTAAAGGCATTAGTCATAGTTTGAGCCTGAAGTTGCAATCTCCTCCCATCATCTTTGAAAATTTTCAAACTCACTATTACAAGCATTAATCACTCCCTACTACAAGTTCACTTGCATCCATGGAAGGTGACATTATTAGAAGAGATCCCACTAACCATATAGTCTTACAGTAATATCCTATAGTGGTTTCCTTGTTTCAACAAGCAAGCCAGATGGATTATATTAACAAGCTACAAGGTTATGACAATGAACTTGCTCATGAATTTTCTCAAATACTGAGCAATGATGTGACAACAGTCAAAGGGATTAGAGTATATATTTTGGAGATCATTCTAGTAGAGGTTACTAGATTACTAGTTGTTGGAGAACTCTAACTGACAAGGGCTAATGTTGTGGTGGCAAGGAATGAATTTGTAATATTGGGGGAGGAGTTTGATTATTCTTGATAGGGAACAAAAAGGTTATCACTACTAATATTTTGGGTAGGGGTCACCATGTACATTATCAAATATCTTACTTATGAAGGGAGACAATCCTTGCTTTATAGAATTCATTTCAAGCTCCTCATCCATCTACAACACAAGTTGGTAAATGTTCCCAACTTATTTTTAAATTTACTTCAAATAATGGCTAAAGAATACCAAAGAAAGAGACCCAATGCATTGTCCCATCATTGTCTCATTCTACCATTAATCAAGAAGAATTTTCAAGATCAATTTCCAAACTTTAGAAGGGACAAATTTTTAGTAGTAGATGACATTGTGGAATTAGATCCCCTTGTATTAGGGTCACATGGTAGAAGGTTAAGATAAAAGAGGAGGGTAAAGTCTCAATCTAGTTTAGAGGAGGAGATGGGAAGAAGTGAAGAAGCAAGACATCCAGTAGAGCCATCATTTGAATGTACAACTTCTCAAACTAAACTTGTTGCATCTTAGGCTAAGCCTGCAACATCACAATCCACATCTGCTACACTACAGATGGAACCAACATAAACACCAACTAAAGAATATGTAGTTGAAGAAGGAAATATCCATGTAATTGGTGACATTACCTCTTCCTCTAGTCCTATGAGGAAGAAGTACAAAGTAACTTGCAAATCTAATATTTCAAGGCTCGGGCATTCTCACAAAATAAGAGGACATGGAATAAAAATAAAAGATTCCATAACATCAATTTCCTATGTAATAATAGACAATGACACTAGCATATCTAAGGGAGACATAGTTGTGGAAACATCTAGCATCTTTTGGTTTCATCCCTCGAGATCATCCACTAAGCCTACAATAGAGGAATTAGAGATAGAGCAAGCACCTATGGCCATAGTAGAAGATATGGAGCTATAGGCAACTCTAAGGAAAATTGCACAATTAGAAGCTCGCCTACAGTAATACGAGCTCATTTGGTATATCATTTTAAACTTCACATTTTCCCACAACTTGCTGACAGGGCTAGTTTACAAAGGAAGTGTTTAAATTTGGTGAGCTGGGCAAAAATAGACAACAAACCCATGTTTTATTTAATTGATTATGCCTCCTCTCAAAAACATCATGGCTTCAAGTCACCCGGTTTGCCCGTAGTGAATTTCCCCTTAAATGGTCATAGGAGAAATTAAAAATTTCTCTATTTCTCTATAGTTTGTTGCAGCAGATGCAAAATATTTCATGGATAGACCAATTCTTCATGGGCGAGAAATAGCTATTGTCTGAGTAGAAGAGAAGGCTTTTCCCGCAACACCGCAAAAGGCTAAGTAGAAAACCCAACCATGGTGCAATAGAGCAGGTGACTCCAAGTCATTCCCGCATTCCCACAAGTGTCAGGGCTCCAACTCTAAAATATGTGCAGTACTGCGGTGTAAACATAAACGTATAAATAAAAGTATGATGGATACTTTTACATTTGAATTTTTTTTTTATTAAAATTCAATTTTGGGATATGTGTTGGAAAGTGGGTAAAACACTCCTCCCATCTCTGCAAGGTTAAAGCCATAAATTCAAAAAATAGTTGCGGTATTGCGAGAATGTGAATAATGTACGTGAAGAATAAATGAAAATATAGTGCACATATTATGTGGGCATAGGAAAGGGAAAAAATATCACAATAAATGTATAATGTGCAAGTATTTTCACTTAAAAGTAAAATATTTTCATCGAGAGAGTTAAGAGAAAATAAAAATTGCGAAGTGGGTAAATATTTTTACTTGAAAGATTTGTTTTGGGTGAAAATGCATAAAGGTGAATATAAATGTGAAATTGCTAGCAAGAGAGGAATAATGTATTATTGGTGAAACTATTTTGCACGGGGATGAAGGTAATTAAATATTTTCATTTGTAAAGAGAGATAAACAAGAGATAATCTATGTAATGAAAAATGATGTGAATGGGTGGGTAGTTGAATAGTCATTTTGGAATGTAAATAGTCTGAAGCTTGTTGCTTCCTTCATAACTATAAGAAGGAAACTAAGACCAGTTAGAAAAATGAAGGTGGGGGGCAGAATAGATTGGTGTTCCTATGAAGATTTGAGATGAGATTGTGCATAAATGCTTTGCTTTGAAAATGGTTTCAACTATTTATCAATATAAATGAAAAGAAATTGTGAAACTGTCTCCAAATTGTTTTCTTTTAATCATATGAATCAATTTGTCAAGTACTTATTGATTTGTCATTGCATCTTTAAATGCTTCTGTGTGATATTTTTGATGGGTTCTCTCAAGTAGAGATTAAATTCTATTGAATATGTTGCTCTGATTCAGAGAATTTAGTTTGGATTTAGAAGAATGGTTTTCATGGTTGAAATTCTTGCACGTGTATGTAAGGCATAAACAGGAATAGTGCTAAATAGTTAGAATTCAAGACCATTGGATGAGCAAAAACTCATTATGACTTTGATACCCAACAAATAAGGCACCGATCAAGGTTATGCTCCAGAACAAATAAAATCATTGTATATTTTTATTTTTAGTTGTAGGAGTAGGAGTAGGAGTAGCAATTAGTATATTTGAATTTTCTATTGTAGACATCATGCCAATTTGAAGTAGATTGAGTTGAAGAAGTTGTACAAATTTGTATAAGATTTTAATCTTCTTAATCATCACCAGTTAGTCTTGAGGAGTTAACATTTAGTGGTGATAAAGAGGTACACCCTCCTAGGCATAGCAGAGCTTGAAGTGCAAGGAATTCCAATCATTTTGATTGATTCCATTCGTTGGCCAGATCAATTGTTGAACCTGATCATAAAGCTTGGCATACTTTTAGGGTTTCAAAATATGCAGATTTGGGAACCAATAGATTGGCAACTCTGCTAGGGATTGAAGAGAAAGTATTGTTAAATCCTACCTTGGAGTCTCTAGTGAAGGTTTGCCCATTTGAGTCACCAACAGATTGGCGACTCTACTGGGGAGTTGAAGTGAAAGTATTGTCAAATCCTACCCTGGAGTCTTTGGTAAAAGTTTTTTCCCATCTAAGCCACCAACAGATTGGTGACTCTACTAGGGATCTGCTTGTAATAAGCAAAGGATGTGAATCTGATCCCAAAATTCTATGAAGATTTCTTCTTTTTCAAAAAAGAGGTGGCAACTCCGTTAAGAAGAACCTGATAAGAGAATGGCCCAACAATATTCACAACATAAGCTTAGGGAGAAAACACCTTGAATGGTATGCTTTACTGATGCCCATGCTATTTCTACCTCAACAAGAGAATTGACTAATCAGGAATTAAAACAAGAGGTAGAACAAAAATAAGCACAAGTTGAAAGGCTTAAGTTGATAAGGCAAAAACAAGTACTAGAGAAAGAGCTACTTTAGTTGAGTGCCCAACCTATTTCATATATGCCACAATATAGACCTAACTATAATCAGATTGGATATGTGAACACAAATGGCTCTTTGATCCCACAAATGCCCCATAATGCAGTTAGAAATCTTGGAAATACAAGTAATACTCATTATACACAGCAAAATGTTTCTACACCACAAGTTTCAAATCTAATAGTTATGCCAATGACTTCTCAGCCTATTGGGAATGCTTACCCTTTTCCTCCTAGTCAAGGAGGAGTGAGATATCAAAATCATGGATATAATCAGTATATGGGGTAGTATTAATATCAATATCCACATCAAAATGTGTAGGGCAATATCAACCCTCATGGAGGTGTTAACCAAAATGTGCATCAAGGTGTGTATCAGTAACATCAACAGCAGGGACCTCAGTATCAGAAATATTAGCCTCATCAAGGACAAAATCCACTTGTAAGAAGACATCCTAAAACTGCAACATTTCCAGGTGTGCGAATTGGTTGGTATCATAGAGAAGATCAGCCAATAGAGGAAACATGTGTGACTAAAGTTTTCAATAATAATATTCCAGATTTGAATGAAGATGAAATCATGGAAGGCCAACTCTTCACCTTGACAGAGGACTACAATATTGAAGATGTTGTTGAGGACACACTGCATAAGGAGTGCATCAACAATGAATTAAGTGAAGGAGCAAGTTCACCTGATAGTGAACAAATACAACATCCATTGATAGACACAATTGGTGAAGAAGAGGTATGTACATCTGAGAATGGTTTCTAAAGTTTTTCAAATGATAGAAGAAAATCAAATGATATTTTGCCAAGATGTGTCAAAACATGATTTTCATGTGTATTCAAATCCATTCTATGATGAGGATGAAGCATTTTCAGATGATCAGGATGTTGTATCAACTTGTGAAGCACATGACTATGCCGATAAAATTAATACATCTGATTTGTTATTTCTTAATGATCCCGAGTATTGTTGTGATGATGAAAAAAGTGAAGAATACAACAACAATGAAGTGAATGAAGAAGCATGTTCACTCAGTAGTGAAAAAATTTCAAATTTGCTAACTATTGAATATCATAGATATACACATAAGAATGTTTCTAAAATTTCATGCTTAGCACACATTTGCTTTGACAATGAAGGTACTTTGTGTGAGAATAATGATGCATTGCATGGTGAGTGTGAAAGAGTATATTCAGGATTACATTTTGATAAAATAGGGACATCTAGTGGTTATGAATTTCATTGCAGCAATGCACCAGAAATGTATACTTCTTTTGAATCTTGGAGTGTTGATGATTCAAGATTGTCAAATCTGCAAATTGTTGAGGTAATTGGTGATGGAGTTTCAGGGTCACAATTGTTGCAGTATAATTTGTTCTTCTTTCCAATTCGGTTAGAGAGCCATCATTTGGTGGATGACAACAAATGTGATGAAATAGGGTATCACATAGAGTATGGGTCTAGCTTGTTTGGTGGTTGTGACTTCTCCTTATCACATGATGATAAATTTTTTTAGATTATGCATGATTTCCAGATGCCTAATAATGGAGAATGCTATGGCAATATTAAGTATACTAAATTGATGAAAGATATCAACATATTTTGTCAAGCAAATTTCAATAATATTTTCAGATTGGCTTCAGTACAGTGTGATGAAAACCAAGTGTATGACAAAGGCAAATAGAGGCTTTTCTTTCTTCTAATGGCCTTGTGCCATCATCTGTGGTGTGATTTTTTAAACCATACCAGTTCAGGGTAGAGGAGAAGTTTGACTCTGTTGCCTAATGGATAAAACACTCGGTCTACTTCAACCAGAGATCTAAATTCTTGCTATGCTTGCAAGGGACATACATCCCCAGTCAAACCCACTATTAGCACCTTCATTTTTTTGCAATTTGAAGTGCCATTATGTCTTCAACTTGTAGTTGCAACACTCAGAAACACCCATGTTGGATTTGCTTGTGTAGCCTACTTGGGAGCATGATAAATTGAAATATGTTCATTTTCATGAGCTACCACTTGCTAGACATACTCATGGGTCATATGTGAGTAAATTTGCCTAGTTTCATAATTTGAGGACTTCATTCGATCATTTTTCAAAGCCCAAACTAGTTGAGTCTTGGAGAGTTTTTATGTCTGCACTTTGCAAATATGCCCCGGAGGACAATTTTGCCTACCCAATTAAAATTTTGAAACCTGGAAATGATCTTGCAATTCTGTGTGGTAGAAAGTTTCTTGGTATATATTTCAGCATGTCTGTTCAGTTTCATGGTCGCCATATGAGTTTTGATATGGTTTTTAATGCGTTCCTGATTGCTCCTGGACTAGATTTGGCATCTTGAAAAAGTTGCAAATTTAAAAATTCTGAGGGTGACCCAGTTGATATTTTGGTCTCAAATGATTCCATATCCAATTTCACAGCCATCCAAGCTCATTTGATATATCATTTTAAACTTCACATTTTCTTGCAACTTGCTGGTAGGGCAAGATTACCAAGGAAATGCATAAATTTGGTGAGTTGGGCAAAAATGGACAACAAAACCATGTTTTATTTAATTTTTTATGCCTCCTCACAAAAACATCATTGCTTCAAGTTGCCCAGTTTTCCCTCAGTGAATTTCCTCTGAAATGGCCATAGGAGAAATTAAAAATTTCTCTATTTCTCTATAGTTTGTTGTAGTAGATGCAAAATATTTCATGGATAGACCAATTCTTCATGGGTGAGAAATAATTGTTATCTGAGTAGAAGAGAAAGATTTTCCTGCAACCTCGTGAAAGGCTAAGTAGAAAACCCAAAGATGGTGCGGTAGAGCAGGTGACTCCAAGTCCTTCCCGCATTCCCGCAAGTGTCAGGTCTCCAACTCTAAAATATGTGCGATACTCCAGTAGAAATATAAAAGTATAAATAAAAGTATGAGTAATACGTTTACATTTGAAAAGCAAAATTTATTAAAATTAAATTTTGAGATATGTGCTAGAAAGCGAGTAAAACACTCCCGCATGGTTAAAGCCATAATATCAAAAATAGTTGCAGTGTTGCGGGAATGTGAATAATGCAGGTGAAGAATAAATCAAAATATTTTGCACATATTATGTGGGCATGAGAAAGGGAAAATTTATTACAATAAATGTATAATGTGCAAGTATTTTCACTTAAAAGTGAAATATTTTCACCGAGAGAGTTAAGAGAAAATAAAAATTGCGAAGTAGGTAAATGTTTTTACCTGAAAGATATGTTTTGGGTGAAAATGCATAAAGGTGAATATAAATGTGAAATTGCTGGCAAGAGAGGAATAATGTATTATTGGCGAAACTATTTTGCATGGGGATGAAGGTAATTAAATATTTTCATTTGCAAAGAGAGATAAACAAGAGATAATCTATGTAATGAAAAATTATGTGAACGGGTGGGTAGTTGAACAATCATTTTAGAGTGTAAATGGTCTAAAGCTTGTTGCTTCCTTCATACCTATAAGAAGGAAACCAAGACTAATTAGAAAAATGAAGGTGGGGGCCAGAGCAGATTGGTGTACCTGTGAAGATTTGGGATGAGATTGTGCAAAAATGATTTGCTCTGAAAATGGTTTCAACTATTTATCAATATAAATGAAAAGAAATTGTGAAACTGTCTCCAAATTATTTTCTTTTAATTATATAAATCAATTTGTCAAGTATTTATTGATTTGTTGTTGCATCTTTAAATGCTTCTGTGTGATATTTTTGATGGGTTCTCTCAAGTAGAGATTAAATTCTATTCAATATGTTGCTATGATTTAGAGAATTTAGTTTGGATTAAGAATAATGGTTTTCATGGTTGAAAATCTTGCATGTTTATGCAAGGCATAAACAAGAATAGTGCTAAACAGTTAGAATTTAAGGCCATTGGATGAGCAACAACTCATTATGCCTCTGATACCCAACAATTAAGGCACCGATCAAGGTTATGCTCCAGAACAAATAAAATCATTGTATATTTTGATTTTCAGTTGTAGGAATAGGAGTAGGAGTAGAAATTAGTATATTTGAATTTTCTTAGACATCACGCGAGTTTGAAGTAGATTGAGTTGAAGAAGTTGAATAAATTTGTATACGATTTTAATCTTCTTAATCATCACTAGTTAGTCTTAAGGAGTTAACATTTAGTGGTGATAAAGAGGTACACCTGCCTAGGCATAGTAGAGCTTGAGTGCGGGGAATTCCAATCATTTTGATTAATTCCGTTTGTTGGCTAGATCAATTGTTGAACCTGATCATAAAGCCTGACATACTTTTAGGGTTTAGGAATTTGCAGATTTGGGAACCAACATACCACATGTCTATTTTCAATGCTCTATATTATGACTGTGTGATCAGAGTTTGCAAGATATGCTGTGTTCAATGTCTGTTTGTTTATGCCAGAAAGATGATGCATTTATCAAAGAAAGGAATGTTTGAGAGGTTCTTGCAGGTCATATAGTTTTTTGAAGTGTTTCGCATGATGTTATTTGTTCTCTCTAGTGCCGCTTTAGGTTTGGAGCTAATATGTGGAAGGATTTAAATGTTTGCTGGGCCAACTTGATGTGTTTTGGTGATTGTACTAGATGTTTGAAAGTGTGTGCCAGTGTAGAGATGTGTGTTAAGGTAAATTAGGACTTAGTTATCACTTATTTTTAACTGCTTTGTTTCCTACTTTACCGCTAATGATTTTAGGTGCTGACTATTTGTGGCCATTGCACATTTCATGTTACACACTTCATCTTGGCCGACAAAGGAGAAAGTTTTGAAGCTTGCGGAGGATATAAATGAAAGATCATGTTTTGTGTAATAGGTATGAGTGTGTGAGAGTGTGTGAGGATGTATGTGTGAGTGTGAAGAAGGAGTATGTGGTTGTGGAAGTAGCAGAGTGGTTTGAGTAGAGGTATTGAAGATATATGTCATTATGAAGGTAGTTGATGTTGCAGAGGTGATTGATCAGCAGAATTTTTTCAAGTGTTTTGTACAGAGGTTGTAGCCTCTTTCTGTAAGTGTTGTTGCACTATAGGGAGTTGTAGCTTCCTTTGGTTGAAGCCATAAAACCTTTCATTTAGGGAGTTGTATCTTCCTTTGTGTTGTAGCCCATAAAACTTGTTGTAAATCTTGTTTTATTTGTGAGGCTAGATTTGGACATTAGATCCAAGCAGTTTGCTCACCGTGGTTTTTCCCTTCTAGGGTTTTCCATGTAAATCTGGTGTTATGTTTGTATGGTTGTGTGATTATGTTTTGAATTGCTTCATTATCTATTTATTTGTTTAAGGCTATAGAAAGTTTTGAAGATAAAGTTGAATAGGATTAATTTGTAGTATATACTGATTCACCCTCCCTCTCAGTATATCAGAGTGTTCTAACAATTGGTATTAGAAATGAGTTCCTTGGTGCAGCCTAACAGCTGAAGATAGCTCTTGGAGTAGAACACATGGCTCAGAGAGAATCCTCTTCTAAAGAACCAGTATTTGATGGAACTAACTGTTGCAAATATGTGCCTAAGTGGGTTGTCATTGATGTCAACATACCATTGTTGCCATTGGTGTCAACTGTATCCTATTTTGTTGTCTGCATAGAAGACCAAACTGTTGAGGATATTGAGAAAATTAATGACAATCAATGCATGTGGATCATGTGGCTGTGTAGAGGATTGTCAAAGATTGTTCTAGTTAAGATTTGAGAAGTCCGCATGAAGATTTGAAGGAGTTATGGCCATCTGAGTAGACCCGGTTCTTGCAATACTTAGGAAAGATAGAGTGATAGGAAAGAGGTCCGGATTGCTCTAGTAATATAAAATTGTGATCTGCAAATCTGAAGGCATGTTTGGGAAGTCAATGTGTATCATCAACACTAGTGGTTCGGGTTTGGAGGTCTACAAGCTATCCTTCTAGTTTGACAGTCATGGAAAAGAGTGTTCTTGAGGTTCCAAAGGAAGATTCAAATGCTTCTGATAATTTAGTTTAGAATGGATGTTATTGGCAAATTCAATGTGCTTGTGGAGATCTCAGGATCGTATGGCTACTATGTTAGAGGTCCGCATTAAAGTTTGAGCTTGTTGATTGAAGATTTCTTCTTTGAGGTTGATGTTCCTTCCAGTCTTGGCTGACCGGATGTTCCTATCCTATTGCAGATGCCTTAAGTGCATTTTTATGAAGCGTAGAGTGGTTGTAGAAGCAGATTCAAGTCTCAGTTGTGCTTGGCTGACAGTGTGATGATCCACGTCAAGTTTAGCTGACCTTGTTGATCATTCCAAGGTTGATGAAGTATATAAATACTTGTTGAAGAGGTATTGAAATCATCCTTGTGCAAAATAGATAAAATCTGAAGAAAGGATCAGGAGTAGGGAAGAGAAGAAAAGGAGCGAGAGCAGTATAGAGTGTGAAGAAGAGTTTGGGGTAAAATCAAAAGTTCTTGAGCATTCAATGAAACTGAATCAGGCATGAAGTAGATGTTATTTCTCAATTTATTCTTTCTAAATAAATTCTATAGGCAGTGCACCTAAAGGCATGTGCCTTCTATTTTATTAAGTACTTTTAACAGGGTATGCATCTTTGTGGGTTAACCCCCACCATGGTTTTTCCCTTAACCAAGTTTCCACGTCAAAATCTTGGTGTCAAGTGTGTTGATTATGTTTTTGCTCTTATGTTGTTGATCTATGCTTTAATGTTTACATCACTAATCTGATAGTAAGATAATAAAGAAGGTTAAAGGCAAAATAGTTTTTATTGTGGGACAACTAATTCACCCCCCCTCTCAGTTGTCTAGTTCCAAAAATTGGTATCAGAGCCAGATCCTCTCATAAAAGCCTAACTGCTTGAGGAGATCCAAGATGTCAACCTACAAGAAGGATAGTCCAAGATTTGATGGAACAAATTATTCTATTTTGAAAAATTGCATGGAGTGCCATTTGCAATGCAAGGGCGATGCTTATTGGGCAATAACCAGTGTTGAGTATAAATGTCCGAAGAAAGGTCCTTCAACTCTTGATCAAATCAAAGATGTTAAAAATAATCTTCAAGCTAAAGAAGCCTTGTTAAGTGCCTTGACTAATTCAGAGATGACAAATGTCTTTGGTCTAAAAATTGCTTATGAAATCTGGAAAAAGTTGGAGTATCTATATGAAGGTGATGAATATGTCAAATGTGCAAAGTTGCAAAGTTTGAGAGGAAAATTTGAAACTATGTGGATGAGTGAAGATGAAAACATCACAATCTACATGCAAAAGATAAATGAACTTGTGTGTGGCATCAGGTGTGCTAGTGGAACTTTGGAAGAATCAGAAATTGTATCAAAAGTACTTAGATCTTTACCAGATTCATACAGACATAAGGTTGCAGCTATAGAAGAGATCAGGATAGTCTCAGAGGTTACAAGAGATCATCTGGTTGGCAAAATTTCAGCTTTCAAATTAAGTGAGTTTGGTGATTCTCTTCCCAAGTCTGAATCTACATTTAAGGCTAGTGTGTATGGAAAATAAAGATATGATCTGGGTGAAAGCTTTTCTGCAAGATCAAACAAATTTATGAAGACAAGAAAGGATCTTGAAGATGTTGAAATAGAAACAGCAGATCTTAAAGCTCTTATTGCCAGAAGAATGCCAAGAGGATCCGGTAAGTATGAAGGAAACTTACCACTCAAATATTTTTCTTGTAATAAGATTGGTTATTTTGCCTCAAGATGTCCGGAGAGGTTTTCAAAACCAAACCCTAATAGATACAAAGGTCAGAAGAAATGTTACTATGTCCAAGAAAATGGAGAAGAAGGGGTAACAGATGATGAATCTAATCATGGAGGCTCCTCTGAAAATGATTGGGTGTTTATTGCTATCAAAGAAGAAGATCCGGTGTCAACTGAATCTGCTAGCTATGAAAATGTGGAAAGTACCTTGGCTGCTCAAGTTATTGAAAAGGATGAATGGGTGATTGATAGTTGATGTTCTCATCATATGACTGGTGACAATAATAAGTTTGTGAATTTTAAAAACTATGAAGGAGGACTTGTGAAATTTGGAGACAACTCAGCTGGTAGAATCCGTGGCAGAGGATTAATCTCTTTTGATGGCAAGAATAGCACCAATGATATTCTATATGTGGAAGGACTGAAACATAATCTTCTCATTGTTAGACAGTTGGTTGACAAGGGTTATGATCTTTGGTTCAAGGATGAAAAATGCATAATCTTGGAAAGCTCTAGAATTGAAATTACATCTTGTACTCAAACCAGAGGTAACATCTTTCACTTAAGTAGTTCTGGAAAAAGTTGTTTGATTGCTCAGACAGATCAAATGTGGCTATGGCATAGGAATGTCAATTGGGAAAACAAAACAAAATTTCATTCAAGAGTAAGGAACAAGGTTCAAGTGAGAGATTGGAACTGGTACATACTAATCTCTATGGTCCTGCCAGAATTAGGAGTGTGCAAGGAGACAAATATTTCATGTTGCTAATTGTTGACTACTCCTGGATGATGTGGGTAACTTTTTTGAAAGAAAAATTAGAAGCCCTTGACAAGTTTAAGGTGTTCAAGATGATGGTTGAAAATGAGATTGGTGGGAAATTAAAGTGTTTAAGATCTGACAAAGGTGGAGAATTTACCCCTGGCGAGTTTGATGCTTTCTGTGAAAAGCATGGAGTAAAAAGACAGTTATCTACCCCTAGGACTCCTCAGTAAAATGGAGTCATGGAAAGAAAGAACTAGACCATTCAAGAAGCTGCTAGAACCATGATGATGGAAACAAATGTTCCTTAAGTTTATTGGAGAGAAGCCATGAGTACTGATGTCTACACTTAACTAGGTGCAGATCAAACAAAATTCTGGTAAGACTCCTTATGAACTTTGGTTTGATCATCCTCCTACTATGAGATACTTCAGAGTCTTTGGTAGTAAATGTTATATCAAAAGAGATGAGGATTTAGGTAGGTTTGAGGAAAGAAGTGATGAAGGAATATTTTTGGGATACTCAACTCAAAGTAAGGCCTACCGGTGCTTCAATAAAAAGATTGAAGAAGATTGTTGAAAGTGCGAATGTTAAAGTTGATGAAAGTAAAGAAGGACATTCCAGGTACTTTGGATATGATTCAAATGATCAAGATGAAAGTCAAAATCAAGGAAGGCAAGTTCAAGTTCAAGTTCAAACTCAGATTCAGTTTGAACCGGTAACTCCAGAGGTTAACACAGATGATGAGGAACAAGTTCAAGAAATAGAAGCTCAAACAATCTCCAAAACTCCCAGGTATGTAAGGTTAAATCATCCTAAAGATCAGATCATAGGAGATAAGAGTAAAGGTGCTTGAACTAGGAGAAAAATGACTAAAGATCAATAATAGATTTGTTTGATTTCAAGGATTGAACCTAAATCAGTAAGTGAAGCTTGCAATGATGAAAACTAGGTCAAAGCAATGGAAGAGGAATTGATGCAAATTGAAAAGAATCACACCTGGGATCTAGTTCCTAGACTTGAGGACAAAATTGTGATTAGAACCAAATGGATAGTCCAAAATAAACTGAATGAAGATGGTGAGGTGGTAAGGAATAAGGAAAGGTTGGTATGTAAAGGCTACTCTCAAGTGGAAGGAATTGATTTTGAAGAAACTTTTGCTCCAGTGGCAAGGATAGAGGCAATTAGATTATTTCTTGCATTTTCTACCTTCAAAGATTTTAAAGTATATCAAATGGATGTGAAATCAACATTTCTAAATAGAGATTTGGAGGAAGAAGTCGACATTGAGGAACCAGAAGGATTTTAGTTGTTTGATCAGGGAGATATGGTTTGTAGATTGAGAAAAGCCTTATATGGACTCAATCAAGCTCCAAGAGCCTAGTATGCTAGATTAGATAAGCATTTGCTTAAGTTAGGATTTAGCAAAGGTACTGTTGATAGTAATCTCTATTTCAAAATTGATCATGAGGACATTCTAATTGTTGAAGTTTTTGTTGATGATATCATTTTTTGTAGAAATGAATGCATGTGTAAAGCATTTGCTGATCAGATGAAAAGTGAGTTTGAGATGTCAATGTTTGGTGAGATGAATTTCTTCCTAGGTCTACAAATTGTTCAATCAAATAAAGGTATCTTCATTCTTAGTCCTAGTATGTAAAATAATTGCTAAAGAAATTTGGAATGGAAGACTCAAATCCAGTAGGTACACCTATGGTAACCGGATGCAAGCTAAGCAAAGATGATGACTCTCCCAAGGCAAATCAGAAAAGATATAGATCAATGATTGGAGGATTTCTTTAACTAACCTAGACCAGACCTGACATCATGAATGCAGTTGGACTTGTTGCCAGATTTCAAGCTGATCCAAAAGAATCCCATGTTATGGTAGTCAAAAGAATTTTTAGATATCTCAAGGGGACAATTGATTATGGACTATAGTACCCAAAGGACAATAACTTCACTCTTCATGCATATACAGATGCTGATTGGGCAGGAGATGTGGATGACAAAAAAAATACTAGTGGTGGTACATTCTTCTTAGGAAGAAGACTGGTCTCTTGGATAAGCAAAAGGAAAGTGGCAATATCTTTGTCTACTGCAGAAGTAGAGTACATAGCAGCAGAAAATAATTGTACTCAGGTTTTGTTGATGAAGCAAATGTTGAAGGACATCAGAATTGTGTTTAAGGATCCAGTCACAATTTTTTGTGATAATTCTAGTGCAATAAGCATCTCAAAGAATCCAGTATTACATTCAAAGACAAAGCATATATCTATCAAGTTTCATTTCTTGAGAGAGAAAGTAA
The DNA here is from genome assembly GCA_027924645.1 of Cunninghamia lanceolata. Taxonomy (NCBI): domain Eukaryota; kingdom Viridiplantae; phylum Streptophyta; class Pinopsida; order Cupressales; family Cupressaceae; genus Cunninghamia; species Cunninghamia lanceolata. The sequence goes on along the minus strand of BSBN01001322.1, from coordinate 3,029,096 downwards.
ATGAGAATGAAGTCAAGTTGGAGTTTGTGCCTTCTAAAGATCAGATTGCAGACATCTTCACTAAGCCTCTTCCCAAGGATACTTTTGAGTATCTTAGAGAGAAGTTAGGGGTTATTACCCCTCTTGAGTAGAACTAAGATGCACTAAGGTGCATCAATCCGGTGGAATTCACATTCATATCTTGTGATCTGGATTGATGTTAAGGAGGTACTACTCAAAGGGGGAGTAGTCAATATGCAATTTTTGGGATCAGTCTAAAGCAAAAAGGGAGAAAAGATAGCAAATAAGTGCCCTTTGCCATTGATGTCAAAGGGGTAGAGAAGTCATGTGAAAAACTAGTTGCTGATGTAAGGGGGAGCAATAAAGAAAGTAGTTGCAGAAGTGAGAAGAGAAAGGGGGAGAAGTTCTTGTCTTGATGGTTAGATTCAGTTTTTCACATCATATGTTGCCATCAATGACAAAGGGGGAGATTGTCACAAATATGTGCCTAAGTGGTTTGTCATTGATGTCAACATATCCTTGTTGCCATTGGTGTCAACTGTATCCTATTTTGTTGTCTTCATAGAAGACCAGACTATTAAGGATATTGAGAAAATTAATGACAATCAATGCATGTGGATCATGTGGTTGTGTAGAGAATTGTTAGAGATTGCTCTAGTTAAGATTTGAGAAGTCCACATGAAGATTTGAAGGAGTTATGGCCATCTGAGTAGAACCGGTTCCTGCAATACTTAGGAAAGACAGAGTGATAGGAAAGAGGTCCAGATTGCTCCGGTAATATAAAATTGTGATTTGTCGATTAGAAGGCATGTTTGGGAAGTCAATGTGTATCATCAACACCAGTGGTTCATGGTTTGGAGGTCCACAAGCTATCCTTCTAGTTTCACAATCATGGCAGAGAGTGATCTTGAGGTTTCAGAGGAAGATTCAAATGCTTCTGATAATTTGGTTTAGAATGGACGTTATTGGTGAATTCAATGTGCTTGTGGAGGTCTCTGGATCATATGGCTACTATGTTAGAGGTCCGCATTAAAGTTTGAGCTTGTTGATTGAAGATTTCTTCTTTGAGGTTGATGTTCCTTCCAGTCTTGGTAGACCAGATGTTCCTAGCCTATTGCGGATGCCTTAAGTGCATTTTTATGAAGCGTAGAGTGGTTGTAGAAGTAGATCTAAGTCTCAATTGTGCTTGGCTGATAGTGTGATGATTCACATCAAGTTTAGCCAACCTTGTTGATCATTCCAAGGTTGATGAAGTATATAAATACTTGTTGAAGAGGTATTGAAATCATCCTTGTGCAAAATAGATAAAATCTGAAGAAAGGATTAGGAGCAGAGAAGAGAAGAAAAGGAGTGAGAGTAGTATAGAGTGTGAAGAAGAGTTTGGGGAAAAAGTGAAAGTTCTTGAGCATTCAATGAAACTGAATTAGGCATGAAGTAGATGCTATTTCTCAGTTAATTCTTTCTAAATAAATTCTATAGGCAGTGAGCCTCTCTTTGAGTAGTGAGCTCTGGGCAATGCACCCAAAGGCATGTGCCTTCTATTTTATTAAGTACTTTTAAGAGGGTATGCATCTTTGTGGGTTAACCCTTGTTGATAACTGAGAGGGGGGGTGAATCAGTTATCTTAATTATTTCAGCTTTCTAAACTTTCTTAATAATTAGTGCAACATCAATTCAAACAAGCAAGCATAACCATGAAATGGAAATACACATGATAGAATATTTTTGATGTGGAAACCCTGTTAAGGGAGAAAACCACAGGGTGACTAACCTAAGATTGTATTTTCTGTTAGAAGAATAGAATTACAAAATGGCACTTGCTAATTAGGGCTCACTGCCCGAGCACACTACTCACAAGAGGCCCACTGCCTACAAGAGATTCACTGTCTACAATTTATAAAGAGTGTAATACGATACTTGAACTGATAAGGAGCATCTACATATGCTGGAGTTTAGTTCCGGTTAAACTCAGTACACTGATCTACTGCACTTCATCCTTTCTCTTCCTTAGTGCTGCTGTCCTTTCACATACTGGACCTGCCTTAATGCTTTCACTCTGCTCTACTACTTTTCTTCGCACTCAACCAAAACCACGACACCTCTCACAACTAAATCCATCTTGTATATATATCTGCACAAGTGATTTCATCACCTTTCTAGTCGACATCCAGAATAGTCAATATTTTCCACTAACTCTGATCTGTCGGCTGAATCCTTGCTTACCAAGTAATGCGGATCAAGGATATACTTGTAGAAGTCATCAATCATGTTGACCAATCATAACTTATGCCTTAAGAACCTTTACCAACATCAATAACACATCCAGAATAATGTCTGATGTTCTACCAGTCAGTTCTTCCTCTGTCCACACTACCAATCAGGAACCCGACACTCAAGTATTCATATCTTTTTCTTCATCTATCACCGGAGGCTAAATCCTTGGAATATATCATTCAAGGTAGTCCTATTGACTTCCCTAAATCTACACTTCACCAAGATACATCCTCTGAGAGATCCGGACCTGATTGTCGGACCTTGCCACATGCTCTATTCTTGCTTACTGGATCACAACACTCTGCAATCTACCTTCCGGTAGAGACTCATCATGTTCTGCGAATGTGTGGGTTAGCCTTTGTTTCCATCAATGACAACATTCATGAGTCCATATAGTGTCTCTTGCCAACAATCTCCCCCTTTGGCATTGATGGCAACACTTAGTAAAAAATGACTAAGTGTTTACACTATGCTCCCCCTTGGCTGATGCTCTATTTTTATATACATTTTTTAGAGCTCCCCCTTAGTTGGATTCCTCATTTTTCACTGCTCCTCACTCCCCCTTTGACATCAATGGCAAAGGGTGGGAACCACGCAACAAAATTTTCAAAAATTTAACTATACTTAGCCGCATATAACATACTCACATATACTGAAGAATGTCTACAAAAGTTGTCTTCAATTGGACGAATTCTGCTGCCCAACTTTGTTTCATTCTATCCAAAATTGATATATGACCACTCAACAGGAATGCAAACGCATCTGCCCTTTTTAGATCTTTCGGATCACTGGTCCAGGCTGTGATCTGAGCTTCTTTTATGGCCTCATGCATGGCCTCTAACTTAGGGATAATTATCCCTCTGAGTTCACCTAACCTGCTTATTCTGCTTTTCTTTTCCTTCTCAAGCTTCTTAATTTCATTCAAGACTGCAATAGTCTGACATTCTTGATTTATTATGGAAGATGAGAGAGGATCAAAATTCTTTGATAGATTTGTTAGTTTGTCCTCCTATTCTTTTACTTTCTTCTCGATGTCCAATGTTACTTTGGACCATGATAAACAAAATTTATATATTTCCCCACCATCTTTAAGAGCATTTACTAAGCTCTTTATCCCTATATCCATATTGCTTCTATCATTTGATATTAGACTTAGTACTTCAGAGAATCTTTTATCCAAAAACTCTTTCCAGACCTTTTCCTCAGCTGATTTCTCTAAGGACTCAAAATGAGTGATGACTGAACTAACAAGAGATTTAAGATTACTTGATGAGGAGGATGAGTGATCCTTCTGAAAAGATGGCATGATCTTTTCTAAAACACCAGATGCAGCTTCTATTAGCTCACAATCTTCCATGTGAGACTTTAGGAGTTTTTCTTTTGCCTTTGCATTGGCAAATGAAGCTATCTTCATTGTTTGAACTGGCGAGAGAGAGTCAAAGTTAAATGGACCTTGAAATAACTCCAATTCATCAATCTCCAACATTTCTTTTGTCAAGAAGTCCTTGACAGTTTCTGTAGTGTCTCTTACCAGAGATAGATTCTTTTTCTCTTCTACAGTGTCAGCTTCTTTACCTTTCACATCTTCTTCTTTTTCCTGTATTCTTTCTTCTCCCTTAGACCCGGAGACTGCAGGGGAAATCGGAGGAGAGATGTTTGTCTGTTTATGAACTTCCTCTTCCAGAACAGAAGATTCCAAGTCCTTATCCTTTTCTGTACCAGTGTCCATGACTTCTTCTACCATTTTCTTAGTCGATTCCTCTCCAACACTTGTGGCCGAGGGATCAACACCCAAGTCCTCTATGACAGGAAGATTGAATCTTTAAAAGACATTCCAGAGGATCTCTTCTGTTTCCTTGGCTACCTTGTCAATCTCACCAAGCATGAGCTGATTCATTCTGGCTTTGCTCCGGAATTCATCCTTACAATCTTTGAAGATCATACTAATCTTCTTTGGGGTGATTGAAGGATATAGCTGAATAGCTATTTGCTCTCGGATCTCAAGGTCTTTTGCCATGGCATTATTCTTTCTTATTTCTAACTCTTTTTCTAGACTTTTAGGAATAAGAGATATGATTTCAATAAAAGCCTTATTATATATATTTAGATACTTAATTGCAGCTTCTTGCAAGATCTTCTGGTCAGCTTCATTATAATCATCATAGAATTCAGCCATTGGTTGGAGATTTCCATCCACAGTGATTGATTTGATGACATCATCTAAAGACAGAGTGGGCTTTTGAACAAATTCCTTTGCCTTTTCTTCTTCACCTTGACCGGTAGAGGATTCACCATATCCTTCCTTCTTCTACTTCTTCATTTTCTTTATCTCCTCATCTGATTCAGTTTCTTCTTCATCCTTTTGGCTTGCATAGGACCTCGTTGCCTTTTTCTTTGTTCTCTTCTCTGTTTTACCAGATGATTTTGCTTCCGATTTTGATGTTTTTGAGCTCTTGTCAGTGGTAGGAGCAGACCTCTTAGAGGATCTTGTCTGAGTGGGGGCTTCTACCGGAGCACTTTCCTTTTCAGCACCTTCCTTCTTTTTCTCTGCTCTTTCCATCTTATCCCTATTGGCATCAAGTGCCTCTTTTCAGATGCCAAAGCTTTTGGCAATGTTTTCTACTTCTTTTCTTACCTTTCTTTTCATCTATGGTTGCCTTAGCTCAATATGGATCTTCACACTTAATTCTTCAAAGGTTCCAAACCTTTCTGCCTTAGGATCCTTTGGCTAACTGAGCATGTGTTGAACATGTAGCTCCACAATGTTCTCATCAACTTCATATCCCATAGGCATGATCCAAACTATCCTTGGCTCCACTGCCTCCATTAGGCATTGATCAGTGTCTACCATGAAGTACACTGTGTCGTATTTCTCAACTAATGATTTAGGGATTCTTTCTCTGGTTTGCATCATATTTTGAAAGTTCTTAAAGTAACCCCACAAAGCTATATTCCTTACCTTAGCATCCCCAAGTCCATGCAAGTAGTCCCTAATTTGAATTGCTATAGGTCTGTTACTTTGCCATACCCATCCAATGGATCCGGGCATCTCATTCATGAAATAGAAAAATAGACACAATATCAGTCCTCCATATTTGAAGGAATTCTTCTTTTCCTTTTTGATCTTTTGTATGTTTTCCATCAATTGGCTCGGAAGGAGTTCACAGAGATCATATTCTACATTTTTTCTTAGCATCTCATAAGCAGTATATACTGCAGTTTTGGATACAAAGTTCTCCCTGCTGGAGTGATATATCTTATAACCGATTATCATAGATGCAAACTTGATATCCGGATCAGAGATATCTTCAATGGTCATTGCTCTCTTATCAAATTTTGATCTGGTGGCCTTAGTTACAATTTGGTTTTTGACAGATTTTAGAATAGGTATCCCTCTGGAGGAGTGTAAACCAGTTACTGCCCTAATTACTTTCTTAGTGATTTTGCAAGGTCTATTCAGCCATAAGAAGTTATCATGTACCCTAATCAGTACATACCGGACCCATTCATCTTCTTCAAAATAGGGGAAATAAATTTATTGATCAAAGTGTTTCTCCTGGATGCTCTTATATTGTGGTTTAAGCTCAAAAGCATCATCTATCAACTGATTGTGATAGATATCCATTAACATTGAATCCCCAAACTCTTCAATATTTGTGTGTATGTAAACCCTAATATCTTCTGTATGCAACACACCATGCAGAACACTGGAAAATGCTCCTAGGGGATCTATTTCCAAGGATTTGTATGGATGTTTCTTGAATTTGGGGTGAGGCCTATCAGAGATCTTCACAACGTTTGGAGTACCCATCATTCAAGGATTTATAGAGAGATATTTGATAATGGAGAATACCTTTTACACTTGTAGGGTTCGCGGAATGAACTTGAATGATTTGCTGATTGAATTAGCTCCAATGGTTGGTCTTTGAGATGTTTGAAGCAATTTGTTGCAGAGCTCTTCTTTCTTTCTTTTCGAATGTGAATGTGCAAATGATGAGCACATGAACCCTTTTATTTGCAAGAGAAACCCTAAATCCATACTGCAATAAATACCCAACTTAAGTTATTCTAGTTGCTTTGTATACCTTATTCTAAAATAGATCTTTTTCTGGATCACTGTAATATGCTTAGAGTTATCCTTGGAGATTAACAACAAACTTTCTTACTTTCCTCAGTCATTTATTCACAGATCAAGATGTCTCAATTTTAGAATCACACCGGACCAAACTTGTAAGAAACCTACTTTTACCGGAAGACTATTAAACCAGATCTAACTGAAGGGATTAGACTCTTTAAATCTTCATGCGGATCTTTCAAATATTTGCTATGGATTATCTAAGTATTTCTTTGAAAACTCCTTTGATCCGCAGCCTTTCATGTGCTGATTACAGGAACCACTTGACTGGCTGGGGGAATTGGTTTTTCTTTTGTTACTCCCCCTGAGCTAGAGCTCACTTATTTAATTTTTGAAAGGAATATCAGCACCAGAGTCTGGTGCGGATCCATCCTTTACATTCTCTATACTTTTCTTCACCCAAATCTTGTTCATCTCACTTTGAACTTCATTCGCATTCACTTTTTGTTTTCCCTTATCTTGACTCTGATTATGATATACCGGACCTCTTTTGTCCTGATTCTTGCTTCTACAGAATTTTGCAATATGACTGGATCTATTACAAATTTGGCAAACAACATTTCTCTACATATTTTATTGATATCCTCTTGATCTACATTGATTAGCCATATGACCTATTCTATTGCATGCAAAGCATCTACCATTGAATGAATTGTTTATTTGCATATTTATGCATTCATGAGATTTGTGACCATACCTTTTGCAGTTGAAACACTGTCCAGAGAAGGATGTATTAGTCTGATTCATTCTCTTTCTACACTAATTAGCTTTATGACCAAAGTTATTGCACTTGTGGCAGTACCCATTGAAGGGTGGATATCTTTGAGCATTAGGCTGCCTTACTAGAGGTCTTCTAGGCCTGTTCCTTAGATTTTTTGATCCAAAATTCTTCTAACCGGATCTGGAGCTTTCACCTTTTTCATACCCCAGGCCACACTTGTCATCTACTCTCTTTGGGCTTTCAAGAAGAACTTCAAGTTGAGTAGAGCTTATCTTGAATTTCTCTTTATATTCATTTGCTATTTGAAGATCCCTTTTAAGAGAGACTATTTGATCCTCAAGTTTTTCTTCATTATCTTTAGCCTCTTCAAGATTAGATTCGAGATGTCTGATAATTCTATCCATCTTGTGGCAATCTTCTGATTTCTCCTTGAGAGATTATCTTAGATCATCTTCAGTTTTTCTTTTCTCTTCAACCTCTTGGGTAAACTTCATAACTCTTAATTCCATTTCATGTCTTACCATAATGATTTCTTTTGATAACTTTTCACATAACTTGGTTTTCTCCTTCAGATCTCCATTTGTATCATTGGCTTCACCTTGACTTGCCAGTTGTTGAAGTAGCTCCTTTCTCTTTTTCATAGAGAGACTCAATTTGTCTTTTAGTTCTTTTATGAAATCATCAGCCTGTTTGAGTCTTTCCTTTAATTCATTGACTTCAGAGTTTGACTACTCAAGATCATCAAGGGTAGTCGTGAGTTGCTCCTTTATACCATATACATCCATTTGGATTCCCAGATCTTCCTCAAGCTGTTAGGCTTTATTAAGAGGTACTTGGCTCTGATACCAATTGTTGATAACTGAGAGGGGGGGTGAATCAATTATCTTAATTATTTCAGCTTTCTGAACTTTCTTAATAATTAGTGTAGCATCAATTCAAACAAGCAAGCATAGCCATGAAATGGAAATACACATGACACAATATTTTTGACATGGAAACCCTATTGAGGGAGAAAACCACGGGGTGATTAACCCAAGATTGTATTCTCTGTTAGAAGAATAGAATTACAAAATGGCACTTGCCAATTAGGGCTCACTGCCCGAGCACACTATTCACAAGAGGCCCACTGCCTACAAGAGACTCACTGTCTACAATTTATAAAGAGTGTAATACAATACTTGAACTGATAAGGAGCATCTACATATGCTGGAGTTCAGTTCCAGTTAAACTCAGTACACTGATCTGCTGCACTTCATCCTTTCTCTTCCTTAGTGCTATTGTCCTTTCACATACCAAACCTGCCTTAATGCTTTCACTCTGCTCTACTGCTTTTCTTTGCACTTAACTAAAACCACGACACCTCTCACAACTAAATCCATCTTGTATATATATTCACACAAGTGATTTCATCACCTTTCTAGTCAGCATCTGGAATAGTCAATATTTTTCACTAACTCTAATCTGTCGGCTAAATCCTTGCTTACCAAGTAATACAGATCAAGGATATAATTGTAGAAGTCATCAATCATGTTGGCCAATCATAACTTATGCCTTATGAACCTTTACCAACATCAGTAACACATCCAGAATAATGTCTAATGTTCTGCTAGTCAGTTCTTCCTCTGTCCACACTACCAATCAAGAACCTGACACTCAAGTATTCATATCTTTTTCTTCATCTATTGCCGAAGGCTAAATCCTTGGAATATATTAGCCAAGGTAGTCCTCTTGACTTCCCCAAATCCACACTTCACCAAGATTCATCCTTTGAGAGATCTAGACCTGACTGTTGGACCTTACCACATGCTCTGTTCTTGCTTACCAGATCACAACACTCTGCAATCTACCTTCCGGTAGAGACTCATCATGTCCTGCGGATGTGTGGGTTAACCTTTGTTGCCATCAATGACAACATTCATGAGTCCATATAGTGTCTCTTGCCAACAACCCCCACCATGGTTTTTCCCTTAACCGAGTTTCCACTTCAAAATCGTGGTGTCAAGTGTGTTGATTATGTTTCTGCTCTTGTGTTGTTGATCTATGCTTTAATGTTTACATCACTAATCTAATAGTAAGATAATAAAGAAGGTTAAAGGCATTGTGGGACAACTAATTCACCCCCATTCTCAGTTGTCTAGTTCCAACACTAACTATAGCTTTTGAAGTGTAAGGATAGAAGCTTATGTTACCTCGCTACGGTATGATGTTTGGAGAGATGCAATGGATGCTTATACTAAACCTAATCATCCTATTACAAATTTGGATGAGAAGAAGGCCCATGAAAGTAATGCTAAAGCTAAGGATACCATCTTGAGTGATCTAACCAGTTCAGAGCTTGTCAAGGTAGTGTAGTGTAAGACAACCAAAGAGATATGAGATAAACTCAAAACTCTCTAAGAAGGAAATGATAGTGTAAAGCAAGCAAGGTTACAAACTTACAAAACAATGTTTGAGAATCTAAGGATGAAAGAAGAAGAAAATATTGCTAGCTATTTTCTCTGAGTGGATGAAGTAGTCAATGGAATTAGAGGGCTAGGTGAAGAATTGGCTGATTTTGTCGTTGTGAAGAATGTCCTAAGAACTCTCCCTCATAGATTTGACTCAAAAAAAATTTCTACTGGAGAAGCCAAAGATCTGAAGACATTTACCATGGAAGAGTTGTTTGGGTTCCTCACATCCTTTAAGATGAGAAATGAAATCCAAGGTACATCCAAAAGAGAAGCTACTTTCAAAGCTGTGAAGAGAGAAGGAACATCTAGTCAACATAGTGAATCTGAGGAAGAAGAAGCAAACTTTGTGGGAAAACTAAAGAAGGGTTTAGGAAAGTATAAAGGTAAGTTACCTTTCAAATGTTTTAAATGTGGAAGAGTTGGTCATTTTTAATCTAAATATCCTTTTGGAGAAAATGAAAATAGCAACAAGGGTTTCAAAAGGAACCTTCTTTGAAAAGAAGACTACAACTCCTTAGAAGTAGATCACTACTCATCAGATGATGATAGAGGAGAGCCCTTATTCATGGCCATGGTAATCTTTGATGACAAGATCATAGATGAAGAAGAATGTGAAATTGATTTTGAATGTGAACTTATTTCTGTACTTGAAGACTTGGAATGTGCAAGGAAAGAGAATAGAGAACAAAAAGCACTAATTGAAGCTAAGACAAATGAATGCACAAAACTTGAGAAAGAAATCTTGTCGCTCAAAAAAGAATTGGAGAAAGCAAAGTTTGGAAATCTGGATGATCTTGAAGGACCAAACCTCATTCTAGTCATGTCTCAAAGAAGAGGGTATGAAAGACCTCTCCATGCAAGACAAAGCTTCATAAATAGGTTCAATCATGCATTTCTTGGTTATTTTTTATCTGCAATAATTTTGGTCATAAAGATATGGAATGCAAGTCTATCTAATGAATAGAAGAAATGTTGTTAGTAGGAATCCTCTTGCTTCACTAGTAGATTTCAATGTGATATGTCATATTTGCAACAATTTTGGACACATAGCAAGATATTGCAGAAGTGGATTAACAAAATCAGAAACTTAGGTCATAGATGTTATTGAACAAGACAAGGAGAGTAACATTCCCAAAAGATAGGAGACAAACAATGGGGTTGAAAATTCAATGATTGTCCAAACAACATTTCATGCTCAAAGGCAAACAAATCTCTAGGTAATAGACAATCGTTTTTCAAGCCACATGATAGGAGATAAGAGCAAATTCATCAAGCTTGCTAAGTGGGAGGGCGGATCAATCAAGTTTGGAGACAATTTATCTGCAATGATTTGTGGAAAAGGTATTGTAAGTATTGATGGGAAATCTAGGATAGAAGATGTTCTATATGTAGGTCTCAAACACAATCTTTTCAGTGTAAGTCAGATGTGCAACAAAGGATACAACCTCATAGTTCATGACCAAGGATGTGAAATCAAAAGAGTAAAGTCTAGTAAATTGGTGGTAGAAGGTTCTAGGACATAAAACAACTTAAAAAACCTAAAGGGAGTTAATGTAAGAAGTTATCTTCTAGGTTAGACAAAGAATATTGGCTGTGGCACAAGAGGATGGGACACATAAACTTTGACAATCTTGCAAAGATTAGCTCCATACAAGCAGTAAGAGACATGCCAAAGATCACCAAGCCTGCAAGCAACTTATGTAGAGAATGTCAGATTGGGAAGTAGACAAGAATAAGATTCAAGACCAAGGAGTATTCTTCTAGAAGGCCATTGGAACTGATTCATACTAACTTGTGTGGACCTACCAGGACAAAGAGTCTCCAAGTTGAGAGTTATTTCATGTTACTTATTGATGATTACTCTAGGATGACATGGGTTACATTCTTAAAAGAAAAATCATAAACCTTTAATAGGTTTAAGATCTTCAAGTCCATGGTTGAAAATGAAATGAATTCTAGAATCAAGTGCTTAAGGTCTGATAGAGGTGGTGAGTTCACATCAAGTGAGTTTGAGGGATATTGTGAAGAACATGGAATAAAGAGTCACTTTTCTGCTGCAAGAACTCCTCAGCAAAATGGAGTAGTGGAAAGAAAGAATAAAATTGTCTAGGAGATGGCAAGAACTATGTTTAATGAAGCCAACCTACCTGATGTATATTGGAAAGAAGAAGTCCACACCGTTGCCTATATTCTTAATAGAGGACAACTAAGGGTGAACAACACCAAGACACCATATGAGCTATGGAATGGAAGACCATCATCTATCAAGTATTTCAAAGTTTTTGGAAGAAAATGTTACATCAAAAGAGATGAAGAAGGTTTGGGAAAGTTTGACACAAGATCTGATGAAGAAATTTTTCTTGGATACTCAACTAGAAGAAAAGATTACAAGTGCTACAATAAAAGAGTGAGGAAAATAGTCGAGAGTGTAAATGTTAGGGTTGATGAAGAGTCGCATCAAATCACCTATGAGCAAGAAGATTGTTGTTCATATGAACCTACTTGCACAGAGGAAGAAGAAGAAGTTGAAAGAAAAGAAACACAAGAGAAGGTCCCCAAAACACCTACCAAATATGTTTAGAAGAACCACTCAGAAGATCAAATAATTGGAGACAAAATGTAGGAGTGTAGACTAGAAGAAGATTTGCAAAGGCAAATGAACAGGTAAAATTTTCTTTACTTTCATGAATAGAGCCTAAAACTTTTGCTGATGCTAGCAAGGATGAAGGAGGGATCCAAGCAATGGAAGAAGAACTAAATTCGATAGAGAAAAAATAGACTTGTGAATTGGTGCCAAGGTCTACAAATAAAAATGTGATAGGGACAAAATGGGTGTTCAGAAATAAATTGAATGAAGATGGAGAAGTGGTGAGAAACAAAGCAAGGCTGATTTGCAAAGGTTATTCACAAGTAGAAAGAATTGACTTTGAGGAGACATTTGCTCCAGTGGCAAGGATGGAAGTAATCAGGATGTTTCTTGCATTTGCAATCTATAAGGGTTTCAAGGTATATCAAATGGATGTCAAATTTGCATTCTTGAATGTTGATTTAGAAGAAGTCTACATACAACAGCCTTATGGATTTCACTTATCAGAAGACCCAAACATGGTATGTAGACTTAAGATGGCTTTGTATGGTCTCAAACAAGCCCCTAGGCTTGGTATGCAAGGTTGGAAAAGTACTTACTCCAACAGGGCTTCAAAAAAGGTACCATAGATAGCAATCTTTACATCAAAATTGAGGATGAACAAATTCTAATAGCGGTTGTATATGTTGATGATATAATTTTTGGTGGCAATCATGAGATGTGTAATAAGTTTGCAAAAGAGATGCAAAAGTAATTTGAAATGTCTATGATAGTTGAGTTATCATTCTTTCTTGGACTCCAAATTGCTCAATCAAATGATGGTATCTTTATCTCTCAAGCAAAGTATGTCAAGGAAATGTTGAAAAAGTTTGATATGGAAGACTGCAAACTAGTGAGTACTCCCATGGTAGCAGGTTGTCATTTGAGTAAAGATGATGAGTCACCTCAGGCTAATTAGACTCTATATAGATCTAAGATTGGAGGTCTACTGTACTTAACAGCATTAAGGCTTGACATTATGCAAGTTGTTTTCTTGGTTGCAAGGTTTCAAGCTAAACCAAAAGAAACACATGTGAAGGCAGTCAAGAGAATCTTTAGATAGTTGAAAACTGCTCTGGATTATGAATTGTGGTATAAAAAAGGTTATGACTTTTCTCTGAATGCTTATATTGATGCAAATTGGGTTGGCAGTGTTTATGATAGAAAAAGTACCAGTAGTGGAGCTTTCTTTTTGAGAGATAGATTGGTCTTGTGGTTTAGTAAGGAGCAGGATTCAATGTCCTTATCAACAACAAAAGTAGAGTACATAGTTGCAACATCCTGCTACACTCAAGTGTTGTGGATGAAGCAAACATTGAAAGATATCAATATAGTGTATGATGAAGCCATTCCTATTCTTTGTGATAATATAAGTGCCATCAATATTTCAAAGAATCCAGTGATGTATTCTAGAACCAAGCACATATCTATCAAGTATCACTTTTTGAGAGAGAAGGTTGCAAGTCAAGAGGTAAAATTGGAGTATTTTTCTGCAAAGGATTAGATTGTAGAAATCTTTACAAAGGCACTTTCTAAGGACACTTTTGAGTATCTCAGATAGACACTAGGGGTTGTTGCCCCTCCTTCTAACTAGATGCATAGTTGGTGCATCTGTTTAGAGGGAGTAGTTCAAGACATATTCTTTTCCCTAGATTGATGGTGGCTACCTCTCAAGGGGAGCAGATAGAAAGAGTCAGAGGAGGATGACAAGGATTGTATAGATAGGGGGAGCTTGTATGTGTTTGTAGGTACAAAAGAAGACCACTAGCCCTTTGTCCTTGATGTCCAAGGGGGAGAAAGTTGCTTATCAGGTTAAGTGTTGCCATCGATGCCAAAGGGGGAGATTGTTTCATATGTGCTGTCATTGATGTCAACAAAGATGCCAAAGGGAGATTGTTGCAGAGGGGTGATCAATGATGTCAAGAGAGTAAGTGATCAGAAAAGCAAGTAAAGGAGAAATCACAGAAGTTGTGAGGTGAAGGATAAGGTGATCAAAATCATGAGCATACTGCTGATTAGTATCATCTGTACATAGTTGTACCTTATCTTCTGAAGTTCATGGACAAAGATGTACTAACATGATGTTTTTTTTTATGAAAAGAGTTGTGACTATTGTCTATAGTGTTGTAATGTTGTTTCCTAATGATAAGCATTGCATAAGATATGAAAGAAAGTGTGTAAAGTGTTTCAAAAAGTCAAAGGCACAGGGAGTTGCACTAAAGAAGCTCAAGAGAATGCTCCACATTCCTCTACATTTGAAGATATGACCTTGTGGTTCAGAAGTTAGACAGAGACATGTGTTAAGTATGTATGTTCCTTATTTCAGAGTATAGAAGTTATCGCAAAAGATTCCAGAGCTAGCAGAGTGAAGACAATGGTTTAGAGTTGTTGCAAACAGAATGAGTCAGAGAAATGCTCTGCATTTCTCCAAATTTGTAGATGCAATCTTGTGGATTGAAGGATAGTTGGATACAAGTGAAAGGTATGCATGGTTCAAGTTTCAGATGATTAGATATATCGTAGAGGTTCTCTGGAGTCAGGAGAGTAAAGACAAATTGTGTTGTTGATTAGAGTTTTCAAAAGGAGAAAGTAGAAGCCATTGCATTTCACCACATTACATTATTTAGCTATTTTTTTGGAAGATGAGTTCAGATAGTCTATATATTTGTTCTTTCCAAATCTCATGTGTTGAAGAGTACTGCAAGTCTAGTTTTCAATGTTGTATATTATGACTGTGTAATCAGAGTTTGCAAGAGATGTTGTGTTTAGTGTCTGTTTGTTTGTGCTAGAAAGATGATACATTTATCAAAGAAAGGAATGTTTGAGAAGGTTCTTACAAGTCATATAATGTTTTTGAAGTATTTCACATGATGTTATTTGTTCTCTCTAGTTTTGCTTTAGGTCTGGAGCTAATATGCGGAAGGATAAATGTTTGCTAGGCCAACTTGATGTGTTTTGGTGATTGTGTTGGATGTTTGGAAGTGTGTACTAGTGTGGAGATGTGTGTTAAGGTAAATTAGGACTTGGTTATTACTTGGTTTGAATCACTTTATTTCCTTCTTTACCACTAATGATTTTAGGTGCCAACTTGTTGTGGTCGTTGCACGTTTGATGTTACACGCTTCATCTTGGCCAACAAAGGAGAAAGTTCTTGAAGCTTGCGGAGGATATAAATGAAATTTCATGTTTTTTGTAATAGCTATATGTGTGTGAGAGTGTACGAGGATGTATGTACAAGTGTGAAGGAGTATGTGTGTTGTGGAAGTAGCAGAGTTGTTTGAGTAGAGGTATTGAAGATATATGTCAGTGTGAAGGGAGTTGATGTTGTAGAGGTGATTGATTAGAGGTATTGTGGAAGTAGCAGAGGTATTGTGATTGATTAGAGGAATTTGATAATAATAGTTTGCCACCTAAACTTCAAGGTATTGAGCAGAGGTATTATGGAAGTAGCAGGGAATTTGCTAATAATAGTTTGCCACCTAATAATAGTGTTGTGGCACTATAGGGAGTTGTAGCTTCCTTTGGTTGAAGCCATAAAACTATGATTTAGGGAGTTGTAGCTTCCTTTGGGTTGTAGACCATAAAACATGTTGTAAATCTTGTTTTATTTGTGAGGCTAGATTTGGATAGTAGATCCAAGCAACTTGCTTGCTGTGATTTTTTCCTTCTAGGTTTTTCCATGTAAATCTGGTGTTATGGTTGTATGGTTGTGTGATTTTGTCTTGAATTGATTTATTATTTGTTTATCTATTTAAGGCTGTAGAAAGTTTTGAAGATAAAGTTGAATAGGATTAACTTGTAGTATATATTGATTCACCCCCCCTCTCAATATATTAGAGTGTTCTAATGTAGTGCATACTTGCTTGCTCGGTCCTTTCGGAGTTTACAAGATTTTGCAATGATAACATGTGTAAATATGGTTGTCAATTAGTTCAAGTGATTTACTTTGCAACAGTCCTTGCCAAGTGGTGACTACTCACTATAGCACTATGTTTCCTTCATTACACAATCCCAACATGTCATGTCCCATTTTTAATTAATTTATGTTGGAGGAGATATTATCCCATTCCAAATATTTTCCTTGGGCTAACGTGTGGATATTCGGAAATAATTATAGTTAAAATTGATTATTTGGACCTGAATTATTTATTAATTCTTATTTCTAATAAAAGGGGTCAAATAATTATTTTAATATTATTATTTTGGAGTATTTTCCAAAGGAGGGGTGTGGTATTTCTTACGAAGAGGTTCTTAACCTTGAAGTTTAGGTGGCAAACTATTATTAGCAAATTCCTTGGCAATTGTTATCATAGCTTGCATGTGGGGAGTTATTGTTTAATTTTTAGTGAAGAATCTTGCAGCAGTCATAATGGTTAGCATATTTGGAGGGAAATTGAAGAAAATAATATTATTTTATTTATTTTTCCAAGAGAGGGGCATTTTGATTTGGTCATGTATTTATTTGCAAGTAATTACACATTTCAAGCATCTAATTTTATCATATAGAAACTCTATCAAAATTTGTTTGGACAATTTTGTTCATAAAAAAATATTCTATGGATGAAAATTCATTGGAGATTGGAATTAGAGGATGAAATCACATTAGTTTAAAGAGTAATTTCATTTAGGAATTGCACCAGATGTTCAAAGATTTGCAAGATGGTTCAATTATTCAGTGTGTGCTTGTATCTATTGTAGGTTGCAGGTGAAGATTGTGTGTGAAGTTTTTGCTATTTTGGTGTTGTGTGCTATAGGTTTCTTTTCTATTATAGAGCAGTGTATTCCTATTCATTTTATTTGTTTAGAATAGCTCTAGGTGTCAGAGATTTCTGAAAGGAAGCAAGGTATGCAGAAACACTTCCTACACTAATCTATTGAGGAAAGATTATTCATATTTTTATCTTTTATAGTTACATATTAAGATTCACATTAATAGAAAGATAATAACAACATCAAATGCAAATACAAAAATCACAACACAAGATATATGTGGGGAAAACCCTTTCAGGTAAAAAACCCCACACTCCAAAGCTGCCCAATATATTATTCAAGAATCAAGAAGATTTCAATATACTTGCAGAGCAAACTTTCATAGGAGTATAACCAACTAGAGATCCAGGAGGTAACTCAACATCTATAAGACTCTTACACACAACCTCCATCTCAGGCTCCTGATATATAGGAGATACAAGACAGTAAACTGTTAACGGTAATTACAAAACCATGAGTCAAATCCACCCAAAAGTGGTGCCCAAATTATCTCCAATCAAAGATGCCTTGTGATGTGCCAAAACACACACCAACACATGTAACTCTCCCCTTTATAGCTCTTTCAAGTGTCCAACACATTTTTACATTTCCCAAAAATAGGAGGTCCAACTTTCAGAGGCCATAACTTTTGATCCGAGTGTCCGATTGACGAACTGTTTAATGCGTCAAAAATCTTGTGAAGAGATCTATCATGCTATAACCCACTTCATCGGTTATGACAAATACAAGATTTTTAGGGACTTCTAAGTCCCTCAAAACTAATTTTAAAACTTTTTTCAGCAGTTTCAAAAATAAAAACTTTAATATCTTGCAATCCAAATATGATCTTGAGTTGAAACTCACCCAAGATGTTTACTTAGTAGTTCCACACCTTTTGGGAGAAATTTCAAGTCAATCTGAGGTCAAATGTTGAGTTACTAAAAATAGTAAGTCCCATCATTTTTAGCCCTTTTGGAAACTTTGAAAGTTCTAGACCATTCTCCAAGATAAAGGGTATTCAAAAAGACCAAAACTAGGAAGAATAGTAACCCTTCGAAGTTGCAAGGTTGAGAGACTTTTCCTAACATTCTCCCACTTGTTGAACACCTTGCAAGAGCAAAGGGAGTATCAACACCATGATTTAATTACTAGGGGCTAAGAGGCCCATAGACTCTGAACACCATCTGAACTTCTATGTGCTCACAGGTTTTGTCAAGGAATATGCAACATTCGTCAAAGTGTCAAATTTATCCAAGTGTAACTTCCCATCGTCTACCATGTCATGAACAAAATGGTACTAGACATCAATATTCTTTGTCCTTGCATGGAAAGTAGGATTCTTTGCCAAACATATGACACTCTGACTATCACAAAAAATAGTAATCTTCCCTGCATTAAACCCAACATTAGAACACAATCTGTAAAGACAAATGTCTTCTTTACAAGCATGAGTTGTTGCCATGTACTCAGCTTCAGTAGTGGATAAAGTGACCACAGGTTTCCCCTTACTCATCCAACTAATAGCACCACCAAACATAGTGAACACATAAGAACTGGTGGATCTCCTACTGTCAATGTCACTTGCCCAATCTAAATCCACAAATCCACAAATACAAAGTGAATGCTGAGGTCCTGTAGGATAACCATGATAACATAAGGAATACTTAGAAGTACCTCGTAAATATATGAACACTCTCTTCACTGCATCCCAATGTACTCATCCAGGATTAGCCATAAATTGACTAAGGACTCCCACAACTTGGGCAATGTCTCATTTAGTACAGACCATCGCATACATCAAAGTACCAACCTCACTAGCATAAGGAACTCTGCTCATATCCTCCATCTTAGAAGGAGACTTTGGACAATCTGCAACAGATAACTTTGTCCCCATCGTAATAGAAATAGTCAAAGGTCTGTAATCTATCATGCTGAATATCTCCAACACAGTGTTAACATACTTAATCTAGCCTAACCAAAGTTTTTTGTTTGCTCTGTCTCTTCTGATCTCCATCCCTAGAATGTACTGAGCTACCCCTAAATTTTTCATCTCAAACTGTGCCAACAACAGAGACTTCAAATCAGAAATCAAACTTTTACCATTCCTAATGAGTAACATATCATCGACATACAATGCAATAATGAGAATATGATAATTGTCAACCTTGTAATA
Organism: Cunninghamia lanceolata; assembly: GCA_027924645.1. Taxonomy (NCBI): domain Eukaryota; kingdom Viridiplantae; phylum Streptophyta; class Pinopsida; order Cupressales; family Cupressaceae; genus Cunninghamia; species Cunninghamia lanceolata. Next base: position 3,009,968 of record BSBN01001322.1, on the reverse strand, counting down.
AACACAATGATCTGATTTTGATCTCAAAAATCCAATACTCAACACAAAGGAATCAAACTTCTGGTACCACATCCTAAGAGACTGTTTCAAACCATACAAATAAAATTTCAACTTGCAAACTAGATTTTCTTTACCTTTCACCACTTAGTGCTCTAGTTGTGACATATATATTTCCTCCTCCAAGTCACCATGAAGAAATGTTGTCTTCACATCCATTTGTTCCACTTCTAGATCATACGCTGTTGCAAGAGATAACAGGAACTAAATAGATATCAACTTTGCAACGAGAGAGAAAATCTCACCATAGTCAATTCCCTCCACTTGAGAATAGCCCTTCGCAACCAATCTAGCCTTATATTTCTCAATACTTCCATCTACACCAAATTTATTTTTGAACACCCATGAACCTGCATCTTTCATACCCATAGCCTCTTTCACAGTTCTCGGCTCATCAACTTGTTAAAAATCAAAGAAAAAATACAACTAGAATCATACAATGAATAACCAAACCTATCATATTTCCACCTTATCCGCATGGACTTCCTCAAAGATTAAGGTTGACTTTCTTCATCTTCTTCTAAACTTTCAGAGCTACTAGAGCTCTCCTCATTATTAGGTCCAATAGATGTTTTAGGTTCATCTTTCTCAGTGTGGAAGGAAGCTAAAACACATCCTCTTTCTTCTCTTCTTTGTCTAGCTGCAATACAATAGAAGAAGGATTGAACTCTCTAAAGATCACACTTCTGTTAAATAGAACTCTCTTCGCAGGATCCCAAAGCTTGTACCCTTTCACACCGATGCCATAATCGATGAAGATACACTTCATAGCCTTGTTCTCCAATTTAGACCTCTTCTCCTTAGGCACATGTGAATATGCCTCACAACCAAATACTTGAATGTGTCTCAATGAAGGCTTTTTACTAGACCACACTTCCATAGGTGTCTTATCAATGAGTGTTGATGTAGGAGACCTATTAACCAGGTAATAAGTGGTAGCAATAGCTTTAGCCTAGAAATTTTGTTCAAGGACAACTCCACTTAGCATACTCCTTGCCCTCTCCATCAATGTTCTATTCATCCTCTTTGTAACTCCATTCTGCTGAGGGGTATACGGAGTTGTCTTGTGCCTCTCAATCCCCTGTTCTTTACAAAACTTGTCAAAATCTACTGAACAAAACTTGTTAGAAATGAAAGCAACACTACTCAATGAAAATATGATTCAAATGTATATTTAACGATATTTAATAGAGTATTAAATATGGAGATTACAACACAGAATATTAACCCACAATATAGAAATATACCAGAAGAAGAATGAAGCACACAACATAGTGTTTAACGTGGAGAAAACCCTTGCGGGTAAAAAACTCCACCAAGAAAAGAGGCCAAGTTGTATTATCTTCACCAAAGGAGATTACAAATACATTCACTTCCTCTGTCCTTCAACCTTCACTCCAGTAGAATCTGGGTACCTGTAAACTGTTATGCATTGCATCTATTATGCCATGGTTTATATAGAATTTACACAACCTCAAGATGGGTGTCCACCTTGGAATCTTCACCTATGCAACATTTAATGACTTTTTACAAGCTCATAACACTTGTCAAGAGTCAACAATACAACCTTGGGCATCCATGGACAAAAATAGGCCCTTACGGGGTCATAAAAGTTGTCATACATGTAGGGCCACACTTGGCAAAAGATGCCCATGCAAGCTTGAATGCCTAGGGGCCAAAAATAGCCACTTACAACATCTTATGACATGTCATATGTTGTCATAAATGTCAGATTCTTATGACAACTTATAATTGTCATAGAATCTCTTACACCTTCTTACAACATCTATGTGTTGATGATGATTCTTAGTCATAACAACATGCATAAAAATTTGCACAACAAACCTTTATTATCTTGTAAAGTACGTTCAACATAGGATAAGTTGATGACTCCAAGTCTCCGTTGATCAGGTCATGATCATCTGACATTACTCAGAGGTTGATGTGACATGTTGTTTTCCATTTCAATGGGTCTTACATTTGTCTAAATGATTAGTATTATACTGTTACCTGTAACTTTACTCCATAGAGAGGTTAACTCTACTCTATTTCCAAAGATAGCTGATATATTTGCAAGTTTGATTAATCCTTCTGATCATTGATCACTATGAACTTGTTCTTTCTTCTACACTGTATATTTATTCAAATGATGTGTCTATAAGTGAATATTTACATGCATTTCATGGATATTTGTCTGAATTTGCATGATATTTGTCAATTTGACATACTTTTACTCTAAATATGCTCTGTATTTATAATTATCCATGGGATATCTGGATATTTCATGTTATTTGCTTTTGATTCTCTATTATTTGCAATTATGGTGATGATCTGTAATGAAATTCAAAGAGATTTAAAAGAATACTTCTACTTTAGTGAATCTTTAGTCATTGAATCACATACATACAAGATGTGTTCATGAAGAGAAGAAGTCAAACCATAGATCACCAGGATGTTCCACAGCTAGATATGGTTGATGCTAAATTCAAAGGAATTAGGAATGAAAACAACACATGCAGACTGAAAAGCACTTCAAGGGATGCAGCTAATCAATGCATATATCCAGATTTCAAACACAGATTGCTTAGGATTTATGATGATTTGTAATCAAATATGCTTCTCTTTCATTCAGTATGTAGAACATGTACATTTACAACAACTTTGAAATGAGTCCTAAAATTTTTAGCAATCAAATTTCAATTAAGTTTCGAATGTTTAAAAGATTGCACCCTTGCACCTTTTATAGAATAAGGTGAGGAGGTAGTTACAATTGACCGACAGTCAAGATTTGTCAATTAAGATCAACAGTTGATAATTACCCTATGACTTAGTCAACTCTTCCTCGTGGCATAGGTTGCCAGCTAGCAACCATCTAGATGACTCATTATTGATGAGTACCTTATGCATATATTCACCTGGTGATGCATCTTCATTTATTCTTCAAGTTCCTCTTCTTCATTTTCTTCTTCTTCATCATTGTCATCATCGTCATTACTTTCAGCATCACTGTCACTTTGGTATACATCCTCCTGTATGTGGACCTTCATCACTGTCCTGATGTGCTCATATGCTTGTACTATTTTATCCACCTCTACCCCATCTTGTATTTTGTCTTTTGTTATTGCATGCTTATGAGACTAGAACTTAGCCTTAAGAGCTTCCAGCTTACCTTTTCTGCTATTCAAAGTCTCATTGTATGTTTCCACCTTGACCTTTATCCTCATGATTTTATCCATTACTTCCTCTGTCAGGTGGCTGAGGGGGTCATCTACTACTGACTTGAAATTATCATGCAGAGCTTTGATAGCAAAATCTGCATCCTGATTTTTAATTTTTCCCTCTATTTTACCTTCCAGAGCCTCAAGGATCTCTGCTTCATGTGCCATCATGCTTTGTAGTTTTATACTTATATCCCTGAGCTTGCCACTGCATTTCTTCAAGATATCACATTTGAACCTGATATCCTCATACCATATGCTTATCAGTAGGGCAGTATTATTATTCAACACTTGGTTGCTTATCAAGACTTGTGGATCAATTCTTTTCATTTCATTTAAAGAAGTTAGGTCCTTTTCCAATTGGAATGACCGTTTTCCAATTTCATTTTGCATTTTATCTACCTTTCTCTTTAAATTGCTCAAAGAATTCCATCTTTGTAGGGAGGTTCTTAATACATCCTCAGCCCCAGTGAGAGCTAAAAGCATCCATTTCTCCATGACCATTGGCTCATGCTTCATTAGGTCCAACTTAGTGACCTCTTCCTGGGATATGACAGTCAATGGGACTACCGAATCAACTAGTGTATTATTAGGGTTAATCAACCCTTTTATATAACAATGTAACTGAGCAATGTGCTCCTTATGCATTTTATTTTTCTCTTTCTCTTTCTTCACCCTTTGGGTTAAAGAATCAATAATTTCCTTCCCTTCCTGACCTTCCCGGTCCTCATTGGCAAAACCTAAATCAACAGTTGTGATTTGGAATTCCTCTAGGGTGATCTTGCCCTTCTCTTTTTCTACCATGGGAAGTGCTACATGTGTAGTCCTTCTGCCTGTAGCAAGATCTCTCTTTATGGCCAATGTTAATCTAGCCTTCCTCTTTGGCTTCATCATTGTCTCAATGAACAAGGTTGAAACATCAAATTCTTGAACTTCAGACCCTTGTTCCATACTTATTTCTCTTTCTAGCCATTGAGGCACATCATCTCCAGATCCTTGATGCTCTTTATCAACATTATGTATGCCCTGTTCTCTAGTATCTGCTTCTATTCTTAGTGGAGAAGGCACTGCACTTTCTTAATTTCTTCCTCATGTACTTCTTCATGAGGGGGATCTTGTTGCATTTCTTCTTGCTGAGGGGCTTCCTTCTGCAAAGAAAGATCCTATGGAATGTCCACATTTTGATCCTGCGCCTGATCTTGTACTCCCTCGTTCTAACTTTCATCTACTTTATTATTTTCCTCATCCTGAGGCATATTGACATCTGTGGATGTTTGTGTATTTTGGCCTTGTGCATCACCCTGATCAAGGGTCATTTCTTGTTCCCCACCTGATGCACTGATATCCTGTGGCTCGGTGTCCTCATGACCTAGTTTATCTTTTGCTCCTAAGGCATCTCCCAGATCTCCCTGAGTCTGGGCAGCAGCAGCACCTGATATATCTTTATCATCCACACTCTTTTGTTGAACTTCTACTATTTTTGGCTTTGCAGGTACCTCATGCTATTACTAACCCATATCAGGAGCAGTGTTTTCTTTTTCTACATGCTTGGCCACTTTAATCTTCTCTGTTTCATCAGGTGCACATCACCCCTGTATGTTAAATCTACAACAGCAGGGCTAGTCACTTGATCAACCAAACTATCAAGCCCTATCTGTTGGGCTGCCCTCTCTAGGCTACCTTGTTTTAATTCTTTTCTTTGCTTTATTTCCTCCAACACCACTATCTGTGCTAAAGGAGTCCCATTAGGAGTCATGTGGGTGTTGGAAGCGAGAGTCTCCATTCATTGAGAGGCCACACTTTGAATGACTTCATCATCAAATAAGTCCACGGTGTCCTCCAAAGAGAAAGGACCACCCTGACTTACTTTGAACACTTCTCTTGTTTGTTCCTCTACCTTCTCAGTTTTGAATTTTGTTATGGTGGGAAGAGGAACATCATGTTGCAGTTCCTTCTTGAATGCTTCACCACCGGCTCCTCTCAATACAATAGGGTCAGCCCTGATATCCCCCTCATGGATGTTCTTTTCTTCTTGGGTGGTGATGTCAGTAGCATCGCCCTCCTTTTCTTACTAACCACCATCAAGTCATCACCTACAGGTCCCTTATTTACTTGCTCTTCTTCCAAAGGGATGCCCTCTCCCACTTCCTGCTACAAGGCCTGGCCTTCCACCTACACCTCTGTAGTTTCAACAGATGGCCTCAAAATCCTCTTAGTCTTTGGCTTTTCAACTGGAGGTTGTGCAGATGATGCGGATGCTTGAGCTGATGTAGATGCACCTGCAGCCGACATGGCAATCCTTTTAATTATCACCCCCTTTGGTTCATCTTCACTTTTCTTACCTCTAGGGGGACCTTTCCTTTGTTTTTGTGTGGGCAATCTCTCCCCATTGGATTTTCTCTTCTCATTGAGGAAATCATCATATTCCTCATCAACTATTTCTTGCCTCTTCTTTTTGGTGTCAACTGTAATGGCAACACCCCTTTTCTTCAATCTGTTTATCTCCTCATCCACCCAAGCTTGGGTTAACTATATCACTCCACTTGTCAACTAATCTAGGGATATATCCTCTGGCTGTGTAAGATCAGGGGCTGATATGGTGTCATTGTACACACTTTTATCCTCATATTCATTGGACATAATCTTTCCATCATCTTTCCTCAGTTGCGTTGGCACCGGGATGCAGTCAAAGGTCTTTATTTGGTTCAAGGTGAGTCTCTGGTACTTCCTTCTCCTCACCTCAGCTTCATCCTCACAGTCAGTCCAAAAATCTTCCAGATGCTTTTGATGTATCAGTTTTCCTAATATTTTCTACATCCTGCCATAGGGATCATAAGATCTGGCCAAGGGAAATGGCTACAGATACATCAGTTTTAGCCCTCCCATGAAATGTTTTATGATCTCTGAGTTTGAGCACATATACCAGCCCATAGACACTGGAAATAACACCAGAGGTATTTTCTTTTGTGCCTTATAGGCCTCAACTATGGTAGACACCTGCCTAACAAATTCCATCAAGACAACCCCATCAGTAGGGTATCTTGGCAACATAAGGGGTTGTCCTTCAAATCCCTCTATCCTGATGTATGAAAAGGTGGCAAACTAGATAAACTAGGCCCCATGTCTATAAACAACTTCCTGAGCTTCCATGCTCAGCCTCTTGGTCCTGTCTTCCTCCATGGTTCTAACCAGATGCATAGAGAATGCATCATTTACCAATTTGTAGTCCAGGAGGTATTCTATCCTTTGTAATTGGGGATATTGATCCCATATGTGGGCATCATCTGCATCACCACTAGCCTTACCCACTGTCTTCAAGGCATCAAAGGTTCCCTTATAAGCACATGAGTATACCACATATGAGGTCATATAAAACAAGCATGTTTGGTTTCCCAGGTTCCTCATTCCCTCGTCCAGTGCATCACTGATGATCTTGGCCCATAATGGCCTATTATCTGCATATAAGACCATTTGGATGATTCCAAACATCCAGTTCTCAAAATTTCAAGCATGAGGCTTACCTGTCATCTTGCTCAGCACGGCAATCATATATTGGTACTCATCATCAAAATCAAATTTGTATAAATGTACGAGCAATTTGGCTAATGCAATGTATGTGCTGCTATTTGACCTCCATTGATACATCCTTTTCCTTACATTCTTATTATTATTATTGTACTTTATTTCTAGCTTGCGTAGGTCCACACTTACCATCTTCTTTCTAATTGGTAGATTAAAAGTGGCGGTGATGCCCTTGATTGAGAAGTCTGCATATATTCTTCCATGCTTCTCCACCTGCCTGGTCTCAGGATTATAATTTCTCGCACATTCTACTACCAGCTCTGGGGTGTCCATGGCATACAGAAACTAGCTGCATGCCACATTCTTGAAACATATACCCCATCTAGAATGGGATTATCCTTATCATGATCTACTCTCGTCAACCATGCTGCCAGGTCCATATCTCCTTGGTGAGTGTCACCAATAACTCCATATTTAAACTGTACCCCCTCGGGCTAAACAAACATAGGCTTGAGAAACTCTAAGTCAGACCTATTCCTTCTAAGATCTGCCATGGATTCCTACAACAGACATGATTTGTCTTACCTTACAATGTCCACATGCATTCATACAACATTATGTACTTCTATAGCATCATGCATACTCTGTCTATTATTCTTTACTTCATCATGATTTGCATATTCACAGAGCCAAACCATAGGAAAGAACATATACCCTACCTAAATATGCAGAAAATGACAATAGAAGGGTTTTCAGTTACTTACTTAATAGTGCTTTCCTCCTGGATTAGATGACTGATCACGAAAAAGGGCTATGAATACTGAAGATCACCCATTCCATTACGCTGAAGGATCCAATCCATTAATAGGTAGTTGTATGAGGGTTTGACTTCTCTAGAGCTCTATAATTTCTCATTTCTTCGTAAGGTAAATGAAAATAACCTTCAAAATTTACCTTTAAAGTAGATCAACTAGACAAATTAGGGTAAAACTGCATTGGCTCGATCAAATCTGTTGATCTTCTGCACGGAATTCATGGATGCTACCAAGTGTTTGATTTACATTTGTAATTGGCGAGAATTCATCTACCGCATTTAAGTGCATTTAATGTCAGGAAACAGGGGGAGGGTGATCTTTGAAAGATAAGGGGATATTCAAAATATGACCCCTCTTTAGATAGAATGACCCTCGCCCTTGAGCGACAAAACTAATGCAAAGAGGATTGGGTGATGTGGTCAATGCTGACCACGTGTATATCGGGTCACGAAATTAAGATCAAGGTTGTTCAAAATATGACCCCGCAAATAAAATGACCCCCTCAGAAAAGATCAGGGTGATGTCAGCATGTAAGTGACTTTGTTTTATTACTATGTTTTACTGACATCACCGTCATGTTAAGGAATATGATGGACATCGGATATATATCTCCGCGGGGTAGAATGAAACAATGACGTCATCATTAGCATCATTTCTTCATTCATTGGACTTGGATGACATCACTGTCATATTGGCATAGGGTGATATTTGCGGAGAGGGTGGTATTCGTAAGATGACTGATGTTTGAAATATGACCCCCCACAAATAAAATGAAGTCATTTAATGGGTAAATATCGGCTCTTAATTTAAAGTTGATGTCCGTACATCGCAAACTGGGTGATTATCAGGTGATAATACAATATCGGGGTGATCTTGTCTAAGATGACTGATGTTTGAAATATGACCCCCCGCCTTTGGATATCAGGTTTGACCAAACTTTGACTTAACATAACTTTCTTCCCTTGGACAATTTTGGGGTGATCTAAAAGGCAAACCTGCCTGAAATTCTACGTACTTTCCAACCATGAGGTTAATAATGTGAAATACTAACTTTGGCAATTGACCTCATCATGATGACAAATCCACCCTCTTGCAGGGCTACATGCATGACTAATTTTACCAAACCACCCAAAGCAGAAAACAACAAGCCAAAGCAGCAAGAAAAAGTTGGATCCCTATTTTGTCAAGGCAAAATGGGGCGTGTTGTGTAACCACAGAACACTATGACACGTGTCATAATACTAAAAATAGGTGATTCCTCCACAAGTACACCCCACTTTGACCAATTACCATTTACCATAATAAATGACATCTTGTAACTACCACCAGTAAGTCTGAAACTTACCAGTGTAGTAACTCCATAATTTTTTATCAGTTCATGCTTTTGACCGGAGCTATGAATCGATGAGGCCACAACATGGGGGGCCTCATCCCTAGGCAATACCACCTGGCTTGAATGCTTGCATCAATGCTGGCTCCTTATCCCCCTTTATTCCTTCTACTTAATCCTCTCTTCCACCTTACTCCTTTGTTCTCCTCCTTCGATCTTCCTCTGCTCCTCCCTCATTACTCCTCCTCTCTTCCTCCTTACTCCTCTGTTCTCCTCCTTCAATCTTCCTCCTCCACTCCTCCCTCCTTACTCCTCTCTTCCTCCTTACTCCTCCTCCATTCTCCTCCTTCATTCTTCATCTCCTCCTCCGCTCCTCCCTTCTTACTCCTTTCTCTCCTCCTCCATACTCCTCTATTCTCCTCCTTCCTTCTTCCTCTCCTCCTCTGATCCTCCACTGCCACCACCGCCACCAATATAGCCATAAAATCCTCCCTTGTTATGACTACCACTACCTTAGCCACCCTCTGATCGCTCACAGAAATTTCCACCTACTACTGACCCTAACACCCGTTGTTGCACCATTAGCCATCTCTGAACATAGCCACTACATGGAACACCACTACTATTGATGATGCAAACACCTTTCGTCACCACTTTTGTCTTTCTACGTCCATCATCCCCATATTGCTTCGTGGGATTCAAACTTGAAGCAGTGCATCTACTACCTTGTAACATTAACCAGTGCACTACGGGGTTAACCCCATAGTAACTCTGTAATTACCGTGGAAAGTAAATAATTTTTACCACTACCAGTGAAACTAGTACATTCCTTATGGGTAATTACAAATAATAAATGGAATAATACAACAATGGGATTTACAAGGTTAATGGCACCTTATCCCAACATTCTCCCACTTGACATTATACATTGTAGATCAACCCATAGGAAAAATAATTGTAAATAATCAGGCACTAAAAACAAGGCCCATGGCCTCTCTACACTACACGAACTTCTCTATGCTCACATGCTTGGTCAATGAATCTACAACATTCTCTTGAGTGTCTATCTTCTTCAGCTTAATCTGTCCATTTGCAACCAACTCTCAAATAAAGCGATACTAAACATCAACATGCTTAGTTTGAGCATGATACATGGGATTCTTGGCCAAACAGATAACACTCTAGCTATCACAACTAATCTAAATGATCTTGCAATCAAATCCAATACCTGTACATAGTCTCCTCAATCAAACTACCTCCTTAGAGACATGGGTAGTAGCCATATACTCTACTTCTATGGTGGACAAAGCAACTATGGGCCGCCTCTTACTCATCCAACTCACTACTCCTCTAAACAGAGTAAACACATAGCAACTAGTGGACCTTCAACTATCCAAGTCACCTACCCAATCTGCATCAACAAAACCCTGTATGTCCAAAGATTTTTCAGCACTATTAGTACCAGAGTAAACCAAACAATAATCAAGAGTACCTGCAAGATATTTAAGCACCCTCTTTGCATAATTCCAATGCCATCTACCAAGGTTAGACATAAATCTATTCAAAACTCCAACTACTTGGGCAATATTTGGCCTAGTGCAAACCATTGAATACATCAAAATCCCTACAACACAAGCATATGGCACATTAGACATATCCTCAAGATCATCTTTAGTCTTTGGACACATATCTAATGAAAGCTTAGTACCAATGGGTAAAGGAACTCTAACTGGGTTACAGTCTTGCATACTAAATCTCCGCAAAATGGTATTCACATACTTACTTTGTGGCAACCAAAGCTTTCTGTTACCTTTGTCCCTTCTGATCTCCATTCCTAGAATATACCTAGCAGCTCCAAGATCCTTCATGTCAAATGTATCTAAAAGTTTGGCTTTAAGCTCACTGAACATACCCTTAGTATTGCTAAAAATAACATGTCATCAACATACAATGCAATAACCAGTATAGAATGATCAACACAATAAATGTAAACACTGATCCTCCTCACTTATAACAAAACCCAATTTCAATACAAATGAATCAAACTTTTGATACCACATTTTGGGGGACTATTTTAAACCATAGAGAGACCTCTTTAACATGCAAACCCATTTTTCTTTCCCTTTTACCTCAAAACTTGTAGGCTATTGCATATAAATTTCTTCCTTATGATCTCCATGCAAGAATGCAGTCTTAATATTCATTTGCTCAATCTCCCAATCATAAGTTGTAGCAATGGATAAAAAAAATCTAATAGAAGTCAACTTAGCAATAGGAGAGAATATCTCACCAAAATCAACTCCCTCTCTCTGGGAGTAGCCCTTAGCTACCAGTCTAGCCTTGTACTTCTCCAAGGAATTGTCTACTCCAAACTTTTTCTTGAAGACCCACTTACAACCTATGGCCTTTCTTCCTTTGGGAAAACAAAAAAGATCCCAAGTGTTACAAGAGTCTAAAGCCATCATCTCCTTCTACATGGCTAACTTCCAAGACTCACTATCATCTGAAACAATAGCTTCCCTGTAGGATCTAGGCTCATTCTTAGTACTCAATAAAGCAAATACACAACAGAAATCTGGTGGGCTATACATGTCAACTGGATTCTGTTGTCTTGTGGATCTCCTCAAGGGTGGAGTAAGAGTCTCAACTTGGTCTTCTGCATGATCATATGTACCAACTTCTTCTGTAACAACAGATTCATCTTCATCAAAACTACTCAAATCTTGTTCTTCTTCTTCACCCCCCAATCCATCACTTTGTTCTTCCTGAGGTGCATCTTGCTACTCTAACTCAAAGTGCGCTCGCTTTACCTTTTCATCTTTTTCTTTTGGTTGCTCAAATTTAGAAATAGCTCTAAGTTCCCTAAAAATAACATTATAGGTTAGTGGATTCTGGATCTTATAACCTTTGACATTATCACCATATCCAATGAATGTACACTTTTTAGCTTTTGGATCCAACTTAGATCACTTTTCCTTAGGCACATGAACAAAAGCCTCACAACCAAAAACCCTTAAATGTGGAACAGAAGGTTTCTTACCTATCCACACTTCATAAGGTGTCGAATTAAGAGCCTTACAAGGAGATCTGTTAACCAAGTAGCAAGTGGTACACACAACCTCTTCCCAAAAGCATTTATCCAACTATGCATCCCTCAGCATACTTCTGGACCTTTCCATGATTGTTTAATTCATCCTTTTTGCAACACCATTCTGTTGTGGTGTATACAGAGTTGTCTTTTATCTAATAATACCTGCATGCTTGTAAAACTCATCAAATTCCTTAGAGAAATATTCCCCTCCATTGTCAGATCTTAATATTTTTATCTTTAATGCTGATTGGTTCTCTACTAAGACTTTAAATTACTTAAACTTAGTGAAAACTTCAAATTTGTGTTTCATAAAATAAATCCAAGTAAATTTGGACACATCATCAATGAAGGTGACAAAATAATGAGATTTTCTGATAGAATCATTATCCATAGGTTCAAACACATCTATATGAGTAATTTCTAACTTCTCTTTTTCTCTATTGCTTCCTAAAGGAAATGACTTTTTGTTTACCAACACACAATGCTCATAGAAATTAAAGTGCTCATCAAAATAATAGAAGTCATCCAACATATCTTTATTCTTAATAGTTTTCAAAACATTATTACTTGTGTGATTCAATCTACGGTGCCACAACATACATGTATTTTTAGTACTAGCCTCAGATACATAGGAGGCATTACAAACTATAGTGGCTTCAAGATTGAACATGTTTCCCAATCTCTTCCCCTTCTCTACCACCAAGTTCCCTCTCACCAATCTATAGCCATGCTTTTCAGAAGTCACATGCATTCCCAAATCATTCAGCTTTGAAATAGAAATCAAATTTCTAGCTAATCCAAAAACATGATAAACATAGGGGAAGGTTTCAATTCTCCCATCACTTAAACACAACAGTACCTTGCTTGTCCCAACTATCGGATATGTAGAGTTGTCTCCAAGGTAGATACTACCTCCATCATATTCCTCATATGTGGAGAACCATTCCTTATGTGGGGTCATATGAAATGAGCATCTTGAGTCAACCAACTAGTTTTCATTAGAAACAACATTGCATGTAGAAAGTAAAACATCTTCACCTGCATTCGAACACTTATTTGAAGCACTCTCCCACTATTTCTTAGGGTTCCTACACTCCTTCACATGTCCCCTTTTACCGCAATTCCAACACTTAACTTTGTTCTTCTTCCTAGGAGTCTTAGACTAGCCCTTGGACTTGTCCTTAGCCTCTTTCTAATCTCCTTTTGGTCCTCTTTCCCTAGACCTTCCCCTAACATTGAGAGCATCCCTTGAACTATCTATACTCTTCTTCCTCAATTCCTATTACAATAGCACTAAAACAAGAGCATCCAACTTCGGATCCATGAGGTTAGCAGTGATAGCAAGGATAACATTGTCCCAAGACTCAGGTAAAGAATAAAGTAGTAAGATACATTTATCTTCCTCACTAACATCAACATCTACTAAAGCAAGCTAACTCAACAACAAATTAAAAGAATTTAAATGCTCTGCAACTAAATCACCCTCTCTCATTTTTATGGAAAACAATTTTGTTTTTAAATATAATTTATTTACCATACTCTTGGCTTGATAGATCTCACCCGACTAATTCCACAACTTGTGTACAGTCTCTTCCTTTGCGATACTCAATAGGATAGAATCTGACAGACACAAATGGATGGTTCCGTGTGCCTTCTTATCCAGTCTATCCCACTCATCCGGAGAGACATCATTAGGTTTCTTCTCTTTTTGAATAGCCAACCATTGGTTTCTTTCTTCCAACAAATCCTCTATATTCAGATTCCATAACTCATACCTCGTTCCATTGAACTTCTCAATGTCCAAACAAGAGGTTGATGCAATGGTGGATCCAACCATTATATCAACACAAGATCTATAAAACAAACACAACCAAATCTCCCATTGCAGCTATAGCTTCCACACTACCACCCAAGAGTCAAAGCTGGCTAGGCTCTGATACTAAATGTTAGAAATGAAAGAAACACTACTCAACGAAAATATGATTAAAATGTATATTTAATGATCTTTAACATAGTATTAAAGATAGAGATTATAACATAGAATATAAACCCACAATATAGAAATATTCCAGAAGCATAATTAAGCACACAACATAGTGTTTAACATGGAGAAAACCCTTGTGGGTAAAAAACTCCACCATGAAAAGAGGCCAAGTTGTATTATCTTCACAAAAGGAGATTACAAATACATTCACTTCCTTTGTCCTTCAACCTTCACTCCGGTAGAACTTAGGTACCTATAAACTGTTATGTATCTCATCTATTATGCCATGGTTTATATAGAATTTGCACAACCTCAAGATGGGTTTCCACCTTGGAATCTTCACCCATGTAGCATTCAATGACTTCTTACAAGCTCATAACACTTGTCAAGAGTCAACAATACAACCTTGGGCGTCCATGGACAAAAATAGGCTCTTACGGGATCTTAAAAGCTGTCATACATGCATCGCACACTTGACAAAAGATGCCCATGCAAGCTTGAACACCTAGGGGCCAAAAATAGCCACTTACATCATCTTATGACGTGTCATATGCTATCATAAATGTCATAGATTCTTATGACAACTTACAGTTGCCATAGAATCTCGTACACCTTACAACATCTATGGCATGCATCATAACACTAAAAAAAGGTGATTCCTCCACATGTGCACCCCACTTTGACCAATTACCATTTACCATAGTAATGACATCCCATGACTACCACCGGTAACTCTAAAACTTATAGATGCAGTAACTCCATAATTACCGTGGACAGTAAATAATTTTTACCACTGTTGATGAAACTAATACATCTCTTATGGGTAATTACAAATATTAAATGGAATAATACAATAATGGGATTTACAAGGTTAATGACACCTTATCCCAACAAAACTCACCACCATTGTCAGTCCTCAAACATTTAATATTTCTATCCTTCTAATTCTCTACAAGAGCTTTGAACTCTTTGAATCTACTAAAGACTTCAGATTTTCTTTTAAGGAAATACACCCATGTCCTTCTACTATAATCATCAATGAATGAAACAAAGTAAATAGATTTTAAAATTGAAGGAACATTAACAGGACCAAACACATTAGAATGAATCAAGTCCAACACCTCATAAGATTTGTGAGAACTGGAATAAAATTAAACACAGTTTTGTTTTCCATAAATGCAATGTTCATAGAAATTGAACTCAAGAGTATAGTCATTCATATCCTCATCAAGATTTTTTTTTTCAAGGTCCTCAAAACATTTTCATGAATGTGACCAAGCCTTTGGTACCATAACATTGTCTTCTCAGCTAGAAGTTTCATCTCCATAGAATGAGCACCCTTGGGTACCCAGAAAGCATGACCATCAAAAGTAGATGCAACAGTCCTCTTCGCTATTGATTCCAATGGTGAGGATGAAGACTGAAGCTATATTATTCAAAACAGAGGCACTATTGTATTGAACTATGCATGCATCAAGTTGAAACAGAGTGCCAATCTGAACACCCTTAGCCAACACCATAGATCCTCTAGTCATCTTGCATCCTCCATTTGAGAAAACAACCTATGCACCCACATCATTCAAATTACTTACAGAAAGGAGGTTCTGTGCCAAACTAGGGATATGTAGAACACCATTGATTCCCTTCCATAGTCCATCAAGGAATCAAATCAAGACTCTTCCATGGCCAAAAATCTTTAGGTGAGAATCATCACCCAAGTACACCTTTCCACCATCGTATTCTTCATACTTCGAAAAATAACCCTGATGCGAGGTCATGTGAAAAGATGCACAAAAGTTAATAAGCCACACATCCTTAGATGCATGTGTTGCCAAGGTAGCAATAAAAACTTCTCCTTCATCCTGAGATGACTTGTCAGAATTTGAATTATAGTTCTTCTTTTTCTTTTTCTCCTCCTTGCACTCCTTGCGGAAGTGACCAGGTTTGCCATAGTTCCAACACAGAGCCTTGGACTTTCTGAGAGACTTAGATCTTCGATGGGATTTAGATCTTCCTTTTTCTTCCTTCTTATCCTTTTCCTTTCCCTTCTCTTTAGATCAACCACAAACCGCAAGAGCCTCCTTGGTGGATTCGAAAGACTTTCTCCACATCTCTTCAGACAATAATGAAGAAACCACTTCATCCATCTTGAAGGTTGTAGTGGTACTCCCAATGGCCATAACAAGGCAATCCCATGAAGTTGGTAAGGAACACAATAATGTCATACATCGATCCTCCTCCTCCATCTTCACACTAATAGAGGTCAATTGGGCAACAAGCATATTGAATGTATTTAGGTGATCAGTGATAGATCCTCCATCTTCCATCCTTAGAGAATACAATTTCTTTTGCAGGAATAACTTGTTCACCGAGGATTTAGCCTGATAAACATCTCCAAGTTTCTTCCAAAGATCTTTTGCAATCTTCTCTTCATGGATATTCAAGAGTACTAAATCAACCAAACAGAGTCTTTTCAAACCCTTAGCCTTTTGATCTTTGAGATCTTAGTCTACTTGAGACATTGTCATTAGTTTTGTACTAGATATGGCATCCCATAAATCCTAATCTACAAGCATGTCCTCTATTTTGAGTTTCCACAACTCAAAATTACTATCATTAAAGTTCTCTATCTCAAACCTCCCAGATGTGCTCACCATCTCTTTCCTGCAACAAAGATTTCAAAATCCTCTACACAAGATTCGACTCAAATAAAGATCAGCTCAAAAAACTCTCTACCCAACAACTAGAACCAAAGGTGATCAGGCTCTGATACCAAATGAAAGGAAGAAAGGTATGAGGAAACACTTCCTACACTGATCTACTAAGGAAAGATTTATGAAATTTTTTATCTTTTACAGTTATAGATTAAGATGTACATTAATAGAAAGATAATAACAACATCAAATGCAAATACAAAACTCACAACAAAAGATATACGTGGGGGAAACCCTTTCAGGTAAAAAACCCCACACTCCAAAGTTGCCCAATATATTATTCAGGAATCAAGAAGATTACAATATACTTATAGAGAAAGCTTTCAGAAGAGTATAACCAACCAGAGATGTAGGAGGTAAGTCAACATCTATAAGACTCTTACACACAACCTCCATCTCAGGCTCCTGATATATAGGAGATACAATACAGTAAACCGTCAACAGTAATTACAAAACCATGAGCCAAAACTACCCAAAAGTGGTGCCCAAATTATCTCTAATCAAAGATGCCTTGTGATGTGCCAAAACACACACCAACACATGTAACTCTCCCCTTTATAGCTCTTTTAAGTGTCCAACATGTTTTTTACATTTCCCAAAAATAGGAGGTCCAACTTCCGGAGGCCATAACTTTTGATCTGGGTGTTTGATTGACGAACCATTTAATGCATTGGAAATCTTGTGAAGAGATATATCATGCTATAACCCACTTTGTTGGACAAATTTTAGGATGTTTAGGGACCTCTAATTGCCTCAAAACTAAGTTCAAAACTTTTTTTGGTAGTTTCAAAATTAGAAACTTTAATATCTTGCAATCCAGATATGATCTTGAGTCAAAACTCACTTGAGATGTTTACTTAGCAGTTCCGCACCTTTTGAATTTTTTTTGGGTCAATCCGAGCTCAAAAGTAGAGTTACTAAAAATAGTAAGTCCCGCTAGTTTTAGCCCTTTTGGAAACTTTGAAAGTTCTAGACCATTCTCCAGGATAAAGGGTATTCAAAAAGACCAAAACTAGGAAGAGTAGTAACTCTTTGAAGTTGCAAGGTTGAGACACTTTTCCTAACAATTTCATATTTCAGTTTGGGGCCAAAATTTGATGTGGTTGTTGTGTAGTTTCCAGTTTGTGTGAATTTTGAAGACAATTTTAAAATATTATTTCTGCTATAGTTGTCACTATTATTGTTGTAGTTTTTAATATTGTAACAACATATTTTATGTGCTTAAATTAGAATTTATCAATAAAGAGTTTTCATAAATTTCTATATGAACATTGTTAAATCGGGTGCATGGTTTATGGAGAAATTATTGAATCTTTGTGTGTATTTCAAAATATTTTGAAAATAAATCCATGAGGATTTGAAATAAGATATCTTGCTTCAGATTTTTTGTGATTTATTTTATTTTAATTATTTTGGAAAATACTCCATTTGGGATATTCCAGTGGTATCAGAGCTAGGATCTTGCTATCTTGTAGGGTACATTGAATTGTTAATCATGGAAGGATTCTTGACATTTTTAAAAGATGAGAAAAATACAAATTTCATCTGAGATAATTTAAGGGAAATGAACAAGAGCCAAGATGAAATGAAAAATTCACTTCAAAGGATGTTGGATAGCATGCAAAATTTATTTCCAACTAAAACATCTCAAAAAGAAGAAGATATGTCAGAATTAAAAAAAGTTGTTAAGGAGAAGAAATCAAGGAAAATTTTCCTAAATGATAAAATTCCCCCTATCATAAGAACAGAGGATGATACCAGAAATGAAATTAGAAGAAAGAAACCTTGTTTCTCTTGCAAGGAACCTTGGGAGCCAAGTCATAGATGTTGGAGCAAAGAAGAGGTGAAGCTAGAAAAAGAATTAGAAGAGCCAAAAAAGAAGATAATGGAACTAGAGAATGTTGACTTAAAAATGGAAGAAATAATTGAACCAGAGGTATAAAAAGCTACAAAGATTGAAGGTAAAAATCCTATCATTGAAAAAAATATTCGAATGATGTTTAGTGAGCCCTCACAAGAGGAAAATGTTCTTTTTGATGAAGTTGATGAGAATTCATCTTTGCATGTTGAAGATAAAAATTTAATAATTAAGGAAAATGTTCAAATGATTTCTAATAGTGTCCAAGAACCACCTATTGAGATTCTATGCATTGAAAAGAAGGAGCCAATGCCATGTGAGAATGATAGTTATATTGATGGGTATGAATCCAAGGAAGATGTTTTAGTTGGTGATCATCATGAGAATGGTAGTACTGCTACAAATCTCTTAGAATTTTCTAAATAAATAAAGGTAAACACTTTGATTTCCTCTATAATTACAGCTTAAGAAATAAGGGTGGAATTAATATCAAGAATGTTTTGCATCATCTTCATACTATGTCATCACAATGTTTTTGTTATCATGATAAACATTCTAACTATAATGAAAAGATGAAGGGTACAAAGTGGAAAGTGGACCCTTTCTCTCCAATTAAAAATTGCTCATACATGATGGTGTGGGATCCTGGTGCTTTAACCAAAGAGCCACAAAAAGAACATATTGAGAAGAACATGAAGGCTGAAATTTTTGATGCGTTGAATCTCATATTTGCAAAAGTGTTTTCTAGTTCAGGATTCTCAACTTCCAGTTGTGTCAAAGTAGCACAGTGGAAGCATGGTGGTGAATACATTTTCCATTTGAGGAAAACACTTGTGGAATCAAAAATTGCAATACCAAAACATGAGGTATGTAATGCATTCTATTCTTTGAGAACTAAAATAGTTATGGGTATACAAACATTGTATTCCATTGATGAGTTTCTACTTATTCAGAAAAATAAAGAACTAATGTGCACATTTGAAGGAAATATTTTAAATCACAAGGATAGAAGTGTTGAGGGTATCCCCACATTTCTCATTACATCAAAGGAAGGTGGAAACCATGTCGGTAGTCTAAGGTGTGAATAAGATTATCATATTTCTAATTTATTATCTCGTTCTTTGTCATTGCAAAATTTATGCCATCATGGAAAGCATGCTAAAAAGGGTGATAGTGTAAGTGATACAAATTGTAGCATAGGGCATGAAAACCCTTTGATTCAAGTTCAAGATTTCTTTTGCATATGGAGTCCAAGTGATATTTTGAGAGTCAAAATGAATAGAGTTATTGATATTACTATTGAGTTCTCCATCTCTTGTATTTTGATTGAAAGGAATTTTATGAGGAATCATATAGGGTTTATTGTTCATTATAACCATATTATGAAAGATCAATGCTCACATTTCATAGACCATTTCTTGGAGCTAAGCCCCATAGTTAAAGAAAAGAATCTAGGAAATTGCCAAATGGAGATAAACACAACGAGATGGTTATTAAGGGACAATGGTAAGAAAAATAGATGTCATTTTGGTGTTGTGAATTTTATGGTATTTTAGAATCAAGTTACAATCAAATTTGTGTTTGTAAGGAACATCTGTACATAACAGATTTCAGAAGCCTCATGGGTTACATTGAGTTTTTTGTCATATCATTTTCTGCACTAATAGTTGGTGAGGAGGAGTTCCAAGATGATCTTATTGAGAAGCATGCACATGAAAATGGTGCCTTACTGGATATTAATGTTTTTTTTAGCTAACTAAAAAATTTAGATTAGAAACCTATGGTAAGCAATTTGATTGCCTTCAAGATTATAGCTTATGGAATTCTAGTAGAGATTTGATTCTTGGTACTTTATCAATGAAATTTTGTTTTATCATGAGGAGCATCATATGGAGACTGAAAGAATTCAAAAATGTGTATACATAAGAGTATGGGAACCAAGTGATATTTCAAGTTACATACAAGTTTGCTACTCTTGGATGTATGGAAGAGAATTCAAGAAGGATGTGATACCATGAGATGGCTTTAATGTTCCTAGCATCAAGAAGGAAAAATAAAATTTCATCACCTTATGTAAACATTTATTTATCATGGATCTAGGTGTGAATCTACATTATGCTTCAGATCTTCAAAAGGATTTGTTAAAGAAAATAGTTTATGGGTTACTGATTTTGAAAGGTTTCAAAAGTGTGCATTTATGGAGGGATTTTATATCATTGTATGGTTAATTATAGCTTTCAGATTTCTGATTTACTATTTTTGTACTCTTTTGATATTGCTAATTTTGAAGTTTCCTAATTTTGGATGGCTGATTGCAATCATGTGCACTTACATACAAGTTGATTTGTACATATCCATGAGTATTGCAGCCTATAGTATAGTAGGAATTCTAATCATGGGAAAGAGTATTTTCTAGTTTGTGACTACTAATGGGGAGTTTTTAGTCCTTGCATGGCTGCCCACCAATGTTACTTTGATTATATTTATGATTTTTGCACAGGTTTGTCATTTTTGCAGCTGTTACATCATTTGTATATTGTTGATTTTGATGATTTTAGTTATGAACAACTATATAGTGTACTTGGCTCAAGAAATTTCCTTGCAAGATGATGTTAGTAGAAGGTCTCCACTATTAGTGATAATTAATCCATCCATCATAACACTAATTTGGAGGAGATTCAAGGAGGTTTGTGACTATTATGATTTATTTTCAGCTTACATGCAAGTTGAATTGTGCCCTGCTTTAGAGAGACCAATCCATAGTAACATTATGAGACCCATTGGAGTTCAAGACTATAACCACGAAGCAAGTGTTTGGGATCCTTCATCACATATAAAGAACAAATGGGTACAATAGAGACATAAAGACATGGAATCCAAACTCTATAGGTACATGGGAGCTTCCAAACATTGGGAAGAAGACATCATTTATCATCACTTAAAAGAGAAACATGCAAAGAGTTGGTTTCCTTCATTGATTGATCTAAGCCAAAGATGGAAAGGTTTAATCATGCATTACATTGTGGCTTTTCTAAAGGTTTGCACATATGATGATGTGAGTTATGCACATTTCTTTGATATTTATTCTCATAAGATTAAGTTGTTCTTCAAAGAGGTGATCAAATTACATGATCTTTACAAGAATATTATGGATGATAGAGAGAGTAGATTTTGTAGTGCTCTTTGGCAGAAGTTATCTCTCTTGACAGATAAAGGGTTCAGATTACAAGGAAATTATAGTCTACTTTTTTATATTGGCATGTAGTCACTGGATTATTTGGGTATGTAAATTGTTCCTTGCTAGAAAATTCATCATCTATTGGGTATTGGATCTAGGATATTTGGGCAGTATAGCATGAATCATCATATTGTGACAATAATTTATAAGTACCTAAGTTTTCAATTGCTTGTGGGAAAGAAATTTTTGGAAGGGTCGACTTGTCATGTCCCCTTTTTAATTAATTTATGTTGGAGGAGATACTATCACATTCTTAATATTTTCCTAGGGCTAAGGTATGGAAATTGGAAAATAATTATATTTAAAATTTGATTATTTGGACCTGAATTATTTATTAATTCTTATTTTTGATAAAAGGGGTCAAATAATTATTTTAATATTATTATTTTGGAGTATTTTCCCAAGGAGGGGCATGGCATTTCTTATGAGGAGGTTTGTAACCTCCAAGTGTAGGTGGTAATCCATTATTAGCAAATTCCTTGGTAGTTTTTATGACAGCTTGCATATGGGGAGTTATTGTTTAATTTTAGTGAAGAATCTTGCAGCGTTCATAATGGTGAGCATATTTAGAGGGAAATTGATGAAAATAATAGTATTTTATATTTTTTTCAAGAGAGGGGAATTTGGATTTGGTCCTCTATTTATTTACAAGAAATTACACATTTTAGGCATCTAATTTTATCATACATAAAGTTGAAGATTGTTTGGACACTTATGTTCATACAAAAATCTTCTGTGGATGAAAACCCATTGGAGATTGGAATAAGAGGATGAAACCCCTTTAGTTCAAAGATAAATTTAATTCATGGATTACATTAGAGCTTCAAATATTTGCAAGTTATTTCAATTATTCAGTGTGTTCTTGTATTTGTTGCAGGTTGTGAGTGAAGATTATGTGTGAAGTTGTTGTTGTTTTGGTGTTGTGTATTGTAGGTTATTTTTTGTTTGTGGAGAATAATATTTGTGTTCATTTTATTTTTTTAGAATAGCTCCAGGTGTTGGAGATTTCATATTTCAATGTGGGGTCAAGATTTGATTGGGGTGTTATGTAGTTGTTTTATTTATGTGAATTTTGAAGACATAGTTTTAAAATATTTTTTATGTTGTTGTTGTTTTTTGTTGTTGTAGTTTTTTCTATTGTAATAGAATATTTTATGTTCTTAAATTAGAATTTATCAATATAAGAGTTTCTAGAAATTTCTGTGCGAACATTGTTAAGCCGGGTGCATGGTTTATGGAGAAATTATTGAATCTTTGTGGGTATTTCAAAATATGTTAAAAAATGAATTCATGAGGGTTTAAAATGAGATATCTTGCTTTATATTTTCTATAGGTTATTTTATTTTAATTAGTTTGGAAAAATATTCCATTTGGGATATTACACAATAGGTGGGCCCATTTCCAAGTTTGCGATGTGTGATTCCCTGCGACAGAACCTTCACTGTATTAGTTGTAATCCATGTGGTCTATTTCCATTACATCACATAGAACTATACACATTGTCAACTCAAAAAGGTTTTTATTTCCATGTTTGTGATATGCGATGCCCAACCACAAATCTTTTACTGTGTGACTTGGAATACACATGGTTGATGCTTATTGCATTGTAGAGGCTTATGTGCATCACATGTTTTAAGGTTCACTCCTTTGTACAGATGTGATATGTGATAGATGCTTTATAAGAGATGGACCATAGTTGGAGTCCCTATTGTTGAAACCTAATTAGGCCACGTATGAACTGTCAGACCATGTGCATTGACATGTCGCTTCCTAGGATTAAAGTTGATGCCCGTCAAACATATTTTCAAATGGATGGAGGACTTCATGCATGCCATTGATCTTAGCCATAATCAATGGCCAAAATTCAAAATCTCTAATAGTTGTGCCACCCAAGGTTTGGGAATCTATAAGCATTAATTAAGGAAGGTTGCAGCTGCCTATGTGAATCAAATTACTAGTTTGAGAAAATACTTTCATGTGATTACCCTAGCTATGGACAAAGTATCTAGTGCCAACAGTTGATGCCCTTAGTAGAGAAATGCTTGAAGAATGGAAGGAATTAGTGTTTCTCAAGCATGCTAATAGGTACATGCTCTATGAATTTTTGAATTTCTCTTTCTAAAGAAGGGCTAGGGTTTTTTCAATTGGATTAAATACAGTTAGGTAGGGTTTATATTGTGAAAGGAATTCCTAAAGATTATTAGATGTTAAGATTTTGTTACCCTACAAGAATTGTAATTACCACCATGCGTCAAAGATCAACTGGTGTGGTAGGGAAAAAAGAGGGTTAAATCAAAATATCTTCGACTTATTTCCTGACACTTTGAAGAAGGGTAACTAAGATTGGGGTATTGGTATTCTCACCTGGATGATGACAGATATAATGGAAGATATTAGAGACCCCATTATCCCTATCACTGGCTAGGAATTCGTTGAGCATTTCGATAAATGTGCTCTACAGTATGAACCAATTTCAAATATATGGCATTTTGATGTGGGTAAATTGGCTATCCCTAATGTGTTTGTGCCCATTGACCTGGTGTATGCTATCAATAGATAATAGGGCCAAAATACCAAATAGCTAAAAACACCCTAGGGTAAAGTTTTTCTTACACTGAATCAAAATTTGATTAGAGAGGTCTTTGATCTAAACCCCGAGCAGATGTCAAAATAATTTTAATGAGTTATGCTGTGAGAATATGGAAGATAAAATAAGCTATAGGGTGAAATGGCTGCCACAACACAAAATTGGTGAGAAGTATGAAGACAAGAAGATTCATTTGAGTGAAAGTGAACCATTTCATGTGGACACATTTAAGGATTATTTCAAGTTCACTTATATGGAACTATCCCAAGCATTAGGATTAGATTATAAGGTACACATACCTATTGATATGATGATTTTAGTTGTAGAAATTCAACATCGACATGTACACAAGTTGTTTGATTTTGCTTCTTTCATTGTAGAGGAGATCCATAAACAATTAGTATCCCTTAAGAACAAAAATAAAACCCCATATTTCAAATGGTATTCTATATTGTGTCATATATTGATATACAAAAGGAATGATATATGGCATCCTAATTTAGGAGTGACACTCACAAGGCCATATGGCTTACCAATTCCAATTCAATTTAGAACACACATATCAGATTCCCATTGCCCTACATCAAATTACTATATTTTTAGAAACATTTTGTGTAGCAGGTGTTGTCCTTATAGGGATACCATAGGGATAGATTATCCCCTACCTACAAGAAGTTCCTAAGTCCATTGCAATTTGATTTAGGAAAGAATTGGGATCATAATTTTGGGGATCGGCTCTTCCACAATGATTAGAGCTTATGGAGTTGAGGTGGAACAACATATTCTCCCTATTGTTGTGTTAGATAGGGTATCTTTTATTGAATTATTATGGCATCTAATTGAATCTCATAAGATGTATCTAAGGAATTAAAAGAAAGTGTTGGAATACAATGGATCACTGAGACATAGAAAGCAAATACCAAAGACATAGAAAGCAATGAATCACAAAAATGAAACCATGACACAAGATTTGAATTGGAAAACCCTAAACAAGGAAAAACCACTATCTAACCACACCAAAATCTTCATTAGGTCTCACTGATTACACTTATGCCTCATAGGAAAGGATCTCACTGATCACATCTTGATAGGAACACCAATCCCTAGCACATCAAGAGCATCAACTCTATTCATCAGGAGCACCCACTCCAATCACAAAACAGATAAACATATAGAGTACTAATCTATTTACAATATCAATAAAGGTTATAGATGGATTCTGTAACTCTTACTCAATCACCTTTTCCCTCCTATATTTGTATGCATACATCAATAACACCTTTCTTTTACAATGTATTCAATGAAACAATACACTATTCAACAATTCTTCATCATCATATCAGAGCACTAACTTCAATAAATAACTCTTCAAAAGATCCATCATCCACTCAACACAATGCATTTTTGTGTTCAATCTAAAACCAAAGATTAAAGAAAACAAATTACCTCTACACTGATACTTACCCTGCTCCACATAGATCCTGCATGCATACTTCCTCTACTCCCTTCAAAGACCAAATACAATTCTCTACAGATACAATATGTCACTTTGATCCCCTTGAAATATTCCTTTCAACCTGATTTTTGAATATATCTATGACAAAACATCATACCAAAAATATTCACACAATATCTCACCTTTAATAGCATCTTTGATTTATCATCAAGATTGAACACGCGTCACCCCTATGTTTTATGACATAGAATGTCTTCTATGTAGTCTGCAAATTTCATTGACTATAAACAAGGTTCCATTTGCATAAAAACCATTCATAAACATTACATTCTCTTTACATCATTTTTCTCTGCAAAAACCACTCTCAAAAGCTCTAACACTCCAATCTCATCTTTGGGTTTTTGTCTCCCAAAACAACGAGAGAAAACAATTACTAAAACTATCTAAACTCCCTTTACACAGTCCATACAAACAAATGGCCATCAAAGTTTTTACTCCAAGAAATGTCTATTAAGGTTTGAATATCAATTAAACCTTCACCATCGATTTATCCTTCCCATCCTTTATAAATTCAATGATTGTTGTTGATTTTGTTTTGGCACTTCGAAAACCAAGCCTACCAGATGCTTAGGTTAGGAGGGCCGGTTTCCTGATGACTGTGACCCCCTTAAGTGGTCACTTAAGTGATGTGGTGACGACACTGATAGGTTAACAACAAAATATAAAAAAATGTACCTGTTTAAAACCAAAGACATGACATAAATGATTTAGTATATTTTTAGGGTTTAAACCTTTAACCTTTTCAAACCCTAACTTGCCATCTGAGAGATCTTAACAATTTACACTTTCAACAAAATAAGGAACCCTAATCTGCTATTAAAAGACCATATTGCAGAGGATAGAATAAGTGTCTTTGAAGTTGAGATCAACAAAAGACTTGGCTTTAGAAAGAATGAAACATTAGGGTTTTAGGACTTGAATCCATTGCATGTGTCAATCTAAAACAAATCAATCAAGTGCCAATGCATTGCATACTTCAATCCCTGATATGCAAACCAAGCTATTGGCGGGGCCATTTCCAAGAACATGTCTTGAAGATATCATGACAACCTTGCTTTAACCTCCAACAACACTGACAATCTCCAATAGATGACTTTGTAGCATGATAAAGACCTAAACATAACCAAACACTACTCCAAACAACCTCTTGTACAAAGAACAAACTGGTTGACAATCAATGCACTTATCTTTACAACAAATCCATTTTGCAAACTAGTGGATCATTGGACTGTATAGAAGGTACTGATCTAATTGATGCATGTCTCTAGTTTCATTATGGCATGCATGAAACTGAACATCAACACAAACAAAGATGGTCTACAATCCTTCTAGGTCCACTTAAACAACCTCTTGCCACTTAATCATCTTTGACATCAATTGAGAAAATTCAACTGAGTTCACTCCATCATCACTTCACCACTGACAACAATGCTCTTTTTGACATCAATGAAAAAACCTAATGCCAACAAATTCCCCCGTTGTCATTGATGGCAAAACATGAATCTCTCCACTCTCTTGAATCTCTCCCCCTTTGACATCAAGGACAAATAAGTGGGATTATATCTTTTGCATGAGATAATCTGCTATCCAATGAAGCTCCCTCTATCTTTCATGCAATAACCATACCTATTTTGCAACAAATGTACTTTTGATATCACATGCCACTGCTATGAGATCATGATGGAGATCATAATGACAACTAACACAATGTCATGTAACAAGGATCACCAACACTATGATGAGTCAGGTGCACTCACTCCCCCTAACTAATTATTGACCATTCATCCTGATAATATACTAATCTGCACCCCTATCTTATCATATGTTATATAAATAATATAGTCCATATTCACATCTAATAATCATTGAGTCTTTTGTCAGTAGACTATTCTACTAATACATTGTCATTACATTAATGACTTGTCATAACATTGAGACCACATTAAGCATTATTTATAAAGAATAATCTGATACAAATATGTGTCTACTAAATCATTGTCTGATACAGAGACAAATTATTTTCAGTGATACAAATGCAAAGTCTGAATCAATATTACAAGTCACCGTCTGATGTGATTCATTGATTACAAATGTAAAAATTGATATAGTGAGAACCACTGATACACCACTCTTATACTATCTTGACCACTCTTGACCATTGATACAACTTCAAAGACTATCAATAAAGGTGGCACTTACAACTACTACATAAAAAAATCCACTTTCAATTATGCTTTGATGTATGTCCACACCTACTTCCAAAGTTCCATTCTTGAACAAAAATAGGGAACATGCTGACAGAGATTAAGAAGTCTGATTTTAGACCCATCAATTGCATTTGCATAGAAGTTTCTATGGCCTTATTATCAAACCCATGTTGAACATATCCTATAAATAGGTCATTTCATTAGACCACATTTCTTTAAGACATTTTGTTACAAAGTTCATGTGCCTTGTCTATTCTTCTACACTTTGCATACATGTCTACCAGGGCACTTGCAATTACAACATTTGACAACAATCCCTATCTTTATACTTTGATGGACGCCATATCCTATTCCATAAATCCCATTTTTTCACAGTACAAGAATGTTGCCAACCTGCCAACTGCATTTTCCTAAATATTCCTAAAACCTTTTCAACAAATCTTTTTGTGTGTATCCTACAAACATTGCATAGACTGACAGTTCACTTTGACAACAGTGCTAAAAGAATATTTTGAGACACTATTGCAATGCAATGCATACACTTCTATGACTTATAATATTTTGTACACTGATTCTCTTCCTTTTGTCACCTAATCATGCTCATACACAAAACTTTGCAAATGATGACATGTGCTTTTCATACTTTGCAACAATGGTAACATTGATGTTACAATAGATGACCCTATTGCTTCTATGACAACCTAGTTAAGAGGATTGCTATTCTATCTTGAAGAAGGAAACTTGCAATGACTTATATATATCTTCACAATTCTTCTTAGCACTGTGTTTTAAGGATACAAAAGGACATTACTTTGTTTACAATGGTAAACACAGGTCTATCTATACCCCATAATCATATATCCATAGAACTTTGGAGATCATGCTAGCTCTGTGATCATCACACTACCATACTAATTTGTGGACTGTCTGAACTGGCATACATTGTCATTAAACTTTGATAGAGTCGCATGGGTTATCATGAAGTCTTGAGCTCTCACACCTCCTAAAACTTATATATGCTACAACACCAAATGTGTCTAGGGTTATAAAGATTCAATGTTCTCAAACTAAGACACTAATCATGCCTAGAGCCTTGAAGGACCTGTCTATGATTTTCTTTGTTATAAACCTGTTGATCTATGCATAAACATTGTTGTCATGCCCTTATGACTCCTTAACTTTTGTCATTGCACTATGTACTATCAATGTCCTTAACAAGATCTCTATCTACTATCTTTTGGTCACTCCAACTTTATATCAATCATAGATTTGTATGACAAACACTTTATAAACATATCAACGCTCTGACTTAACTAATCCAAACTACTAAGGTATCTGATATCTATATGATACCAACTTCTCTATCATATTGACCTTCATCCTTCACTATCACACTAATTGTCAGACTCCTACAATTAGACTGCTTACTGAGCATGCAAACATACACCTTTAAGATCTTCTTACTCTTGTTGTCATATCCTCCTTGTCTTTTCCATGGGCCTAAGTGATAAAGCATTGATCAGCTCCTCTAAACTCATGAGTCCCTTTATGCACTCAGTGATGCTTCTTGTGCATTATGCACAAGATTAGATTTCTCTTTCTCTTGGTCTTGTTTTATTCTCTAATCTTTCATAATACCTTTCTTTTGAGTATCTATTTGTTTGTTATGCCTTGATGTTTTCATCAATCTTCTTCTACAGGATTATGTTTTATGCCCAAATTTGTTGTATCTATAACATATGACATTGTAACATAGAGCAAAAGAATTATACTTTGTTCTTGACAACCCATAAGTACTTCTACTTTTGTTCCATACATAATTATATCTTTCATGTCCCCTACAATCTCTTTCTTTATGACCAAATTTGTTACAATTGTAACATACTAGATCCATATTCCTTATTGAAGCAAAAGAGTTCCTACTCATAAATTGATACCTTCTCCTATGGGCAACTTTACAAGTTGCAGCCTTATGATCATAGCCATTACATGAATAACAATAACCAGGAAAGGAATAATTGTACCTTATTGATTAATTTTTCCTAGTAGGTGGAGATCTTGTGGACCTGAAGGTTTTTCTTCTTCCTCCAATGACCTTGAAAAATTCATTATTAGCATTCTTATCTTTTTTCTTCTGCTTGTATTCAGTCTTAGGAGCAACATAATGATAGTTTAGATCTATTTCTTCCTAGGAGTTTTCCTAACCGTAGAACTCTAGCCTTTTTCATAGCCTGAGCCAGTAGTATCCTTGTGATATTTTTTTATTGCTCAATATCACATTAAACCTTCTCATGCTATCTTCAAATTTCTGATTTTCTCTAATTGAATCTTGAGATTTTCAAGATCTTTTCTTAGAGTGACTATCTCTGCTCTTAGTTTTTGGCATTCAATTGTTTTAGCTTCAAATTTAGACTTTTTCACATATGCTATCCTTTTTGCCTCTTCAATCTTTGTTTTTAGGCTAATGATTAATTTATTAGGTTCTTCAACTTATACCCTTAAATCCATGATCTATTTTCTTGCCTCTTCAAGATTTGAAAATGCTTTAGACTTGATGTTCATTTCTTCTTGAAGTTGTAACCATAATTTCTGGTTCTCCTTTCTGAGTTTCTTGATTTCATTTAGGGTAGAAATAAGTTCACCTTCAAAATCAATTTCAAACTCATCTTCATCATAGTCTTGTTTGTATTCACTCACAATGTGGTCTTCATCTATCATGACATAACTTTTTCTTGCTTCTTTATCACCTTCTCGGTTAGACTTAACCTCTTCTTCACATGAATGTCCCTTTTCTTTGTCAACATGCTCAATTACAAGATTATCCTCTCTTTTAGATATATCACATGATTTGTTTGAGGCTAGTTGATCCACTTTTTGCTTAGCACTAACCTTTTTCTTTTGTCCTTTTCATTTTTCCATAGTATTCCACTACCAAGATCAACCTAAGTCTATTAGACTTCTACAAGGAACCTGCTACTCTGATACTAATTGTTAGAATATAATGGATCATTGAGAGGGGGGGTGAATCAGTGATCTAATAAAACTAGTTCATTCATCAGGCTAATAGTTGTAAAAGTAAATGCCAAAGACATATAAAGCATTGAATCACAAAAATGAAACCATGACACAAGATTTAAAGTGGAAAACCCTAAACAGGGAAAAACCACTATCCAACCTCACCAAAATCTTCATTAGGTCTCACTGACCAAAATCTCATAGATTACAC
The DNA here is from genome assembly GCA_027924645.1 of Cunninghamia lanceolata. Lineage (NCBI taxonomy): Eukaryota > Viridiplantae > Streptophyta > Pinopsida > Cupressales > Cupressaceae > Cunninghamia > Cunninghamia lanceolata. The sequence goes on along the minus strand of BSBN01001322.1, from coordinate 2,978,605 downwards.
TTATGCCTCATTGGAAAGGATCTCACTGATCACATCTTGATAGGAACGCCAATCCCTATCACATCAAGGGCACCAACTCTATTTATCAGGAGCACCCACACTAATCACAAAACAAATAAACATACAGAGTACTACTCTGTTTTCAATATCAACAAAGGTTATAGATAGATTCTGTAACTCTTAGTTCAATCACCTTTTCTCTCATAGAATTACATGCATACATCAATAACACCTTTCTTTTACAAAGCATTCAATGAAACAATACACTATTAAATAATTCTTGATCATCATATCAGAGCACTAACTTTAAGGAATAACTCTTCAAAAGATCCATCATCCACTCAACACAATGCATTTTTCTATTTAATTTGAAACCAGAGATTAAAGGAAACAAACTACCTCTACATTGATAATTACCCTACTCCACATAGATCCTGCATGCATACTTACTCTGCTCTCTTCAAAGACCAAATACATTTCTCTACAAATACAATATGTCACTTTGATCTTCTTGATATATTTGTTTCAACCTTATTTTGAAAATATATGTGACCAAACATCATTCCAAAAATATTCACACAATATCTCACCTTTAATACCATATCTGATTTATCATCAGGCTCGAACACCCATTACCCCTCTCTGTTTTATGACATTGAATGTCTTCTATGCAGTCTGCACATTTCATTGACTATAAAAAGGGTTCCATTTGCAAAAACACCATTCATAAAGATCACATTCTCTTTACATCATTTTTCTCTACAAAAACCACTCTCAAAACCTCTAACACTCCAATCTCATCTTTGAAAGGAAGCGAGGTATGTGGAAACACTTCCTACACTGATCTAATGAGGAAATACTTATGCAAATTTTTACTTTTACAGTTACAAATTAAGATGCATATTAACATAAATATAATAACTTCCAAATGCAAACACAAAACTCATAACACAAGATATACATGGGGAAAACCCTTTCAGGTAAAAAACCCCACTCTAAAGCTGCCCAATATATTATTCAAAAATCACAAAGAGTACAATATACATGCAGATCAAGCTTTTACAGGAGTATATGCAACCAGAGATCTAGGAGGTAACTCTACATCTATAAGATTCTTGCATACAACCTCCATCTCAAGTTCCTGATATATAGGAGATACAATACAGTACACTACCAATGCTAATTACAAAACCATGAGCTAAAACCACCCAAAAGTGGTGCCTAAATTATCTCCAATCAAGGATGCCTTGTGATGTGCCAAACCACACACCAACATGTGTAACTCTCCCCTTTACAACTCTTTTATGTGTCTAACACGTCTTTACATTTCCCAAAACAGAAGGTCCAACTTCCGGAGGCCATAACTTTTGATTCGGTTGTTTGATTGATGAACTGTTTAATGCGTCGAAAATCTCATGAAGAGATCTATTACCCTATAACCCGCTTCTTTGGTTATCCCAATTTTTGAGATGTTTAAAGAAGTTTCAATTTCGGTAATTGAGTTCAAAGACTTTTTATGGTAGTTTCAAAAAACAAAAAACTTTAATATCTCACAATCCTGATATGATCTTGAGATTAAACTCACCCGAGATGTTCATTTAGCTGTTTCGCACCTTTTGGGAAAACTTTCAGGTCAATCTGAGCTCAATCAAAGAACTTACTAAAAATAATAAGTCTCACTATTTTTAGCTCGTTTGGAAACTTTTGGAAACATTGAAGGTTCCAGACCATTATCCAAGATAAAGGGTATCCAAAAAGACCAAAATTGGGAAAAATAGTAATCTTTTGAAGTTGCAAGGTTGAGACACTTTTCTTAACATTCTCCCACTTGTTGAACACCATGCAAGAGCAAAGGGAGTATCAACACCATGATTTAATTGCTAGGGGTCGTGAGGCCCATAGACTCTGAACACCATGTGAACTTCTTTGTGCTCACAGGTTTTGTCAAGGAATCTGCAACATTCATTAAAGTTTCAACTTTTTCCAATTTTACCTTCCCATCCTCTACCATGTCACAAACAAAATAGTACTAGACATCTATATGCTTAGTCCTTGTGTGGAAAGTAAGATTCTTTGCCAAACATATGGCACTCTGACTATCACAACAAATAGTAATCTTCCTTGCATCAAACCTGAAATCAGAACACAATCTCTTAAGCCAAATGGCTTCTTTACAAGCATGAGTTTCTGCCATGTACTCAACTTCAATAGTGGAAAAAATGACCACAAGTTGCCGCTTACTCATCCAACTAATAGCACCACCAAACATAGTGAACACATAAGCACTGGTGGATCTCCTACTATCAATGTCACCTACCTAATCTGAATCCACAAATCTATGAATACAAAGTGAATGTCGAGGTCTTATAGGATAACCATGATAACATAAGGAATACTCAGAAGTACCCCAAAAATATCTAAACACTCCCTTTAATGCATCCCAATGTACCCATCTAGGATTAGCCATAAATCAACTAAGGACTCCCACTGCTTGGGCAATGTCTAGTCTTGTGCAGACCATCGCATACATCAAACTGCCAACCACAATAGCATAAGGAACTCTGCTCCTATCTTCTATCTCAGAAGGATACTTTGGACAATCTTCTATAGATAACTTTGTCCCCATTGTAACAGGAATAGTCAAAGGTCTGCAATCCATCATGCTGAATCTCTCCAACACAGTGTTAACATACTTACTCTAGCCTAACCAAATTTTTATGTTTGCTCTGTCTCTTTTGATTTCCATTCCCAGAATGTACTAAGCTACCCCTAGATTTTTCATCTCAAACTATGCTGACAACTGAGACTTCAAATTAGAAATCAAACTTTTACCATTCCCAATGAGTAACATATCATCAACATACAATGCAATAATGAGAATGCAATCATTACCAAACTTGTAGTAAACACAATGATCTGATTTCAATCTCTAAAATCCAATACTCAACACAAAGGCATCAAACTTCTGGTACCACATCCTAGGAGATTGTTTCAAGCCATACAAAGACTTTTTCAACTTGCAAACCAGATTTTCTTTACCTTTCACCATGTAGTACTCTGGCTGTGACATATAGATTTCCTCCTCCAAGTCACCATGAAGGAATGTTGTCTTCACAGCCATTTGTTCCACTTCTAGATCATACACTGCTGCAAGTGATAATAAGAACCAAATAGATGTCAGCTTTGCAATGGGAGAGCAAATCTCACCATAGTCAATTCCCTCCACCTGAGAATACCCCTTCGCAACCAATCTAGGCTTATATTTCTCAACACTACGATCTACACCGAATTTCTTTTTGAACACCCATTTGCATCGAATAGGTTTTCATCCTTCGGGCAAGGGTACCAAGTCCCAAGTATTATTCTTTTCCAAAGAAGCCATCTCCTCTTCCATGGTCTCCTTCTAGGAACCTGTATCTTTCATACCCATAGCCTCTTTGATAGTTCTAGGCTCATCAGTGTTAAAAATCAAAGCAAAAATACAACTGGAATCATGGAATGAATAACCAAACCTATCAGGTTGCTGCCTTATCCACATGAACCTCCTCAAAGGTTGAGGTTGAGGTTCTTCATCTTCTTATGAACTTTTAGAGCTACTAGAACTCTCCTCATTATCAGGTCCAATAGATGTTTTTGGTTCAACTTTCTTAGGGGTGGAAGGAAACTAAACCACATCATCTTTCTTCTCTTCTTTCTTTGGCTATAAGACAACAAAAGGATTGAGCTCTCTGAAGATCATACTTCTGCTATACAGAACTCTCTCAGCCACTGGATCCCAAAGCTTGTACCCTTTCACACTGATGCCATAACCAATGAAGATACACTTTACAGCTTTGTTCTCCAACTTAGACCTCTTCTCCTTAGGCACATGTGCATATGCCTCACAACCAAATACTCAAATGTGTCTTAATGAAGGCTTTTTACTAGACCATACCTCCATAAGTGTCTTATCAACGAGCGTTGATGTAGGAGACTTGTTAACCAGGTAACAAGCGGTAGCAATAGCTTTGGCCCAGAACTTTTGTTCAAGACCAGCTCCACTTAGCATACTCCTTGCCCTCTCCATCAATATTCTTTCATCCTCTCTGTAACTCCATTCTGCTAAGGGGTATATGAAGTTGTCTTGTGCCTCTCGATCCCCTGCTATTTACATAACTTGTTGAAATCTACTGAATAGAGCTCATCACCGTTGTTAGTCCTCAAACACTTAATCTTTTTATCCTTCTAATTCTCTAAAAGAGCTTTGAACTCATTGAATCTATTAAAGACTTTAGATTTATTTCTAAGGAAATACACCCATGTCCTTCTACTATAATCATCAATAAATGAAACAAAGTAAATAGATTTTGAAATTGAAAGAACATTAATAGGACCAAACACATCAGAATGAATCAAGTCCAACACCTCAGAAGATTTGTGAGAACTGGAATAAAACTGAACACGGTTTTGTTTTCCATAAATGCAATGTTCATAGAAATTGAACTCAAGGTTACAATCATTAATACCCTCAACAAGATTTTTATTCTTTAGGGTCCTCAAACCCTTTTCACCAATGTGACCAAGCCTTTGGTGCCATAACATTATCTTCCTGGCTAGAAGTGTCATCTCCATTGAATGAGCATCCTTAGGTACCCAGAAAGCATGACCATCAGAAGTAGATACAATAGTCTTTTTTGCTACTAGTTCCAATGGTGAGGATGAAGACTTTGAAGCTCTCTTCTTCAAAATAGAGGTACTATTGTACTGAGCTACGCATGCATCAAGATGAAATAGAGTGCCAATCTGAACACCCTTAGCCAACACCATAGATCCTCTAGTCATCTTACATCCTCCATTCAAGAAAATAACCTACACACTCACATCATTCAATTTACTTACAGAAAGAAGGTTCCATGTCAAACCAGGGATATGCAAAACACCATTGATTCCTTTTACTCATCCATCAAGGAATTGAATCAAGACTCTTCCATGGCCAACAATATCTAGGTGACAATCATCACCCAAGTACACCTTTCCACCATCGTATTCTTCATACTTTGAAAACCAGCCCTGATGCGAGGTCATGTGAAAAGATGCACCAGAGTCAATGAGCCACACATCCTTAGATGCATGTGTTGCCAAGGCAGTGACAAATGCTTCTCCTTCATCCTGAGAGGACTTGTCAGAATCTGAATCATAATTTTTCTTCTTTTTCTTTTTCTCCTCCTTGCACTCCTTGTGGAAGTGACCAGGTTTGCCACAGTTCCAACATAGGGCCTTGGAATTTCTGGGAGACTTAGATCTCCCACGGGATTTGGACCTTCTTTTTTCTTCTTTCTTCTTATCCTTTTTCTTTCCCTTCTCTTTAGATCTACCATGAACTGCAAGAGCCTCCTTAGCTAATTCAAAAGACTTTCTTCGCATCTCTTCAGACCATAGTGAAGAAACCATTTCATCCATCTTGAAGGTGGTAGTGGTACTCCCAATGGCCATAACAAGGTGGTCCCATGAATCTAGTAAGGAATATAGTAATGTCATACATTGATCCTCCTCCATCTTCACACCAACAAAAGTCAAATGGGCAAAAAACATATTGAATGTATTCAGGTGATCAGTGACAGATCCTCCATGTTCCATCCTTAGAGAATATAATAACTTTCATAGGAATAACTTGTTCACTAGGGATTTAGCCTAATAAAAATCTCCAAGCTTCTTCTAAAGTTCCTTTGCAGTCTTCTCTTCATGGATATTTAGGAGCACTAAATTAGCCAAACAGAGTCTTATCAAACCCTTAGCTTTTCAATCTTTGAGATCCCAGTCTTCTTGAGACATTGCCGCTAGTTTTGTACTAGATATGGCTTCCCATAAATCCTGATCTACAAGCATGTTCTCCATTTTGAGTTTCCACAACTCAAAGTTACTGCCATTAAACTTCTCTATCTCAAACCTCCTAGATGTGCTCGCCATCTCTTTCCTGTAACAAAGATTTCAAAATCCTCTACACAAGCTCCCACTCAAATGAAGATCAGCTCAAAAAACCCTCTACCCAACAACTAGAACCAAAGGTGATCAGGCTCTAATACCAACTGAAAGGAAGCAAGGTATGCAGAAACGCTTCCTACACTAATCTAATGAGGAAAGACTTATGCAAATTTTTACTTTTACAGTTATAGATTAAGATGTACATTAATTGAAAGATAATAACAACTTCCAAATGCAAACACAAAACTCACAACATAAGATATATGTGGGGAAAACCCTTTCAAGTAAAAAACCCCACACTCTAAAGCCGCCCAATATATTATTCAGAAATCACAAAGATTACAATATACTTGCAGAGCAAGCTTTTACAGGAGTGTATGCAACTAGAGATCTAGGAGGTAACTTTACATCTATAAGATTCTTGCATACAACCTCCATCTCAAGTTCCTGATATATAGGAGATACAATAAAGTACACCGCCAATGGTAATTACAAAACCATGAGCTAAAACTACACAAAAGTGGTGCCTAAATTATCTCCAATCAAGGATGCCTTGTGATGTGCCAAACCACACACCAACATGTGTAACTCTCCCTTTTACAGCTCTTTTATGTGTCCAACACGTTTTTACATTTCCCAAAATAGAAGGTCAAACTTCCGGAGGCCATAACTTTTGATCTGGGTGTCCAATTGATGAGCCATTTAATGTGTTGGAAAGCTCGTGAAGAGATCTATCACCCTATAACCTACTACATTGGTTATATAAATTTTTGGGACATTTAGAGAATTTTCAATTCTAGTAATTGAGTTCAAAGACTTTTTTTGGCAGTTTCAAAAAACAAAAACTTTAATATCTCGCAATCCTGATATGATCTTGAGATGAAACTCACCTAAGATGTTCACTTATCTTTTCCACATCTTCTAGGAAAACGTTCAAGTCAATTCAAGCTCAATCAAAGAACTTACTAAAAATAGTAAGTCTCACTATTTTAAGCTCATTTGGAAACGTTTGGAAACTTTGAAGGTTTCAGACCATTATCCAAGATAAAGGGTATCCAAAAAGACCAAAAGTGGGAAAAATAGTAATCTTTCGAAGTTGCAAGGTTGAGACACTTTTGTTAACAATCTTCAAGTTTATCTCTCCCAAAACAATGAAAGAAAACAATTACTAAAACTGTCTAAACTCCCTTTACACAGTCCATACAAACAAATGGCCATGAAAGTTTTTACTCTGGGAAATTTCTATTAAGGTTTGAATATCAATTAAACCTTCACCATCGATATATCATTCCCACCCTTTATAAATTGAATGACTACTGTTGATTTTGTTTTGGCACTTCAAAAACCAAGCCTACCAGATGGTTAGGTCAAGGGGGCCAGTTGCTTGACAACTGTGACCCCCTTAAGTGGTCATTTAAGTGGTGTGGTGGCTGGCACTGATAGGTCAATAATAGAATATAACAAAGTGCACCCATCTAAAACCAAAGACATCACATGAATGATTTAGTCTATTTTTAGTGTTTAAACCTTTAACCTTTTCAAACCCTAACTTTCCATATGAGAGATCTTAACATTTTACACTTTCAACAAAATAGGGAACTCTAATATGTCATTAAAAGACCAATTGCAGAGGATAGAATAAGTGTCTTTGAAGTTGAGATCAACAAAAGAATTGGCTTTAGAAAGAATGAAACATTAGGGTTTTAGGACTTGAATCCACTGCATGTGTCAATCTGAAACAAATCAATCAAGTGCCAATGCATTGCATACTTCAATCCCTGATATACAAACCAAGCTATGTGGCAGGGCCATTTCCAAGAACATGTCTTGAAGACATCATGACAACCTTTCTTTAACCTCCAACAACACTGAAAACCTCCAATAGATGACTTTGTAGCATGATAAAGAGCTAAACATCAAGGTGACCTAAACATCACCAAACACTGCTCCAAACAACCTCTTGTGCAGAGAAGAATCCAGTTGACAATCAATGCAATTATCTTTACAACAAATCCATTTTACAAACTAGTGGATCATTGGACTGTATAGAAGGTACTGATCTAATTGATGCATATCTCTAGTCTCATTATGAAATACATGAAGCTAAACATGAAGACAAACAAAGATGGTCTACAATCCTTCTAGGTCCACTTAAACAACCTCTTGCTACTTGATCATCTTAGACATCAATTGAGCAAATTTAACTGAGTTCATTCCATCATTTCTCCATCACTGACAAAAATGCTCTTTTTGACATCAATGACAAAACATAATGCCAACAGAAAGGATCATTTCTCTCATCCAATGTTGAATTTTTTGATTTCATAATCACTGCCAAAGAGGGTCTTGACCTTCTAAACACTAAGTTGATGAATTATGCGATGGAATATGGTGAGATGAGAAGATATTACCATGAGAATTTCATTGATAAAACTAGGAGGTCAGTGGGGTGATCAAGTTATGATCACCAATTTGTCATTGTAGAAGATTTGATCATAAATTGTTGGACTAGTGATGAAGTTGTCTCAAGGAGAGAGAGTTATGCACAAATTGGTGCTTGTGAGGATAAGAGGAAGGAGGTAAAGCCTAATTACAAAGGAGCATTCAATACCATAAGGAACCCTATCAGCAAAATTAATGAAATGCTAAAACATGTTGATATCTTAGGGACAATGCCTCCTAATGTTGCTAGAAACTATGGTGCTTAAGGCAAGTGTAATGGAGGTTAGGCCCACATATCCCCATGTCTTATTTGTAGGTGTTGTACTAGTGGCAAAAGAGCAAGACCCTTTCAAAATTGAACAGTAGGGCAAGGTCGAGCCCTTAGTGGATTATGATATGGCAAAATGTACTGGGGAGAATGAGGTTGAGTATCAAGAGATATTGAAGAGCATTGCTTTCCCCCAAAGGCTCACTGAGATTGATGTCCCTTTTGAGAGGAAACTACTAAATTTATTAGAAGGGGACAAAGTTGTCCAAGATATTAGAGCTTTATCCTATGAGATGTTTCTCTTTGATGATGCATTCATCAAAATTGAAGAGTTCAAAATGTTGCTGGTCAAGGGCAAGGTGAATGCCAATTTGTAGATGAAGAGTTATGTGGCTTGACAAGTGCAAGGAGACAATGGAGAGGCTATCCAGAGCATCCAAAAGCAAATAGAGTATGATATGTCAAAGATGACACCTCAGGAAGGGAGATGAATTGTCAAGGAAAGAAGATGTCTATTACTACCTAGATGGGATATAGCTTCTGTTATAACCCTATATACCATTTAGAGGCAGACCATTGATCAAGATGTTTTGGGAGATGAAGAATACGCCAAGAACCTTTCTTTTGGGTTTGGTTTCAGCACCAAACATGAGACTCTATCCATTTTGGCTATAGCAACTGAGCATACTAAACCCCAGGTTGTCAAGGATGTTAATGAATTGAAGGGAAGTCTTATTTTCAAGAGATGAAGTGATATAATAGCTCCACAAGTTGTCTCCATGGTGGTTAATACAACCTTGTTTAGTGAATTTGTGGCCAAAACATTGCAAGCAGATTATAACAAATTTTTGGTTGATCATACAAAGTTGATGCATGAGTATAACAAGATAAAGTCAATGGTTGATCAGCCTAACATCACCATGATGAAGTGGGTATCACCTACTACTTCTATGATTTTATTATCACCATAGGATAGGGACACCTTCCTATTCAAAATTGAAGGCTTGAAGGAGGAATTGAAGAAAAGCAAAGAAGTAGAAGCTACTGCAAGAGATAAAGGGGTGCAAGACACCTATGAATTGATGAGAAACCTCTTTGACCAATAATCTCTTGAATCTTAGGGAAGGTTGATGATGCATGGATTTATTTTGACATGTTGAGAGAGGCAAGAAGTGTCCAAATTGGGTAGGGGGCACCAACCTTAATGTAAATTCTAAGCAAATGATTCAACCCTGATGCCCCCATAGGAAATAGAAAGTACATATGAGGTCAAAAATTTCATGGGTGATGTTTCTTCTTCCCAAGGAAAATATGATTTGATGATTAAGGAAAATTTTGAAGATATCACGGCTCTGGAGGAGTGTCAACTTTCGTCAATCTAGGAAGCCAAAGGGGATATAAACTCATTAGATTTATCAAAATCTAAGTTCCAAGTCATCAACTCAACTTTGGTCACATCGGTCACTCAAGGTGATAAAAATAGATCCAATTTCATGTGCCAATTTAGAGATCTTTCTAAAATTAGAATCTAAATTGGATAGTTTTGTAAAAGGGGCCAAAATATTGTTAGACATGCAAGATACCAAGCCTATATGAATAAGTTGGCCAAGATACTAGAGCATCCTTGGCCATCTGATGAGGATTTTACAAATTGGGTGCTTGAGTTTTCTTTGGGCTTGGTGTGAGATGATATTTTGACATCTAAAGGACACATTAAAACTTGTCATAACTATCTCCTTGCTTTTTGTAGATTTGATAAGATGGATTAAGGTGTAAGTAAGGAATTAATCATCAGTGGTCTTGGCTATAAAGGGATGGAGAAAGATGCATTTGGCAATCAATTTTGGTTGTTAATAATTTTTAAAATTATTCTATAAGAATGTAGTCTTGTTCACGAAGGGGAGCAATTAGAAGAATTAGATAGTTTTATTTTTTGTGTCTTGAAGGATCCAATTCATGTAAGATGAAAAAACATGATTCCAATTATTATGAACTCCATGTTTAACATGGGAGGATCTGGTGAAATAATAACTGGTTGCCTGATGCAGATGCCTAGATAAGAGTTATCTCTTTCACACTGGGAAGAGAAGTTGGAAGTGCATCTATAGGAGGGCACTCCAAGTAAGTGATTAAATGTCATCTATTGTGGATGTAAAGAGGATAGAATATGGTGCTATCTTGTATCATTCTTCTTTCATTGTAGTTTAAATATCCTCCTCTCTGACTCACATAGCAGGTCTTTTGGCTCTAACCTTGGGTCTCTCTGACAACAAGATAGATGCTCTTGCATCTATCTTATGATTCATGGGTGGTGTCCTCTAGCCATCCATTCACTTCTCCTTCCTTTGGGCCCGCTGTACATTGTTAGGATTAAGGTGCCATCAACCTTGTAAATCCTATGTAGTTAATTACTCATAATATTGTTTGTAAATCACCCATAAGGGATGAAAGGTTTCACCAGCAACGATCTTGTTTTAGTTGTATGTTTATATACAGTACATGACACTCATTCATCTACAATGGGGGGTCACAGGGGGGACGCTCATTGTGAATCTAGACCATTCGTCATTAGGTCACAGATCTGACAGTTGATATTTTGTCCGTTATCTTGCCCTAGAAGACAACACCCTTTTATAAGGATATTTGTACTACATTTTTAAGATTTGAGAGTAACAGGTAGCATTGGATTGAAGACTGAAGAACTAGAGGAAGTGCATGTATTGTAATCTCATATTTTGAAGATAGTACAACTTGGAGCCTTTTTTCTTGGTAGAGTTTTTTACCCAAAAGGGTTTTCTCTGTTGGCAAGAGACATTGTGTGGCTTCATGAGTGTTGTAATTGATGGCAACAAAGTCCATCCCACACATCTGCAGGACATGGTATGTCTATACCGGAAGTCAGATTGAAGAGTATTTTGGTCCGGTGAGAAAGAACAGAGCATGTAGCAAGGTCTGACAATCAGGTTTGGATCTCTCAGAGGAAGTATCTCAGTAAAGTACGAACTTGGGGAAGTCAAGAGGAGTACCATGATTGATACATTCCAGAGATTGAGCCTCCGGTGATGAAAGAGTGAAAAGATATGAGCACCTAAGTGTTGGGTTCCTATTTGGCAGAGTAGATTGAGGAAGAACTAACCGGCAGAGCATCAGACCTTAATCCAAATGAGAAATTGATGGTGATCAAGTTTCTCAAGGGATCATTCATGGTTGGCCGACATGATTGATGAATTCTACAACTATCATTTTGATATGCATCACTTAGTAAGCATGGATTCAGCCGACAGACTAGAGTTTGGAAATATCTTGAGTTTTCCGGATGCCAACTAGAAAGGTGTTGAAATCCTTGATGCAGATATATATACTAGATTGATTTCAGTATTAAGGATGTGTGGTGTTTTGTGTTGTGCGAAGAAAAGAAGAGAGTAGTGTGGAAGCAACCATACAAATCCACTATGTGACAGAATAGCAGCACTAAGAAGAGGAAGAATGAAGTGTAGCAGATCAGTATATTGAGTCTAATTGGAACTAAACCTTAGCATATGTGGATGCCCCTGATCAATTCAATCACATGGTTACTTTCTTTATACCTTGTAGATAGTGAGTCTCTTGTAGGCAGTGAGCTTCTTGTGAGCAATGTGCTCAGGCAGTGAGCCCTAATTGGCAAGTGCCATTTTGTACTTCTATTCTTTTAACAGAGAATACAATCTTGCGTTAGTCACCTCGTGGTTTTTTCCCTTAACAGGGTTTTCCACGTCAAAATCATTGTGTTATGTGTGTTGAGTTTATTTCTACTCTCATGTTCATGTATGCTTATATGTTTTGATACTACACTAATCATTAAAGAGCAAAAGAAAGTCAAATAATTAAGATAACTGATTCACCCCCCTCTCAGTTATCAACAATTGGTATCGGAGCTAAGTTCCTCCTAACAGAGGTTAACAACTTGAGGAAGATCTGGGAATCTCAATGGATATGTATGGTATGAGGGATCAACTTCAGTCTGCCCTAGATGATCTTGAGAAATCTCACTCTGAAGTCAATAACTTGAGGGAAAGACTCAAACAAGCTGATGATTTTGTAAATGAACTAAAAGAGAAACTGAATATCTCTATGAAAAAGAGAAAGGAGCTACTTCAACAATTAGCAAGTCAAAATGAAGCCAATGATATTAATGAAGATCTAAATGAGAAGAACAAGTTATGTGAGAAGCTATCAAAAGAGGTCATTATGGTAAGACATGAAATGGAATCAGGGGTTATGAAATTCACCCAAGAAATTGAAGAAAAGAGAAAAATTGAGGATAATCTAAAACAATCTCTCAAAGAGAAGTTAGAAGACTGCCACAAAATGGATAGAATAATTAGGCATCTAGAATCTGATCTTGAAGAAGCTAGAGATAATGAAGAACAACTTGAGAATCAGACTGACACACTTAAAAGGGATCTTCAAACAACAAATGAATACAAAGAGAAATTCAAGATAAGCTCTGCTCAACTAGAAGTTCTTCTTGAAAGCCAAAAGAGGGTAGATGACAAGCAAGGCTTGGGGTATGAGAAAGGTGAAAGCTCCAGATCCAGTCAAAAGAACTTTGGATCAACAAATCCAAGGAACATGCCTAGAAGACCTCCGGTAAGACAGCCAAATGCCCAAAGATATCCATCCTTTAATGGATACTGCCACAATTGCAATAACTTTGGTCATAAAGCAAATTAGTGTAGAAGAAGAATGAATCAGACTAATTCATCCTTCTCCGGATAGTGTTTTAACTGCAAAAGGTATGGTCACAAATCTCATGAATGTAGAAATATGCAAATAAATAATTCATTCAATGTTAGATGCTTTGCATGCAATAGAATGGGACATATGGCTAATCAATGTAGATCTAGAGGCTATCAGTCAAATATGTAAAGAAATATTGTTTGCTACAATTGCAATAGATCCGGTCATATTACCAAATTCTACAGAAGTAAAAATCAGGATAAAAAGGGTCCGGTGCATCATAATCAAAATCAAGACAAAGGAAAAGGAAAAATGAATGCAGATGAAGTTCAAAGGGAGATGACCAAGATTTGGGTGAAGAGAAGTATAGAAAATGTTGGGGATGGATCCACACCAGAATCTGGTGCTAATATTCCTTCTGAAAACTGAATAGATGAGCTCTGGCTCAGGAGGAGTCACAAAAGAAAACAATTTCCCCCAACTAGTCAATTGGTTCCTGAAATTGGCACATGGAGTGTTGTGGATTGAAGAGTTCTCAAGAGATATCTAAATAACCCTTGGTAAAAGATTTGCAAGAAGTTTTGAAGAGGTTAATCATCCAAGATTTATCCTATTTAACAGTCATCTAATAAGAGCAGGATTTTCATAGTAAGATTTGGTATGATTCAAAATTTGAGGTATCTTGATTTGTGGATAAATGGAATGATTGGAGAAAGGAAGTTAGATTGTCAATGATCACCAAGAATAAATCTAAGTACATCTCAGTGATCCGGAAAGATCTCTCAAGACAAGGAGAACAAGGCAACCAGAATAACTTAAGTTGTGCATTTATTGCAAAATGGAATTAGGGTTTGCGCAGAAATAAAAGGGTTCTTTTGTTCATCATTTGCACATTTGCATTCAAAGAAGAATAAAGGAGCTCTACAACAAGATTGCCTCAAACCTCTCGAAGATCAACCGTAGAAGTCGATTCAACTAGCAATCTTATCCAGCTCATATCGTGAACCCTAGAGGCGTAAAAAGGTATTTTCACTCCTGAATATCTCTCTCTGAATCTTTTGAAAGATGGATACTCTGAATGTTGTCAAAATCACTGATAGGCCACATCCCAAGTTCAAGAAATACCCTTACAAATCTCTAGAAGTTGATCCTTTAGGTGCTTTCTCTAGCATTCCGCATGGGATTTTGCATGTAAAAGATGTTAGGGCATACATTCATGTGAATATTGAGGAATTTGGGGAATCCAAGCTGATGGATGTCTATCACAAGCAGTTAATAGATGAATCATTTGAACTCAAACCTCAGTACAAGGCCATCCAGGATAAGCATTTTTGACACTGCATCCATTTCCCCAGTTTTATAGAAGATGAATGGGTCTGGTATGTTCTGAGTAGAATGCATGACAACTTCATGTGGTTGATGAGGTTGTTTAAGATCACAAAAGATGCCATTAGGGTGGTAACTAGATTGCACTCATTCGGTGGGTTGCCTGCTCTCAAATCAGTCAAAAACCAAACTGTAAGTGAGGCTATCGGATCAAAATTTGACAAGAGGGCAATGACAATAGAAGACATCATAGATCCAAATATCAAATTTGCCTCTATGATAATTGGTTACAAGATCTATAACTCCAGTAGGGAAAACTCAGTATCTGGAACTGCCATATATACTGCATATGAAATGCTAAGGAAAAATGTTGACTATGATCTTTGTGAGCTTCTTCTGAACCAATTGTTAGAGAATCTATAGAAAATAAAGAAGGAGAAGAAGAATTCATTCAAGTATGGTGGCTTGATTCTATGTTTATTCTTCTACTATATGAATGAGCTACTCGGATCCAGTGGTTGGATATGGCAAAATGACAGACTGGTAGCCATACAAATAAGAGATTATATTCATGGGCTTGGTGATACCAAGGAACATAATACAACACTCTAGGGCTACTTCAAGAACTTTCAAAGTATGATGTAGTCCAGAGAAAGAATCCCCCAATCATTGGTTGAGAAATACAAGGATACAGTGTGCTTTATGGTAGACACTAATCAATGCCTAATGGAGGCAGTGGAGCCAAGGATAGTTTGGATTTTGCCAATGGGGTATGAGGTTGATGAGAAAATCCTAGAGCTGCATATCCAACATTTGCTGAGTTAGCCCAAGGACCTTGAGGTAGAAAGGTTTGGAACCTTTCAAGAGTTAAGTGTGAAGATTCATGTTGAGCTAAGACAACCGAAGATGAAAAGAAAAGTGAGAAGAGAAGTTGAGGAAGTTGCCAAAAGATTTGGCATTTCTAAAGAAGCAGTCAATGCAAATAGAGAAAAACTAGAAAGAGCAAAGAAAGAGAAACAAGAAGCAGAAAGAGAAAGTGATTCGGTGCAAGCCCCCTTCTGGACCAGATCCTCCAAGAGCTCTACACCTGCCACCTCTGAGAGCGAAAAAGCCTCTAAACTAGAAGCCAAGACATCTGGAAAGGGTGAGAAGAGAACAAAGAAAAAGGCCACAAGGTCATATACAAGTCAAAAAGATGATGAAGAGACAGAAACAGATGAGGAAGTTAAGAAAATGATGAAGAAAAAGAAAACTTCTATGGAATCATCTACCAGCAAAAACAAAGAAGAAGAAGCAGAAGGGTTTGTTGAAAAACCTACACTCTCCATTGATGATATCATCAAATCAGTCACTGTGGATGGGAGTCTACAACCAATGATTGAATTTTATGATGAATATAGTGAAGCTGACTAGAAGATCTCAAGATGCAACAGTCAGATATCTAAACATCTATAATAAAGCATTCATTGAAATTATATCTCTGATTCCCAAAAGCCTAGAGAAGGAACTTGAAATGAGAAAGGACAATACCAAGGCAAAAGACCTAGAAATCCGGGAGTAGATTGGTATCCAACTCTATCCGTCCATTACCCCTCAACAAATGAACATGATCTTCAAGGACTGCAAGGATGAGTTCCAGAGCAAAGCAAGAATGAACTAGCTTATGCTTGGAGAGATTGACCAAGTGGCAAAAGAAACAGAAGATATCCTTTGTAATGCATTTAAAATATTTAATCTTCTTGTTATAGAGGACTTAGGTGATGAACCTTTTGACATGAATGTCGAAGGATTAAGTGTTTCAAAGGAAAATTCTACTGAGAAAACTGTAGAAGAATCAAAGGAGATAGCTAAAGAAAAGACTAAGAACTTGGATTCCTCTACTTCGAAAGAGGAAGTCCCTGAATAATTAAACATCTCTCTTCTAGATCCCCCTGCTAACTCCAGAACTGAAGGAGAAGAAAGAAAAGATGAGGAAATTGGTCAAGAAGAAGAGGTCAAGGGAAGAGAAAAAGATCAAACAGAGAAAACCCCAGATGACAGCTCTGAGGCCACAGAAGGAAAGAAAACTCTGTCTCTGGCAAGAGACACTGCAGAAGCTATTAAAGACTTCCTGACAAAACAAATGATGGAATTAGATGAACTGGAGCTATTCCAAGGACCACTCAATTTTGACTCCCTCTCTCCGGTCTAGACAATGAAGGTAGCATCTTTTGCTCAAGCCAAAGAAAAAGAAAAGCTTCTGAAGTCATACATGGAAGACTGTGAGCTGATAGAGATTGCATCCGGTGTGTTGGAGAAGATCATACCATCCTTCCAGAAGGATCTTTTAGCCTCCTCATCCAGTAATTTGAAATCTCTTGTTAATTCTGTTAGCACACATTTTGATTCTTTGGAGAAAGTAGTAGAAGAGAAAGTCTAGAAAGAGTTTTTGGGTAAGAGATTCTCCTAGGTACAAGGACTTATAACAAATGATAGGAGAAATTTGGATATTGGGTAAAGAGCTTAGAAAATTCTCTTAAAGATGGCGGAGACCTATACAAATTTTGTCTATCTTGGTCCACCGTGATAGCAGATATCACCAAGAAGGTGGAAGAACAAAAGAGCAAACTATCAAGTTTATCTCAAAATTTTGATCCTCTCACCTCTTCCATAATAAATCAAGAATGTCAGACTATTGCAACTATAAATGAAATAAAGAAGCTTGAGAAGGAGAAGAAAAATAGAATAAGCAGGGACAATTATTCCCAAGTTAAAGGCCATGCATGAGGCCCTAATTGATGCCTAGACCACAACCCAGACTAGTGATCCGGTAGACCTAAAGAGGGTAGAAGCTTTTACATTTTTGCTAAGTGGTCATATTTCAATTTTGGATAGGATGAAGAAGAGTTGGGCAACATAAGTGGTACAGTTGAAGACCACCTTTGCAGATATACTTCAGTAAATGTAAGTATAACATGTATATATATTTATGCGGCCAAGTATAGATTATTTTTTGGGAAATTTTGGTGTGTGGATTCTACCCTTTTCCATTGATGTCAAAGGGGGAGTGAGGAGCAGTGAAAAATGTGGAATCTAGCTAAGGGGGAGCTCCAGAAAAGTGTACATAAGAATAAAGCATCAGCTAAGGGGGAGTGTGCTATTACACTTAGTCATTTTTCACTAAGTGTTACCATCAGTGCCAAAGGGGGAGATTGTTGGCAAGAGACACTGTGTGGCTTCATGAGTGTTGTCATTGATGGCAACAAAGTCCATCCCACACATCCACAGGACATGGTATGTCTATACCGAAAGTCAGATTGACAGAGCATGCAGCAAGGTCTGACAATCAGGTCCAGATCTCTCAGAGGAAGTATCTCAGTAAAGTATGGACTTGGGGAAGTCAAGAGGAGTACCATGACTGATACATTCCAAAGATTGAGCCTCCGGTGATGAAAGAGTGAAAAGATATGATGACTTCTACAACTATCTTTTTGATACGCATCACTTAGTAAGCATGGATTCAGCCGATAGACCAGAGTTAGGAAATATCTTGAGTTTTCCGGATGCCGACTAGAAAGGTGTTGAAATCCTTGATGCAGATATATATACCAGATTGATTTCGGTATGAAGGGTGTGTGGTGTGTTGTGTTGTGTGAAGAAAAGCAGAGAGTAGTGTGGAAGCAACCATACAAATCTGGTATGTGACAGAACAACAGCACTAAGAAGAGGAAGAATGAAGTGTAGCACATCAGTATATTAAGCCTAATCGGAACTAAACCTCAACATATGTGGATGCCCCTGATCAGTTAAATCACATGGTTACTTTCTTTATACCTTGTAGACAGTGAGTCTCTTGTAGATAGTGAGCCTCTTATGAGCAGTGTGCTCGGGCAGTGAGCCCTAATTGGCAAGTACCATTTTGTACTTCTATTCTTTTAATAGAGAATACAATCTTGGGTTAGTCACCCCGTGGTTTTTTCCCTTAACAGGGTTTTCCACGTCAAAATCATTGTGTTATGTGTGTTGAGTTTATTTCTGCTCTCATGTTCATGTATGCTTATATGTTTTGATACTGCACTAATCATTAAAGAACAAAAGAAAGTCAAATAATTAAGATAACTGATTCACCCCCCCTCTGAGTTATCAACATTCTCCACGTTACATACTGTGTTATGTGTTCAGTTCTTAATGCATGTTATTTCTGTGTAATGGGTTTTGATTTCTGTTGCAATCTCCATTGATTTTACATTATTTAGAGGATAATAAGGTTTGAATTAGATTTCTATTGTGTGGTTTGCACCTTCATTTCTAACACACATATGTACTCAATAATAGATTCTTTATTTGCAGTATCAGTGGCAGCAAGAGGAAAAGGTAGCCACATCTACTAGGCAGGATGGATTACCTATTCCATGTTAGCTAAAAATAGAGGTAGCCTTATCCATGTTAGATGGAAAAGATGAATTTCTTGTCCCTTTTCATCTGAAAAAGAGCTAAATTCATTCATATCATGTGGGCAAATGGGCTAGTTGATCCTCCTAGGTATATAGTTGGAAGTTTGTCATCTTCTATCCACCCATTATGATATCTTGTGGGAGGGCAAACATCTCTCAAGTGAATCCAAATGTAAAAGGTTTTTAAGGGAATGTAAAAGGTTATTTGTTAAAGTCATTATAAAGTGATAAGTGCCACTTATCTATGGAAACATTGCTTGTATCCTTTTCTATAAAGGATGAAGTCATTGTATTGTAAAAGGAGGAATAGTATGAGGAAAAAACTCTATGTACATTGTGTTTTATTGGAAATATAGTGTCTTGTACTCTGTAACATTTTTCTTGAAATGGGATATATGAGTGAAATATCTTCAATTCACATTCCCTCCATTTGAATTGTCTCTTGTTTCTTTAAATAAAATAGCTAAGGGTTATTTTATTTGTTGAATACACTTGATATATCAAACAACTATCTTTGTTAGTTGTTATTTAAGGAATAACACAAATCTTTCAATGATAGTTGTGGGAAAGTTGGGATAGTACATGTATTACTAAGTAGAATGTTTAATTGTAGAGTCACATATGTAGGTTCTTTTGTTGTAAGGAAACAATAATTAAAAGAGTCATTAATAAGTGTTGTTGTTGTAGAAATATATGTGTGCACATGAATGACTTTGTAAACCCAAGTATAAGGCACCGATCTTTGAGTTATAAACCTCCTTATTTCACTCACATTAATCTTAGAAAATCCAAAATACAAAATAATTTAGCACTGTAAGTTTTCAATTCCCATTCATACTGATTCATAAAGGACATAAGGAATGAACTGTTAAGATCTTGTTATCTCATAAATCCTCATCACACCATATTAATTCTCAAATTTTCTAACATGCTATCCATAAATAACTCATTTATTTTAAGCCAGTATACCTTCTAGGGAAATCCACCTTGGCTTTACAGATCCTAACGTGTAGGGAAGATTAATTCTATATCTCCTAGTTGTTGGCCAACCATTCTGCAACCTTAAACATAGAAGTTCACAACTTCTTACAGATCACATTATGCTGGTTGGAAAACCAATAGATTGGTGACTCCGTTGGGGAACTGGTAGTTGTCTTTGGGTTAAGTGTCAAGGAATTTGTTGTAAAGTACCATCTCAAAGTACGTGTATATCTTTCTAGAGTAAACCTGCATCCTAAAGTGTTAAAGATCCCAACCATTCTTTGAGTAATTGTGTTATCGTATATCCTCATGTCATTCCCTTTAGTGGGTGGTGACTCTTTTTCAAGGACTTAACTTTTTTCAAATATTTCACAATGAATGCGAGAAGATCACTATACCAGAATGATCCAAACAAGAATTTGGTGGGAGACATGAAGAAGGAGCAGTCGACCTGGAAAGATAAAACTAAAGGTAAGTTATCTAGCCTTAATATCAATCAATTTAAAAATGATGTACACTAGCCTACAAAAGAAAAGTTAGTAGGTTATGTGTTATCCTCAAAATTACCTATGCTCATTTTGTAGGATGACCCTACAAAACTCGTCCATTTCATAGCCTACAACTCTAAGCATGCAAAATGAGGTGAATTCATTTGTCCTCATGCATGGTCCCCTAGCTCTGGAGAATCTATCCGAGTAATTCCTTATTTCAGTTTCTCGAATTTTGTATAACAAATTCATAATCGCAAAGGAATCAAGGAATTGACTTTGATGTTTTTGGGAGTTGAGTATTTTGAGTCATATGCACAAGTGGCAAAAATTACCACAGATGCATGTTAATACCCTTGTCTTATGCAAGGGCGGAGATTTTTGATGCATATTGTTTTCTTTGAATGTGCGGGGGTAGTGATTTTAGTTGCCCGAGCATCTTTCAGATCACTCAAAGTGCATTTATTGTAGTTCATGTGTAATCTTATAAAAGATTTTTAATTGATTTTAAACATTTTATTTTTCATTTCTATTTTTCTTTCTTTCTTCTATGATTCCTCTGGTCACCTAGAAAAATCCTTGAACCTCCTGGCATGCACTGCAGATCGGATTTTTTTCCTTGGTGTCGACTTAGGGTTTTGTTATCCGATTAAGTTCTTCTATCTTTTTTCCTTTGTGTTTTTGAGTTAAGGTTTATAGCAACATCTTCAATTGAATCTATCATTTTTCTTTGTTGAAATCTTTAGATTTAAATTCTATTAATTTTTCTATATAAACTCTAGTCGATTCTTAATTTAAGTCTTATTTCTTTTTGGTTTCAGTGATTTTTCACCATGTTTAGGATCATTTGTTTTCCCTCATTTTTGTCTACACTTTTTTATTATAAAATGTTCAGTGTTTTTTTCATGTATGAACGGTGGTTATCATCAATTTTTTTTTCTTTTGAAATTGGAGCTTTAGATGTATAGACAATGATTTTTGCTGATTTTATCCTTTGCTTCGAAGAGTTTACCCCTATCACATTGGTGGTGATTTTCACTGGCCTAATAGTTAATGTCATTTGACCTATCTCATGCATGAGTTACAAAAATCACAGCCCATGTTAGGAACTTTGTCTTCCCCTTAAGTGATGCAGGGTCAGCAATTTTCACCGCCCATACATAGATGTTACTTTGAGTCCTACACTACTCCCCAATGCATGGTTAGTGTTTTTGCTTGCCAATGCATATATGTGAATTCTACCAAATGCATGGTCAATGTTTTTGCTCGCTTGGACACTTTGCAAAAGTTTTACCCCCAAATGCGCAAGCAGTATTTTTCCCCGCTCGAACCTTGTTGCAAAGAACTTCCCTCAATATGCAAGGATGACAATTTTTGCCGCCCTGACATCAAATGCAATTCTCTTTACATGCAGAGGTAGGCATTTTTACTGCCATTACATTACCTTCCTAAAAATTTCTCTAACTATGGAGAATTTTCACATTTGTTAACATTAGCCCGCTTTCACCCAGTTTCTCACTTTTATTGCTCTCTAGCCCTGCCAATCCAATATTGTTGACCATGATTTTCAACTTTACAGTTCCCCATTTACCAAATTTTCCCTAACACTGCAAAATCGTGCCTTTTATGCTGCAGTTGCTTCTACAAGACTGTCGAGATCTTTTTCTCAACCAAGGGAGTTTCATTTTTCAAATGACTGATCCTTCACCAAAGAAAGCTAAAGCTATGAACTACAAATACTAGGGTGTGTTTCCCATGACCTTAGTCACATCCAATGTGGATGAAATTTAGGCTACAAAAATTGGTCATGTGGATATGGCTGAGTTCATAGAGAAGACAAAGAAACAAAATCCAAGTCATGACATGATGAGGATTGTGGGGAGTAATATTGATTTGGTTGCTTCTTTTCCTGTAGCAGCACACAACACCAAGTTTGTTCTTCAAGTGGCTCATTTCTATAATAGGGATAACAAAATAGTTGTAGATGCACAAGGTAATGTGGTAATGAGGTTAGATGCAGAATTAATGGACAAAGTCTTCATGTGTCCTTGTGCAGAGGATTATGCAGAAATTGATTTTAGTATTTCTCAGGAGTATGACAAAGATACTAAGAAACCAAAGAGGGTCATAAACACTAAATGGTTGAAAATTGCAAGGCCAAATCTTTCCAAATGACCTAAAAGTTTCCCAAGAAGTGATTTTGTTGAAGAGGTCAGTGACCTAATAACTCTTTTGAGTAGAGTTAGAGGGCTTTCTTCTTCCTCCACTTTTCATGAGTGGATGTATCCTTATATTAAAATCATCCTCCAAGGTAAACAAAAGATCTTCTAGGGTGAGTAGATAAGCAATGCTCTTCATGAACAATTAACCAAAATATCTACAACCTCCAAATTCTACATGACATCCTATCTAGTCTATGCAGCTACTTCGATGAGAAGTTTCCTAGGATTAACATCAGAAGGAGACCGAAGAGTTATACATGTGTATCAATACTACCCCCAGTTGACTCTAAAGGGATCAATCCATCACTTCTAGAGGGTAAATGATACTTTCTTTAAAATATTTTTTGTGTCTTTGTGATCCCCAATTAGAGTAGAAGACAGTGTCAGATGAAGCTTGGGAAGTTGTGAACAATTTTGGTTGTTTGTATCTCCAATTCCCAACTTCCACTTATTTGAGGGTTGGATATTTCCAAGGATATCCATACATGTTGCCCAAATTTCCTAGTGATAAAATTATCTTGATGGAATTATGCCGGCAAATGATTGTTGTGCATAACAAGCAAATGGAGTTGAAGAAACTTGGCTTCAAGTTTCCCATTGAGATTGGTAGGTACTCCATTGCTACTTCTACTAAGGCCAAGGCTCTTGAAACATAAATGTAGTTGGTAACAATGAGTAATTTCAAGAGGAGAAGTAATTTTGACTTCAATTGGGTAAAGGACAAGATAAAGAGGAAATATCTTTCACATATCCCTATGGTGGAAGATGTATGGGTTGATTTGAGGAGTCAAGAGGAAATTAGGAAACTAGACTACTACAGATTAACACTAAGTCAAATTGAAGACTTAGAGTTGGCTGATATCCTAGAGGGAATGGTAGATGATGAAGACATTGTGAATCCCAATTATGTTAATGAAAATGTTTCTAGTTCTCCTTTGCCTGTAGTTTTATGGTCAAAGATATAATTGACTTCAATAAGAAAAAGATTTAAACTTATCTTGGCAAATACAAATGTGTGGCTAAAAGGCAAAGAGATTCAGTTGAAGGATTTTATCACAGGCTTAGAGGAGGAGACTCTAGAAAAAATAGGTAAAAAGGCTGAAATAAGAACAATAAATAAGAGTGATGCACGTAGTTCTTCCAAGGCTCCTAAGCCTAAAATAAAATTTGTATCAAAAGGCGGCAAAGCTAAAGTGTCTGAGGAAAAGCCAAGTGGAGGAGAAATGGAAATAGATGAATTGGCAACTGAGGAGCCTCCTGATGTCGAAATGGCTACTGAAGAGAAGTCTTTAGAGGAAAAGGAGGATGAACAGAAAGCAGAGAAGGAAGATGAACAAGAACAACTAGAGGAACCAACCATGTCTCTTTATAAAAAGGACATGACACAGGAACCTCGAGCTTCTTCTCATTTGCCTACCATACATGTTTTAGATTATATGCCTATTGTTTCTATTACTCTAGTTACTCCCATTATCATACCATCTTCTGGTTCTTCTACACCATCTTCTTCTAAGATAATTTTTGATAGTCCTAAGGTTGCCTTTGATGTTATTTTTGGTTCTTCAGGATCTAGACCAAGTTTATCTTCTCCTTGTTATTACATTGGTGATCAAACAATCTTAGATCAATTTGTTTCAAATACTGAGTAGGCTACAAATGTCAATGTGCCAGGTGCCATCTTTACAAATACTTCTCCAATCATTGCTACAACCAGTGTGAGTGTAACTCCTATACTAGTAATGGATTCAAATCCAAGTGCTATTTTATCAGTACTTCCTCCGTGGCTCTCATCTTATACTCCAAAAAGAAAGAAGCAAGCCATCTCTCCAGATGACTTTGATTTTGAGAAGCTAGTACTTGTAAAGATAAAGACTAAGAAGAAGCCTAAGACTCTCTCCCAGTTACAGGAAGATAAAGGTCATAAGTATGTAGAAATTTCTTAACCTCCACTAGATACAACTGAAAGAAGCTAGGTGTGTGGAAATCGCTTCCTACACTAATCTAATGAGGAGAGATGTATGCAAATTCAATTTTAATTCTTGCAACTACAGCAACATAGAACATCTAACAGAGATATTGCAGCAATACACATACACATAGAAAGTAGACAGAAGAGAGAGAGAGAGACAAGATATATGTGGGGAAAACCCTTACGGGTGAAAAACCCCACACTCCAAAACACAGCTGAAATGTATTACCATAAACAATAACAGATTACAATATAGTTTTAGATCCAATGATCTTTCAGGAGTCTTTGAATGTTGAATCTGGAGATATTTCAATAGCATAACAATACCTATAAAAACACACTACTTATCTCCCATCCAAGCACCTATTTTTATAGAGCTTACAAGGCAAATATGGAACCTTCTAGAGATGGGTGTCCATCTTGGACTCATGGCCCAAAGCCCACACCTAAGGACACATGTCCAACATCCCATCCCAATGTGGGCGCCTTGTCCCAAGATAGGCTATGATAGATGCCCTTATGCACCTTACAACTGTCATAGAATCTGTCATAACTGACAGCACTTATAGTTGTAAGAGAATCTGTCATACACTGACTAAAAATAACTTATTCCTCTTACAACTTGTCATAACCTCCCTTGACCACCCAAAGATGCCTTTCTCTCATGCAAAGATACTCACCGACACTTGTCATTAAATAAAAGTTGGTTGAGGGTTCGGGGGTGTTGCCCCTGAGCCCCCACGGGGGCACTGTCCCTGGACCTCGCAAGGGGCTTCACCCCTTGACCCCATCTTGGGGGCACTGCCCCCAAACCCTTGTTAATTATTCAAGAGGGAAACCACAGCTGCCAACGTCACCAAAATTTATCCTGCTGCATGTACACAAGGTGCCGACTATGCCAGCTTAACATGGGATAAATAAATACATTAGGAATTTGCAAAGGTTGAGACACCTTAATTCCCAACAACAACCATTGAGGATTTCAACATGAATTATTATTCAATCTCTAGGATTGAGTAAGGGAAAACCACTCGTGAAAGTGCTAAGGCCGATGTGTAATCAACTCTCAATTCTTTGATTATGAAATTTGATCATGAGAGAGAGAGAGAGAGATGAAGGATCAGTACAAGGTGAGAGTGGAGCAGCTAGTTGCAGTAATACAAAAGATCACTTTGTCTTCTAAATTAGGATTCATGCTAAGGGAAAAGTAGTTGAAGAATATCTTGAAAGGATGCATGAGCAAGGGGTACTTCTTCTAACAAGTATAGTTGAAAAGAAAAGAAAAATGGAGAAGGTAAGATCTGAATTGGATGACTTGGTTAATGCTTTATCTCTAGAGATTGAGTATTTAGATACGAGTCTTGAAAAATGGACCAACATGAAGAAGATGAAGATGAAAACCTTGGTATTAATTGGCATCATTTCAAACCGTGAATCATATGTAGAAACAAAGGAGTCATTGATTCATTGTAGCAATGTGTTGAAAGATTTGATCAAAGATTTGCAAAGTTCCCAGGAGCTCAATGTGGATAATGATATTGATCTTCTTCATAAGTTGGAAGAGCTTCCGTGAAAACTGATAGGTGATGATCATCATTTTCTTTCAACTGAGGAAATGGTCCAGGAATTCAAAAATTTGATTCAGAGAGAATTTGAAGAGAAATCTTTTTTAGTCACTTCTTTGCATAATCTACTAGACAATCAATTGACTGTAGATAATTTGAAGGCTAAATTGATAAGTCATGAGAAAGTAGCCACTACAATTAAAGATGCAATAACCAGAGCCCAAGTCATTTCCAAGAACACTGTTGGTCTTGACAGTCTTGAGATGCAAATAGTATTCACAATGTATAAAGATTTTCTCAAGAAGGATAGGGGTGAAAGTTAATTCAGATGTTTGTGCCTTAGTAAATTTGTCATATATTTTCATATGTACTTTGTATTTAGTTTTGGACATTTCCACATGTCATTTTCAAAGATGTAATTACATGTGTGAACAAAGGAAGTCCTAAGTCAATAAGGACTCTTTTGTTGAATAAGTCAAAGTAGTTAGACTTTTTCCTAGAATAGCTCTTGGCCTCACCCTATAAATAAAGGGGGCCTCTTTGTAATCTTTTATCTTTTATCTATTGCAAGAAAACTCTGCTGAATTGTAAAGCAAGTTGAGACTTTGTGTTCATTTGTGAAAATCAATTTTCAAATATTTATCAATACAAGAGAGCAAGTTAAATTCCAATCTTTGTCTTGGATTGATTTGTTTTATGATAGAATTGTTCTTACTTCTTTGCTATCATATTATCTTTGATAAGTAATTGAAGTGTGAGAGTTTATTTCAAGTGATTAAGGAGTATTATGAATCTAGTTTTAATAGACTTTGGGCTATAAAATCATTTGTGAGAATTGTGTTGTGTTCGTGAATGAGAAATAGCTTGATTACTTTGTGTGCAAGTTGTTATCTTTGATCTATTTATCTCATCTTGGTGTATAAGTAAAGACTTTGGGCTGCACTTTACTCCAAATCATTTTATTTTCAGTTGGTGAAAGAAGCAATGGAAGACTTTGTGTTTCCGTGGGTTTATGGTAATTCATAGCTCCTTGCATAAATAGTATTTTTTGTTGAAATCATTATCATAAAGTGTAAACATATATTCTAAAAGAAGAGAATATGATGGAATGGAATCACCCCAAATATTGTTCTTAGTGTAAATAAGTTTTATTAGTTATTAGTTTGTAATAATTTGCAATCAGAGGGAGCCTCCCCTTGCTAAGAGGAGAGATTTATCTCATCACACTGAGGTTGATATAACCATTTTATCTTTAGTGAGTTGACGATAAATATTCACCCAACAATTTTTGGTGACTCTGCTGGGGAACAAATACGCATCCAAGAGCCTCATGCTTTTGGTTGAAGTATACCGGTCTCATATTGCTTGTAATAGGTTGTTGTATTTTTAAATCTTTTTTAGTTGTTTTACATTCTGGCTGAACCAAAATATACAAGAAGTAGAAGAGCACAGGGAATTGTAGATCCTATTTTCGAGTTAATGCAAAAAAAAATTTCAATCTTCTGCCAAAGAGATCTCTTCAACATACAAGGAGTTTTCTGCCTACCAACGTGAGATCTCCCATACCAAGTGAAGAGTCAAGTGTTCACAGAAGTCCACCTGTTGTACCAATACAAAGGTTTGTAATTCTACCTTTCAATCAATGCACAATGGCTCTTCCTCCTCCTCCAGGTCCATGGGGAAATGATTTTGAGCCTTTGAATCTCACTCTACCATTGCATGATCTACCTTGTAGCTCAAGAAAGAATTTTCTAAAGTTTTATGGTGATGGAAAAGTTCACCCTAACGAACATATTACAACTTTTTACATTGCATGTTGTGTTCTAAGGGTAGAATATGAAGATGTATCTGTAAGATTCTTTGTTGAGACACTTCAGGGTGTTGCTGTAGACTAGTTTTATCATCTTTCATCTCAATCCATCACTGAGTGGAATATTCTATGAACCAAGTTTGAGGCTAGGTTCAAGCCTACCAAGGATGCACATGCCCTCTTGGCTTAGCTCATTGAAATGAAGAAGGAACTGCAAGAACCCATGCGTGAGTTCATTGTGAAGTTTAACAAGCTGACCAACATAATTCCTACAACTAAGAATCAAAAGTGTTTCTTCATAAACACTCAACTGCCAGAGGTAATCTTTCTTCTGCAGCATGCAAATCTAGCTAATTTGGTATCAACTCAAACACTAGCTATTAAAATTGAGGATGACTTGATCCTCACTAGTAAAATAAAGAAGGATACAAACAAGGCTAAAGAGCATCCTTCTACAAGTGCACCTTCTAGAAGCACCACGGATCCCATGGTGCAAAAGTTGGCTAATGAATTGTTAGCCTTGAAGAAACAAGTATCTCAAAATATGTCCTTTCCTTCCTAGAAGGACATACCAAGGAGAACTTTTCCTAATGTTCTGAATCAAGGTAACACTACGAGTAACCAAAAACAAAACATGCTTCCCGCAACACAAGGGAGATTTGATTTGGAAGCACCACCAGTTAATGCAACAGTTGGATACTATGAAGCTGAACAAGAAAATCCCTCCCAACTTGATTTTGGTCAAGATAATATCACCAACCTCTTAACGGAAGGAGAAGAAGAGTTGGATGGCAACTCAAACATTGGTTTCCTAAATTTTTAGGATGAAATGGAATAGGGAGAAGATGCATATGGTGAATCATATGCTATTTTCACGTGGTCATAGAATTAGCCAAATCAACAAGTAGCTAAAAAAGGAAAGTCTAAGGAAGATTCTCATCTTGCAATCACCATTGCTAAGAGAGGTACACCTCTACCTTTCCAACCCAGGGATTCAACCCATGAAAAACAAGTAAGTACATCTAATATTCCTTCTTCTTCTTTCGTTCCTCAGACTAGTACTTCCAATTCAAGACCTCAAAATGAAAGTATTCCTTCTTCCATGTCTACTTCATATCAACTATTTGATATAATAGATCATGCTAGAAGGACTACAATTCAAATGTCTGAGGTTGAGTATTTACAAGCTAATTTGGATTAGTTTGAACAGTTAGCTAAATTTGTAAAAAGTAAGGCTGCCCCTATAGGGCAAGATTCTTCCCAAAATATTCTTGTCATCTCTAAGACAAGACCCTCTCAGAATAATCTAGTTGCTACCCCTTCCACTACCATAGGGAAAATTGAGTCATTCTATGTTTCTTTGTTGGTAAATGGTCATAAACTTAGTAAGTGCATCATAGACTCATGAGTCTCTGACAATGTCATGCTTACCAAGGTGGTAGATGTTGGCAAGAGACACTGCTAGGCATGTTAGGTGTTCATTGATGGCAACTAAAACTATCTTATACATCCTCATTCTATCATTGGATCATACCAGAAGTCAAATTGCAGATTTGTCTATGTCTAGATAGACAGGAACAGAGCATATGATAGGGTTCAACATTTTGGTCTGCATTTCTCCATAGGTAATCATATTGTGCTGCGGATCTGAGGGAATGTTAAGGGATATCAGAGCTACATAAATCCAAACTTTTAGCCTTCAGTGATGAAGGGATTGCAACTTACAAGCATCTGAGTATCAGTTTTTGGTTAGACAGTTCAATCCGGTGAAGAACAGACCAACTTGGTGTTTGATCCTTGTGCGGATTAAGAGAAGTGGTTGGTTGAGTAATTTATGAGATCTAGTGGTATTGGCTGACATGTGTGGTGACTTGAATACATAAGTTTTGGTTTGCATTGATATTTGTGCATGGATTCAGCCAACAGAACATTGTTCTTGAAAATGCCTCTAAGTTTTCTTGAGCCTGACTGCAGTTGATTAAATTTCATGTAGCAGATATATATAATCAATGGGTGTGAGCATTTTGAGATATGGATATGCAAATATGAAGTGATAGGTGCGAAGTGTGGCAGTATCAAGTGCAAAGAAAGATATCTAAGCTCCAGATCATGGCAAATTAGTGAAACAGGATAGTGAGAGATGAAGTGTGTGAAGTCAATATATTGATCCTAACTAGAACTATAGTCTTGCATTGTTAGATGCTATTCTTTAGTTCAAATATTTTAGTGAACTTTTGTAATCAATCTTGTAGGTAGTGAGCATCCTTTGAGCAGTGAGCTCTGGGCAGTGTGCCCAAAGGCATATGCCTTCCCATTTGTAATACTTCTAACAGAGTATAAAATCTTGTGGGTTAACCCCCACCGTGGTTTTTCCCTTAACCGGGTTTCCACGTAAAAATCCTGGTGTTCATGTGTGATGATCTTGTTGTTGCTATTCTTAAGTTCATGCTTCTTTCTTTTGAATGTATGTGGTAAATTAATAAAGGAACATAATAATAAGTTTTGTAGAACACTGATTCACCCCCCCTCTCAGTGTTCCTTAATTTCAACAATTGGTATCAAAGCAAGGTTATTGGAAGAAGTTTAACAGCTTGAGGAAGATCTAGGAAGGTGTTCAATGGGGAAATTCAAGTATTCTGGTGGCATCAATGAACAACTTCAAGTTGATTTAGAAGATCTTGATCAGTCCAGAGCAGAAGTCAAAGAACTACAAGAGAACCTTAAAGATACTGAGGATTTCATTGAGACTTTAAAAGGGCAACTGAGCAAATCTATGGAAAAGAGGAAGGAGATACTTCAGCAGTTAGTAAATTAGTAGGAAGACAATGGCATGGATGGGGCTTTGAAGGAGAAGACAAAGGAATGTGAGAATCTGGCAAAAGAAGTTGTTGTCCTAAAACATGAGATGGAATCCAGGGTGATGAGGCTAACCAAGGAAATTGAGGAAAGGAAGAAGATTGAAGAAAACGTGAATCAATCTCTGAAAGAAAGAACAGAAGAGTGCTGTAGATTGGATAGAATAATTGGCCATCTAGAGTCTGATCTACAAGAAACTAGGTATAATGAAGAACAACTTGAAAGACAAATTGTCATTCTCAAACATGACCTAGAAGAGCTGCAAATGAATACAAAGAGAAGTTCAAGATAAGCTCAACTAAAATTGAAGTGTTGTTTGATAGTCAGAAGATGACAGATGATAAGCATGGTCTGGGATATGAGAAAGGTGAAAGATTTGGATCCAGTCAAAGAAATCCTAAATTAAGGAATCAGAGAAATAGACCTAGAAGACCTCCAGTCAGACATCCTAATGCTCAAAGGTATCCATCCTTTAATGGAAATAGTTTCAACTGTAATAAATTTGGTCATAGAGCTACTTAGTGCAAAAGAGAGTGAATCAAAGTAGTCCATCCTTCTCTGGTCAATAATTCAATTGTAAAAGGTATGGTCATAGATCCAATGAATGCAGAAGTATGATGATGAATAACTTTAACAATAGAGGAAATGCCAATTCTTTCAATCACAAATATTTTGCATGCAATTGATTTGGACACATGGTTAATTAGTGTAGATCAAGAGGAAATCAAGTAAATGAGCTAGGAAATGTTGTGTGCTTTAATTGTAATAGATCTAGTCATATTGCAAGATTCTGCAGAAGTAAGAATGTTGATAGAAAAGGTGCAGTAAACAAAATCTGGAATGTGCAGAAACAAGATCAAGGCAAAGGCAAAGTAGATGTGAATGAGATCCAGAATGAAATGAACAAAACATGGGTGAAGAAAGGTGCAATGAATGATGGTGATGGGTTTGCACTAGAATCTAGTACTGATAATTCCTCTGGGAATTGAAATAGGTGCTCTAGCTCAAGGGGAGCTACATTGAAAATCTAATTCCCCCTGCCAGTAAGTGGGTGCCTGAATCTAGCACAATGAATGAAGATAAAGAAGCCTATTATAGATTTGTTGAAACAAATTTTGGAAGAAAAGAAGCTAATTTGATTTATTGCAGAGCAATTGAAGATTGACTGTATTCAGAAATAGTGTAACTAGATGAATTAGGGTAAAACATTTATTATAATGGTGAATTAGGTTTTGTAGAGCATAAAAGGTCATTCACTCAACATTTGAATCACTTTGCATTTGAAGAGAATAAGGAGAAGAGCGCTTGAGCTGAGATTTCAAAGATTTGGAGTGCGAAAAGTGAATTCGACAGCTAACCCTAATCGGTGAAACAAGGTATTCTCTGTAAAGATCTCTGAATTTGCAATCTCTAGATATGGCTACTCTATTGATTGTTAACATCACTGAAAGGCCCTAACCTAAATTCAAAAAGCATCCACACAAATCTATAGAGGTTGATCGGTTAGGTGCATTTTCTAATGTTCTACATGGTATGTTGCACATTGAAGATATTAGGGCTTACATTCATGCTAGCATAGATGAGTTTGGGGATTTGAAGTTAGTAGATTTGTTTAAGAATCACCTAAGGGGTGAGATTTATGGTCTTAAACCTGAGTATAAGGCGCTGCAAGACAAACATTTCATTTAGGTTATTAGGTTCCCATCCTTTGGTGAGGATGAGTGGGTCTAGTATGTACTGAGTCAGATGCATGCTAAATTCATGTGGTTGATGAAACCCTTTAAGATCACCAAGGATGCCATCAAGGCCGTAAGAGGATTGAACTCATCCAGTGGACTGCTGATGCTAAAATCAGTGAAGAATCAGACTCTAACTAAAGCTACCAAATAAAAATTTGATAAGAGGGCAATGACAATAAATGATAAAACTGATCCAGATGTCAAATTTGCATCTATAGTGACTGGGTATAAGATATACCACTCCAGCAGGGAAAACTCTATATCCAGTACAACCATTTATGCTACTTATTAGATGTTAAAAGAAAATGTTGACTATGACTTGTGTGAGCTGCTACAAAACCAGCTTGTGGAGAATCTGAACAAGATTAAGAAGGATAAGAAGAATACATTCAAGTATGGTATGTTGGTCCTATGTTTGTTCTTTTATTTCATGAATGAGTTGCCTAGGAAGAAAAGCCAATTGCCATACAAATAAGAGAGCACTTGCATAATATTGGTGACTCCAATGCCCAAAGGACTTCTCTTTGGGGATATTTCAAGAATTTTTAGAATATGATGCAATCAAGAGAAAGAATCCCTACATTTGTGGTGGAAAAGTACAAGGATACAATTTGTTTCATGGTGGAAACAGATCAATGCTTGATGGAAGTAGTTGAACCAAGGACTGTATGGATCATGCCCATGGGGCATGAAGTTGATGAACAAATACTAGAAATGTATGCTCAACACATTCAGAGCAAACCAAAAGATACCTCAGTTGAGAGATTCAGTACATATGGTGAACTATGTGTGAAACTACATGTTGAACTCTAGAAACCTGAATCTAAGAGAAAGATCCAAAGGGAAGTTGAAATGTATGCATAAAGTATTGGAATAACAAAAGAAGTTGTGAGACAAAACAAGGAAAGGATAGAGAAAGTTGAGAATGAGAAGCAGGACAGGGAACAGGGAAGTGTTCTGGTAGAATCCTCTCCCAAATCAAGGACTACTAGGAGTTCTGGTACAACCTCCGGTGCATCACCCTCTCCTATTGTAGAGAAATTCAAAGAAAAACCTACTGGTAAGGAAGGAAAAAGGACAAAAGTAAATGGCAAAAGGTCATATGTTAGTGTAGAGAAGGAGGATGAAGAAGAGACTAAGCCAGATGGTGAGGTTAAAGAGTTGAAGGCCTCAAGCACTAAGGCTATTAAAGTATCTAAAGAGAAGCCATCCGGAAGCATAAAGTCAGAGAAAGAAGAAGCATCGAGGGTTGCCAGGAACAAGCCCTCTGGAAGTATAAGGGTAAGTAAAAGACTAAAGACTGAAACTCATGTTGAAAAATTCACCCTGTCAGTTGAAGATATTGTGAGTGCAGTAACTGTTCATGGGAATTTGAAGCCCATAACAAAATATTATGACAACTTTGATAATGTTAACAAAAAATTTTGGAGGATGCTACTGTAAAGTACTTGAATACATTCAATAGAGCACTTGTGGAAATTTTGTTAGAAATCCCTAAGAGTCTAAGTGACATTCTAGAGATGAGAAATAAGCTGCCAAAGCAAAGGATTTGGAGCTAAGAGAACATGTGCTGTCTAGTCTGTGTCTGGTAATCTCTAGGAAGGAAACAAATAAAATTTTCAAAGAAGTTAAAGATGAATTCAGAAGCAAAATTAGAATGAATAAGCTAATGATTGGAGACATTGATGAAGTTGTCAAAGAAACAGAACAAATTCTGAAGAAAGCCCTGGACAAGAATAAGTTCTATGTGGTCACTAAAGAACCTGTTGATGCTAATACATCCATTCCAAATGATGAAGAGTTGAAGGAAAATAAGTAAGAAGATGAGGTAGATGATTTCTCTCTTCCAGAAGAGGAATTATTAAATAAAGGAGATGAAGAGATGGTGAAGGAAGATAATGTTGATGGTGCAGAAGTTACTCAAATTCCTCTAGACCAATCTCGTGAAGAAAATACAGAAATGAATGCTCCTATTGAAGGTGGTTCTGAGAAGAATAAAGAGTAGAAAGTAGAAGAGGTTAAGGACAAGGAAGATCAAGAAGAAGAAACTGATGATGGTATTGATTCCTCCATTCTGGATGTTGAGGAATTTGATAAAAATGATGATAATGTTGCTACTGGGGATACACAAAATCCTTTGGAAAAGAATGCAGAAGACGTTGATGATGATGTAGAAAGAGCAAAAGCAGAGAAAAAGAATAAAGACAATGTGGTTGACTCTGGAAAGGGAGAAGATGTAGGCTCTAATGAGCATAAAACTGAAACATCATATTGGGCAAGAGACACTGTAGAAGTGGTGAAAGAGATTTTGGAGAAAGATAAACAAGTTGTAGAAGATTCAAATATAATACAAGGTCCAATCAATTTTGATACTCTATCACTAGTACAGAAGATGAAGTTGGCCTCTTTTGCACAAGCTAAGGCTAGAGAGTGATGTAGGAGCATCCTTGGTTCAAGAGTAATCTTGCATCAACCAAAAACATTTACATTTCAGTTTGTTTGCAATTCAGTCTGTTTCTTTTCCAGTTCAATTTAGGCAGTTCAGTCAAAATCAGATTCTATATCTTGGTCCATTAGTATTTTCAGATCTTGTGGAGCTGGACTTAGCATCTAAATTCATTCATTTACATCATATCCAAAATTTAGAGATCTGTACTTCAATACCAGAAAGATATCACTATCAAAAGTTTGACTATTCTTAGAACAGAGCATCCGGATAATCACTGACAATCAGCTGAAGGAGAAACTTGTGGAAGCATTTCCTGATCTTTGGAACCTAATGACACATCATTCAATGATCTTTGGTTCATGTCCAACCTTCCTCAAAGATCCACACATCATTCCATTCATTTTATGGAAGCGTTCTATGCATTTAGGTCTGACCTATCTGTGTACACACGTTACATCTCTTCTTTGGAATTTGTGATCTTCCTTGGCCAATGCAGAGGAATCTATTGGTCCAGAGATGATATATATTGATGTAATAGACCCTTAGGAAAGTAGTTCATAAGTTATTAAGTTCTAGATAGATAGCTTATTCATTTTTTGGTGAAGGAGCTTCAAAGTTTTATCTTACACATGTATGTAATCAGGCCTGTGAGCCCTAATTGTAAGCTCCCATGTTGCCGGCCAATCTCTATTTGAAATATTTGATATACTAAATGAATGAATCTACATTTGTTCTATTTCTTTGAGTTGTTTTTGTTGTGTTTAATCTTGCTGCATGGTCTAGATAGTTTATTATGTGAACCCTCCTACCATGACTACACCAAGTGGTATTAGAACGAAAGTTCAAATCTTTGGGAGTGAATTGAGTGAAGTTGGCAAGGGAATTCCATAAGATGTTGTGGATAGATTTCCAAATTGAGGCAATTTACTTGTGTTGCAACCGATCACAGATTGAGAGGTAGTTGTCACCTTGTAGCCTGATCGCTAAACCTGAGGTAGTTTACAATTGATCCTAGGAAGAATGCCGCCGAGGAGAGTTGTTGCTATTGGAACAATGGCTAGTAGAATAGCTGAGATGATGGAGATAATGAAAATAATGTGAATTCAATTAGATGTTGTTGAAGAAGATAGACGAAGAGGATTGACACTGAGACCTAATGTTGAAAGCGATGAGGAAGAAGAATTTCAATCTATTGAACAAACTAGAGAAACCCTAGGAGGTGATGAAGAAGAAGAATCAGATCAAGTAAAGATGCTGTGAGCTATTTCAAATATTGGAAAGAGACCTAGAGTTGATGTGCCGAACTATACTAGTAATTTGAACCCTGAAGAATTGATTGACTGGATAAATGACATGGAGGAATACTTTAAATATGAGGAAATTGAAGATCCGGAGAAGGTGAAATTTGTAAAAACAAAGTTGAAAGGACATGCTGCTATATGGTGGAAAGAAGTTTAGTTGGAAAGAAATAGAAGAGGAAAATAAAATATTACAAAATGGGATAGAATGGTGACAAAATTGAAGAATCTATTTATACCTGCTGACTATGAGTTGGAGCTATTGAAAAGATTGCAGAACCTGAGACAAAAGGAGAAATCTGTGAAGGAGTACACTGAAGAATTTCATTAGATGATCATAAGAATAGGACATAGTGAAGCAAGCAAGGAGAAAGTGGCTAGATACATCAATGGAATGAGATTGAACATTCAAGAGGAACTGAGTTTGGTGAGGATGACATCTTTGAAGGAAGCATATTAGTTTGCCCTGAAGGTTGAAGAGAAGCTAAATAAGAGGCATGATTAGAGACAGAGAGGAAGATAAGGTAAATTTTAGACAGGTAGAACATTTTCCAGAGGAGACAAATCATTTCTGGAGCAGAACAAGTTTGACAACCCATTTAAGAAGGATGACAGAGATACTAATGCATACCAGAGAGATGACAGAAATTTTTACCAGAGAGGAAACCTTAGTGCATACTAGAATGAAGGATACAGAAGAGAAGGAAGAGG
Source organism: Cunninghamia lanceolata (assembly GCA_027924645.1). Taxonomy (NCBI): domain Eukaryota; kingdom Viridiplantae; phylum Streptophyta; class Pinopsida; order Cupressales; family Cupressaceae; genus Cunninghamia; species Cunninghamia lanceolata. Next base: position 2,941,368 of record BSBN01001322.1, on the reverse strand, counting down.
ATTGGATAAAAGAACATTCATAGGTACTTGTTTTAAGTGTGGAGGTGAAGGACATAGAGCATTTGAGTGTAATCAGGGTAGTACAAGTAAGAGGACAGAAAATAGTGGAAAAATAGCCTATGTTGAAGAAGAGCCTATTGAACTGAGTGATCCCTGTTCTGTTGGTAAACTGGGGAAAGGAGAATCACTTATGATGAGGAGAGCACTATTTCAAATAGAGACAAATGAGGAACCACTGCAGAGGAAAATCTTGTTCAAAAATAGATGCAAATCAGGAGGTAAGTGTTGTAAAGTTGTAATTGATAGTGGTAGTTCAGATAACCTAGTTTTAGAGGAGATGGTGACTAAGTTGAAGTTGGAAAGATTGAAACACCCTAGGCCATATCAGATAGCATGCTTTTAGGATGATCATAAGGTACTGGTGAGTGAACAATGTTTGGTGAAATTTCATATTGGATCTTATCATGACGAAGTCTTGTGTGATATTATGCCTATGGATGTATGTCATATCTTGTTGGGTAGACCTTGACAGTATGACAGAAAAGCTATGCATGATGGGAGAAAGAATACATACACTATAACAACAAATGGAAAGAGAATTACCTTGATTCCTTTGGAAGATGATCCTAAAGATGTAGTATGTGGGAATGCTAGAATCTATTTGGCAAATGGAAGAAAATTTCTAGATGGTTTGAGAAATGAGAAAATGAGAAAATGTGTTATGCCTTTATTCCTAAGAAGCCTGAAGCATTGAAGAAAGAAACTAAAGAATCACAACCGAAGGAGATAAGAGAGTTGCTGACAGAGTATGAAGACATCATATCAGATAATGTACGTAAAGGATTGCCACCTATAAGGAGTATCAGACATCACATGGATCTTATACTTGGAGCAAGTTTACCTAACAAAGAAGCACACTGGATGACACCGGTAGAGAATGAAGAACTGAATAGCCAGATACAAGAGTTGTTGAGAAAAGGTTTGATTAGAGAAAGTTTGAGTCCCTGTGCAATACCTGCTGTGTTAGCATCGAAGAAGGATGGAGAATGGAGAATGTGTACTGATTCTAGAGCAATAAAAAAGATCATAGTTAAGTAGAGATTTCCTTTACCTATGATGGATGATATCATGGATTGTTTGAGTGGAACAAGATATTTCACAAAGATAGACTTGAAGAGTGGATACCATCAGATTAGAATCAGAGAAGGTGATGAATTGAAGACTGCTTTTAAGACAAATGAAGGATTGTATGAGTGGTTAGTGATGCCCTTTGGATTGACAAATGCATCGAGTACTTTCATGAGATTGATGAATGAAGTCTTGAAGAAATTCTTGGGTAAGTTTGTTATTATGTACTTGGATGACATTCTAATTTTTAGTAAGACAAAAGAGGAACATTTGTGGCATATTAGACAAGTTTTGCAGAGACTGAGAGAAGAGAAATTGCTGATAAACATCAAGAAGTGTAGTTTCATGAAGGAAGAGTTAGTATATTTTAGATTTGTGATTTCTGTAGAAGGATTGAATATGGACCCTAAGAAAGTGAGTGCAATTATTGAATGGCCTACACCGGAGAGCATTGGAGAGGTTAGATCATTTCATGGATTGGCTAGTTTCTACTAGAAGTTCATCAGAAATTTTAGTTCAGTTTGTAACCCTATGACAAAGAAAATGATAGGTGACAGAAAGAATTTCAAGTGGACATCAGGAGTAGATAAGAGTTTTGAGTTGTTAAAGCAGAGGGTGACAAAGCAACCTATTTTGGCATTATCAGATTTCAATAAGGTATTTCAAGTTGATTGTGATGCAAGTGGAAATGCAATTGGAGTAGTATTAAGTCAAGAAGGTAGACCTGTAGCATATTTCAGTGAGAATTTCAATGATACCAAGAGAAGATATTTAGTTTATGATCAAGAGTTCTATGCCATAATTCAAGCCTTAAAGAAGTGGAGACATTACTTGTTTCCTAAGGAGTTTGTGTTGTATATAGATCATCAAGCTTTGCAATATTTGAACAGTCAAGGTAAGTTGAATCAAAGACATATGAGATGGGTAGAGTTCATGTAGAGTTATACTTTTGTGTTGAAGCATAGGAGTGGGAAATCAAACAAAGTTGCTGATGCATTGAATAGAAGAAAAAACTTGTTGACAGAGATGAGAGTTGAGGTGTTGGGTTTTGATGAATTGAAGAACATGTATGAGGGAGACACTAATTTTGAAGAACCTTAGAAAGAATATAAGGAACCTATTGTGATAGATAGGAGAAAGTGGTTGGACTATTTCATTCAAGAAGATATGTTGTTCAAAGGAAGCTAGTTGTGCATACCTAGAAGTTCAATGAAAGATAATTTGATCAAGGAGAGGCATAGTGGTGGATTGGCAGGACTATTTGGCATTGATAAGACAGTGGCCTTGATGAGTGAAAACTACTTTTGGCCTCAGATACATAAGGATGTTTGAAGATTTGTGCAGAGTTGTAGAGTTTGTTAAGTTGCAAAAGGGAGTAGTTAGAACACTGGATTGTATAAACCTTTGGTAGTACCGGAGAGACCTTGGGAAGACATAAGCATGGATTTTGTGATGGGATTGCTTAAGACACAAAGAGGACATGATTCAATATTTGTAGTGGTTGATAGATTTTCAAAGATGGCTCATTTCATACCTTGCAAGAAGACAACTGATGTAGTGCATGAAGCAGACCTATTTTTCAAGGAAATTGTGAGATTGCATGGATTACCTAAGAGTATAGTTTTAGATAGAGACACAAATTTTGTTGGATACTTTTGGAAGACACTTTAGAAGAAGATGAAGATAGATTTGAAGTTCAGTTTAGCTTTTCATCCACAGACTGATGGACAGACAGAGGTAGTGAATACGAGTTTGGGAAATTTGTTGAGATGTTTGGTTGGAGAGAAATCCAGAAGTTGGGACTTGATTCTTTCACAAGCAGAGTTTGCATATAATAATTCAGTGAACAAGAGTATTGGAATAACACCTTTTGAGATTATTACTAGAGTAAACCCTAAAGGAGTTGCAGAATTAAGAGATATCAGTATAGAAGAAAAGAGGAGTGCAGAAGATGAAGAATTTGTAGGACATATGAAGACAATACATGATCAGGTGAAGAAACATTTGGAGCATATGAATAGTAAGTATAAGAATAGGCAGATGAGAAGTGAAGACATAAGGAATTTGAAGTTGGAGAGGAAGTGATGGTGTACTTGAGAAAAGAAAGATTTCCAATTGGGACATATAACAAGTTGAAGATGAAGAAGTTTGGTTCTTCTAGGATACTCAGGATATTTGATTCAGGAAATGCATATGAAGTAGAATTACCAGACATTGGGTATATCACCTATTTTCAACAATGCAGACCTTTATCAGTATCATAAAGTAGAGTTCAGTGATAGCATGGAAGAAGCCTTGAAGAAGTAGTTACCACAACAAGCACCAGAACAAATTGAAGACATTTTAGACAGCAGAGTTGGACATAGCACTAGAGGAAGACAATACAAAGAATATCTTGTCAAGTGGAAAGGCAGACTGGAAGAAGATTCATCATGGATTTCTCAGGCTAAGGTGGACTGTCTTGGTTCTACCCTAGCCCCAACAAAGTGAGGGACTCACTTTTTCAATAACCCTAGATGTCTGATGCAAGAGCATCCTTGGTTCAAGAGTAATCTTCCTCAACCAAAAAAAATTACATTTCAATTTGTTTGCAGTTTAGTTTGTTTCTTTTCCAGTTCAGTTCAGGCAGTTCAGTCAGAAGAAGATTCTGTATCTTGGTCCAGTAGCATTTTCAGATGTTGTGGAGCTGGACTTAGCATCTACATTCATACATTTAAATCATATCTAGAATTGAGAGATCCACACTTCAATACTGGAAAGATATCGCTATCAGAAGTTTGACTATTCTCAAAACAAAGCATCCAAATAATCATTGACAATTAGCTGAAGGAGAAACTTGCAGAAGCATTTCCTAATCTTTGGAACCTAATGACACATCATTAAATGATCTTTGGTTTGTGGTTGACCTTCCTTGAAGATCCACACATCATTCCATTCATTTTCCAAAAGTGTTCTATGCATTTAGGTCTGACTTATCTGTGTACACACATTACATCTCTTCTTTAGAATTTGTGATCTTCCTTGGCCAACGTGGAGGAATCTATTGGTCTGGAGATGATATATATTGATGTAATAGACCCTTAGGAAAGCAATTCATAAGTTACTAAGTTCTAGATAGATATCTTATTCATTTTCTGGTGAAGGAGCTTCAAAGATTTATCTTGTGCATGTATGTAATCATGCCTGTGAGCCCTAATTATAAGCCTGCATGTTGCTGGTCGATCTCTATTTGAATTCTTTGATATACTAAATGACTGAATCTGTATTTGTTCTATTTCTTTGAATTGTTTCCATTATGTTTACTCTTGCTGCATGGTCTGAATAGTTCATTCTGTGAACCCCTACCATGACTGCACTAGAGAGGAAATCTTGAAGTTCCATATAGAAGACAGTGAGTTGCTTGGTCTTGCATCTGGAATTTTGGAGAAAATCATGCCTACATTTCAAAAGGATTCATCAGCATCCCCCTTCAGTCAGTTGAAGAGTGTGATAAATTTTGTAAGTACTCACTTTGAGTCTTTTGAGAAGTCAGCAAAAGTTAAAGTCTGAAATGAATTTAATGATAAAAGATTTAGTGAACTGAAAGGAATAATTGGCTATGATAGAATTATGCTGGATACTAGTGTAAAGAGTATTCAAACTGTCCTCACTAAAGGAGGAGATGTGTACAAATTTTGTTTATCTTGGTCAAAAGTTGTAGAGGATATTGAGAAGAAAATAAAGGAGTCTTAGCAAAGATTGTCAAATGTATCTCAATCCTTTGATCCTTTGATAGTATCTATGGCAAGTCAAGAATGTCAAGTAATTAGCTTGATTGATGAAATAAAGAAATTCGTGAAAGAAAAAGAAAATGTTGTGGCAAGGATGTGTGAACTCTGGGGACTGATTTTCCCTAAGTTAGAAACAATGTTCAATGCATTGACAAAAGCTCAAGTTGCTGCTCTGACAAGTGATCCCACTGATCTACAGAAGGTAGAGTCATAGTCATTTTTATTTAGTGTCATATTTCAATTTTGGATAGCATGAAGAAAAGATGGGACATTAAATTGGCACTATTGAAAACCATTTTTGGTGACATGTTTAAGTTCATGTAGACAAGACATAAGGATTGCTTGTATATATGCGCCTACATACATAGAGCTTTTGTGTGAATTTTTGGATCCGTACCTTGACCTTTGCCATTGATGTCAAAGGGGGAGTGGAAAGTAGTGAAAAATGAGGAATTCATCTAAGAGGGAGCATTATAAATCACGTGTACATAATAAGAGGGAGTTGTTCTAACACTTAATCATTTTTCACTAAGTGTTGCCATCAATGCCAAAGCAGGAGATTATTGGCAAGAGACACTGCTAGGCATGTTAGGTGTTGTCATTGATGGAAACTGAAACTATCTTACACATCCGCACTGTATCATTTGATCATACTGGAAGTTATATTGTAGATTTGTCTAAGTCCAGATAGATAGGAATAGAGCATATGACAGGGTTCAACATTTTGGTCTAGATTTCTCCACAGGTAATCATATTGTGTTTCAGATCTGAGGGAATGTTAAGGGATGTCAAAGCTACCTAAATCCAAATTTTTATCCTCCAGTGATGAAGATATTGCAACTTACAAGCATCTAAGTATCGAGTTTTCGTTAGACAGTTCAATCCAGTGAAGATCCAAAGATTCGTTCAGTGTTATTGTAGATTTTATTTATTGTCTTTGCCTTTGGTCATTTGTACATTGGTATGTTGCTTTGAGATGGGAAGATGGATGATTAGAAAGTTTTTTTTACATGGACTTGATTGTAGTTTTGGGTTGGTATGTTGATGGCATGGAATTCTACCTATGATGGAGGATCCGTTGCTGAGCATATGAATTACTTTAACATGTTGGTTACACAATTGACATCTATTACTATAAAGATGGAGGAGGAGGATTGGTGTATGACCCTGCTTTGTTCTCTATCGGACTCATGGGATCATCTTGTCATGGAAATCGGAAGCACCACATCCACATTCAAAATGGAAGAAGTGGTTTCGTCACTATTGTCTAAAGAGATGTGGAGAAAGTCTTCTGAGGCAGCCAAAGAGGCCCTTGTAGTTCATGGAAGACCTAAGGAGAAAGGGAAGAAGAAGGAGAAGAAAGCTGAGAAGGGTAGATCCAAATCCCGTGGGAGATCCAAATCTCCTAGAAAGTCCAAGGCTCTTTGTTGGAACTGTGGCAAGACCGGGCATTTTTGAAAGGAATGCAAAGCGGAGAAGAAAGCTCCTGATTTAGATTTCAAAAAATCACAAGATGATGGTGATGCTTTCATCATAGCCTTGGCAACCCATGCATTTGATGATATGTGGCTAATCAACTCTGGTGCATCATTCCACATGACCTCGCATCGAGACTGGTTCACTAAGTATGAAGAGTTCGATCGTGGAAAGGTGTATCTGGGTGACGACTCTCAATTGAAGATTGTTGGTCATGGAAGAGTCTCTATCTGATTCCCTGATGGTCAAGTGACGGGGATCTCTGGGGTCCTACACATCCCAGGCTTAGCATGGAACCTACTTTCTGTAAGTATGTTGAATGATGCAGGTGTGCAGGTTGTCTTTTCAAAAGAAGGATGCAAGATGACTAGAGGAGCTATGGTGCTTGCTAAGGGTACTAGGAGAGGTACTCTATTTCAGTTGGAGGTATGCATTTCACAATGCAATAGTTCTTCTAAATCAAGGAAGAGGGTAGCAGTCACTTCATCCCCACCATCTCAATGAGCAGTGAAGAAATCTATTGTTTCTAATCTTGATAGTTGTAATCGTGCATTAGAAGTTAAACTTCCTGCAGAAAAGACAATGTTGTGGCATAAGAGATTTGGCCACATTGGTGAGAAGGGTCTATGTACCCTAAAAAATAAGAACCTCATTGAGGGGTTAGATGATTGTAATCTTGAGTTCAACTTTTGCGAACATTGTATTTATGGAAAAAAAATCATGTTCAGTTTTACTCGAGTTTTCATAAGTCTTTTGGTGTGTTGGACCTCATTCATTCTGATGTGTTTGGTCCTGTTAATGTTCCTTCATTATCAAAATCTATATACTTTGTATCTTTTATAGATGATTATAGTAGAAGGACATGGATTTATTTTCTCAGAAGCAAATCTGAAGTCTATAGCAAGTTTATGGAGTTTAAAGCCTTTGCTGAAAATTAGACTGGTAAAAAGATTAAATGTTTGAGAATTGACGATGGTGATGAGTTCTGTTCTACAGAATTTGATAAGTATTGCAAGGAACATGGGATTGAAAGGCACAAGACAACTCCATACACCCCACAGCAAAATGGAGTTGCAAAGAGGATGAACATAACACTGATGGAGAAGGCTAGGAGTATGCTTAGTGGAACTGGTCTAGAACAAAAGTTTTGGGCTGAAGCTATTGCCACTGGTTGCTACCTGGTAAATAGATCTCCTACATCAGCTCTTGTTGGTAAGACACCCATGGAGGTGTGGTTTAGTAGAAAGCCTTCAATAAGGCATCTTCATGTTTTTGGTTGTGAGGCATATGCACATGTACCTAGGGAGAAGCGGTCAAAGTTGGAGAACAAAGTTGTTAACTAATCTTCATCGGCTATGGTGTTGGTGTGAAAGGATACAAGCTTTGGGACCCCGTGGCTAAAAAAGTGTTGTATATAAGAAGTGTCATCTTCAGAGAGGTTACAGCTTCTTCCACTTTTTTGTAGCCAGAAGAAAGAGAAAAGAAAGAGGATGTTCAGTTTCCTCTCACCCCTAAGAAGACTGAACAGAAAGACAATGTTAGAACTGATGATGAGGAGAGCTCTAGTAGCTTTGAAAGCTCGGATGAAGAAGCTGAACCTCTACCTCAGCTCTTGAGGAGGTCTACACAGATAAGAAAGCAACTTGAAAGGTTTGGTTTTACATTGCTTGATTCTAGTTGTGCTTATGCTTTGCTTACTAACAGTGATGAACCTAGAACTATATTAGAGGCTTTGGATATGAAGGATGCAGGTTCCTGGAAGGAGGCCATGGAGGAAGAAATGGCTTCTTTGGAAAAGAATTAAACTTAGGAGTTGGTGCCTTTGCCTCTTGGACAGAAACCTATTAGATGCAAATGGGTGTTCAAGAAGAAAATTGGTGCAAACGGTAGTGTTGAGAAGTATAAGGCCAGATTGGTTGTGAAGGGGTATTCACAAGTGGAGGGTATAGATTATGGTGAGATCTTCTCTCCCGTTGCCAAGATGACATCCATTCGATTCCTATTGTCACTCGCAGCAGCTTATGACTTGGAGGTAGAACAGATGGATGTGAAGATAGCTTTCCTTCATGGTGAGATGGAGGAAGAAATCTACATGTCACAACCAGAGCATTACATGGTGAAAGGTAAAGAAAATTTGGTTTGCAAACTGAAAAAGTCTTTGTATGGTTTGAAGCAATCCCCTAGGAGATGGTACTTGAGGTTTGATGCCTTTGTGTTGTCAATTAGATTTGTGAGATCGAAATCAGATCATTGTGTGTATTATAAATTTGATGGTGATCGTATTCTCATTATTTTTACTATATGTTGATGATATGTTGCTCATTGGGAAGGGTAAGAATATGATTTCTGATTTTAAATCTTAGTTGTTAGCTTAGTTTGAAATGAAAGATTTAGGGGCAGCTAGGAACATTCTAGGAATGGAAATTAGAAGAGATAGAACCAACATAAAAATTTAGTTAAGCCAGACTAATTATGTGAAGACCTTGTTGGACAGGTTCAACATGGCAGATTATAGAACATTGTGTGTTCCCATTTCTTTGGGGACAAAGATGTCTATTGAGGATTGTCCAAAATCTCCTAGTGAGGTGGAGGACATGAGCAGAGTACCTTATGCTAGTGTTGTTGGCAGTCTGATGTATTCTATGGTCTGCACAAGACCAGACATTGCCTAAGAAGTGGGAGTCCTTAGTTAATTTATGGCTAATCCTGGATGGGTTCATTGGGATGCATTTAAGCAAGTGTTGAGATATTTGAGTGGTACTTCCAAGTAATCCATTTGCTATCATCGTAATGTTTCAAGACCTCCAAATTCTATTGATATTCATGGATTTGTGGATTTAGATTGGGCAGGTGACATTGACAGTAGGAGATCCACCAGTGCTTATGTTTTTACACTGTTTGGTGGTGCTATTAGTTGGATGAGTAAGTGACAACTTGTTGTTGCTTTGTCCACGACAAAAGCAGAGTATATGGTAGAAACTCATGCTTGTAAGGAAGCCATTTGACTTAAGAGATTGTGTTCCAATATTGGTGTTGATGCAGGTCAGATCACGATCATTTGTGACAATCAGAGTGCAATTTGCCTTGCAAAGAATCTAACTTTCCATGCTAGAACCAAGCACATTGATGTTTAGTTTCACGTCGTGGGAGACATGGTTGAGGATGGAAAGGTAAATTTGGAGAAGGTAGATACTTTGAAGAATGTTGCAGATGCATTGACGAAACCAGTGGGCACGGAGAAGTTTAGATGGTGTTCAGAGTCTATGGGCCTCTCGGTCTATAGCAGTTAAATCCTGTTTTTCTATTGGCTCTTACAAGGTGTTCGACAAGTGGGAGAATGTTGGGAATTAAGGTGTCTCAACCTTGGTAATTCTCTACATTTGTAATGTTTTATGTATTATTTAATTGCCTATGTTGTAAATAATTGGAAATTCCATGTCATGTTGTGGGGTGTGGCACGGTGATGTGTCACTTATACATCGATTATGACAACTTGTTATTTTGTCCTCACATGAGGAGATAGGCATCCCACTTAGTGGTAGGAATATTCTACCATGTGTCATCATCTTCTATGTTGTGTAAGGAATGTTTGACTGAAATGGTTATGACAGATTCCTATGACGAATCTATGACATGTAAGAGTCAGTAATAGAAGGTTGTAAGACAGGAGATGACATGTGTCATGAAACATCTTTGAATGAGGCATATTTGGGTGCCCCAAGGTGGAATATGATGTGTTGTAAGAGGATATACTATTTATAGCATGAGTATGACATATTCTCTTACAACTGTAATTTGTAACCGCCATGACAGATTCTATGTCAGACATAAGTGTCGTAAGAGCATCTGCCATAGCCCATTTTGGAGATAGGTGACCTCTTTGGGATGGGAGCTATGGACAAGTGTCAGAGACATTCTAAAATATTGACAAAGTGGTCCTAGGCATGGGTTTTGGTCCAAGATGCCATTTTGGACGCCCATTCTAGGAAAGGTCCAAATTTGCCTTGTATTTTCTATTTAAACAGGTGCTTGGAGATGGAGTTTGTATCACAAGATCACAGGTACTATTATGTTTCTGGATTGACTCTAGACACGAGTGTCAAAGACCATTGAAGCTTGCATTGCAAGTGTATTGTAAACAACTTTCAGATTTGTTAATACATTGTGTAGGTTTCTGAGTGTGTGGTTTTTCATCCGATAAGGGTTTTCCCCACCATAAATCTTTGTCTCTTCTTCTATCTTCTCTCTAGTTCTTGTGTCTTTCTGCAATATCTCATTTTAATGGTTTAACATTATTGTAATAGTTAGGATAAAGTTGAATTTGCATAGCCCTCTCCTTAATAGATTATTGTAGGAAGTAATTTCCGCACACCTAGCATCCCTTCAGTTGGTATCAAAGCTTGATCACCTTTCATCCTAGTTGTAGGGTAGGGTTTTATGAGCTAATCTTAGGTTGAGTGGGAGTTTGTGCAAAGCATTCTGTATCTTATTGCAGCAAGGAGATGGCAGGCACATCAGGAAGGTTTGAAGTAGAGAAGTTCAATGGCAGTAATTTTGAGCTATGGAAGCTCAAAATGGAAGACATCTTAGATGACCGAGACCTTTGGGATAGTGTGAACCGAACTAAACTAGATGCAATGTCACAAGTTAATTAGGATCTTAAGGATCAGAAGGCTAAGGGTCTCATAAGACTTAGTCTTACAAATTCTGTGTTTTTAAATGTTCATGAGGAGACTACTGCAAAACTCCTTTGGAAGAAGTTGGGGGATGTGTATCAAGCCAAAACCCTAGTTAATAAACTTTTTCTGAGAAAGAAGTTGTATTCTCTTCGAATGGAGGATGGAGGATCCGTTGCTAAGCATATCAATGCCTTTAACATGCTAGTTGCACAATTGACATCTATTGGTGTTAAGATGGAGGAGGCGGATCGGTGTATGACCTTGCTTTGTTCTTTACTGGACTCATGGGATGATCTTGTCATGGCAATCGAAAGCACCACATCCACATTCAAAATGGAAGAAGTGGTTTCTTCATTGTTGTCTGAAGAGATGTGGAGAAAGTCTTCTGAGGCAGCCAAAGAGGCCCTTGCAGTTCATGTAAGACCCAATGAGAAAGTGAAGAAGGACAAGAAAGCTGAGAAGGGTAGATCCAAATCTTGTGGGAGATCCAAATCTCCTGGAAAGTTCAAGGCTTTTTGTTGGAATTGTTGTAAGACCAGGCATTTCTGAAAAGAATGGAAAGAGGAGAAGAAAAAGAAGAAAGCTCTTGATTCAGATTCTGACAAATCACAAGATGACGGTGATGCTTTCATCATAGCCTGGGCAACCCATGCATCTGATGATATGTGGCTAATCAACTCTAGTGCATCATTCCACATGACCTTGCATCGAGACTGGTTCACTAAGTATCAAGAGTTCGATGGTGGAAAGGTGTATTTGGGTGACGACTCTCATCTGAAGATTGTTAGTCGTGGAAGAGTCTCTATCTGATTCCCTGATGGTCCAGTGAAGGGGATCTCTGGGGTCTTGCACATCCCAGGCTTAGCACGGAACCTACTTTCTATAAGTGTGTTGAATGATGCATGTGTGTATGTTGTCTTTTTGAAAGAAGGATGCAAGATGACTAGAGGAGCTATGGTGCTTGCTACAGGTACTAGGAGAGGTACTCTGTTTCATATGGAGGCATGCATTTCACAATGCAATAGTTCTTCTGACTCAAGGAAGCGGGAAGCAGTCACTTCATCCCCACCATCTCAACGAGCAGTGAAGAAATCTGTAGTTTCTAATCTTGATGGTTGTAATCGTGCATTGGAAGTTAAAATTCTTGCAGAAAAGACAATGTTGTGGCATAAGAGATTTGGCCACATTGGTGAGAAGGGTATGCATACCCTGAAAAATAAGAACATCATTGAGGGGTTAGATGATTGTAAACTTGAGTTCAACTTTTGTGAACATTGCATTTATGGAAAACAAAACCTTATTCAGTTTTACTTGAGTTCTCATAAGTCTTCTGGTGTGTTGGACCTCATTCATTCTAACATGTTTGGTCCTGTTAATGTTCCTTCATTATCAAAATCTATATACTATGCATATTTTATAGATGATTATAGTAGAAGGACATGGATTTATTTTCTCAGAAGCAAATCTGAAGTTTATAGCAAGTTTAAGGAGTTTAAAGCCTTTGCTGAAAATCAGACTTGTAAACAGAATAAATGTTTGAGAAGTGACAATAGTGGTGAGTTCTATTCTACAGAATTTAATAAGTATTGCAAGGAACTTGGGATTGAAACATACAAGACAACTCCATACACCCCGCAGAAAAATGGAGTTACAGAGAGGATGAACAGGACACTGATGGAGAAGGCTAGGAGTATGCTTAGTGGAGCTGGTCTAGATCAAAAGTTTTGGGCTGAAGCTGTTGCCACTGCTTGCTATCTGGTAAATAGATCTCCTACATCAGCTCTTGTTGGAAAGACACCCATGGAGGTGTGGTCTGGTAGAAAGACTTCAATAAGGCATCTTCATGTTTTTGGTTGTGAGGCATATGCACATGTGCCTAGGGAGAAGCAGTCAAAGTTGGAGAATAAAGCTGTTAATTGTATCTTCATCGGCTATGGTGTTGGTGTGAAAGGATACAATCTTTGGGACCTTGTGGCTGAAAAAATGTTGTATAGCAGAAGTGTCATCTTCAGAGAGGTTACACCTTCTTCAACTATTTTGCAGCCAGAAGAAAGAGAAAAGGAAGAGGATGTTGTTCAGTTTCTTCTCACACCTGAGAAGACTGAACAAAAAGACAATGTTGGACCTGATGATGAGGAGAGCTCTAGTAGCTCTGAAAGCTCAGATGAAGAAGCTGAACCTCAACCTTAGCTCTTGAGGAGGTCTACACAGATAAGAAAGCAACCTGAAAGGTTTGGTTTTACATTGCTTGATTCTAGTTATTCTTATGCTTTGCTTACTAAAAGTGATGAACCTAGAACTGTATCAGAGGCTTTGGATATGAAGGATGTAGGTTCCTAGAAGGAAGCCATGGAGGAAGAAATGGCTTCTTTGGAAAAGAATTAAACTTAGGACTTGGTGCCTTTGCCTCCTGAACGGAAACCTATTGGATGAAAATGGGTGTTCAAGAAGAAAATTGGTGGAGATGGCAGTGTTGAGAAGTATAAGGCCAGATTTGTTGCGACAAGGTATTCACAAGTGGAGGGTATAGATTCTGGTGAGATCTTCTCTCCCGTTGCAAGACTGACATCCATTCAATTCCTATTGTCACTCGTAGTAGCTTATGACTTGGAGGTGGAACAGATGGATGTGAAGACAACTTTCCTTCATAGTGACATGGAGGAAGAAATCTACATGTCACAGCTAGAGCATTACATGGTGAAAGGTAAAGAAAATTTGGTTTGCAAACTTAAAAAGTCTTTGTATGGTTTGAAGCAATCCCCTAGGAGATGGTACTTGAAGTTTGATGCCTTTGTGTTGTCAATTGGATTTGTGAGATCAAAATCAAATCACTGTGTGTATTATAAATTTGATGGTGATCGTATTCTCATTGTTGCACTATATGTTGATGATATGTTGCTCATTGGGAAGGGTAAGAATATGATTTCTGATTTGAAATCTCAGTTGTCAGCTCAGTTTGACATGAAAGATTTAGGGGCAGCTAGGTACATTCTAGGAATGGAAATTAGAAGAGACAGAACCAACATAAAAATTTGGTTAAGCTAGAGTAAGTATGTGAAGACCGTGTTGGACAGGTTCATCATGGCAAATTGTAGACCATTGTGTGTTCCCATTTCTTTGGGGACAAAGTTGTCTATTGAAGATTGTCAAAAATCTCCTAGTGAGGTGGAGGACATGAGCAGAGTACCTTATGCCAGTGCTATTGACAATCTAATGTATGCTATGGTCTGCATAAAACCAGACATTGCCCAAGCAGTGGGAGTCCTAAGTCGATTTATGGCTAATCCTGGATGGGTTCATTGGGATGCAATTAAGCGAGTGTTTACATATTTGAGGGATACTTTTGAGTACTCCATTTTCTATCATGATAATGTTTTAGGACCTCCACATTCTATTGATGTTCATGGATTTGTGGATTTAGATTGGGTAGGTGACATTGACAGCAGGAGATCCACCAGTGCTTATGTTTTTACACTGTTTGGTGGTGCTATTAGTTGGATGAGTAAGTGACAACCTGTTGTTGCTTTGTCTATGATAGAAGCTAAGTATATGGAAGCAACTCATGTTTGTAAGGAAGCCATTTGGCTTAAGAGATTGTGTTTTGATATTGGTGTTGATGTAGACTAGATCACGATCAATTGTGACAGTCAGAATGCAATTTGCCTTGCAAAGAATCCAACTTTCCATGCTAGAACTAAGCACATTGATTTTTAGTTTCACTTTGTGAGAGACATGGTTGAGGATGGGAAGGTAAATTTGGACAAGGTAGATACTTTGAAGAATGTTGTAGATGCATTGATGAAACTAGTGGGCATGGAGAAGTTCAGATGGTGTTCGGAGTCTATGGGCCTCTCGGTCTATAGTAGTTAAATCTTGTTTTTCTATTGGCTCTTACAAGGTGTTTGACAAGTGGGAGAATGTTGGGAATTAAGGTGTCTCAACCTTGGTAATTCTCTACATTTTTAATGTTTGTATGTATTATTTAATTGCCTATGTTGTAAATAATTGGAAATTCCATGTTGTCATGTTGTGGGATGTGGCACGGTGATGTGTCAATCCTACATGGATTATGACAACTTGTTTTTTTGTCCTCACATGAGGAGATAGGCATCCCACTTAGTGGTAGGAATATTCTGCCATGTGTCAGCATCTTCTATGTTGTGTAAGGAATGTTTGACCGAAACGGTTATGACGGATTCCTATGACGAATCTATGACATGTAAGAGTCAGAAATAGAAGGTTGTAAGATAGGAGATGACATGTGTCATGAAGCATCTTTGAATGAGACATATTTGGGCACCCCAAGGTGGAATATGATGTGTTGTAAGAGAATATTCTATTTATAGAATGAGTATGATAGATTCTCTTAGAGCTGTAAGTTGTAACCGCTATGACAGATTCTATGACGGACGTAAGTGTCGTAAGAGCATCTGTTATAGCCCATTTTTGAAAGAGGCGACATCTTTTAGATGGGAGCTATTGACAAGTGTCAGACACATTCTACAAAGTTGACCAAGTGGTCCTAGGCATGGGTTTTGGTCCAAGATGCCATGTTGGATGCCCATTCCAAGAAAGGTCCAAATTTGCCTTGTATTTTCTATTTAAACAGGTGCTTGGAGATGGAGTTTGTATCACAGGTTCACAGTTACTGTTGTACTACCAGATTGACTCCAAACATGAGTGTGGAAGACCATTGAAGGTTGCATTGCAAGTGTATTGTAAATAACTTTTAGATTTGTTAATATATTGTGCAGGTTTCTGAGTGTGGGCACCCGATAAGGGTTTTCCCCACCATAAATCTTTGTCTCTCTTCTTCTGTCTTCTTTCTAGTTCTTGTGTTTTGGTGCAATATCTCATGTTAATGGTTTAACATTATTGTAATAGTTAGGATAGAGTTGAATTTGCATAGCCCTCTCCTCAATAGATTAGTCTAGGAAGTGATTTCCTCACACCTAGCTTCCTTTCAGTTGGTATCAAAGCTTGATCACCTTTGGTCCTAGTTATAGGGTAAGGGTTTTTTGAGCTAATCTTAGGTTTAGTGGGATTCTATGTAGAGCATTCTATATCTTATTCCAGTAAGGAGATGGTAGGCACATCAGGAAGCATTGAAGTAGAGAAGTTCAATGGCAGTAATTTCGAGCTATGGAAGCTCAAAATGGAAGACATGTTAGTTGACTGAGACCTTTGGGATAGTGTGAATGGAACTAAACCAGTTGCAATGTCATAAGATGATTGGGATCTCAAGGATTGGAAGGCTAAGGGTCTCATAAGACTTAGTCTTGCTAATTTTGTGTCATTAAATGTTCATGAGGAGACTGCTGCAAAACTCCTTTGGAAGAAGTTGGGGGATGTGTATCAAGCCAAATCCCTAGTTAATAAACTTTTTTTAAGAAAGAAGTTGTATTCTCTTCAAATGGAGGATGGAGGATCCATTGCTGAGAATATGAATGCCTTTAACATGTTGGTTGCACAATTGACATCTATTGGTGTAAAGATGGAGGAGGAGGATTGGTGTATGACCCTGCTTTGTTCTCTACCGGACTCATGGGATCATCTTGTCATGGCAATCAGAAGCACCACATCCACATTTAAAATGGAAGAAGTGGTTTCTTCACTATTGTTTGAAGAGATGCGGAGAAAGTCTTCTAAGGCAGCCAAAGAGGCCCTTGTAGTTCATGGAAGACCCAAGGAGAAAGGGAAGAAGAAGGACAAGAAAGCTGAGAAGGGTAGATCCAAATTCCGTGGGAGATCCAAATCTCCTAGAAAGTCCAAGGATCTTTGTTGGAACTATGGCAAGACCGGGCATTTCTGAAAGGAATGCAAAGAGGAGAAGAAAAAGAAAAAGAAATCTCCTGATTTAGATTCCAACAAATCTAAAGATGACGGTGATGCTTTCATCGTAGGCTTGGCAACCCATGCATCTGATGATGTGTGGCTAATCAACTCTAGTGCATCATTCCACATGACCTCACATCGAGACTAGTTCACTAAGTATGAAGAGTTCGATGGTGGAAAGGTGTATCTGGTTGACGACTCTCATCTGAAGATCATTGGTCATGGAAGAGTCTCTATTCGATTCCCTGATGGTCGAGCAAAGGGGATCTCTGGGGTCCTACACATCTCAGGCTTAGTACGAAACCTACTTTCTGTAAGTATGTTGAATGATGCAGGTGTGCAAGTTTCCTTTTCGAAAGAAGGATGCAAGATGACTAGAGGAGCTATGGTGCTTGCTAAGGGTACTAGGAGAGGTACTCTATTTCAGCTGGAGGCATGCATTTCACAGTACAAAAGTTCTTCTGACTCAAGGAAGAGGGCAGAAGTCACTTCATCCACACCATCTAAATGAGCAGTGAAGAAATCTGTTGTTTCTAATCTTGATGGTTGTAATCGTGCATTGGAAGTTAAACTTCCTATAGAAAAGACAATGTTGTGGCATAAGAGATTTGGCCACATTGGTGAGAAGGGTCTGCATACCCTAAAAAATAAGAACCTCGTTGAGGGGTTAGATGATTGTAATCTTGAGTTCAAATTTTGTGAACATTACATTTATGGAAAACAAAACCGTGTTCAGTTTTACTCAAGTTCTCATAAGTCTTCTGGTGTGTTGGACCTCATTCATTCTAATGTGTTTGGTCCTGTTAATGTTCCTTCATTATCAAAATGTGTATACTTTGTATCTTTTATAGATGATTATAGTAGAAGGACATGGATTTATTTTCTCAGAAGCAAATATGAAGTCTATAGCAAGTTTAAGGAGTTTAAAGCCTTTGCTGAAAATCAAACTGGTTAAAAGATTAAATGTTTGAGAACTCACAACGGTCGTGAGTTTTGTTCTACAGAATTTGATAAGTATTGCAAGGAACTTGGGATTGAAAGGCACAAGACAACTCCATACACCCTGCAACAAAATGGAGTTGCAGAGAGGATGAATAGGACACTGATGGAGAAGGCTAGGAGTATGCTTAGTGGAGCTGGTCTAGAACAAAAGTTTTGGGCTGAAGCTTTTACCACTGCTTACTATCTGGTAAACAGATCTCGTACATTAGCTCTTTTTGGAAATACACCAATGAAGGTGTGGTCTGGTAGAAAGCCTTCAATAAGGCATCTTCATGTTTTTGGTTGTGAGGCATATGCACATGTGCCTAGGGAGAAGTGGTCAAAGTTGGAGAACAAAGATGTTAACTATATCTTCATTGGCTATGGTGTTGGTATGAAAGGATACAAGCTTTGGGACCCCGTGGCTTAAAAAGTGTTGTATAGAAGAAGTGTCATCTTCAGAGAGGTTACACCTTCTTCCACTGTATTGTAGCCAAGAGAAAGAGAAAATGAAGAGGATGTTGTTCAGTTTCCTCTCACCCCTGAGAAGACTGAACAAAAAGACAATGTTGGACCTAATGATGAGGAGAGTTATAGCAACTCTGAAAGCTCAGATGAAGAAGCTGAACCTCAACTTCAGCTCTTGTGGATGTCTACACGGATAAGAAAGCAATCTGAAAGGTTTGGTTTTACATTGCTTGATTCTAGTTGTGTTTATGCTTTGCTTACTAACAGTGATGAACCTAGAACTGTATCAGAGGCTTTGGATATGAAGGATGCAAGTTCTTGGAAGGAGGCCATGGAAGAAGAAATGCCTTCTTTGGAAAAGAATTAAACTTGGGACTTGGTGCCTTTGCCTCTTGGACGGAAACCCATGGGATGCAAATGGGTGTTCAAAAAGAAAATTTGTGCAGATGGTAGTGTTGAGAAGTATAAGGCCAGATTGGTTACGAAGGGGTATTCACAAGTGGAGGGTATAGATTATGGTGAGATCTTCTCTATAATTGCAAAACTGACATCCATTCGATTCCTATTGTCACTCGCAGCAGCTTATGACTTGGAGGTGGAACAGATGGATGTGAAGACAGCTTTCCTTCATGGTGACTTGGAGGAAGAAATCTACATGTCACAGCCAGAACATTACATGGTGAAAGGTAAAGAAAATTTGGTTTACAAACTTAAAAAGTCTTTGTATGGTTTGAAGTAATCCCCTAAGAGATGGTACTTGAAGTTTGATGCCTTTGTGTTGTCAATTGGATTTGTGAGATGGAAATCGGATCACTGTGTGTATTATAAATTTGATGGTGATCGTATTCTCATTGTTGCACTATATGTTGATGATATGTTGCTCATTGGGAAGGGTAAGAATATGATTTCTAATTTTAAATCTCAGTTGTCAGCTCAGTTTGAAATGAAAGATTTATGGGCAGCCAGGTACATTCTAGGAATGGAAACCAGAAGAGAGAACCAACAGAAAACTTTGGTTAAGCCAGAGTAAGTATGTGAAGACCATGTTGGACAGGTTCAGCATGGCAGATTGTAGACCATTGTGTGTTCCTATTCTTTGGGGACAAAGTTGTCTGTTGAGGATTGTCCAAAATCTCCTAGTGAGGTGGAGGACATGAGCAGTGTACCTTATGCTAGTTTTGTTGGCAGTCTGATGTATGCTATGGTTTTCACAAGACCAGACATTGCCCAAGTAGTGGGAGTCCTTAGTCGATTTATGGCTAATCCTAGACAGGTTCATTGGGATACAGTTAAGCGAGTGTTCAAATATTTGAGGGGTACTTCTGAGTACTTCATTTGCTATCATGGTAATGTTTCAAGACCTCTGCATTCTATTGATATTCATGGATTTGTGGATTTAGATCAGGCAAGCGACATTGACATCAGGAGATCCACCAGTGCTTATGTTTTTACACTATTTGGTGGTGCTATTAGTTGGATGAGTAAGCGACGACCTATTGTTGCTTTGTCCATGACAGAAGCTGAGTATATGGCACCAACTCATGCTTGTAAGGAAGCCATTTGGCTTAAGAGATTATGTTTCGATATTGGTGTTGATGCAGGTCAGATCATGATTAGTTGTGACAGTCAGAGTACAATTTGCCTTGCAAAGAATCCAACTTTCCATGCTAGAACCAAGCACATTGATGTTCAGTTTCACTTCGTGAGAGACATGGTTAAGGATGGAAAGGTAAATTTAGAGAAGGTAGATACTTTGAAGAATGTTGTAGATGCATTGATGAAACCAGTGGGCACAGAGAAGTTCAGATGGTGTTCGGAGTCTATGGGCCTCTTGGACTATAGTAGTTAAATCCTATTTTTCTCTTGGCACTTACAAGGTGTTCGACAAGTGGGAGAATGTTGGGAATTAAGGTGTCTCAACCTTCGTAATTCTTTGCATTTGTAATGTTTGTATGTATTATTTAATTGCCTATGTTGTAAATAATTGGAAATTCCATGTTGTCATGTTGTGGGATGTGGCATGGTGATGTGTCAATCCTACATGGATTATGACAACTTGTTATTTTGTCCTCACATGAGGAGATAGGTGTCCCACTTAATGGTAGGAATATTCTGTCATGTGTCGGCATCTTCTATGTTGTGTAAGGAATGTTTGACCGAAACGGTTATGATGGATTCCTATGACGAATCTATGAGACAAGAGATGACATGTGTCATGAAGCATCTTTCAATGAGACATATTTGGGTGCCCCAAGGTGGAATATGATGTGTTGTAAGAGAATATGTTATTTATACCATGAGTATGATAGATTCTCTTACAGTTGTAAGTTGTAACTGCTATGACAGATTCTATGACGGACGTAAGTGTCGTAAGAGCATTTGTCATAGCTGTGGACTAGTGTTAGACACATTCTACAATGTTGACCAAGTGGTCCTAGGTGTGGGTTTTGGTACAAGATGCCATGTTGGATGCCCATTCCAAGAAAGGTCCAAATTTGCCTTGTATTTTCTATTTAAATAGGTGCTTAGAGATGGAGTTTGTATCACAGGTTCACAAGTACTGTTATGCTGCCAAATTGATTCCAGACATGAGTGTCGAAGACCATTGAATCTTGCATTGCAAGTGTATTGTAAACAACTTTCAGATTTGTTAATACATTGTGTAGGTGTCTGAGTGTGGGGTTTTCACCCAATAAGAGTTTTCCCCACCGTAAATCTTTGTCTCTCTTCTTCTGTCTTCTCTCTGGTTCTTGTGTTTTGCTACAATATCTCATTTTAATGGTTTAACATTGTTATAATAGTTAGGATAAAGTTGAATTTGCATAGCCCTCTCCTCAATAGATTAGTGTAGGAAGCAATTTTTGCACACCTAGCATCCTTCCAGTTGGTATCAGAGCTTGATCACCTTTGGTCCTAGTTGTAGGGTACGGGTTTTTTGAGCTAATCTTAGGTTGAGTGGGAGTCTGTGTAGAGCATTCTATATCTTATTGCAGCAAGGAGATGGCAGGCACATTAGGAAGGTTTGAAGTAGAGAAGTTCAATGGCAGTAATTTTGAGCTGTGGAAGCTCAAAATGGAAGACATCTTAGATGACCGAGACCTTTGGGATAGTGTGAACGAAACTAAACTAGATGCAATGTCACAAGCTAATTGGGATCTCAAGGATCAGAAGGCTAAGGGTCTCATAAGACTTAGTCTTACCGATTCTATGTTTTTAAATGTTCATAAGGAGTCTGCTGCAAAACTCCTTTGGAAGAAGTGGGGGGATGTGTATCAAGCCAAATCCCTAGTTAATAAACTTTTTCTAAGAAAGAAGTTGTATTCTCTTCGAATAGAGGATGGAGGATCCATTGCTGAGCATATCAATGCCTTTAACATGCTAGTTGCACAATTGACATCTATTGGTGTTAAGATGGAGGAGAAGGATCGGTGTATGACCCTGCTTTGTTCTTTACTGGACTCATGGGATGATCTTGTCATGGTAGTCGAAAGCACCACATCCACATTCAAAATGGAAGAAGTGATTTCTTCATTGTTGTCTGAAGAGATGTGGAGAAAGTCTTTTGAGGTAGCTAAAGAGGCCCTTGCAATTCATGGAAGACCTAAGGAGAAAGGGAAGAAGAAGGACAAGAAAGCTGAGAAGGGTAGATCCAAATCTCGTGGGAGATCCAAATCTCCTAGAAAGTCCAAGGCTCTTTGTTGGAACTGTGGTAAGACCGAGCATTTCCAAAAGGAATGCAAAGAGGAGAAGAAAAAGAAGAAGAAAGCTCCTGATTCAGATTTTGACAAATCACAAGATGACGGTGATGCTTTCATTGCAGCCTTGGCAACCCATGCGTCTGATGATATGTGGCTAATCGACTCTAGTGTATCATTCCACATGACCTCGTATCGAGACTGGTTCACTAAGTATGAATAGTTCAATGGTGGAAAGGTGTATTTGGGTGACAACTCTCATCTGAAGATCGTTAGTCATGGAAGAGTCTCTATCCGATTCCGTTATGGTCCAGTAAAGGGGATCTCTGGGGTCCTACACATCCCAGGCTTAGCACGGAACCTGCTTTCTATAAGTATGTTGAATGATGCAGGTGTGTACGTTTTCTTTTCGAAAGAAGGATGCTAGATGACTAGAGGAGCTATGGTGCTTGCTACAGGTACCAGGAGAGGTACTTTGTTTCAGCTGGAGGCATGCATTTCACAATGCAATAGTTCTTCTGAATCAAGGAAGAGGGAAGCAGTCACTTCATCCCCACCATCTAAATGAGCAGTGAAGAAATTTGTTATTTCTAATCTTGATGGTTGTAATCATGCATTGGAAGTTAAAATTCCTGCAGAACAGACAATGTTGTGGCATAAGAGATTTGGCCACATTGGTGAGAAGGGTTTGTGTACCCTGAAAAATAAAAACCTCGTTGAGGGGTTAGATGATTGTAATCTTGAGTTCAACTTTTGTGAACATTGCATTTATGGAAAACAAAACATTATTTAGTTTTACTTGAGTTCTCATAAGTCTTCTGGTGTGTTGGACCTCATTCATTCTAACGTGTTTGGTCTTGTTAATGTTCCTTTGTTATCAAAATCTGTATACTATGTATCTTTTATAGGTGATTATAGTAGAAGGACATCGATTTATTTTCTCATAAGCAAATCTGAATTCTATACAATGTTTAAGGATTTCAAAGCCTTTGCTGAAAATAAAATTGCTAAAAAGATTAATTGTTTGAGAATTGACAATGGTGGTGAGTTCTGTTCTATAGAATTCAATAAGCATTGCAAGCAAATTGGGATTGAAAGGCACAAGACAACTCCATACACCCCGCAGCAAAATGGAGTTGCAGAGAGGATGAACATGACACTGATGGAGAAGGCTAGGAGTATGCTTAGTGGAGCTGGTCTAGAACAAAAGTTTTGGGCTAAAGCTGTTGCCAGTGCTTGCTATCTGGTAAACAGATCTCCTACATTAGCTCTTGTTGGAAAGACACCCATGGAGGTGTGGTCTAGTAGAAAGCCTTCAGTAAGGCATCTTCGTGTTTTTGGTTGTGAGGCATATGCACATGTGCCTAGGGAGAAGCAGTCAAAGTTGGAGAACAAAGTTGTTAACTGTATCTTCATTGGCTATGATGTTGTGAAAGGATACAAGGTTCTAAAATAGTGTTGTATAGAAGAAATGTTACCTTCAGAGAGGTTACACCTTCTTCCACTATTTTGTAGCTAGAAGAAAGAGAAAAGAAAGAGGATGTTGTTCAGTTTCCTCTCACGCTTGAGAAGACCGAATAGAAAGACAATGTTGGACCTAATGATGAGGAGAGCTCTAGTACCTCTTAAAGCTCAGATGAAGAAGCTAAGCCTCAACCTCAGCTCTTGTGGAGGTGTACACGGATAAGAAAGCAATCTGAAAGGTTTGATTTTACATTGCTTGATTCTAGTTGTGCTTATGCTTTGCTTACTAATAGTGATGAACCTAGAACTGTATCAGAGGCTTTAGATATGAAGGATGCAGGTTCCTGGAAGTAGGCCATAGAGGAAGAAATGGCTTCTTTGGAAAAGAATTAAACTTGGGACTTGGTGCCTTTGCCTCCTGGACAGAAACCCGTTGGATTCAAATGGGTGTTCAAGAAGAAAATTGGTGCAGATGGTAGTGTTGAAAAGTATAAGGCTAGATTGGTTGCAAAGGGGTATTCACAAGTGGAGGGTATAGATTATGGTGAGATATTCTCTTCCGTTGCAAAGCTGAAATCCATTCAATTCTTGTTGTCACTCGCAGCAACTTATGACTTGGAGGTGGAACAGATGGATGTGAAGATAGCTTTCTGTCATGGTGACTTGAAGAAAGAAATCTACATGTCACAGCCAGAGCATTACATGGTGAAAGGTAAAGAAAATTTGGTTTGCAAACTTAAAAAGTCTTTGTATGGTTTGAAGCAATCCCCTAGGAGATGGTACTTGAAGTTTGATACCTTTGTGTTGTCAATTGGATTTGTGAGATTGAAATCGGATCACTGTGTGTATTATAAATTTGATGGTGATCATATTCTCATTATTGCACTGTATGTTGATGATATGTTGCTCATTGGGAAGGGTAAGAATATGATTTCTAATTTTAAATCTCAGTTGTCAACTCAATTTGAAATGAAAGATTTAGGGGCAGCTAAGTACATTCTAGGAATGGAAATCAGAAGAGACAGAACCAACAGAAAACTTTGGTTAAGCCAGAGTAAGTATGTGAAGAAGGTGTTGGACAGGTTCAGCATGGCAGATTGTAGACCATTGTGTGTTTCTGTTTCTTTGGGGACAAAGTTGTCTATTGAGGATTGTCTAAAATCTCCTAGTTAGGTGGAGGACATGAGTAGAGTACCTTATGCTAGTGCTATTGGCAGTTTGATGTATGCTATTGTCTGTACAAGACCATACATTGCCCAAATAGTGGGAGTCCTTAGTCGATTTATGGCTAATCCTAGATGGGTTCATTAGGATGCAGTTAAGCGATTGTTCAGATATTTGAGGGGTACTTCCAAGTACTCCATTTTCTATCATGGTAATGTTTTAGGACCTCCGCATTCTATTGATATTCGTGGATTTCTGGATTCAAATCGGGCAAGTGACATTGAAATCAGGAGATCCACCAGTTCTTATGTTTTTACACTGTTTGGTGGTGCTATTAGTTGGATTAGTAAGCAATAACCAATTGTTGCTTTGTCCATGATAGAAGTTGAGTATATGGCAGCAACTCATGCTTGTAAGGAAGCCATTTGGCTTAAGAGATTGTGTTCCGATATTGGTGTTGATGCAGGTCAGATCATGATCAGTTGTGACAGTCAGAGTGTAATTTGCCTTGCAAAGAATCCAACTTTCCGTGCTAGAACCAAGCACATTGATGTTCAGTTTCACTTCGTGAGAGACATGGTTGAGGATGGTAAGGTAAATTTGAAGAAGGTAGACACTTTTAAGAATGTTGCATATGCATTGACGAAACCAATGGGCATGAAGAAGTTCAAATGGTGTTCGGAGTCTATGGGCCTCTCGGTCTATAGCAGTTCAGTCCTATTTTTCTATTGGCTCTTACAAGGTGTTCGACAAGTGGGAGAATGTTGGGAATTAAGGTATCTCAACCTTGGTAATTCTTTGCATTTGTAATGTTTGTATGTATTATTTAATTGCCTATGTTGTAAATAATTGGAAATTCCATGTTGTCATGTTGTGGGATGTGGCACGGTGATGTGTCAATCCTACATGGATTATGACAACTTGTTATTTTGTCCTCACATGAGGAGATAGGCATCCCACTTAGTGGTAGGAATATTTCCTCCATGTGTCGGCATCTTCTCTATTGTGTAAGGAATGTTTGACTAAAACGGTTATGACAGATTCCTATGACGAATCTATGACATGTAAGAGTCAGAAATAGAAGGTTGTAAGACAAGAGATGACATGTTTCATGAAGCATCTTTGAATGAAACATATTTGGGTGCCCCAAGGTGGAATATGATGTGTTGTAAGAGAATATGCTATCTATAGCATGAGTATGATAGATTCTCTTATAGATGTAAGTTGTAACCGCTATGACAGATTCTATGACAGATGTAAGTGTTGTAAGAGCATCTGTTATAGCCCATTTTGGAAATAGGTGACCTCTTTGGGATGGGAGCTATGGACAAGTGTCATACACATTCTACAATGTTGGCCAAGTAGTTCTAGGCATGGGTTTTGGTCCAAGATGCCATGTTGGATGCCCATTCCAAGAAAGCTCCAAATTTTCCTTGTATTTTCTATTTAAATAGGTGCTTGGAGATAGAGTTTGTATCACAGGTTCACAGGTACTGTTATGCTACTAGATTGAGTCCAGACATGAGTGTTGAAGACCATTGAAGCTTGCATTGTAAGTTTATTGTAAACAACTTTCAGATTTGTTAATACATTGTGCAGGTTTCTGAGTGTGGGTTTTTTCACCCGATAAGGGTTTTCCCCACCGTAAATCTTTGTCTCTCTTCTTATGTCTTCTTTTTGGTTCTTGTGTTTTGCTACAATATCTCATGTTAATGGTTTAACATTGTTGTAATAGTTAGGATAAAATTGAATTTGCATAGCCCTCTCCTCAATAGATTCGTGTAGGAAGTGATTTCCGCACACCTAGCTTCCTTTCAGTTACTTCCATGGACTTCCATGTTGTTGCATGTTTCTTATATGGACTTGCATGTTGTTGCATGTTGCTTATATGAATTTGCATGTGCTTGCATGTTGTTGCATGTTACTTGAATGGGCTTGCATATTGTTGCATGTTGCTTATATGGACTTACATGTTGCTGCATGTTGTTTATATGAACTTGCATGTGCATGCATGTTGTTGCATGTTAATTTCATGGACTTGCATGTTGTTGTATATTGTTGCATGTTGCAGCTTCTATGGACTTGCATGTGCTTGCATGTTGTTGCATGTCACTTGCATGTTGCTCCTATGGACTTGCATGTGCTTGCATATTATTGCATGTCATTTATATGGTCTTACATGTTGTTGCATGTCAGTTTTGAGAGGTTTCTTGTAGAACACTCCAACTTCAAAAACTTACAGGATGGTACATCTCAGTGTTTTAGATAATGGGTATCAGTTGCATGTTGAATCAGGTGTTTGCATGTAACTTGCAGGTACAAAACAAGGTAATTCATAATAACATTGGGGACATCAATCTTACATGTTGTTTGGATGAGATTGGTGTGTGTTGATCACTTCAGTTGACTGAAACAGATTGGGCAAACTTGGACACCTAATCTTGGGACTTTCAGTTGTTGCTTTTATTTGGAAATGTATTTGATGTTGGCTAAGTTTACTTGGGACAACTTGGGTGCCCACATCTAGGACATATAGTTAATAGGAAGCTTGACTTAGTTTGACTTTTGTCTTCTCAATTTGGAGTGCTTGGGTTTTGCATCAGGATTTGTTCTCATGTTATCAATTACAACTGATTGTAATTTGATTTTCAAGCTTTTGAATTAAGAATCTTTTGTATTAATTAAAAAACCCCATACATTTTCTAGAGAGTTGAATTGTAAAAAGACTTAGAAAAAAAAAAAGTAAGAAGCTTTTTATAGTTTTTACAGGTTTGAAGATTGAAGAAGTTTTTGAAGTGCATCAAGGAATCAAAGGATTTCAGTATTGAATGTAATCTTTCACAAGAGATTTAATACAAGCATAAACACCTTTGGTGTGGAGTTTTTTCCCTTAGGGATTTCTCCATGTAAATACTTGTCTTCTTCTTGCAAGCTATTTTCTTCTACTGCATTGATTAAATTGAAGAAATACTATAACATCTAAATTGAAAGTAATTTTTAGATTTACACATGCTAATAATTTCAGATTTGAAAACATTTTAAAGCTACATAGCTGCAACTTTACCTTGTTCTCTCTCTTTTCTAACAATATTGTGCTTAATGTGTGAGGAAATGTAAGTATACGTTGCATTCTTATAGTCTCTATTGTTAATAATATCTATGTTATAGATTATAATAAGTAAATATCCTTGAGTGGAGTTTGAGGTTGTTTTAGTGGGTTTAAATGTTAATAGCTTTCTTAATGAAGAGGCATTCACCTCTCAAATTTTTCTTAAACCAAAGAATGCTTATAGGGAGGTCGTTGAATGAATAGGAGTGGTGTTTTATTATCATGTTCGCCCTCAACTCACATGCTCAATCAAAGAGCATTTTTAGGCTTGCACAGCTAGTGGGGAGTCTTATAATGACTTATATCATGAGCCAAGATGATGGGTAATAGAGAACTTGAGAATATAGTGAATGCATTTAATAGAGAGGGTGGTAGAATTGGTGAGATGTGCTCAAGAAGGTCGAGGTGAGATTATCAGTTGAGTTTGATAGGATATAGTCAAACATTTACCAATATTACAATGTTGAGGCATGCTTAGGTAAGAGCCAAGCTTATTTTCTTATGTTTTCTTCTTAAATTCATGTTGAACGAAACTCATTTGATAATAGTAGTTTATCCTCCTACAAGAACATAGGGATATCTATAGTAATGTGTACAATCAGAGATTTTAAAGACTTTAATGTATAGATATCGTAAGTAGTATAAATGTAGAGCACATGAACATAATAGAAAATATTATGTAAGTTCATAGATACTAGTTTGCTGTGAGTATGCATATCCAATTTTAGTTAAACTAGAGATATCTTTCTGTGTAGAGTATTTAGACAATAACATAATATATATGTTTATTTTTGTATTCTTAATACGTAAATATGTGTAGTTTTATCTTACTATCTATGTTTAGATATACAAAATTGTACTACAACCTATTCACAGTGATAACAAAACACTCAAGGTTAATGAGAACCCAAGAACCTCTTAGTTCTATGATATAGAATTCACTATCAAACTTTATGTAAACATGGTGTGGAAACTGTAGTCAAGCTATTGAATTTATATTTTGATAGAGTAATATATCTTTGGGTATTTTTGTTATTATGTATAGTACTTACAAACTTACCTTTACTCAAAAGACAAATCAAAGGGTTATGGTTAATTATAATCATGTCGAATATTTTAACCATATATATCTATTTTATATTGGTCGACAATGAAGGGTCAAGAACCTTGAGTTTGAATGTCTGTATTAGGCTTGTCTAAAGACGCTTGTACTTAGTCAGTCATGATATTTCTTTATATGAAACCAAATTTTTTTATTACAATCGACTTGACCCATGGACTCATGGAGTAGATGTCGACAAGTCATAAACCTTGAATTGTGCAAGTATGCAAAGAGGTACTTTTGGATGGATAGTCGACCCATAACACCTTATGGTATGAATGACAAGGTCAGGAGAATTAACCTAAGTCAAGTAGACTAGATTTTGAGTTAGATTAAGACTCTATTGTTAAAACCATTTATCAAATGAACCAAGTTTACCAAGTCAAACTATAGGATGTGATAGTTTCCAAGTCGAGTTAGAGGTGTGATCAATAGAGTTATGTAGGATACAACACCAATACTCAGATGGCAAATACTAGTTGGTTACCTTATGTCTATACTCGTCATGAAGGGTAGGGCCACTTCGAGTTGGAAGGTGAGCTAGGGACCATCAATCTGTGGTTGGAGGTAAAGCACTCTGAAGATGCTCTCTCTCTAGTAGAAGACTCACCGAGAATTGTGATATGGATATCAAAATTCTAGATGCAACATACTTATTTGATATGAGACTTGTATTTCATAAACTATGTAAATTTTATCAAGTGAAGATCATTGTAATTGAAAGACAAAATGTTGATTTTGTAAATTAATACATGTTGTATATTTAGGAAAGAAGTCATGTTTATATGATGTATTTGATTCCTTGAGGATATTTTAATTCAAAAAAAAAGTTCGATCTTTTTCACTTAGTGATTTATATGTTTATTTATCTCTTGGTAAATTTTTCTTTAAGTCTTGTTTGAGAGTTAGTATGTTACATAAGGTATCAAAGATACTAGGTTCAACACTAGGGCTTATGAGCTCACTATGCTAACCTAATATCCAACATTATTAGTAGCTAATGTTTGGATTTCTTGTGCCAGGATGGTGTGACTCAAAATGACTACCAAGAAGTTAGTTATCAGAAATGAGTGCTACTTGAAGGTCAAGAAAGAACGAGAGGCCATAGTTAAAACCATATAAGGAACCAACTATGACAATGTAATATGGCTTACGAATTAGAGGGATAGACTCCCCTTGATTATGAAAATTGAGTCATTTTATGTACAAATAAGGATGTAGTTACTCCAAAATAAACTATAATAAATATGAGATTGTTTTGTACCAATCTAATGTTCAGTTTTGAGTTAATTATGTTTTTGATTTAATAAGCTGCATTAAATTTAGAAAACTAATAGATAACTTAATATTCTTAGGTGTGAGAAAAACAACATCATAGTTTGTACTAGAACAAATCAAGGTGAAAGTCAAGAAGAGAATAACCCTCCAGTTAATCTAATGGAAAAGTTATATCAAATTTTAGCTATGCTTACAGAAACCAATGAGAGACTTGGTACACTAGAGCAGAAAGTAAGAGATCAAGGGAATTCTAAAGGAGGAAATGAGATATCTCATGGGTTGAGTGAAGAAAATCATCAAAAGCATAGTGCAAATAGTGAGAATCCTGATAATCATAGACCCCAGAGAGAAGTAAGGGATAGGCTTGATTTAAAACTATCTAAAGATATGAGGAAAGTCACACCACCTAAGTTCGATGGAACAGTGGCTAGAGATGTTGTCAAAGCTTGGTTAACGAACATGGAAAAGTATTTTGAGATAAGAAATTATTCAGAAATAACCAAAGTAGTATGGGGAGCCTATCGGTTGGAAGGAGAGGCATCCACTTGGTGGATGAACAAGAAGATGGAATTAGGATTAAGTTCCTTAAAGGTAACTTAGGATGAGTTTGTTAAACTATTCCATAAAAGGTGGTTGCCGCAACTCTTCTTTGATCAAAAGTTGATAGATTTTCAAAATCTATGTCAAGGGGATATGTTAGTAGTCGAGTATGGAGAGAAGTTTACTCATCTTCTGAAGTACATAACTCAATATCAAAAGGATGAAAGATTCCAAACTAGGAAATTCATCATGCATCTGAATGCCCAGATTGGTGGTGAAGTGGACATGCATGGTCCTATGACAATGGATCAAGTTTATGAGAAGGCCATTAAGCAGGAGCAAAACTTGAAGTCCATATCATCTTATTGTGATAGGAATCACAAGAGGTTTAATAAGACTCAAACTTCCCAACCTTCCAAGAGGAGGAACGATAATAATTATGAGAATAGGAGAAATGGCAAAGGAACCAAGAAGTATACGAGTGGATCCGGCAATGAAGAAAATGGTAACTTCAAGAGGATTGAAGATAATGCTAGCAAGACAAATGAAAAGAGAGGACCTCCAGGAGGATGCTTTACTTGTGGAGGTGACCACTATGCCAATCAATGCCCAACCAAGAACCAGGGTGGTCAGTAAAGAGGTAATGCTTTACCTACCTAACAAGTAGCATTTTAGCACTGGATAATTGCCAAACGAAGTATTAGATCACTCCTAAAAAGATGACAGGTACCTCATTTGGAGTCCCTATCTCTATTTTGATTCATACTGGAGCAACTAAAATATTTATTTCTCCTAGGATATTAAATAAGTTTCCTAGAAGAGCTAGTTATATGGCTAAACCTTGGTTAGTAGAATATGCTAACCAATCTAAGGCTTAGGTAGAGAAATTTTTGTTTGAAGCTAAGATTTATCTCTCTAGTTTTTCAACTAAGGTGAACTTATATGTAGCTCCCTTAGGTTCCTATGATGTTGTCTTAGGAATAAATTGGTTGTGGAAACATAGAGCCAATGTTGACTGTTTTTCAAATAGTTGAGTGTTTAGATGATGTGGGAAATAAGGTCTTTTTGCAAGGTATTCAAAGAGAGGTCAAGATTTGACCAATATCTTCTAAGAAATTGAAAAGGGTTAGGCAAAAAGGTTGTCAATTCTTTGCAGTGAAAATGGAACAAATTGAGGAAAGTCTTGGAAAGCAAAGTGTGCCTTTTGAATAAAGTTATCCTTTTCTTTGAGATTTCTAGTATGTTTTTCCAAAGGAACTTTGATGTAGTGCAGGGGTTCACTTCACTCACATGGAGGCATATTTCACAACAATGGGCTCATACCAACAGATTCTTCAAATTTCATAGGCTTTCCTCTCAGGCAATCTCCCTTTACAAAAGGCACAATCAGGATCTTCAACTCTACAAAACCAAACAAGGTTTCTAGAGGTCTTCTTACCCCTCAGGGACTCAGACACAACCATTCCAAACCCTCACCCAAGTCTGCACTCTTCAATTCTTGACCATTCCCTTGTAAACTGTCCTAATTCCTTGTAACCCTTCACAAAGGCTTATTTGGATACAACTCTTCATACAAACTTCTAATCAAAATTATAAAGACTATTTTGAGTACCCATTAAGGAGTTCTTTAACATATCTAACTTCCACATATGACTATTTTGGAACATCAACCTCTAAAATGGACTAGTACACTAAACATGGGCTCTAAGTAGCCCTCTTTTCCAAAGCATCATCAACTCAATCACGCTGCCAACTCTAAATCTCCATTGACAGACCTTTCTTAGGTTACAAAACCTTAGAATCCACAATTCTTGGTCACTGAAACACTCACCAATGTATCAAAACACAAACCCCTCATCTAAGGTCACTTCTATGCTTGGAACTAGGAGGGTTTATTGAAATTATTGTTGGCAAGAGACACTATTTAGCTTTATAAGTATTGTCATTGACGACAACAAAGTTTATCCCACACATCCGTAGTACATAATATGCCTATACCTGAAGTCAGATTGAAGATTGTCTTGGTCTGGTAGACAAGAATAGAGCATGCAACTGATCTAACAATCAGGTCCAGATCTCTCAGATGGTGTAACTCAGTGAGTTACGGATTTGGACAAGTCAAGAGGGACATCATAACTATTATATTCTAGATATTTAGTCTTCAGTGACAAAGCATGCAAAAGATATGAACATCTAAGTATTGGGCTCCAGTCAGAAAGAGTAGACAGAAGAAGAACTGACCGACATAGTATTAGACTTCAATCTGGATGTGTAAAAAGTGTTGATCAAGTAATTTGTGACATTGTACATTTTTGGGTGACATGATTAATGATTTCTATGCCTAATTTTTTGATGCGCATCATTAATTAAGTATAGATTTTGCCAATAGAATAGTAACTTGCAAATATCCTAAGTGTTTTTGCTGCTGACTAGAAGGTTGTTTGAAATCCTTGATGTGGATATATATACCCGATGGATTCAAGCTTGTGAAGGTGTGGAAGTAAAAAGGTTTGAAGAAGTATGAAGAAAAGCAGAAAGAAATGCAAAGACAGTAATCCAAGCTCAAAATGTGATAGAAGAGTGATACTAAGCAAAGGAAGAATGAAATGTGCTAGATCAGTATTTTGAGCCCAACTGAAACTGAATTCTTGCATATGTAGATGTTGTTCATCAGTTCAAACACTTGGATATCTTTTATAAGGTTTGTAGACAGTGAGTCTCTTGTAGGCAGTGAGCCTCTTGTGAGTAGTGTGCTCAGGCAGTGAGCCCCAACTGGCAAATGCCATTTTGTACTCTCCTATTCTTTTAACAGAGAATATAATCTTGGGTTAGTCACCTTGTGGTTTTTCCCTTAACAGGGTTTCCACGTAAAAATCCTTGTGTTATGTGTGTTGATTTCATTTATGTTCTTATGGTTTCTTATGCTTTCATGTTTTGATATAGAACTGAATGTTAAGAAAATAAAAGTAAGAAAAGTTTTAAGATAACTGATTCACCCCCCTCTCAGTTATCTGCCTTGTTTCCATCAATTGGTATCAGAGCTAAGAAAGGAAATGTTGTGTGTTACGATTGCAATAAATCCGGTCATATAGCTAGATTCTACAGAAGCAGAAATCATAATGGAAAGGGTCCAGTAAAACATGATCAGAAACTAGACAAAGGCAAAGGCAAAGTGAATGTGGATGAGATTCAAAAGGAGATGAGCAAGATTTGGATAAAGAAGAACATGATGAATACTTGTGATGGATCCACACCAGAATCTGGTGCTGATAATCCTTCCAAAAATTAAAAGGTGAGCTCTGGCTCAGGGGGAGCTACAGAGGAAATCAAATTCCCTCAACCAGTTAGTAAGTGCTAAATTCAACACAATGGATAAGAGTTAGAGGTTGCAGATTAAAGAGGTCTTGAAGGTTTATCAAAAATCATTTAGTTGAAAGTTGAGTAATCCGCATAAATATTTGAAGAAGTTATGAGTAGTTCCTGCTCCGGTAGCCATATGGTAAAAGCAAAACTACACATACAAATCTGGTATGATCTGAAAATCCAAGCTTATGATTTGTAGATTTGGAGATATGTTTTGGAAGGTTAAATGTGTGTTTCCAACTCACTTGGATGATGACTTGAAGATCTACATAGTGATTCATGATAAATTCACTCAAAATAGGGTTACCGGATGACTTAAAAATATGCATTTATTACAAAAGGGAATTAGGTTTTGTGCAAGGATAAAAAAGTTCACTCGTCATTTACAACACTTTGCACTCATGAATAAGAAAGAAGAGCTCTAAGAAGAGATCCTGTAGACTACTCAAGTTCAAGCTAAAGATCAAAATCAAGCAGAAATTCACTCCAGCATTTGCTACAAACCCTAAGGCATAAAAAGGTATTTTCCTTCTACAAATTCTCTCTGAATTTCATTGCTAAAATGGCTACTTCCATGGTTGTTAATATCTCTGAAAGGCCGAGACCAAAATTCAAGAAACACCCTTACAAGTCTCTAGAAGTTGATCCCTTGGGTGCATTTTCCAATATCCCACATGGTGTTCTACATGTAGAATATATTAGGGTATACATTCATACAAACCTTAAGGAACTGGGAGACCTAGAATTGATAGAATTGTATCACAAATAGCTAAGTAATGAGAACTTTGAACTCAAGACGAAATTCAAGGCCCTAAAGGATAAGCACTTTGCACATTACATGCATTTCTCATCATTTGGAGAAGACGAATGGGTCAGGTATGTCTTGAGTAGGATACATGATAAATTTATGTGGTTAATGAGTCCATTTAAGATAATGAAAGATGTCATTAGGGCTGTAACCAGTTT
Source organism: Cunninghamia lanceolata (assembly GCA_027924645.1). NCBI lineage: Eukaryota > Viridiplantae > Streptophyta > Pinopsida > Cupressales > Cupressaceae > Cunninghamia > Cunninghamia lanceolata. The sequence continues at coordinate 2,906,350 of BSBN01001322.1, read as the reverse complement.
ACACTCAACTAGTGGGCTATTTGCACTCAAAGTTGTGAATAATCAAAGGGTAACAAAAGCCACTGAATTAAAATATGACAAGAGGGCAATGACTATAAATGATATTACTGATCCGGATGTCAAGTTTGCATCAATTATAATTGGTTACAAGATTTATCACTCAAGTAGGGAGAATTCTATATCTGGTACAACAATCTATGCTACATATCAAATGCTAAGAGAAAATGTAGACTATGATTTGTGTGAACTTCTATTGAATCAACTGTTGGAGAATCTGGAGAAGATCAAGAAAGACAAGAAAAATTTCTTCAAGTATGGTAGTATTGTATTATGTCTATTCTTCTACTTCATGAATGAGCTACCAAGATCAAGAGGTCTGATCTGGGCAAATGACAAACCATTTGCTATTCAAATCAAGGATTATTTGTATGAACTTGGTGATCCACAAGCCCATAAGGCAGCTCTCTAGGGTTACTTCAAAAACTTCCAAAGCATGATGCATGCAAGAGAGAGAATACCAAAGTCAATAGTTGAAAAATACAAAGACACAGTTTGCTTCATGGTTGATATAGATTAGTGTCTAATGGAGGTAGTTGAGCCAAGGACTGTATTGGTGATGCCCATGGGTTATGAAGTAGACGAAAAACTATTAAAGGCTCATGTTCAACATCTGCTAAGTCAACCCAAGGACACTGAAGTAGAGAGGTTTGGCACCTTTGATGAGCTAAACATAAAATTGCATGTTGAGCAAGGAAACCTAAAACAAAAAGGAAAGTGAGAAGGGAGGTTAAAGAACTTGCTGGAATGTTTGGCATAACAAAGGAGGTAGTTGATGCAAATAGAGAAAGAATGGAGAAAATTGAAAGGGAGAGGGAAGGTGCAAAGAAAGAAAGCATTCTGGTGAAAGCCTCTACCCAGACGAGATCTACTAGAAGTTCTTCCCCTATCACTCCTGAAAGCCCAAAAACTACCAAATCAAAAATGAAACCATCTGTCAAAAGTAAAAAGAGAAAGAAGACTAAGGCCACAAGGACATATGTGAGTCTCAAGGATGATGAAGAGATAGAATCAAATGTGGAGGTCAGAAATTTAAAGAATGCCAAGAACAAACTCTCGAAGGATGAAAAGAATGATGAGGAGCAGAAGACAAAAGAGTTTGTTGAGAAACCCACTCTCTCAGTTGAAGACATCATCAAAGCAATCACTGTGGATGGAAATCTGTAGCCGGTGACAGAGTTCTATGATGAATATAATGATGCAGATAAGAGAATACTTGAGGAAGCAACTATCAGGTACTTGAACATCTATAACAAAGCCTTCATTGAAATAATTTCATTAATTCCTAAAAGCCTAGAAGAAGTACTGGAGCTAAGAAAAGAAAATTCAATTGCAAAAGACTTGGAGATCCAGGAACAAATAGTGATACAGTTATGCCCATCTATCACTCCAAAACAAATGGACATGGTTTTCAAGGATAGCAAAGAAGATTTCTGGAGCAAATCTAGAATGAATAAACTCATGCTAGGAGATACTGACAAAATAGTTGATGAAACAAAAGAAATTCTTTGGAAAGCCTTGAAAAGGTTCAATCTTCCCATTGTAGAGGAAGGAAATGAAGAGACTTCTACTATGCATGTTGAAAGATTAAAGGAAATCAATGAAGAATTCTCTGACAAGGATGTCGAAGGATTAAAGAAAATTGATGAAGAGCCATATGAGGCATTAGACTCTTTGGTTCCAAAAGAAGAAGTTCACAAGGAAAAGGAAACACTGATAGAAGACACTGGTAATGTCACTCCTCCGGATCCCACTATTGCCAAGATAAATCTTCTAGTTACCAAAGAAGTAGAGGAAGGAAGAAAAGAAGAGAAGGAGAATCAAGAGAAATAAAATAAGGAAAAATAGGAAGAAGAACAAGCAGAAAAGGATGGTGGGTTCACATCCAAACCAGCCAGTCCGGACACCTCTAAAGGGAAGAAGTCTAAATCATTAGCAAGAGATACTGCAGAGACAATGCATAACTTCTTGGACAAAGAAATGATGGAGCTGGATGAACCTAAGTTGATTCAAGGGCCACTAAATTTGGACTCTGTCTCTCCAGTTTGGATAATGAAGATGGCATCTTTTGCTCAGGCCAAAGAAAAAGAAAAACTTCTAAAATCTCAAATGGAGGATAGTGAACTGTTGAATATTGTATCCAAAGTACTAGAAAAGATCATGCCCACATTTTAGAAGGATGCATCTGCCTCTCCATCTGGTAATTTAAAAAAAAATTTGGTTAATCCTGTCAATACACACTTTGAATCTTTAGAAAAATCAACAGAAACTAAGGTCCAGAAAGAGTTCTTTGGAAAAATATTTAGTGAGGTACAAGGACTAATTCATAATGACAGAAAAACCCTAGACATTGGCATAAAGAGCATTGAAAATGCTCTTAAGGATGGAGGAGATATATATAAATTTTGTTTATCTTGGCTGAGAGTTGCATAGGACATTGAGAAGAAGATGAAAGAACAAGAAGAAAAATTGACAAACCTATCTTGGAATTTTGATCCTCTTACTATCTCTCTGGTAAACCAAGAATGTCAAGAAGTTCTTATCATAAATGAAATAAAGAAATTGGTTAAGGAGAAGAGGCATCTGATGGATAGAATGGGTGAACTTAGGGGAATAATCCTTCCTAAGAAGTATTGCATGATGCTTTAACAAATGCTCTAAGTACAACCCAGACTAGTGATCCAACAGACTTGAAGAGGGCATAAGCATATGCATTTTTGTTAAGTGGACACATCTCCATTTTGGATAGAATGAAGAGGAGTTGGGCCATAGATGTTGTACAGTTGAAGACAACCTTTGCGGATATAATTAAGTACATGTAAGTATAACATATGAATTGTATGTACACATGCAGCCATGTATATAATAGTTTTTGCACAATTTTGGTATGTGGATCCCACCCTTTGCCATTGATATCAAAGGGGGAGTGAAGAATAGTGAAAAATGAGGAATTTAATAAAGGGGGAGCATCAGTAAAACAATGTAAAGAAACAGAGCACAAACAAAGGGGGAGTTAATGAGACACTTAGTCATTTTTCACTAAGTGTTTCCATTAATGCCAAAGGGGGAGTTACTGAGACACTTAGTCATTTTTCACTAAGTGTTTCCATCAATGCCAAAGGGGGAGATTGTTGGCAAGAGACACTATTTGGATTCATAAGTATTGTCATTGATGGCAACAAAGTCTATCCCACACATCCACAGTACATAATATGCTTATACCAGAAGTCAGATTGAAGATTGTCTTGGTCCAGTAGACAAGAATAGAGCATGCAACTGATCCGACAATTAGGTCCGGATCTCTTAGATGGTGTAACTCAGTGAGTTAGAGATTTGCACAAGTCAAGAGGGGCATCATAACTATTGTATTCTAGAGATTTAGTCTCTGGTGACAAAGCATACAAAAGATATGAACATCTAAGTATTGGGCTCCAATCAGAAAGAGCAGACAAAGGAAGAACTGACCAATAGAGTATCAAACTTCAATCCAGATGTGTAAAAAGCGTTGATCAAGTAATTTGTGACATTGTACATTTTTAGGTGACATGATTAATGATTTCTATGCCTAAGTTTTTTATGTGCATCATTAATCAAGTATGGATTCAACTGACAAAATAGTAACTTGCAAATATCCTGAGTGTTCTTGCTGCTGACTAGAAGGTTGTTTGAAATCCTTGATGTGGATATATATACCTGATGGATTCAAGCTTGTGAAGGTGTGGAAGTAAAAAGATTTGAAGAAGTGCAAAGAAAAGCATAAAGAAATGTGAAGATAGTAATCCAAGCTCGGAATGTGACAGAAGAGTGATACTAAGTAGAGGAAGAATGAAATGTCCTAGATCAGTATATTGAGCCCAACCAGAACTGAATTCTTGCATATGTAGATGTTGTTCATCAATTCAAACACTTGGATATCTTCTGTAAGTTCTATAGATAGTGAGTCTCTTGTAGGTAGTGAGCCTCTTGTGAGCAGCGTGCTTGGGCAGTGAGCCCCAACTGGCAAGTGCCATTTTGTACTCTCCTATTCTTTTAATAGATAATACAATCTTGGGTTAGTCACCCCGTGGTTTTTCCCTTAACAAGGTTTCCACGTAAAAATCCTTGTGTCATGTGTGTTGATTTCATTTATGTTCTTATGGTTGCTTATGCTTTCATGTTTTGATATAGAACTGAATGTTAAGAAAATAAAAGTAAGAAAAGTTTAAAGATAACTTATTCACCTCCCCTCTTAGTTATCTACCTTGTTTCCATCAATTACAACCTCCAGACCTTATCCTACCAAACCAACTCTACAAATATTTCAAATAAAGCCTACACATGCTTATTCCACTAGGTCTCAGACAATTCTAATAGTGAAATGGATGATTATTGCATTTTGATTACTTCCAAACCCTCAAATAGGGTTTCAAAACTACCTACAGAAAATGTTCGCCAAAACCTTCAATCTCAATGAAAACCACTCAAATCATGACCAAATTGAAGCTAACACATGCTTTTATCAAATTTAAAAGCTTTTAGAGCATTACTCTTATGTACAGAACCATACAGATCTTGGGAGCAATAGATTATCAAAAAAACATAGAAATTTCAAAGAAAAAATAGGGAATGTTATTGTTTTCAATCTTCACATACACCTCCCCCCTTACATCGAGGTTTTCAAGCCTATTTAAGCATTTTCCACCAACCCATCGACTACAACTAACTTCCAGGTCTACCACCCAAAAGAGTCTTTAATTTTTCAACTGACATTAAACCAGGATTTGTGCCAATATCAAAAGCACCTTATTGTATGACTACTATGGAATTGATGGAATTAAAAGCCTAATTGCAAGAATTGTTGGCTAAAGGTTTGATTAGGCCTAGTGTTTCTCCGTGGGGTGCACTAGTAATCTTTGTTAAAAAGAAAGATGGAACTTTGCATCTGTGTATAGATGATCGTATGCTCAATAAAGCAATGATAAAGATTAAGTATCCATTACCATGTATAGATGATCTTTTTGATCAAATGTGTAAAGCTTTTATGTTTTCAAAGATTGATTTATGATTGAGATATCATCAATTGAGATTGAAGGATGAAGATATCCACAAAACATCTTTTAGAACGAGATATGGGCACTATGAGTTTACAATGTTACCATTTGGACTTATGAATGCCCTTGCCGCATTCATGAATCTGATGAATAGTGTGTTTAGAGATTGCTTGGACAAGTTTGTTCTAGTTTTTCTTGATGATATTCTTATTTATTCTAAGAATGAAGAACATTTACAACATCTGAGAATAGTATTGCAATGGTTGAGAGAGCATAAGTTATATGGAAAACTTTCTAAGTGTTCATTCTTTCAAAAGGAAATTTAGTATTTAGGACACATAATTTCTTTTGAAGGAATTTTTGTAGACCTAGCAAAGATCAAAGCTATCCTAGATTGGCCTATACCTAAGAATGTGCATGAAGTGTGTAGCTTCATGGGATTGGTAGGATACTATAGAAAACTTGTTATGAATTTCTCCAAAATTGCAAGTCCAATCACTTCATTGCAAAGGAAAGGGAAATGTTTTGATTGGTCAAAAAAATGCCAAGAGGCATTTGATCAATTAAAAGAGAAATCGACAATGGCACCAATTCTAAAAGGCCCCGATCCTGAAGGCCAATTTGAGGTAATAACTGATGCCTCAGGAGAAGGTTTAGGAGGAGTGCTTATGCAAGATGCACGAGTGATAGCCTATGAGTCTAGAAAGTTAAAATATTATGAGAAAAATTATGTTCTGCATGATTTAGAACTGGCAGTAGTTATGCATACTTTGCAAGTATGGCGTCACTATTTGTTAGAAAAAACCTTTGTGCTAAAGTTAGATCATCAAAGTCTCAAGTATATGTTTTCTCAACCTCATTTGAGTGCTCAAAAAAGGAGATGGTTAGAGTTGACATCTAACTATGACTTTGAGATAAGTTATATCAAAGGTAAAGACAATAGAGTAGTAGATGCTTTGAGTTGACGGAGACATATTTCTTCAATTGTCTCTATTCATGCAAACTTTAGGATTTAGTATTGAAAAATTTATTAGGTGATGAATACTATGAGTAGGTTAAGCAAGCTCTTATGGTAAATCCTCTAGATTCAAGGTATGATGGGTTTCATTTTGAATCTGATGGACTATTAAGGTACAGAGGAAGAATGTATGTTCCTAATTTAGCCAAACTAAGGAATCTTGTGTGGAAAGAAGTTCATTCTGCACCATACTTAGGGAATCTAGGAGTAACCAAACTTCTAGCAGATGTAAAATCTCTTTATTTCTGGAAAGGAATGAAGAATGATGTTGCAAAATTTGTGGAAAGCTGCCTAGAATGCCAAAGAGTTAAAGAAAAACATCAGCATCCCGCAGGACTTTTGTATCCACATGATATACCAGAATGGAAGTGGCAAATCATAAGTATGGATTTTGTTCAAGGTCTTCCAATGTCTAGAAACAAACATGATGCAATTTTAGTAGTGGTAGATAAACTCACAAAGGTAGCTCATTTCATACCTAAAAATTTAATTGATGGAACACCAGTTTTAGCTCACAAATTTGTTCAAGAAGTGTTTAGATTACATGGAGTTCCTGAGAAAATTATTTTGACAAACCTTATTTTCAGCACTAAGAACCAAGCTTAATGTGAGTACAACTTATCATCTTGAAATAGATGGTCAAATTGAGAGAGTTAACCAAGTTCTAGAGGATCTATTATGAATGTATTGCATGGATAAGCAATACAAGTGGGAGGAATACTTACCACTTGTGGAATTTGCTTATAACAACTCATATCATTCTATTATCAAAATTATGGCACCATTTGAAGCATTGTATGGAAGAAGATGTCGAAATCCTATAAGCTAGGATAAGCTAGAAGATAGGATTAGCATTGGTTTGGATATACTGGTAGAAATGGAAGAAAAAGTAAAATTGATCATAAAGAGATTGGTAGAAGCCAATGATAGGTAGATAAGTTATATTGATACCAAGTGAATACTGAGACAATTCTCTATTGGAGAAAAAGTCCCTTTGAGGGTCAAACCACAAAAAAGTTCTATAAAATTTGTAAAGTCTACCAATTTAGCTCCTCATTATGTAGGACCCTTCGAAGTGCTCGAAGTGATCAACCCAGTTACCTACAGAATTGCTCTACCACTAACTTTATCTAGAATGTATAATGTTTTTCATGTTTCTTATTTAAAAAAGTATATTTCAAGAGATTATAACCATATTCTGAATTGGAATAAATTATAGATACAGGACCCAGGAGTGGTCACGATCGAGCCTGTCAAGGTGGTCAAAACACTCAAGCTGCACTTGTGTAATAGAGAGGTTACACAGTGCAAGGTCCAATGAAACTAGTATGCAAAAGATAGTGCTACATAGGAGGATTATCATGAGTTCTATCAGAGATTTCCTCATTTATTTCATGTTTTTAACAATTAAACAAAAACTTGTTTTAAATTATGTTGTGATACATTGAATCATCGAGGACGATGAATCTTTAGGGGAGATATATGTTACATTTCAAATTTTGGCTTTTATTTTACTATTCACTTTCACGTGATTAGTAGTGAATTTTATGGATAAATGTTTTGACATTAAGATATAATGTCAGAGTAAATAATTGTTTTCTTAAATATTAGTTCATGTGATTAAGTATAATACATGTGATCGAATAATTTAGAAAATTACGTTATGAGGTTTTGATTTGTTATTCATAAGATTTATGAATGGACTAACGATTCACTAATCCTAATTTGGTGAATTGCAAGTTGCATTCAGGAAAATAGGTTTTGACCACTCTCCAAGAAAGAAAGAGAGAGTATCTTTTGAGGCTTAAAGGAGAATAGATATTTGGTTTGAACAATTCATTTATTGTCTGAGTATAGTGTATCTTTAGTTAGTGAACCTTTGTCGATTAAGGTAAGTCATGCCTGATAAAATTGGTTTAAGTTTAATTTTTGACTCAGAAAGTTGTTGATGTTGCTTAGAGTCTTTTTAATGTGTTTTTAACCTCAGCCTAGTCATTTTTGTGAATTCAACATCGTCAAGGTTGAATGTTAGTCATTTTGTGACTAAGGCGATCTTTTTGTTGAAACGTCATTCTTTGCGTTGTAAATGAAAAAATATTTGTGTCTGCATTGACGTAGTTGGAAGAAATTAAAATTGTGTTTCTTGTAGAAAATTTTAACGTCAAATTTTCGTATTTTGTCAAATCGAAATTGACTCAGTTTTCACTAATACGTGAAAGGGGAGATTTTCTCAACCCAATCACATATTGTACATAATGTGTGAGGCAATGTAGGTATACAATGCATTCTTATAGTCTTTATTGTTAATAATATCTATGTTATGGATTATAGTAAGTAAATATCCTTGAGTAGAGTTTGAGGTTGTTTTAGTGGGTTTAAATGTTAACAACCTTCTTAATGAAGAGGTGTTCTCCTCTTAACTTTTTCTTAAACCAAGGAATACTTATAGGGAGGTCATTGAATGAATATGGGTGGTGTTTTATTACCATGTTCCCCCTCAATTGGCATGCTCAATCAAAGAACATTATCAAGCTCGCGAAGTGGAGAAACTCGCAACTAGTTGGGATTCTTATAATGACTTATATCATGAGCTGAGAGGATGGGTAACAGAGAAGAGGAGAATATAGTGAACATAGTTAATAGAGAGGGCAGTAGCATTGGTGAGACATGCTCAGAAAGGTCAAGGTGAGATTATCAGCTAAGTTTGATAGGATATAGTCAAACAATTACCAATATTACAGTGTTGAGGCATGCTCATGTAAGAGCCAAGCCTATTTTCTTATGTTTCTTCTTAAATTCATGTTGAATGAAACTCATTTGATAACAGTAGTTTATTCTCCTATGAGAACGTAGGGATATGTTAGTAATGTGTGCAATATCAGAGATTTTAAAGACTTTAACATATATCATAAGTAGTATAAATGTAGAGCACATGAACATAATAGACAATATTAAATAAGTTCATAGATACCAGTTTGTTGTGACTATGCATATCAAATCTTAGTTAAACTAGAGATATCTTTATGTGTAGAGTATTTAGATAATAACAAAATATATACATTTATTTCTATATTCTTAATACATAAATAAGTGTAGTTTTATCTTACTATCTGTGTTTAGATATACAAAATTATACTACAACCTATTCAGAGTGATAACAAAACACTCGGGGGTTAATGAGAACCTGGAAACCTCTTAGTTCTACAATATAGAATTCACTATCAAAGTTTATGTAAACGTGGTGTGGAAACCATAGTCAAGCTATTGGATTTATGAGATAGTTTTAAAGTATATGTCGACATGAAATAGATAATGTTGATTATGAGGAATGTCAATTGAGCTATTTTCTGGTATTGGTCTCTTTAAATACAAATGGATTCAAACTAAACAGGAGAGATATTTTGATAGAGTAATATATCCTCGGGTATTTTTTTTATTATGTAGTACTTACAAAATTACCTTTACTCAAAAGAGAAATTGAAGGGTTATGGTTAATTATAATCATGACAAATATTTTAACCATATATATCCATTTTATATTGGTCGACAATGAAGGGTCGAGAAACCTGAGTTTGAATGTTTGTATTAGGCTTGTCTAAAGATATTTGTAATTAGTCAGTCATGATATTTCTTTATATGAAACCAAATTGTTTTATTACAATCAACTTGAGCCATGGACTCATGGAGTAGATGTCGACAAGTCATAGACCTTAGATTGTGCAAGTATGAAAAGATGTACTTTTGGATGGATAGTCGACACATAAAGCCTTATGGTATGAATGACAGGGTCATGAAAATTAACCTAAGTTAGGTAGACTAGATTTTGAGTTAGATTAAGACTCTATTGTTTAAACCATTTGTCAAATGAACCAAGTTTACCAAGTCAAACTGCAAGATGTGATAGTATCCAAGTCAAGTTAGAGGTGTGTGGACAATACAACTACATTTACTTTAAACATCTATTTATATATAATCTTTGGACAAAGTAATGCGTACATCTCTGCATCCATTAGTCAGTTCACCGTGTCCAGATTTCATAACCTGTTTGTATGATCATACTTAGCTAGAGAATTGTCTAGAGTTGTGTGATCGATAGAGTTATGTAGGATATAACACTAGTACTCAGTTGGCAAATACCAATTGGTTACTTTATGTCTATACTCTTTGTGAAGGGTAGGGCCACTTCCAGTTGGAAGGTGAGAGGGGGACCACTAGTTTGTGGTTGGAGGTAAAGCACTTAGAAGTTGCTCTCTCTCTCTCTCTCCAGTAGAAGATTCGCTGAGACTTGCGATATGGATATTAGAATTCCAAATGCAACATACTTATTTGATATGAGACTTGTATTTCATAAACTGTGTAAATTTTATCAAGTGAAGATCATTGTAATTGAAAGACAAAATGTTGATTTTGTAAATTAATACATGTATATTCAGAAAAGAAGTTATGTTTATATGATGTATTTGATTCCTTGAGGATATTTTAATTCAAAAAAAAAAGAAGTTCGATCTTTTTCACTTAGTGATTTATATGTTTATTTATCTCTTGGTAAAATTTTGTTTAAGTCTTGTTTGAGAGTTAGTATGTTACATTTCTAATGAGACAAACAAGGGAAAAGGACAAGCACTGTTTACTTCTACAAGTCTTCAGTCAAAGAGATGGATTCTTGATTTTGGATCTTCTCATCATATGGCATCTTCACAAGGGATGTTCCTTCATTTCAGTCATGTACTTTGCCACCTATTTTGATGGGTAACAATACATACATGCATGAAATTGGTAAATGGACTATTAATATTGGTGAGGGAACTTTCAATAATGTGTTGTGTTTACCTTCCTTGTCAACCAATCTCCTTTCCATCTACCAGATTACTCATTGTGGTGTAGGGAACATAGTTGAGTTCACTCCTGATTTTGTGATCATAAGAGACTTGGAGAGTAGAGATATCATTGTTTTTGGGATGGCTGATCATGCGTCTTGCTTGTATACATTCTCCCATTTTTCTCTTGGTGATGTTGTAGATCCATTTATTGATATTCACACTCAAGCATCAAGTGTGATTCATGTTTCTAAGGAGAAGTTTGGTCACTTGAACCTTGGTGTTCTTTCATCCACTTTGGTTCATGAGACTAGTATTGAGCTTCCATCTCCTCAACCTCCTACTTCTTTAGAGATCGACAGCGACATGGTTTCTTCCACTTCAGTTGAGCGGGATAATTCTAGTCTTTCAGACACAGCTTTGTGGGATACTTTCTTGGTAGGTATATCAAACTTATTTTGTAAGCCTCATATTGCAAATTTGGAGGACACACTTGAGGGGATATCTCTCCTCCTTGATGATAGTTACAACACAATTATTATCCCATCTACTTCATCTTTGGAGGTTGTTCTTCATGAGTCTACCTAGGTTTTTGGATTGGTCACACCTCATTGCATAGTGCCATCCTTTGACTTTAACATGTGGACATTTGAGTAGTTTTCAAAGGCACCCATCATGAGATTTCTTCCCTCATATCTCTTCTTAGAGATGGAGTTTCTCCTACATCAGCCTTTGGATTGGTTTCTTCCTAAGGGGAGAATGATTGTTTGCAAGTACAAGACACTTTCCAGCGTTCATCTCCAGGCATTCACCATCAGCACATGAGCTACTTCATTGTGGGGGAGACCTATAGCCTCACTCTTGCCCTCCTATGGGGGGTATTTGATTGTATATATGTGATAGAAGTTGTCCTTGGGGGGGTCATGTTGAGTCCTCCTAAGTTATCACTTCTTTCACTTTCATTGTTTTATGCATTCTCACTTTTGGAGAGGATTTTTGTCCCATGAGATTTTCTCATTTTCTCCACTTGAGAATTGTTTGTACATTGGCACCTAACATGGCCTAGTAGTCATGACCCATCATTGCATCTTTTCTTTAGTGAACTACTCCCTAAGTTGCACTTAACGGGGGGTGTTGGTGTGAACAAGGTTATTACCTATCTGGTTTACCCTTGTGTGGATAACTCATATTATTTAACTATTTATTATTTAAATAATATTCACATATTGCACATAATTCACATGTTAAGTTGACTTAGTGAGTCTACTAGATGTTTCTAGTTGTGTCTAGTTGTTTATAGTTGTTGATAGTTGGCATCTTATCCTATAGTTGTCATATGTCATAGGATTAAGACAATTGTCACATGACTACAACATCCTACATTTCATCCTTGTATTTATAAGCAAGGCATATCATGTACATTGTAACAATCTAAGAACAATCTTTTGCATTCATTGATAGAATAGAATTATTCTCTCATTTGATCTCTCTTGTGCTTTCATGAAGTCCTAGATCTTGGGTGGCTCCAAACATAGCCAACTCTAACAATTTTATTTATTGAATACACTTGATATATCAAACAACTACCTTTGTTAGTCATTATTCAAGGAATATAACAAATCTTTCAATGATAGTTGTGAGAAACTTGGGATAGTACATGGATTACTAAGTAGAATGCTGAATTGTAGAGTCACATATGTAGTATTTGTTGTTGTCAGGCAGCAATAATTAAAAAAGCCATTAAGAAGTGTTGTTGTAGAAATATGTGTGTGTTCATGAATGACGATGTAAACCCTTATAAGGCACTGATCTTTAAGTTATAAGCCACCCTATTTCACTCACATTATAAAAATAATTTAATGCTATAAGTTATCAATTCTCATTCATACTGATTCATAAAGGACATAAGGAACACACTATTAAGAGTCTATTATCTCATAAATCCTTACAACACTGTATGAACTCTAAAACCTACTATCATGTTGTCCATAAATATCTCATTTATTTTAAGCCAATATGCCTTCTAGGGAAACCCACCTTAGGTTTGCAAAGCCTAAAGTGTAGGGGAGAGTAATTCTATATCTCTCATTCGATGTCCAACCCTTTTGTAACCTTAAATATAGAAATTCACAACTTCTTAGAGATTACAGTTTGTTGGTTGGAGAACCAATAGAACCAACCTAGAGTTGCAAATCAAATTGTGTGTGACCAAGTCTTTGCACAAAATCAATATTTAGAATTGACATAACAAATAAGTTAGGATTCATTACATTACTATAGGTAGAGATTGTAGGAGCTAACCCCTAAGTTACAAAAGAAGGAACCCCATTTTGTATGCAACTTTACAGTAGTTATGTAGAGGGTCAGAAGACGCATAAACTTAGCCAGATGATACAAAATAGCTTGTTGGCCACTAGCATATCATCCACCTCTATTTTGGTTTCCTCTTATAAGTTGTAAAGGTGACCAAGGGATCAATGTAGTAGTAGAGGATGGAAGATGGTGTAGGATTGAAGATAGAAAGGGCTTCTTTTTTAAGCAAGTTGAAGGTATTATAAAACCGTTTGATTTTGAAGACTTTTACTTGAAGTTTATGCAAAGATTCTGAGTTGCTTAAGGACAAGAAACAACTTTAGTCAAGGGGAGTGATGAGCCCCAGTATTGTGCTTATTATATGCTTTTCATTTCCCTTTTATCCTACATTTTGCATGGAACTAAACTCCTTAAGTGGATTTTTTATTATATATATTCCCACAAAGCACAATGTTTAACATGTTTACTATTTATGAATGGGTGTGTATTTAAAGTGGTTATTTTTAGAGTAATATAGCATTTTATTTCTTAGTTATGATATTTTCCTATGCTCCTAATATGTTGGAATGTAATAAACAATTATCATTGAGTAAGTCACTAACCGATAGCCAAGCCTGTAGTAAACCTACAAGCAAGCCTAAAGTACATCTATAGTAGGAAAAAATGGCAAACTCCAAACTCTCATGTGCATGAAAGAAGTTTGTATCTATTATGTCATAAAAAGTTTTCCAAGGACTTTTTACCTTCTAGTTTAGTTCCTAGATCCCCTTAATTTCATTATGCATGTTTAAAACTTATCTCAAAGCAATTTCCCCTGAAACCCATGTCAAATGGAACATAGGGGTCCACTTTAATGCTTAATCATGAGTTAAAATCATGCCTTGGACTTGGGCACCCACACCCTAGTCTAGGCCTATTTTGTCATGACCTACATTTAAGTTGTCAACCTAGGACCTTTAAAAAGGTTTCCCTTTGTCGGCCTTTGCAATTTGAATTACAAAAGTTTAGCGGAATACATATATAAACATGTTTAGGACTTCATTTTAAACCTAGATGGATAATGCAAACTTGTGATATTGAACTAAGGGATTTCAAGGTATTCATTGTGTTGCAGAGTAGAATTGTGTTGTTATTGTGTTTGTTTGTTGCAAATTTGGCTTCATCAATCCATCTCCTCATGGTGTGAAAGATCATTTCCGTGATGGATTAACCTCCAAGGTGACATCTATTTCTACTTCAATCAATCTATTTCATCATTTAATTTTTTCTCTATCCACCAAGGACACACACTCTATCTAACAATAGTGGTTGAAGAATTGAATGTCATTCCGGGGCTTGATTGAGGAAATCTCCTAAACACCATAATCCCCAAACCCCTCTCTTTGTAATTGTAGATTATAGGTGTGGGAGTTTGCAAAGTGGAGTTGCAGAGAAGTTGAGCAGAGGATATAGATTTAGGATCTGAGAAGAAAGTGTGGAAAATCAACCCTACTAGACTAGGGTGCCCACCCCATGGTCCTCTCAACTGTCATTGCCAGAAACTCTGAAGTATGTTGCAATCCTACTCACCTCGTTATTCTAGATCTATAGAAAAATTGACATGTTGGACTTGGGTGCTCACCCCATTGTCCCTGAAGTTTTCACCTCTAAAAATCCAAATTCTCTATGTTTCTAATTTGTATTTAGTGCATTCCTATGCGATCATTTACCATATCTTGTTCGTCTGTATCCAATTTCATATAATTAGGGTTTAAGGCTTAATTGAACTAGGGTTTGACATATCTAGCAATCTAATATATCTTTCCATATCATTCCTAAGTGACATCAACCTATTGTTGATTCCTCTCCATATGTAGTGACTTGGCTCAATTGTTGTCCTTGAGTGTTATTATGAAAGGAGGGTTTGATTGAATCTACCTTAACCACATTTCCACCTTATCTTATTTTCATACATAACATTTTGGTGAACCCATGTTTTTACTGAACTTGTATCTTGCTGAGTGTTATAATCAGTCTTTGCATTCATTCATTGTTGCAAGTGTGAGCAGTTAGTGTTGTCATTGATGTCAACTATATGAGCAAGAGAATATTGCAAGTGTGTGAACAAGTTGGTGTTGATTGGATGCTATCTCCAATGGTGAGGAAGTCTTGAAGATGGTAACAATATGTTTTTGGTGCTTGATTTCCATGTGCTTTTGAGAAAATTTGAATAAAATAAGAAAATAGAGTGTGGTAGTGGTATTCTATGTTGCAGAGTAGTGTTCTGGTTTTTCTCCACATTTCTTTTATATTGAAGATATGTTTATGCAGATTGGATATGTTGTTTAGAGGTGTTTAGAGGTGCTACATTCAGATTTTGGCATCTTCAATCAATGTGCAATAGAAGATGTGTTCACTAGTGTGTGAACTGTGTTGTGCAAAGGTGTCTAGGAAAAATGTCTTTGCTCCATATTTCTTTGCAAAATGGTTTCAGGTCTTGCAGTTTTGAAAGCATACCTATAAGGTTAATATGTATCTTTAGACATTGAATTTGTTCATGGTTTGGTGCTCCGAAAGCTGAATTCTTGAGTTGCAGTGCATGACAATGACATTTGAGTGTGTTGGGTAAACAGGATAAGGTTGTGCGGCAGGTGAAAGTTGTTGCAGAGAAATTTATTGGTTTTTAGGATGTTTTTGGATATTCTAGATTATTCTCAAGCCTGACTTGTGGTCCGCAAGTTGTCTTTGGGTTTGAGGAAGCATGTACATAATTATTTATGATGTTAACACTAGTTTGGCCGACCTTGGGTGTTTACACTAATTGCAGAGTTTCTTCGATGATTGTGGAAGTGTAGTGTAACGTGTATGAGTGGATTTAGGTCCAAGCTAAGGTGTGTTGTGGTCTACTTTCATTCCTTTCCAATACAGGAATGTTTTGGTGTCGACTTGATTTGAATTTGCATGATTAAGATGCCTTGCTAACATTGGAGAATGTTCTTAACATTGAAGATGGTATAAATAAGTATCAAGTTGTTGAAGGATGATAAGATAGATGAGCATGATGGATGTGATGTGAATTACAAAGTTATAGAGTGTGAATTTGTGGAGTGCAATGAGAACTTTCATGTGTTATATTACTGGTTGTAGTGAGCAGAAGGTGTCTACAATTCCTTAGTGAGGCTGCAGAGGTGATGATGTCATGGTGGTGGACTTCTCTATTACATTGAGATAGTTTTCTCCTTGTAACAATCTTCTCTATCTTCTTCTCTATTCTTGCAGTGAGCCTTTCTTTCTTTTGGGTAGTGAGCCTTCCAGCAGTGAGCCTATTGTTTTTCAATGTTGCTATTACTTTATATTGTGAGCTAATCCTCACCGTGGTTTTTTCCCTTATTGGGTTTTCCATGTAAATCAGGTGTTCTCTTGTGTTTGATGTTGATTTGATTCAATTTCTGTTAGTTTCTTTCATGCTTAATCATCATAATAGTTTAAAGGTTAATTGAATTAATGTGGATCTAAATGTGTTTGAGGGTTTTGGAATTATAAGTTACAATTGATTCACCCCCCCTCTTAATTATCTAAGTGTGCATTCAACAATTGGTATTAGATCAAGGTTCCTTGGAAGAAAGCTTAACCGCTCGAGGTAGATCTAGGATGGTGCACAAGAAGGATGTTCCTCTATTTGATGGAATAAATTATGCATGTTGGAAAATAAGGATGGAGGGTTATCTAATTTCTCTTGGATATGAGATATGGAATCTGTTGAGACTGAATACACTATACCAGAAAATGGTCCAAGTATTACAAATGAGATCAAGGTCTATGAAACCAATGGTAAAGCAAGGTATGCTCTTTTAAGTGGTCTTACTAATTCTGAATTGGTGAAAGTTATGAATCTGAAACTTGCTAATGAAAAATGGAAAAAGTTAGAGAGTATTTATGAAGGAGATGATAAGGTCAAGCAAGCTAAAATGCAAAATCTGAAGATCATGTTTGAGACCATGTGAATGTTAGAAAATGAAAACATCACAAGCTACTTGCAGAAGGTGGATGAAGTTGTCAGTAGCATCAGAGGTCTTGGTGGAGAACTTGAAGAAAAAGAAGTGGTATTGAAGGTACTTAGAACTCTTCGCAAAACTTACAGTCATAAAGTTTCTGCTATTGGAGAGTTACAAAATTTGGATCAATTTACTAGAGATCAGTTGTATGCTACTCTGACTACTTTTGAAATGAGAGAATTTGGTACAAGAAGTGCAATAGTTAAGACTACCTTTAAGGTTGGTAAACTAGAGAATTTTGTGGATTTAGATCAGTAGGATTCTAATGATATGGAAGCTAACTTTGTGAGAAAAATGAAATTGGGTACTAGTAAGTACAGTGGTAAGTTGCCTTTCAAGTGTTTCAGTTATGGAAATATAGGTGACCATTATGCTTCAAGATGTCCAGAAAGAATTTTGAGAAGCAAAAATAGGGAGAACAAAAGTAAAGTGCTCAAGAAAAGCTATTATGTCAGAGAAGATGCAAGTATATCTGATGATGAATCTGATTATGAAAATGATGAGGATAATGAATATTTGTTCATTGCTTTAAAAGATGATACTGTTGCTTCTAACCCTAAGGAATGTGTGAAGGAAAGGACTTTGGAAGTAAGTATTAATGTTGAAGGCACTTTGATGTTTTCTTTTCATACCAGATAGGAAAAGAACTACTGGGTCATTGATAGTGGATTCTCAAATCATATGACTGGTGATAAGAGTAATTTTGTTAAACTTGAAAAGTATGATGGAGGACTAGTTAGATTTGGTGATGATACATCTACTAAGATATGTGGAAGAGGTTCAATTAGTTTTGATGGCAAGCATAATACTAATGATGTTCTTTATGTTAAGGGTTTAAAACATAACCTCTTGAGTTTTGGAAAAATGTGTAGCAAAGGATACAATCTTGTGTTTCAAGATGGTGGCTGTGAGATCATAAAAGATTCCAAAACTATGATAGCTACTGGAAAGACGATAGATGGAAATGTTTATCAGCTCAAAGGTGGTGACAGTTATTCTTTCATGCTTTATTCAGTGACAGTTGGCTATGGCATAGAAGATTGTGTAACATCAATTTTGATATCCTGGTAAGAATAAGTTTAGTTCAAGATGTGAGAGATCTGCCAAAGATTACAAAGCCTATCAATGCTATCTATAAGGAATGTCAAGTTGGAAAGCAAGCAAGAAGAAGTTTCAAAGTCAAGGATCAATCTTTTGTTGGACTGTTGGAATTAGTGCATACATATCTTTGTGGACCTACCAAGGTAAGGAGTTTTCAAGGCGATAGGTATTTCATGCTACTAATTGATGATTATTCTAGAATGACATGGGTTGCTTTTCTCAAAGAAAAATTAAAATCCCTAGGTAAGTTCAAAGAATTCAAAGCCATGGTTGAGAATGAAATGGATATTAGAATCAAATTTTTGAGGTCTGACAGAGGTGGAGAGTTTACCTCCAATGAGTTTAACATGTTTCATGAGAATCATGGAATAAAGAGGCACAAATCTACCCCTAGGACTTCTCAATAGAATGGAGTGGTTGAAAGAAAGAATAGGACTATTCAAGAAGCTACAAGGACAACGATAAAATAAGCAAATCTACCAGAGGTCTACTAAAGAGAAGCAATTCATACTAATGTTTATATACTAAACAGAGTGCAGGCAAGAGAAAAAAATTCAAAGACTCCTTATGAGTTATGGTATGGAATGATTCCTACTACCAAATAATTCAGAGTGTTTGGAAGCAAATGTTATATCAAAAGGGATGAAGAAAACCTAGGAAAGTTTGATGCAAGGTTTGATGAAGGTATCTTCCTTGGGTATTCTACTAAAAGCAAAGATTACTGGTGCTACAACAAGAGGCTAACAAAGATTGTTGAGAGTACAAATGTGATGTAGGAGAATCCCTAGTTCAATATTAATCTTGCATCAACCAAAAACATTTGTACTTTCTTTTGTTTTCTTTAATTTTCTAGTTGATTCCAGTTCAGTTAATCAGAAGCAGTTTCAGTAGTTTGGTTCGCATTTTTCTACATTATCATTCTAGATCTTGAAGAGATGGAATTAGCATCTACACATCATCATGCACATCATATCCAAAATTCAAATCATTTGGATCAGTTACCAGAAAGATATCGCTATCAGAAGATCAACTGTGTTCACATAACAGAGCATACAAAACAACCAACTGAAGGAGAAGGCTTGCAGAGCACTTCTGTGACTTGCAGAGCTAAATGAAACATCATTCAAGGTGCTTTTAGGACATGGATGACCTTCCCTAATACATGCACCTTGTTTCATTCACTTGCGGAGGAGTACAAGTTGCTTAAGGGTGACCTATCTATTTTCACATGTTACACCTTCATTGGAGACTGTAACTTCTTCCTTGGCTGACGCGGAGGATTTCTTGATCTTGGAGATGATATATAATCATGTAATAGATGCATAGGAAAGCAATGAATAATGATATGATGTTTTAGTCTTAGGATTTTGTTCTGTAAGATGCTTCATTGTCATATCCTTCTATTATGTAATTAGGCCTGTGAGTCCTAAATTGTAAGCTCACATGTTGCCGGCATGTCTGCATTTTGAATTTATGATATATTAAGCATTTGGATCATTCATTGCATTCTTATTTGGAGTTGCTTCCATTGTGTTTACTCTTGCTACATGGCCTGGACAGTTCACTCTGTGGACCCTCCGACCATGACTGCACCAAGGGGTATCAGAGTGAGGTTTGAATCTGTTGGGAGTGAAGTTTGTGAAGGCATTCCATAATATCTTACTATGAATAGATCACCAAACCTAAGGAAGACTACCTATGTTGTCAACCGATCACCAATTGTGAGGTAGTTGTCACCTTGTAGCCCAATCACTGAATTTGAGGCAGGTACACTTGATCCTAGGAAGAGATGCCACCGAGGAGAGTACCTGTTGTTAGAACTATGGCTAGAAGAATGGATGAGATGGTGGAGATGATGAAAACAATACAAGTTTGATTGGATGTAGTTGAAGAAGATAGGCAAAGAGTAATTAACCCTAGACCTAATGTTGAAAGTGATGAGGATGAAGAATTTCAATCCGCTAATCATAATGAAGAAACCCTAGAAGAAGAAGAATAATCAGATCAAGTGAAAATGTTGAGAGCTATTTTGAAGATTGGGAAAAGACCTAGAGTGGATGTACTGAACTATACTAGCAATTTGAATCTGGAGGAATTAATTGATTGGATAAATGACCTAGAGGAATACTTTGAATATGAAGAAATTGAAGATCCGGAGAAGGTGAGATTTGCAAAGACTAAGTTGAAAGGACATGCTACTATTTGGTGGAAAGAAGTATAGCTAGATAGAAAGAGGAGAGGCAAAGAAAATATCATAAAATGGGATACAATGGTGACAAATGTGAAGAATCAGTTTATACCTGCTGACTATGAGTTGGAATTGTTGAAGAGATTGCAAAACCTGAGACAAAAGGAGAAATATGTGGAGTATACTAAAGAATTTCATAAGATGATTATAAGAACATGACATAGTGAAGCAAGCAAGGAGAAAGTGGCAAGATACATCAATGGACTACGATTGAACATTCAGGAAGAACTGAGTTTGGTAAGGATGACAACACTAGAAGAAGCATATTAGTTTTCCCTGAATGTTGAAGAAAAGTTGAACAAGAAGCATGAGGAGAGATAGAGAGATAGAGGAGATAAATTTTAGAGAGGTAGAATATTTTCCAAAGGAGAAATATCATATCTAGAGAAAAATAGATAAGATAGTACATTCAAGAAGGAAGACAAAGATAGTAATTCATATCGGAGAGATGGAAAAACTTTCTACCATAGAGAGAATCATAATTCTTACCAGAGTGGATGGTATAGGAGAGATGAAAGATGGTTTGATAAGAGAACATTTAGAGGAGCTTGTTTTAAGTGTGGAGGTGAAGGACACAAAGCATATGAATGTCATCAAGGAAGTACAAGCAAGAAGACAGAGAACAGTGGAAGGATAGCTTATGTAGAAGAACCTGTTGGATCACCTAATTCAATTGGTAAACATAAGAAGGAAGAATCACCAGTCATGAGGAGAGCACTATTTCAAGTAGAGACAAATGAGGAACCACCATAGTGGAAAAGTTTGTTCCGAACCAAATGCAAATTAGGAGGTAAATGTTGTAAGGTTGTAATTGATAGTGGTAGTTCTGATAATTTGGTTTTAGAGGAGATGGTGACTAAGCTTAAGTTGGAGAGATTAAAACACCCTAAGCCATATCAGATAGCATAAATTCATAATGATCATAAGGGACTGGTGAGTGAACAATGTTTGGTGAAATTTCATATTGGATCTTATATGCCATTTCCTGAATCAAACTTTCTGAGTATACTATGAAATTTCACCAAACATTGAACATAAAAGATGAAGAAGTTTGGACATTGTAGGATTCTCAGAAAGTTTTAGACCATGGTAGTATGATAGAAAAGCTATACATGATGGAAGAAAGAACACTTATACTATAACATCAAATAGAAAGAGAATTGCCTTTATTCCTTTAGAAGATGAGCCTAAAGGTGAAGTATGTGGAGATGCTAGAATCTATTTGGTTGATAGAAAGAAATTTCTAGATAGTTTGAGACATGAGAATATGTGTTATTCTTTGATTCCTAAGAATCCTAGAACCCTAAGTATAGAGACTAAAAAATCACAACTAAGGGAGATAACTAAATTATTGAAAGAGTATGAAGACATCATATCAGAAAATGTACCTGAAGGATTACCACCAATCAGGAGTATCAGTCATCACATGGATCTTATACCTGGAGCTAGTTTGCCTAATAAAGTAGCACACAGGATGACACCAACAGAGAATGAAGAATTTAATAGATAGATACATGAGTTGTTGAGGAAAGATCTAATCAAAGAAAGCTTGAGCCCTTGTGCAGTACTTGTAGTGCTAGCACCAAAGAAGGATGGAGAATGGAGGATGTGTACAGACTCTAGAGAAATCAACAAGATCATAGTTAAGCATAGATTCTATTTCCTAGGATGGATGACATTATGGATTATTTCAGTGGAGCAAAATATTTTACAAAGATAGACTTGAAAAGTGGATACCATCAGATCAGAATCAGTGAAAGGGATGAATGGAAGACTACTTTCAAGACAAATGGAGGATTGTATGAATGGTTAGTGATGCCTTTTGGATTGACTAATGCACCAAGTACTTTCATGAGATTGATGAATGAAGTTTTGAAGAAATTATTGGGTAAGTTTTTTATTGTATACTTGGATGATATTCTAATTTTTAGTAAGACAAAGGAAGAACATTTGTGGCACCTGAGACAAGTATTGCAAAGACTGAGAGAAGCAAAATTGTTGATAAACATCAAGAAGTGTAGTTTCATGAAGGAAGAATTGGTATACTTGGGATTTTTTATTTTTACAGAAGGATTGAAGATGAACCTTGAAAAAGTTAGAACAATTGTTGAGTGGCCAACACCTAAGAACATTGGAGAAGTTAGATCATTTCATGGATTGCCTAGTTTCTACCAAAAGTTCATACTAAATTTTAGTTTAGTATGCTCACCTATGACAGAGACAATGAGAGGTGATAGAAAGGACTTTAAATGGACATTAGGATCAAATAAAAGTTTTGAATTGTTGAAGTAGAAAGTGACAGAGTAACTAGTGTTAGCATTACCGTATTTCAACAAAGTATTTTAAGTAGATTGTGATGCAAGTGGAAATGCAATAGGAATAGTGTTAAAGTAGTATATTTTAGTGAGAAGTTGAATGATACAAGAAGAAGATATTAAGATTATGATCAAGAGTTCTATGTCATAATTCAAGCTTTGAAGAAATGGAGACATTATTTGTTGCCTAAGGAATTTGTGTTGTATACAAATCATCAAGCTTTACAATAGTTGAATAGTCAAGGAAAGTTAAATCAGAGACATATGAGATGGGTAAAGTTCATGAAGAGTTACATATTTGTACTAAAGCATAGGAGTGGGAAGTTAAACAAAGTTGCAGATTTATTGAGTAGAAGTATTAGGTTTTGAGGAACTGAAGCACGTGTATGAAGTAGATCTTGATTTTGCACAACCTTGGAAAGCATGTAAGGAACCTATTGTGACAGATATAAGTAAGTGGTTGGATTATTTCATTCTGGAGGATATGTTGTTTAAAGGAAATGAGTTGTGTATACCTAGGAGTTCAATGAGAGACAATTTGATCAAAGAGAAGCATAGTGGTGGATTGGCAGGACATTTTAGAATTGATAAGATAGTAGCTTTGGTAAGTGAACATTACTTTTGGCCTTAGATATATAAGAATGTTAGAAAGTTTGTGCATAGTTGTAGAGTATGTCAAGTTGTAAAAGGGAGTAATCAGAATACTAGGTTGTATAAATCTTTGATAGTACTAGAGAGACCTTGGGAAGGCATAAGAATGGATTTAATTCTAGGATTGCTGAAGACACAGAGAGGACTTGATTCTATATTTGTAGTGGTGGATAGATTTTCAAAGATGGCACATTTCATACCTTGTAAGAAGACAAATGATGCAGTTCATGTGGCTGAACTATTTTTGAAGGAATTGTGAGATTGCATGGATTACCTACGAGTATAGTTTCAGACAGACACAAGATTCATTGGATACTTTTGGAGGACACTTTGGAAGAAGATGAAGATAGACTTGAAGTTTAGTTCAACATTTCATCCATAGATTGATGGACAGACAGAAGTGGTAAATAGGAGTTTGGGTAATTTGTTGAGATATTTGGTAGGAGATAAGGTAGGAAGCTGGGATCTAATCCTAGCACAAGTAGAGTTTGCATACAATAATGGAGTAATCACGATAAGAGGGTTCACAGAATGAACTTTCTAGACTGTGCATCAAGAGTAAACACAACAGAAACAACTCCAAGATATGAAATAAATGTGGATTCAGTCATTTAGTATATCATAGAATTCAAATATAGATCAACTGGCAACATGTGGGCTTACAATTAGGGCTCACAAGCAGGATTATAGAATATCAGAATATGCACAAGATATACCTTTGAATCTCCTTCACACAATCTAAACTATCAACTATCTCTATGTCATGAACTACTTTCCTAGGCATCTATTACCTCAATATATATCATCTTTGGAACCAAATATTTCTCTGCATCAGCCAAGGAGGATCACAAACTCTAATGAAGAGATGTAACATGTGTACACAGATAGGTCAGACCTAATTGAATTGAACTCTGCAAATAAATGGAATGATGTGTCGATCTTAGGGAAGGTCGGCCATGAACCAAAGATCATTGAATGATGTGTCATTAGGTTCCACAAGTCAGGAAATGCTCTGTAGGTCTTCTCCTTTAACTGCTTGTCTGAGACTGCCAAGATGCTCTATTATGAGAAAATAGTCATTCTTTTGATAGTGATATCTTTTTGGTAATTGATCCAAATGTTCTAAAATTTAGATATGTTGTAGATGAATGAATCTAGATGTTAAATATAGCTCTATAAGGTCTGAGATGCAACTACAGTAGAATGTAGACTAAAATACAAAAACTAATGCTGACTAAACTGATTGGATTGACCTAGAAAATGAAAAGAAACAAACTGCAATGCAAACAAACTGAAATGTAAATGTTTTTAGTTGATGCAAGATTGCTCTTGAACCAGGGATGCTCCTGCATCAGATATCCAGGGTTATTGAAAAAAGTGAGTCCCTCACTTTTCTGGAGCTACAGAGAAACCAAGACGGTCTGCCTCAGCCTGAGAAATCCATGATGATTCTTCTTCCGGTCTTCCTTTCCACTTCACAAGGTATTCTTTGTATTGTCTTCCTCTGGTGTTTCATCCAATTCTTCTATCCAAAATGTCTTCAATCTATTCTGGTACTTGTTGTGCTAACTATTTCTTCAAGGCTTCTTCAATGTTGTCACTGAACTCTGCTTCATGATACTGATATAAGTCTGCAATATTGAAAATAGGTGATATGCCCAATGTCTTTGGTAACTCTACTTCATATGCATTTCTTGAATCAAAATTTCTGAGTATCCTACAAGGTCCAAACTTCTTCATCTTCAACTTGTTATATGTCCCAACTAGAAATCTTTCTTTTCTCAGATATACCATCACTTCATCTCCAACTTCAAATTCCTTATGTCTCCTTTTCTCATCTTCCTTCTCATTATACTTGTTCATCTCCTATAAATGCTTCCTCACTTGGTTATGCACTATCCCCACGTGATCTACAAATTCTTCCGCTTATGTACTTTTCCTTTCTTCCATACTGATATCTCTCAATTCTACTACTCCTCTAGGATTTACTCTGATAACAATCTCAAAAGGTGTTCTTCCAGTACTCCTGTTCACTGAATTATTGTATGCAAACTCTGCTTGTGAAAAAATCAAATCCCAAATTCCTGCCTTCTCTCCAACCAAACATCTCAACAAGTTTCTCAAACTCCTATTCACTACCTCTATCTGTGGATGAAATGTTAAACTAAATTTTAAATCTATCTTCATCTTCTTCCAAAGTGTCTTCCAAAAGTATCCAAGAAATCTTATATCTCTGTCTGAAATTATGCTCTTAGGTAATCCATGCAATCTCACAATCTCTTTGAAAAATAGGTCAGCTACATGCACTCCATCAGTTGTCTTCTTACAAGGTATGAAATGTGTCATCTTTGAAAATCTATCCACCACTACAAATATTGAATCATATCCTCTTTGTGTCTTAGGCAGTCCCATTACAAAATCCATGCTTATGTCTTCCCAAGGTCTCTTTGATACTGTCAAAGGTTTATAAAATCTAGTATTCTAACTACTCCCTTTCCAACTTGACAAACTCTGCAACTCTGCATAAACCTCCTAACATTTTTATGTATTTGGGGCCAAAAGTAATTTTCACTTACCAAATGCATTGTCTTATCAATGCCAAAATGTCCCGCCAATCCACCACTATGCTTCTCTTTGATCAAATTATCTCTCATTGAACTTCTAGGTATGAATAATTGATTTCCTCTGAACAACATATCCTCCTGAATGAAATAATCCAACCACTTACTCCTATCTGTCACAACAGGTTCCTTACATGCTTTCCAAGGTTCTACAAAATTAGTGTCTCCCTCATACATGTTCTTCAATTCATCAAATCCTATCACTTCAACTCTCATCCTTGTCAACAAGTTTCTTCTCCTACTCAATGCATCTACAACTTTGTTTGATTTTCCACTCCTATGCTTCAACACAAATGTATAACTCTACATGAACTCTGTCCATCTCATATGTCTCTAATTCAACTTACCTTGACTGTTCAAATATTGCAAAGCTTGATGATCTGTATACAACACAAATTCCTTAGGAAACAAGTAATGTCTCCACTTCTTCAAGGCTTGAATTATGGTAGAATTCTTGGTCACAAAATAAATATCTTCTCCTTGCATCATTCAACTTCTTACTGAAATATGCTACAGGTCTACCTTCTTGACTTAATACTGCTCCAATTGTATTCCCACTTGCATAACAATCTACTTGAAATACCTTATTGAAATCCAGTAATGCCAAAACAGGTTACTCTATCACTATCTGCTTCAACAACTTAAAAGTTTTATTTGCTCCTGATGTCTACTTGAAATATTTTTTGTCACCCCTCATTGTCTTTGTCATAGGATTACATATTGAACTAAATTTTTTGATGAAATTCTAGTAGAAACTAGCTAATCCATGAAATGATCTGACTTCTCCAATGCTCTCTAGTGTAGGCCATTCAACAATTGCTCTTACTTTTTCAGGGTCCATCTTCAATCCTTCCGCAAAAATCACAAATCCCAAATATACTATCTTCCTTCATGAAACTACATTTCTTGATGTTTATTAGCAATTTCTCCTCTCTTAGTCTTTGCAAAACTTTTCTTAGGTGCTGCAAATGTTCATCCTTTGTCTTATTGAAAATTAGAATGTCTTCCAGATATACAATAACAAATCTACCCAAGAATCTCTTCAGAACTTCATTCATCAATCTCATGAAAGTACTAGGTGCATTTGTCAATCCAAAAGGCATCACTAACCACTCATACAATACTTCACTTCTCTTAAAAGCAGTCTTCCATTCATATCCTTCTCTGATTCTGATCTGATGGTATCCACTCTTCAAATCTATCTTTGTGAAATATTTTTCTCCACTCAAACAATCCATGATATCATCCATCCTAGGTAAAGGAAATCTATACTTAATTGTTATCTTGTTTATTGCTCTAGAGTCTATACACATTCTCTATTATCCATCTTTCTTTGATGTTAATACTGTAGGCACTGCACAAAGGCTCAAACTTTCTCTAATTAAACCTTTCTAACAAGGTGTCACTGTACCTCATCATTTAATCTATTTTCAGATGTCAATAATCTAGGGGCTGTGTCCTCAGCTATCTGCAACTAGGGATTCTACAGTTACCAGTTTTCCTAGCTAATCTTAATAGCTTCTACTAATTTGGAAAGATTAATCTGTCTACTTACTAAATGAATTTAAGGAATGCTGAAATAGAATTAAACAGGAAGTTAAAGCAATCTTAAAAATAGTAACATGCATCTATCTATTAAAATTAGTAAATACTTTTCACAGCAAAATCTAAAGTAATAAAGCAATGGTACTAGCCTTCCTCCTTGGTGGTGAGAGTGGGCCCTTACTCCACACCTTTGGGGCTAAAGGCTATAGTGGAGAATCAGCACAAAAGAAGATCACAACTAAATTCAACCTAATTCCATTCGCTTTGCATTCATGAAAAGAATACTGATATCACACAACTGAGATTACTAAGAATCAGAATAAATCAATCATTGTATATTTCTTCTATTGTTTCTATCAGTATATATGAAAATGAGTGATGACATATCACTTATCTTATCTACCAGTTCTTCTATGAAATGACATCCATCTCTTTATTACACTAGCTGTCTAACTATGGAAAATAATCATGCAATAAAAGTAGACTGAGTGGAACAGAAGTCCACTCAAAATTCTAAGTTTGAGTCTTAATACATTTAGGCAGCGAGGCCCTGAAAATATGGGTATTGAATCAATTCTATCCATAACTCATGTCAAAACTTTATAAAGATAAAAACTCCAACAGTTTAACTAAAGATGACCCTTCACCACTCAGGTGATGATTTGAGTGAAATGAGGGGTATTATGATTACTGCTGAGAGTGCCTGATTGATAGCTTATGCTGAAATATGCCCTGCTCTCAGGAGGTGCCAAAGATATCTGTCCCTGTCTACAGCTCCAGAGATATGTCTGTAGCTTCGGAGATGCCATTGTGGCCTTCTTTGTTTAGCTCCGGAGAGGCTTTCTCTTTCCTTCAAAACTTCTGGTGTTGTGGTATTCTAGTATTGTCTCTGGAGATCATTGAAGACTATCTCCGGAGATGCACAAAAATTACTGTTCCTGGCATCTACACCTGTTGATTCAAAAAGAGAGAAGTTTCTGTGTTTTTCCATCAATTCCATGCACATTAGTCACTTAATCAAAAAATATGATCTTAAGTGATCTATCTCAATTAATCATTAACTAGAACAATCTTTGCTAGCTTATTTGGGTGCAGACATTAAGAAATATGGGATCAGGAAGGAGAAAAAGAGAGGTAAAAAGGTGTATTTCATGGGTGCAACTTGACACTCATTATCCCCCCATACCTAAGGTTTGGCAGGTCCTCCTACTTCTCACAATCTGGATTTATTCTGGTGAAGTAGCTTATCAGTCAAGCTATAATCCTATGCATAGGTGGTCCAAGTTGTGCGGTTGGTATTACCATTGCCTCTGTATTTGTCAACTTGCTTTAACCAGTCCTGCAACTTCTCATCTTCTATCTACTTAGCCCAGATAGGAAGTGGCTCAATTATTAGAGGGGGCCTAAACCATCCACCTATCCATTCCTGCTTATGGTTATCCATCATTTTGGATATCAACTTTGCTTTTATCATAAATAATCTTAAGTTTGCAGGGGTGACCACCTCTCTTATTTTCTTCTTCGACATTAAAATATTCCATCTTTTCTTTTCTATGGCAAGTACTGGATTTGTTGAACTGATCATGAAAAGACCAAAATCGATGGAGCACTCTTACAAAATTTTTAGGTATAATGGCAAAATTTTGTTCTTACTCTTAGGGTGATAAATAAGGGACTTGAATTGGATCTTAAAAGCATTGGGATTGGGACATTCCTTCCTGATGGAGAGATCTATTTCTAAATCTTTCTTGAGATGATCTTCCATCCTTTCATTCCAGATTTGATGATTCCTCATTAGGGACATAAATGCTTTAAGCTGGCATTCCCCCACAAAATGATTAAGAATGAAAGTTATATCATTAACACAAAACCCATGCAGGTATAATTCACATAGGAAATTCTTGTCCTCATCATTACTCCTTGCATATGCTATCATGAATCCTTCTGCTGTCTCTGTATCCTCAACTAGGTCAGACAGGACTAAAGAGAGTTTCCTCTGCAGTACTCTTTCTTGTAAGAACATAGAATAGCTAGCACTTGGAGGCCTACAGGATAGAATTTCTGAAGAAAGAGAGGCCATTTCAATGATTTTGCCTTCCAGAGTTGATATTCTTTTTGTTTTGGCAGTGATTGCCCTTTGTAATTGTAACATAGGCTTGGAAGCCTCATATTCTCTACACTTCTTCTCCCAATGGAACAGGGCTTTAGAAATGTCAATGGGGATTGGACTCACATATGCATCTGTTTGGATTTCCTGTTCATTGGTTACCCTTAGTCCAACAAACTCTTGAATATATTCCTCCTGGTCATCTAGTTTGTTGTTGGCCCAAGTTAACTGTCTATCTTGGCTATGTATTTTCTCAACCAATGCTGCCATTATTGTGAGGCTATTGTCTTTTGCCCTGGTGAGCTCAGAAACACTCTGTGCTTCTTCTTTCTCTTTTTCTCCTAATAGTTTGACTGCCTCAATTTTCTGGGCCTCCAATTCTATTGCTTTCTCAATTCTTTGGGCCTCTAATTTTGCTTCTTTCTCCTGGATGATCTTGTTTTTGCTTTGGAGTTCTATTTGTAGATTTTCAATGATTTGTTTTTGTTCCATTTCTACCTCCATTCTGACCTCCTTGAGGTCAGTGATAATCAAATTCTTCCCCCAGAGTAGTCCCTTTAGGTTTTCAATTTCTTCTATAATTTGCTATTCTTTTGAAATTTCAACATCCTCTTGATCAGAGGGATGAGAGAAGGTTTTTGCTTTTACTTCTACTTCTACTATTGTTTGCTGATCATCAGGGTTTTCCATGGCCATCTGCCCTACACTGTCAATTGTACCCATTTGCCATGTTTCATCTTCTTCGATAGACTGTCTGTCCTGAGGGTCCTCTTGGGGTTCTTCTACTTCTGCTAGCACCAATGAAGGCCCAGCCTTATCCTCATATGTTCTAAGACCCAGGAGTACCTCAGATAGGAGAGCAGTATCTTTCTCAGCCTCTAAGATCTATCTCTTCTGTTTTCTTCTTCGTAGCAGAGGTGGGACAAGGGTCTCTAGAGCAGGTCTCTCATCCTCAGAGTCTGAGGAAATAGTAAGAGTTTTTTTGTGTTTTGTCTCTGGAGCACATGATGGTTCTGAAATTGGGCTTGACCCTAGATGAACAGATGGTGCTAGGGAAACTTCTCTTTGTTTTCTCTTCCTGACCAGAGGGATCTCATCTAAATCATGAGATGGTTCTTCAGCCCAGAATCTCTCTACTCTTTGTTCTGACCTCTCCTCTGTTAATTCCTTAGGGAAAGATTCCTTAGTTAGAGTCATCTTTCTCCTAACTGATCAAGTCATATATAGGGTTTGTTTAGGAGTAGGATCTGTAATTTCTTTGCCTTTCCCCTTTTTATCAGGAATAGGGGCTGCAAATGAAGTTGCCTCCTATGAGGAATTCTTCCCTCTTTGAACAACTATGGAGGAGCCTGAAGGTTCAGTTTCTTCTTCTTGGTGAGTAGGAGAACTCTCACCTCCTGGTTGTACCATCTCTAGTCCTCTGTCTTGGGAATCTTGTTCAAGAAAGTTTTGCCATAATTCTTCCCCATTGGCCTGAGACAGGAAGTGGTGTTTGACTACTAGAAAAATGAGACCATGATGTTTCATGGGACCCTTATTTTGCTGATATTTTTTTGCAGTTGCCCTAATGGCAAAATATAGGAAATTGGGGATGTTTAATACTAAACTCAGGGTGTCTATTCCCATGCCTTAGAAAAATCAGCATTTTCATGATTGGCCCTAAAACTAGAGAGAATTGACCATCACAAGTAAAATATTTCATCAGCCAGGTGGCAACAGATTGCCAAGGGTTTGAGAGTGTGGACCTAAGAATTCCTTTTACTTCATTTTTATTTGAATGTAGTTGAATTGCAGGTTCACCTCAAACAGAGAAATTCTTAATTAAATCAGTGTATAAGGTTTTCAAGTAATAAAACCTCTCGCCTGTTTAGGCAGTCCAGAAATGTGATTGATAGTGGCTGAGGAGAAATTGATTCAGACTCCTTTGATAGCTGTCTGATTGTCCCTTAGATTTCTGAGGAATTCATCCATGACATCTTCCTAAAACCCTTCAAATGTTTCTAAAAAGTCCAGCCATCCTGCAGCTCTTAGAATGTTTGCTACAGCTTCATCTTGTAGAAGACTCACAGTACTTTCTAGTTCAGACTTCTTTTTTACCCCCATTGCCAAACTGGTTCCACCTTCTATGCTTAATTCCTCACTCTCCTCAATCTGTAGTTTATCCTTTCCTCTTAACTCTATAGGCTCCAGAGGACTGTTCAATTTGCTCTGTTCTTCAGGGCACTTCAGAGGTTCAAAGGAGGATTGTGATGTTTCTCAGTTTAGGTTTATGGAAGATTTGCAGATTAGTTAGAGTACCTAGGTAGTCACAAATGCGACAGAATGACAGGACACTCTAGAGGCAAGGTGGTAGTACAACACATATGGCGGCATGTGTGAATTTAGGCAAGAAAATGATGGCAGGAGGACGTGTCATAGTGGCGGCACCCAAAAATAGAAAGACAAGACAGTTGCTATTAATGCGTAATTAAAGATAGAATTACCTGGATCATTTTTAATGATGAGGGCGATGTACACGGAAGAGATGCTGCATCATTTTATGAGATTGCACGTGTCGCGACACATGAGCAGCTTTTGGTGGCTTGAGATGATGCCCACTACTCCATTGGTATGCGACCTGCAATCATTGCACTGAGTGGTTTGAGAATCCACGTTCCTTGGGTGACATTAGTGTCGTCTTTGTGAATACCCTTGCAAATGATATACGTGCTAATTTAATTTATTCTTATAATAAAGTAGAGGATGAGTCATGATGACCTCATCATGTGATGTGTCCACTTTATTACCTAGAGAGGTGGGTCCCCTCCCCTATTATTGAAATTGACTTCTTTATTGACAGAGCTCCAAAGGTGCTCCTAGTTTGGGAAGCGCTGGAGGTCCTCATGGTTTGGGAAGCTCCGGAGGTGCTCCTAGTTTGGGAAGCACTAGAGGTACATTTGACTAACTCCTGACACCTGATCATCTATGTAGCTTGATTGTTTTCAACTATCCTGAAGAAGGGAACCACCATTTGCTAGTTTTCAACTCCCTTGGTTGAGAAAGATAGCCATTTACTGGTTTTCCATCTTTCTCTATTTTTTTTCTTTTTTTTTCTCTTTTTTTTAGAAGGCCCCCATTTGTTGGTTTTCAACCTTCCTCTTTTTTTTTTAATCCAACACTGTGACAGAGGAGGTATCCCTTGTATCAAAACACAAATCATTAAGAAACTCCTCTTTAGTAGATGGTCTTTTATAGAATATGATTTGGTGACCATTTACTAAGAATGTGTCTAGGCTTCCATCAATAGGTTGCAATAATACTGTTCCATTTTCAAAAACTTCCTTTATTTGATAAGGACCCATCCAATGAGTTTGTAATTTCCCCTTGAACTCTTTGAGAAGAACCTAATCACCTTTTTGAAATGTCCTCCTTTTGATGTGTTGGTCATGCCATTGCTTCCTTTGATATTGAACTAGTTCTATTTGCTGAATGGCCTCTGTCTAAATTTCATCCAACTCATTGAGCTGAAGAATTCTATTCTGTTGAGCTATAGACAATGGTAGACCAATATCCAATATAGTTTTAAGTGTCTGGAGTTCAAATTCTATAGACAAAATAGGCTTTTTCCCATAAACTAATTCTTGTGGACTTCCAAGTGGTATTGTAAGCCCAAACTACTTCAGGTAATCTGCTAGCCCAATCTTTTCTGTTCATTGCTACTGTCCTTGTCAAAATATTTTCAAGTTCCCTATTAGTTACTTCTACCTACCCATTCGCTTGAGGATGGTAAGGCGAAGATTTTCTGTGTTTGACTTGATATAAATTTGTGAATGCTTTGATTACCTGTGAAGTAAACTGAGGTCCTCTATTTGAAACTATTGATCTTGGGGCTCCAAACCTTAAGAAAATCTTATTATAAAGGAAATCAACAACTTTTTCTTCTCTTGCAAATTGTAATGCTTGAACCTCAGCCCATTTTGTAACATAGTCTGTGCATACTAGAATGTACTCCTTGCCTGATGATGGTGGGGAAATTGGTCCCACAAAGTCTAAACCCCACTGCTCAAATGGTTCCATCATGACTTGAGGATGCAGTAGCATCTCCTGGGTAAAGGTTGGCTACCCCATCCTTTGGCACTGGTCATAGTGCTGCACATACTTCTTTGTATCTTTATGGAGAGAGGGCCAGTAGTAACCAGCTCTGAGGATCTTGTGGACTGTCCGGTGGAAGGAGTAATGGCCACCAGATGGTTCATCATGGCATGCTCTCAACACATCAAAAATCTCATCAGCTTTTAAACACCTGC
This sequence comes from Cunninghamia lanceolata, assembly GCA_027924645.1. Taxonomy (NCBI): domain Eukaryota; kingdom Viridiplantae; phylum Streptophyta; class Pinopsida; order Cupressales; family Cupressaceae; genus Cunninghamia; species Cunninghamia lanceolata. The sequence continues at coordinate 2,872,207 of BSBN01001322.1, read as the reverse complement.
GTAGAATGAAATCAGGACCACATTTAAATAGTAAACCATTCAACCATTTATAAGATAAACTTTCTTTAACTAAACATTTTCTTTGTTTTGAGGTAAAATGGGATGGATACAAGCCTGTAGCTAAAAGATTAGCTATGTCAGCAAACCAAGGTACAGTAGAGGATATAGAAAAAAGATGTTCATCTAGGAACTTGTCCTCCACTAGTTGGTTTTCTCCTCCTATATGCAATCTTGACAAAAAATCAGCAACCAAATTAAACTTTCCTAGATTATCAACTATGGTAATATCAAATTCTTGCAATAGCAATAACCACTTGATGATTCTTGCACCCACGACTGGTTTATTTATTAGATACTTGATGGCTGCATGATCAGTGTGTACAAATATGTTATATCCAGTGATATAATGCCTGAATTTATTTATAGCATAGATGACTGCCAAGAATTCTTTTTCAGTTGTGGTGTAATTTCTTTCTACAGAGGTAAGGTTTTTGCTGATGTAATAAATGGCATGCATACTTTCTCCTTCCTCCTTTTGTCCTAAAATTGCCCCAATGGACTCATTTGAAGCATCAGTATGTATGTGAAATGGCAAAGTCCAATTAGGTCCTCTCAAAATTGGTGTGACAGTAAGCTTCTCTTTCAAGGTTTCAAATGTTGATTGACATTTGTCTGACCATAGAAATTCTGTCTTTGTTAAGCAGGGTAAATAGGGGAGCAGCTATTCTGCTGAAATTTTCTATGAACCTCCTATAGTAGCCTGCATGACCCAAAAAACTTCTAACATCTGTCTGATTTTTGGGTGAAGGCAACTGTGTGATCACTTCTATCTTGTTTTGATCCACTTTAATCCCCTTTGCTAAAATGTGGTGTCCTAAAACAATTCCTTCCTCCACCATCATAAAGCACTTTTCATGGCTAAGGGATAATTAATTTTTCTCACAGCATTTCAGTACTTTCTCAAGGTTTGTGAGAGCTTCTTCAAAATTATCCCCATACACAGTAAAGTCATCCATATAGACCTCCATGCATTCATTAGCTAGTTCAGCAAAAATAGCTAAAACAAGTCTCTGAAATGTAGCTGGCGCATTGCATAGTCCAAAGGGAAGAACTTTGTAAGTAAAAGTTCCCCAAGAGCATGTGAAGGTGGTTTTGTCCTGGTCTTCAGGTGCTACTTGAATTTGATTATACCCACTGAATCCATCTAGAAAAGAAAAATACTTTCTCCCAGCAAGGTTGTCCAATACTTGGTCAATGAATGGTAAGGGAAAGTAGTCTTTTTTTGTGGCCTTGTTGAGTTCTCTATAATCAATACACACCCTCCATTTTCTATTCTTTTTAGGCACTATGACACGGGGTGATACCCATTGACTATCTAAGATTGGATATATAAAACCTGCTTGAAGTAATTTTTCTATTTCAGTTTTGACAATGTCCTTTAAAGCAAGATTCAATCTTCTCTGGGGCTGTCTAACAAGTTTAATATCCTCAGTGTATATATGATGGGTACAGATCTTAGGAGGTATGCCTTTCATATCTTGGTATTCCCAAACAAAAGATGCTGAATGGGTAATTAGAAGTTGGATAAGTTTTTCTTCCTGATTTGTTGTTAACTGTGTATTGATATTAAGTGTTTTCCCTGGTAAAATCATGACCTATTTTGTGATTTGATCCATAGATGTAGTTAATCCATACATTGGATTCATGGTATTGAGAGGACAAGAATGTGGAAGCAACATGTGGAAAGTGGCTAAGTCTCTGTCAAAGGTTTACCCACAAGGAATGATGTTGGCGAGGGTACAATGAGAAGAAGTAAGAATTTCTCTCCTAGAATCTTGGGTGAGTTCCATCACATCCCTATTGATTAGGATGTGAGTGATGTCTTCTGTTGTATCATAGTATATTTCTTCTTCTAACTCTCCCAGATGTTTCTTGATGGTTACCATAGCCATTGAGGCACTGTTGTCATTGTTCTCTGGTTTATCCACCCATACTCTTCCTGTATAATGTATTGATGGTTTAACTGGAGGATACAAAGATATTTTCTTCAAATCTATCCCATTAGAAATGACCATATCTCCAATTCAACAATCAATAGATGCTACTGCTATAGCCAACCATGGTCTTCCTAAAATCAGTGGATAAGCATTTCTCTGATTTCTAGGTTCTAATATCAGGAAGTCCACCAGAAATTCCCATGAATCTATCACAACTGGTACATCAGTGATTACTCCTTTTGGAATAGCTACTGACTGGTCAGCAAGTTGAAGAATTGTAGTTGTGGATTGGATACCTAATAGAGCTAATTTGTTCATTGTGTGAACTGTCATCACATTAATTGCTACTCCCAGATCAACTAGAACATTTGAAATTTCTACCCCTGAGATGAAAATAGTTATGACAGGATTTCCAGGGTCTCCATATTTTGGAAGGAGAATTTCTCCCATCAATAGATCTACTACTTTTCCTTCCACCTATATTGTGGAGGAAAAGTTTTTCTTTCTACCCTATGTTTTGATACAATACTATTTAATGAACTGATTTAGTTCTGGTACATCTCTAATTGCCTAGACAAGAGGAATTTCAATGTTTAGTTGCTTGATTTATTGTAAAAGTTCTGATTCCAAGTTGTTTTGGACTTGTTTTTGTAAGATCTTTTTCTGGGGAACATAATGTTTAAGCCATTCTGGGTATGATGCTAGTTTTTCCATCTCCGAAGCATCTCCGGAGCTCTTGTCAAAACTATGTTTAGGAATGTTCTCCAGAGTCAATCTTTTAGGAGCAACTTTGGAGTTGTCCAAGGATGATTCTTCTAGCACTTTTTCATTAGTAATCTCCTCCGGGGGTTGAGTTGACAGATTTTCAGGTTCCTCATCATTGGTTACTTCAACTATAGTTGGAGGAGATGGTCTTGGGAATGCTTTCCCAGAATGTAGTTGGAGATTATTTAAATATATAGCATTAATTCCAGCCAAATTTTCTTGCTCTGTCATGTAAACAGCTGCTCCCTATTTATTCCGTGGGTTTGGTATAGGCTGAGCTGGTAAAGGTGGTTGGCTAACTGGTTCATTTTGTGATTGACCTTGTGTGTTGGAGGGTTTAGTTAGTAAAGCTTGTTGTTAAGGTTGGAAACATCTACATTATCCCTGGTATTGTTGATTATATCCCTGTTGAGAACCCCATTGAGTTTGTATATTTTGTGATTCAAACTGTCGTGGCCACTGTTGATTTCCCCACAGCTAATTTTGCCAATTTTGGTTTTCCTAATGTTGACTTGGCCAATCCTACTATCCCCAAGGAGGATTATTTTGAGGCCCATGCCAAGTTGGATTCCACTAATTATTTCCCCAATTAGAAAGACCCCTGTAAGAAGGCTGGTTTGGATACTGATTATAAGGGAAATTCCTAGTTTGTTTTTGTCCAACATAGTTCAATTCCTCTTCTATTATAGCATTCTTCTTACTCAATCTTTTCAAGGCTGGAAGTTGACTACATTGACTGGTAGGATGTACCCTATCACAGATCTGACAAATTTTTGATTTGTCCAAATTGCATTCTCTCAATAGATGCTTGCTTCTACACCTAGGACAATAAATGGAGAGTGGTTTAGTTGCTCTATTTTGATCAATTGTTCTAGTCTTTGCTTCAATTCCATCCAATGTGGTATTTAATTGGACCAAAATGTCTATTTTTAGATTTGCAATCTCTTCAATTAACTGTCCTATTTTATTTTTCCCTTTAAAATTTTTGGATGATCTCACTCCATTTTCGGTTCTAGAATAGTTCCTGCAGAGTTCTTCTATAGCAGGTATATCCATTTTGTTGATATTCCCTTTTCCCATTAGATCCAGTGCCTGTTTTGATTCTTTATCCAATCCTATTACAAACAGGGTTCTGGCTAAGGAGTGATCTACTGGGTTGCCATACCTTCTCAAGGCATAATTAAACCTATCCACATAGTCCTCTAAGGTCTCTTCCTCCCACTGCTTAATATTAAACAATTCTTCATTTTTATTACTGGATCTACAGTAATCTTGATACTTTTCCAAAAACTCTGTTTCCATCTGATCCTAAGAATGGATAGAATTCTGGGGTAAACCCATAAACCATCTCATCATAGAATCTTTCAAGGTTGAAGGGAACAGTTTAAGTTTTTGGTTATTTGATCCATAATCATAAGTTTGGTAGACTACTTTGAATTCAAACAAAAACTAATTTGGATCCTCAGAAGAAAGTCCTCTAAAATTTGGCAGGTGTGCTAGTGAGATATCCTTCATAGGAGCATTGTCTCCAATAGCCAAAACAATAGGATATGAGAAGGTTCTTGGAGCCTGATTTTCCTCTTCCTCATTATTATCATTTTCCATGTTTAGTACTAGTTCTTCTCCCTGATGTTCTAGCAAATTAGGTTCTATTAAAGGATCTACCTAAAACTTTTGTTGTAACTCCTGGATATAATTGGCAAGTGGAAGATTTGGAGGATCTAAGGGATTATTGTTTTGAGGTGCAGCTTCCAAGGTAGGTTCTAGGTTTCTCTCTTCAACAAGATCTTGTGCCACCCCACCGCTTTCTCCTATGGCTTGTTGTTGGGGTGTCTACTTGATATATCTTCCTTTTAAATCTCTAGCTCTAACCATGCAGATCTATCCTGAAAAATGTTTTAACTAAGTTTCCCTAATTAACACAAGATATCCCCAGCAACGGCGCCAAAAATGACAAAGTGTCATTGTACCTCATCATTTAATCTATTTTCAGATGTCAATAATCTAGGGGTTGTGTCTTCGACTGTCTGCAACTAGGGATTCTATAGTTACTAGTTTTCCTAGCTAATCTTAACAGCTTCTACTAATTTGAAAATATTAACCTGTCTACTTACTAAATGAATTTAAGGAATACTAAAATAGAATTAAACAGGAAGTTACTTAAAGCAATCTTTAAAATAGTAACATGCATCTATCTATTAAAATTAGTAAATACTTTTCACGGCAAAATCTGAAGTAATAAAGCAATGGTACTAGCCTTCCACCTTGGTGGTGAGAGTGGGTCCTTGCTCCACACCTTTGGGGCTGAAGGCTATAGTGGAGAATCAACACAAAAGAAGATCACAACTAAATTCAACCTAATTCCATTTGCTTTGCATTCATGAAAAGAATACTAAGAATTAGAATAAATCAATCATTGTATATTTCTTCTGATGTTTCTATCAGTATATATGAAAATGAGTGATGACATATCACTTATCTTATCTACTAGTTCTTCTATGAGATGATATCCATCTCTTTATTACACTAGTTGTCTAACTATGGAAAATAATCATGCAATAAAAGTAGACTGAGTGGAACAGAAGTCCACTCAGAATTCTAAGTTTGAGTCTTAATACATTTGGGCAGTGAGACCCTGAAAATATGGGTATTGAATTAGTTCTATTCGTAATTCATGCAAATAATTTATAAAGATAAAAACTCCAGCAATTTAACTAAAGATGACCCTTCACCACTCAGGGGATGATTTAAGTGAAATGAGGGGTATTATGATCACTACTGAGAGTGCCTAATCAAAAAGTTATGCTAGAAATATGTCTTGCTCTCAGGAGGCACCAAAGATATCTGTCCCTGTCTATAGCTCCAAAGATGCCATTGTGGCCTTCTTTGTTCAGCTCCGAAGAGGCTTTCTCTTTCCTTCAAAACTTCTGGTGTCATGGTATTATGGTATTGTCTCCAGAGATCATTGAAGACTATCTCCAGAGATGCACAAAAATTGATGTTCCTGGCATCTACACCTGTTGATTCAAAAAGAGACAAGTTTCTACATTTTTCATCAATTCCATGCACATTAGTCAATCAGAAATTATGATCTTAAGTAATCTATCTCAATTAATCATTAACTAGAACTATCTTGCTAGCTTATTTGGGTGTAGACATTAAGAAAGATGGGATTAGGAAGGAGAAAAAGAGAGGTAAAAAGGTGTATTTCATGGGTGCAACTTGGCACTCATCACTTTCCTCAACAACTCTTGTATCTGTCTATTCAATTCTTCATTCTCTGTCGGTGTCTTTTTGTGCACTGCTTTGTTAGGAAAACTAGCTCCGGGTATAAGATCCATGTGATGATTGATACTCCTGATTGGTGGCAATCCTTTAGGTATATTGTCTGATATGATGTCTTCATACTATGTCAGTAATTCTTTTATCTCATGCGGTTGTACTTCTTCATTCTCCTTCTTTAATGTTTCAGGCTCCTTAGGAATCAAAGCATAACATAGATTCTCATGTCTCAAACCATCCAAAAAATTTCTTCCATCTACCAAACAGATTATAGCATTCCCACATACTTCACTCTTAGGTTCATCCTCCAAAGGAATCAAAGTAATTCTCTTTCCATTTTCTGTTATAGTGTATGCATTCTTTCTCCCATCATGTATAACTTTTCTATCATACTACCAAGGTCTACCCAACAAAATATGACAAACATCCATAGGCATAATATCACACAAGACTTCATCATGGTAAGATCCAATATGAAATTTCACCAAACATTGCTCACTCACCAATACCTTATGATCATCCTAGGTCCATGCTATCTAATAGGGCTTAGGGTGTTTCAATCTTTCCAACTTCAGCTTAGTCACCATCTCCTTTGAAACTAGGTTATCTAAACTACCACTATCAATAACAACTTTGCAACATTTACCTTCAGATTTGCATTTGGTTCTGAAGAAACTTTTCCTCTGTGGTGGTTCCTCATTTGTCTCTGCTTGAAATAGTGCTCTCCTCATCACAAGTGATTCTCCTTTCTCAAGTTAACCAACCAAACTTGGTGATTATTGATGATGATGTTAGTCATACACAAACATAGAATAAAAGTTATATAACAACCTTTACTCATCTTGAAAGATACGACAAATTCAAAGAATTCATAATCCCAAGTCTCTGTTGATTAGTTCATAATCTACTGATGTTACTCAGTGGTTGATGTGTGTTACTATTAATCATTCAGGAGTCTTATGTATTTCAATTGCTTCTGCAAATTTCCTCAATATTCCTTCAAATATCCTGCTCTTTATATCTGCTCTGCATAAATCTCCAACAATTCTACCTTTGCACTATGAATTCACTCAAATAATGTGACTATAGGTTGATATTTGCATGATTTCTATCATTACTTGCAATTCTTTGCATGATATTTTCAATACTACATGCATTTAGCTCAAATATGCTAATGATATTTAGTTATCTATGAGATGTCAGCATATTTCATGTTATTTGCTTCTGATTATCTGTTATTTGCAATTATGATGGTGAATTATTCTAAAATTCAAAGAAAATTAAAAGAATACTTCAAATTTGGTGAATCTTAGCTATTGAACCACATACATACCAGATACAGTCATGAGGAGAAGAAATCAAACCATATTTTCACTAGGATGTTCCACAGCTAAATACAGATGATGTTAACTTCAAAGGAAAAGGAATGAAGACAACACATACAGACTGATAAGCACTCCAAGGGACACAGCAAATCAAAGCATGTATCAAGAATTCAAACACTGATTACTCAGGATTTATGATGATTTGTAATCAAATGGTCTTCTCTTTCATTAAGTGTGCAATGATATGTATGCTTACAATAGCTTTGAAATAGGCCCTGATATTTCAGCAGTCAAATTTCAATTAAGCTTCTGAATGCTCAAATTATCACATCCCTGCACCTTTTATAGAATAAGGTGAGGGAACGGTTACAAAATGACCTATGGTCAGGATCTATCTATTAAGATCAACAGTCCAGATGAATAGCACGTGCCTGCCAGTTGGCAACTACACAGCTGGCATAGAATATTCCAGCATCTTTGACCTAGTCCATCCTCCAACTAACAAATAGCATATTTGACAATATCCTTCTCAACTGTGGTTCATGTTACCTCTACATGCAACTCTGTAATTTTTAGCCATCCTGATCTTAGCCTCAAACAGCTCCACCGTCCTGCAATAAACAGACAAGAAATAAACATCAGCTTCATTTAATAGCCAGCAGGAAGATAAAAATTACATTAAAACAGGCTAAATGTGCAAACCTATATATATCGGGTTATGAATATTGAGCATATGTGAAAATTCACATAATTAAATGTCCATAGGTGGTCAAGAGGGTCTAGGTGGCTATCGTTGACTGGAAAACATGCTATCAGGCCCTAAAATGGCTTCAATGTCCGATCAGGTCCATGGTGATTTGAGTGATTTTTGATAAAATATCAAAAATATGATTTATGGTATTTTCTACATCTTGGTAAATTGTATTTTCGGAGGCCTTTGAAGCAAAATTAGGGCTCAAGACTTCATCGGTAACTTGGTATTAAGCCTAAGTAACCAAGCAACTCAAACTAGATAACTAGTTTATCATTCCAATGAGTCCAAAAAGTTTAAATTTTGATAAAATAGCTGGGAGTTATGACCCTACCAAGGGGAAGATAAAAAATTTCCTAATTTTTTGAGTTTCTTTGAATTCTTGCAAATAGTTTCACCTTCTGGTAGCCTTTCTTGTATTCCAAGGGTAATGTGACCCTTCATATGGTATGCAAGCCTTACATTTTTAGTTATCGCATGCGTAAGATCATGCATATGCAATACATGCACTTTTGTTCACTAAATTCCATTGAATAAAACTATCGGATCCAGGTATGCACATTAGTTAATATGAGGGATATTAACTAATATGACTCTCTTCATAGATCGGGATATGATGATGATGTCATCGTCATGGATGGGCTTTGTTAAAATGTGAAAGGCTGACATCATGGTCATAATGAAGGAAATTGGGTGATGTTAAGAAATATGACCCTGACATTGAGGAATATCACCCTCCAAATAAGATGACGTCATGGTCATGTCGAGCCTTTTATATCAGGTCAGAATGACATCACTGTCATGTTATGAAAGATCAGTCATATTAGAAAAGATGATGGATGTTAGAAATCAGATGACCTTCGGAGTTCAAGCCGATTGATGATGTCATCATCATATCAAGTCTTTTGTGGAATGGGATAAGCTGATGTCATCATCATGTTATTTAAAAGGGCGATCATTGGAAAAATACCTCCGCAAGGTAAAAAGGATGATGACGTCACAATCAGGGTGATTTTCTCTGTTCATCGACATTAGATGATGTCACCACCATATTGGCACTGGGGTGATATTCTGTGGCAGGGTGATATTCAGAAGATCAGGTGATATTTGAAATATGACCCCCGCAAAATATATGAAGCTATTTGACGGGAAAATACAGTTATTACCTAAAATTGACGTCTGGAGTTCACGGACCAAATGATAATCAGGTGATAAACTGGCATTGGGGTGATCTTATAATATCAAGGTGATATTACACAAGGTGACTGATGTTTGGAATATGATCCCCCCTCTTGAATATCAGGTTTGACTAGAACTTTGACTGGCCATAACTTTCTCATTTGGCCAAATTTCAGGGTGATGTAAAAGGCAAACCTGCCTAGAATTTTACACTCTTTCACATGGTAGGCTTCTTGAGGAAAGATTCAAACTTTGGAAATTGGGTTCAGACTTCAAGATCACAAATATATTTGACATTAAGCACATACTGACTGACTGATGTTGTTTTACCATTACCGCCTAGAACACAAAAGCAAAGGAGCAAGCTAGCAAAGTTGGGTCCCTATTTTGTCAAGTCAAAATGGGGCATGTTGTGTAACCACACAACAATGATCCAACAAGTTCTTCTTCCACATAGGCTACTCTTCCATTGTTCTCTGTTCTCTTCCTTGTACTCCCCTGATTACATTCAAATGCTCTATGTCCTTCACCGCCACACTTGAAATAGGTTCTTCTGAATGTTCTCCTATCAGGTCCTCTTCCTTCTCTTCTGTATCCTTTATTTTAGTATGGACTAGGGTTTCGTCTCCAATAGAACTTTCTATCATCTCTCCGGTATGCATTGTTATCTCTGTCCTCCTTCTTGAATGTGTTCTCTTGTCTATTATGCTCTGTAAATGATCTCTCTCCTCTAGAAAATGTTATACCTCTCTAAAATTTACCTCCTCTACCTCTTTGTCTCTGATCATGCCTCTTGTTAAACTTCTCTTCAACTTTCAGGGAAAATTGATATGCTTCCTCCAAAGATGTTATCCTTACCAAACTCAATTCTTCTTGAATGTTCAATCTTAGTCCATTGATGTATCTAGCCAGTTTCTCCTTGCTCACTTCACTATGTCCTATCCTTATGATCATCTTATGAAATTCTTTAGTATACTCCTTCATATATTTCTCCTTTTGTCTTAGGTTTTGCAATCTCTTCAATAATTCCAACTCATAGTCAGCAAGTATAAACTGATTCTTCAATTTTGTCACCATTCTATCCCACTTTGTAATATTTTCTTTCCCTCTTATGTTTCTATCCAACTAAACTTATTGCCACCATATAGTAGCATGTCCTTTCAACTTTGTTTTTACAAATTTCACCTTCTTCGGATCTTCAACTTCTTCATATTCAAAGTATTCTTCCATGTCATTTATCCAATCAATCAACTCTTTAGGATTCAAATTGCTAGTGTAGTTAGGTACATCAACTCTAGGTCTTTTCCCAATTTTTGAAATAGCTTGCAACATCTTGACTTGATCTGATTCTTCTTCTTCATCACCTCCTAAGGTTTCACCAATTTATTCTATAGATTGAAATTCCTCTTCATCATCACTTTCAACATTAGGTCCAGGTGTCAATCCTCTTCACCTATCTTCCTTGACAACATCCAATTGAATTATCATTGTTTTTATCATTTTCATCATCTCATCCATCCTACTAGCCATTGTTCCAATAGCAGGGATTCTCCTCAGTGGCATTCTTCCTAGGATCAAGTGTAAACTACCTCAAATTCAGTGATCGGGATACAAGGTGACAACTACCTCACAATCAGTGATTGGTTGTGACACAAGTAACCTACCTTGGATTGGCAATCTATCCACAATAAGATCTTACAGAATTCCTTCACCAATTTCACTCCCTTCACTCCCAAATATTCAAACTTTCACTCTGATACCACTTGGTGCAGTCACGGTAGGAAGGTTCATAGAATAAACTATCTAGACCATGTAACAAGAGTAAACACAACATAAACAACTCCAAGATATGAAATGAATGTGGATTCAGTCATTCAGTATATCATAGAATTCAAATACAGATCGCCTGACAACATGCAGGCTTAAAATTAGGGTTCACAGGTTGGATTACAGAAGATCAGAATATGCACAAGATATAGCTTTGAAGCTCCTTTGCACAAAATCTAAAGTATCAACTATCTTTATGTCATGAGCTCCTTTCCAAGGCATCTATTACATCAATATATATCATCTTCGAAACCAAAGATTCCTCCGCGTTGGTCAAGGACGATCACAAACTCCAATGAAGAGCTATAACGTGTGTACATGGATAGGTCGAACCTAATTGAATTGAACTCCTTTACAAATGAATGGAATGATGTCCAAATCTCGAGGAAGGTTGGCCATGAACCAAAGATCATTCAATGATGTTTCATTATGCTCCACAAGTTGGGAAATGCTCCATAGGTCTTCTCCTTTAGCTGATTGTCTGAGACTGTCAGCATGCTCTGTTTTGAGAAAACAGTCAATCTTCTGATAGCGATATCTTTCTGGTAATTGATCCAAATGTTTTGAAATTTGGATATGTTGTAGATAAATAAATCTAGATGTTAAATATAGCTCCGCAAGGTCTAAGATGCAACTACAGTAGAATGCAGACCAAAATATAGAAACTCCTGCTAGCTAAACTACATGGACTAAACTAAAAAATGAAAAGAAACAAACTACAATGCAAACAAACTGAAATGCAAATGTTTTTGGTTGATGCAAGATTGCTCTTGAACCAAGGATGCTCCTGCATCAAATAATTTAGTGAATAGGAGTACAAGAAAAACACCTTTTGAGATAGTAACCAGAGTAAACCCTAGAGGAGTAGCAAAGTTGAGAGACATCAGTATGGAGAATAAGAGAAGTGCAGAGGACTTCAAGAATTTGCAAGACACATGGAGAATAAGAGAAGTGCGGAGGACTTCAAGCATTTGGAGGAGATGAATAGTAAATATAAAGAGCAGATAGATGAGAAAAGAAGACACAAATAATTTTCAATGGGAGATGAGGTAATGGTATATCTGAGGAAAGAGAGATTTCCAGTAGGCACCTATAACAAGTTGAAGATGATGAAGTTTTGATCATATCACCTATTTCAACATTACAGACCTATATCAGTATCATGAAGGATAAACCAGTGATAGTATTGAAGAAGACATGAAAAAGCAATTACCACAACAAGAACTAGAGTAGATTAAATACACCTTGGATAACAAAGTTGGATGTAGAACCAGAGGAAAGCAATACAAGGAATATTTGGTAAAATCGAAAGGCAGACTAGAAGAAGACTCATCTTAGATTTCTCAGGCTGAGGTGGACCATCTTGGTTTTCCTCTAGCCCCAGCAAAGTGAGGGACTCACTTTTTTAACCACCATGAGTGTCTAATGTAGGAGCATCCCTGGTTCAAGATTAATCTTGCATCAACCAAAAATATTTGCACTTTCTTTTGTTTTCTTTCATTTTCCAGTTCATTCCAGTTCAGTCAATCAGAAGCGATTTTAGTAGTTTGGTCTACATTTTACCACATTGTCATTTTAGACATTATGGAGCTAGACATAGCATATAGACATCATCCTGCACATCACATTCAAAATTTATATCATTTCGATCAGTTACCGAAAAGATATCACTATCAGAAGATCAACTATGTTCATAGAATAGAGCATACAAAATAGCTAGCTGAAGGAGAAGGCTTACAGAGCACTTCCGTGACCTGTGGAGCTAAATGAAGCATCATTCAAGGTACTTTAGGACATGGCTAACCTTCCCTGAGATCCACACCTTGTTTCATTCACTTGTGGAGGAGTACAAGTTGCCTAAGGCTGACCTATCTATTTTCACACGTTACACCTTCACTGGAGGCTATAACTTCTTCCTTGGCCGATGCAGAGGATTTCTTGATCTTGGAGATAATATATAATGATGTAATAGATGCATAGGAAAGAAGTGAATAATGAGATGATGTTTTAGTCTTAGGATTTTGTTCTATAATGCATTTCATTGTCATATCCTTCTATTCTATAATTAGGCCTGTGAGCCCTAAATTGTAAGCTCGCATGTTGCCAACATGTCTACATTTCAAATTTATGATATATTAAGCATTTGGATCATTCATTGCATTATTATTTGGAGTAGCTTCCATTGTGTTTACTCTTGTTGTACAGCCTAGATAGTTCACTTTATGGACCTTCCAACCATGACTACACCAAAATGTCAAAGTTGATGAAGAACTACAAAAGAATTCAAAACTAAATGGATATGAATCAGATGAGTCTTCTTGCAAAGAAGAAGGAAATACTAAGGAAAAGGAAGTGTAGATTGAAGAGGAAGAAGCTCTAGAAAAGACTCTTAAAACTCTGAAGTATGTGCAGAAGCATCATTCTAAAGATCAGATCATTGGTGATAAGAACAAAGGTGTGCTAACAAGAAGGAAAGTTGTTGAATAATAGGTAAATCTATGTTTACTTTCGAAAGTTAAACCTAAAATAGTAATTGAAGCATGCAAGGATGAGTATTGGATCAAGTCTATGGAAGAAGAACTAATTCAGATTGAAAAGAATCAAACTTGGGAAATTGTCCCAAGACCAACAAAAAAAAATGTGATTGGATCTAAGTTAGTATTCCAGAACAAACTAAATGAGAATGGAGAAGTGGTAAGAAACAAGGCAAGGGTTGTTTGTAAAGGTTACTCACAAATAGAAGGAATAGACTATGAGGAAACATATTCTCTGGTGGCAAGAATGGAAGCCATCAAGATATTTTTGGCTTTTGCAACACATAAGGATTTCAAAGTATATCAAATGGATGTGAAGTTTGCTTTCTTGAATGGTGAATTGGAAGAAGAAGTACACATAGAAAAATTGGGTGGATTTCAGTTATCAAATAAACTAGATATGATTTGTAGATTGAAGAAGGCACTATATGGATTGAAGCAAGCCCCCAGAGCTTGGTATGCAAGGTTAGATAGGTACTTATTACAACAAGGATTCAATAAAGGTACCGCAGATAGCAATCTGTACATCAAAGTAGGAGAAGATCAAAGTCTGATTATCGAAGTATACGTGGATGATATAATTTTTGGTGGAAATGAAGGTATGTGTAAGAGTTTTGCAGATGAAATGCAGAAGGAATTTTAAATGTCAATGTGTGGGGAAATGAACTTCCTTAGGCTACAGATCAATCAGATAGATAAAGGTATTTTCATTTCACAATCAAAATATGTCAAGGAGATGCTAAAGAAGTTTGGAAAGGAAGATTCTAAACCAGTATGTACCCCTATGGCTACTGGTTGCAAGAAGAGAAAGAATGATGAATCTCCAAAGGCTGATCAAAGTAGGTATAGATCAATGATTGAAGGATTTTTATATTTAACTGCTACTAGACTAGATATTATGCATGCAGTTTGTCTTGTGGGTAGATTTCAAGAAGATCCTAGAGAGTCACATGTTGCAGCAGTGAAGAGGATATTCAAATATTTAAAGGGCACTCCAAATCATGGCTTGTGGTATCCAAAGGATAAAGACTTTACTCTAAGTGCTTATACAGATGTAGGTTGGGTTGTTTGTGTAAATGACAGAAAAAGTACAAGTGGTGGTGCATTCTTTCTTGGAGACAGAGTGGTGTCTTGGCTAAGTAAGAAGTAGGATTTAGTATCTTTGTCTACTGCAGAGGTAGAATACATTGTAGCAGCATCTTGTTGCACACAAGTGTTGTGGATGAGGTAAACCTTGAAAGATATTAGAGTTGTGTATGATGAACCTGTTCCTATCTTCTGTGATAATACAAGTGCTATTATATTTTCAAAGAATCTGGTGATGCACTCAAGGACAAAACATATCTAAATCTAGTATCACTTTTTGAGAGAGAAGGTTGTAGAGAATGAAGTGAAGCTTGAGTATGTACCCACAAAGGATCAGGTTGCTGATATATTCACTAAGGCTCTTCCTAAGGAGACATTTGAGTATCTCTGGGAGAAGTTAGGGATTATTGCCTCTCCTTCTTTAAACAAGATGCATAAGGAGATGCATCAGTCCAATGGATTTCAAGATTCATTCCTTATTTTGGATTGATGTTGGAGGCTACCTCTCAATGGGAGTAGGTAGTGGTCATGTTGGTTGTTGTAGTCAGGGGGAGTATGAAGAGTAGTAAAAGAAAAGATGTTACAAACTAGTGGTGATCAGATACAAGAATGAGAATGAGAGAGAGAAAGGTGTATCCCTTTGCCATTGATGTCAAAGGAGGAGAGAGAGAGCAATGTGAAAAAGGAAAGAGTTAGTTGTCAAGAAGAGAGTAGTAAGCTAGGGGGGGGAAGAGAAAGGAAAAGAGTTAGTATGAAACATAGTATTGAGGATGTTGTTTTGTTGACATGGTTTTTCACATTATATGTTGCCATCAATGACAAAGGGGGAGATTGTTGCAAGTATGAGCAGTTAGTGTTGTCATTGATGTCAACAAGCTTATATTGTCATTGATGTCAACTGTATGAGCAAGAGAATATTGCAAGTGTGTGAACAAGTTGGTGTTGAGTGGATGTTGTCTCCAATCAAGTGAAAATGTTGAGAGCTATTTTTAAGATTGGGAAAATACCTAGAGTGGATGTACCGAACTATAATGGCAATTTGAATCCAAAGGAATTGATTGATTGGATAAATGACCTAGAGGAATACTTTAAATATGAAGAAATTGAAGATCTAAAGAAGGTATTGCAAGGACTAAGTTGAAAGGACATGCTGCTATTTGGTGGAAAGAAGTAAAGTTAGATAGAAATAGGAGAGGAAAAGGAAAGATCATAAAATGGGATAGAATGGTGACAAATTTAAAGAATCAATTTATACCTACTGACTATGAGTTGGAATTGTTGAAGAGATTGCAAAAACTAAGACAAAAGGAGAAATATATGGAGTATACTAAAGAATCTCATAAGATGATTATAAGGACGGGACATAGTGAAGCAAGCAATGAGAAAGTGGCAAGGTACACCAATGGACTGAGATTGAACATTCAAGAAGAACTAAGTTTGGTAAGGATGACAATGCTAGAAGAAGCATATCAGTTTGCCATGAAAGTTGAAGAAAAGTTGAACAAGAAGCATGAGCAGAGACAAAGAGGCAGAGGAGGTAAATTTTAGAGAGGTAGAACATTGTTTAGAGGAGAAAGATCATATGTAGAGAAAAATAGATAAGATAGTACATTCAAGAAGGAAGACAGAGATGGTAATTCATACTGGAGAGATGGCAGTACTTTCTACCATAGAGGGAATCATAATTCTTACTAGAGTGAAGGGTATAGGAGATATGAAAGAGGGTTTGATAAGAGAACATTTAGAGGAACTTGTTTTAAGTGTGGAGGTGAAGGACACAAAGCATATGAATGTCATCAGGGAAGTACAAGCAAGAAGACATAGAACAATGGAAGGAAAGCTTATGTAGAAGAAGAACTTGTTGGATCACCTAATTCAATTGGTAAGCCTAAGAAGGGAGAATCACTAGTCATGAGGAGAGCACTATTTCAAGCAGAGACAAATGAGGAACCACTGCAAAGGAAAAGTTTGTTCCGGACCAAATGCAAATCAGGAGGTAAATGTTGTAAGGTTGTAATTGATAGTGGTAGTTTTGATAATTTGGTTTCAGAGGAGATGGTGACTAAGCTTAAGTTGGAGAGATTGAAACACCCTATGCCCTATCAGATAGCATGGATTCAGGATAATCGTAAGGTACTAGTGAGTGAACAATGTTTGGTGAAATTTCATATTAGATCTTATATGCCATTTCCTGAATCAAACTTTCTAAGTATCCTACAAGGTCCAAACTTCTTCATTTTCTATGCCATAGCCAACTCTCACTAAATAGAGTCATGAAATAATAACCATCACCACCTTTGAGTTGATAAACATTTCCATCTGTCCTCTTTTAAGTGGCTATCATAGTTTTAGAATCTTTTCTGATCTCATAGCCACCATCCTGAAACACAAGATTGTATCCTTTGCTACACATTTTTCCAAAACTCAAGAAAAAGAAGTACACGAAAAAGAAGAATTAGATCAAGTAAAAATGTTGAGATCTATACTATGAAGAATAAATCCACTCATACACATTACACTACTATCAAGTATACTATGAAATTTCACCAAACATGAAGAAGAAGAATCAGATCAAGTGAAAGTGGCAAGATACATCCATGGACTGAGATTGAACATTCAAGAAGATCTGAGTTTGGTAAGGATGACAACACTGGAAGAAGCATATCAGTTTGCCCTGAAAGTTGAAGAAAACTTGAACAAGAAGCATGAGCAGAGACAAAGAGGTAGAGGAGGTAAATTTCAGAGGTAGAACATTTTCCAGAGGAGAAAGATCATATGTAGAGAAAACTAGATAAGATAGTACATTCAAGAAGGAAGACAGATATAGTAATTCATACCAGAGAGATGGTAGAACATTCTATCATAGAGGAAATCATAATTCTTACTAGAGTGAATGGTATAGGAGAGATGAAAGAAGGTTTGATAAGAGAACATTCAGAGGAACTTATTTTAAGTGTTGAGGTGGACACAGAGCATATGAATGTCATTAGGGAAGTACAAGCAAGAAGACAAAGAACAGTGGAAGGATAGATTATGTAGAAGAAGAACCTATTGGATCACCTAATTCAATTGGTAAACCTGAGAAGGGAGAAGCACTAGTTATGAGGAGAGCACAATTTCAAGCAGAGACAAATGAGGAACCAGCACAGAGGAAAAGTTTGTTCCGGACCAGATGCAAATCAGGAGGTAAATGTTGTAAGGTTGTAATTGATAGTGGTAGTTTTGATAATTTGGTTTCAGAGGATATGGTGACTAAGCTTAAGTTGGATAGATTGAAACACCCTATGCCCTATTAGATATCATGGATTCATGATGATCATAAGGTACTGGTGAGTGAACAATGTTTGGTGAAATTTCATATTGGATCTTATATGCCATTTCCTGAATCAAACTTTCTAAGTATCCTACAAGGTCCAAACTTCTTCATTTTTTATGCCGTAGCCAACTCTCACTTAATAGAGTCATGAAAGAATAACCATCACCACCTTTGAGTTGATAAACATTTCCATCTGTCCTCTTTTAAGTTGCTATCATAGTTTCAAAATCTTTTCTAATCTCATAGCCACCATCCTGAAACACAAGATTGTATCCTTTGCTACACATTTTTCCAAAACTCAAGAGGTTATGTTTTAAACCCTTAACATAAAGAATATCATCAGTACTATGCTTTCCATCAAAACTAAATGAACCTCTTCCACATATCTTAGCAAATGTATCATCACCAAATCTAACTAGTCCTCCATCATACTTTTCAATTTTAATAAACTTACTCTTATCATTGGTCATATGATTTGAGCATCTACTGTCAATGACCCAGTAGTTCTTTTCATGTCTGGTATGAAAAGCAAACATCAAAGTGCCTTCAACATTAATACTTACTTTCAGAGTCCTTTCCTTAACGCATTCCTCAGGGTTAGCAGCAATAGTATTATCTTTTAAAGTAATGAACAAACATTCATTATCCTCATCATTTTCAAATCAGATTCATCATCAAATATAATTGCATCTTCTCTAACATAATAGCTTTTCTTAAACACTTTACTTTTATTCTCCCTATTTTTGCTTCTCAAAATTCTTTCTAGACATCTTGAAGGATAATGACCTATCTTGCCACAACTAAAACACTTGAAAGGTAACTTACCACTGTACTTACTAGTTCCCAATTTCATTTTTCTCACAAAGTTAGCTTTCATATCATCAAAATCCTCCTTATCTGAATCCACAAAATTCTCTAGTTTACCAGCCTTAAAGGCAGTCTCAACTATTGCACTACTTGTACCAAATTCTCTCATTTCAAAAGGAGTCAGAATACCATACAACTGCTCTCTGGTAAATTGATCCAAATTTTGTAACTCTCCAATAGCAAAAACTTTATGACTATAAGTTTCAGGAAGAGTTCTAAGTACCTTCATTACCACTTCTTTTTCTTCCAGTTCTCCACCAAGACCTCTAATGCTATTGACAAGTTCATCCACCTTCTGCAAGTAGCTTGTGATGTTTTCATCTTCTGACATTCGCATGGTCTCAAACATGATCTTTAGATTTTTCATTTTAGCTTGCTTGACCTTATCGTCTCCTTCATAAATACTTTTTAACTTTTTCCATATTTCATTAGCAGTTTTTAGATTCATAACTTTCACCAAGTTAGAATTAGTAAGACCACATAAAAGAGCATACCTTTCTTTACCATTGGCTTCATAGGCCTTGATCTCATTTGTAGTATTTGGACCATTTTCTGGTATAGTGTATTCAGTCTCAATAGACTTCTAGATCTCATATCTCTTGATAACTGAGAGGGGGGGGTGAATCAGTTATCCTAATTATTTCTACTTTCTAAACTTTCTTAATAATCAATGCAGCATTAATTCAATTAAGAAAACATAACCATGAAATAGAAATACACATGACACAATATTTTTGACGTGGAAACCCTGTTAAGGGAAAAAACCAGGGGGTGATTAACCCAAGATTGTATTCTCTGTTAGGAGAATGGAAATACAAAATGGCACTTGCCAATTAGGGCTCACTGCCCAAGCACACTACTCACAAGAGGCTCACTACCTACAGGAGACACACTGTCTACAAGAAAGGAAGATACCACAATGTTTGAACTGATGAGAAGCATCCACACATGCTGAGGTTTAGTTCCGGTTAAGCTCAGTAAACTGATCTGCTGCACTTCATTCTTACTCTCTTGATGTAGCTGTGCTGTCACATTCCAGACCTCTTCTACTATCTTCACTCTGCTCTTCTACTTTTCTTCGCACTACACCATACACCACACATCTTCTCACATCTAAATCAATTCTATATATATATCCACACAAGTGATTTTATCACCTTTCTAGTCAGCATCCGGAACAGTTAATAATCTCCTCAAACTTTGATCTGTCGGTTAAATCCTTGCACACCAAGTAATGTGGATCAAGCATATACTTGTAGAAGTCATCAATCACGTCAACCAAACATAACTTATGCCTTAAGAACCTTTTCCATCATCAGTAACACATCCAAAATAATGTCTAATGTTCTGCCAGTCAGTTCTTCCTCTATTCACACTGTCACTTGGGAACCCGATACTCAAGCATTCATATTTCTTTATCCTTTCCACACCAGAGGCTCAAACCCTAGAATCTATCAGTCAAGATACTCCTCTTGACTTCCCCAAATCTGCACTTCACTGAGATACTTCTACTGAGAGATCCGGACCTGTCTGTCAGACCTTACTGACTGCTCTGTTCTTACTTACCGGACCTCAACACTTCTTCAATCTGACTTCCGGTGAGGACCTATCATGTCTTGCGGATGTGTGGGATAACCTTTGTTGCCATCAATGACAACATTCATGAGTCCATATAGTGTCTCTTTCGAACAATCTCCCCCTTTGGCATTGATGGAAACACTTAGTGAAAAATGACTAAGTGTCACACTATACTCCCCCTTGGCTGATGCTCTGTCTCTATGTGCATTTACTGAAGCTCCCCCTTAGTTGGATTCCTCATTTTTCCACTGCTCCTCACTCCCCCTTTGACATCAATGGCAAAGGGTAAGGTCCGCACACCAAAATTTTCAAAATCTTGTCCGCATAAGTATATACATATGGAATACTTACATAGACTGAAGTATGTCTACAAAAGTTGTTTTCAATTGAATGAATTTTGTAGCCCAACTTTCCTTCATTTTGTCCAAAATTGATAAATGACCGTTCAACAAGAATGCAAATGCATCTACCCTTTTTAGATCTATTGGATCATTAGTCCAAGCTATGATTTGAGCTTCTTTTATGGCCTCATGCATGGCCTCTAACTTAGTGACAATTATCCCTCTGAGCTCACTCAACCTACTGATTATGTTTTTCTTCTCTTTTTCAAGCTTCTTAATTTCATTCAAAACTGCAACTGTTTGACATTCTTGATTTATTATGGATGTAGTAAGTGGATTAAAATTTTGAGAAAGTTTTATCAGTTTATCCTCCTATTCTTTCATCTTCTTCTCAATCTCCACTGTTGTTTTAGACCAGGATATACAAAAATTTGTATACATCACCTCCATCCTTAAGGGCATTTTCCAAACTTTTTATCCCAATACCCATAACTCTTCTGTCATTTGATATTAACCCTTGCAGCTCTGAGAATCTCTTATCCAAAAATTCTTTCCTGACCTTCTCCTCAACTAATTTCTCTAGAGAATTAAAATGTTTGCTAACACTATTGACTAGAGTTTTGAGATTACCAGAGGAAGAGGTTGTGGGATCCTTTTGAAAAGATGGCATGATCTTTTCCAACACTCCGGATGCTACCTCTATAAGCTCACAGTCTTCTATGTGAGATTTCAGTAGTTTCTCTTTGGCCTTCTCATTTGCAAATGAAGCTATCTTCATTGTTTGTACCGAAGATAGTCAAAATCTAATGGCCCTTTTAGTAATTCTGGTTCATCCATCTCATTAGTTTCTTTTGTCAAGAATTCCTTGACAGATTCTGCAGTGTCTCTTGTCAGAGATAGATTCTTCTTCTCTTCTGCAGTGTCACTTATGTTCTTTTCAGCTTGACTTCCTTCTTTACTTTTCACCTCTTTTTCTTTCTCCTTTATTATTTCTTCTTCTTTAGATCTGGGGTCAACAGGGGAATCCAAAGGAGAAATGTTAGTCTATTCATGGGCCACCTCTTCCGAAGTAGAGTATTCCAAGTCCTTAGCTATTTCTGCACCGGTATTCATTACCTCTTCTGTCATTTTCTTAGTAGACTCTTCTGTAACACTTGTGGTCGAGGGGTCAGTACCCAAGTCCTCTATAATTGGAATGTTGAATCTTTTGAATGCATTCCAGAGGATCTCTTCTGTCTCTTGTGCAACTTTGTCAATCTCTCTGAGCATAAGTTGATTCATCCTTGCTTTGCTCCTGAACTCATCCTTACAATCTTTGAATACCATATTCATTTTCTTGGGATCAATTGAAGGATATAGTTGAATTGCTATCTATTTCTGAATTTCTAGCTCATTGGCTTGGGCATTGTTCTTTCTTATTTCTAGTTCCTTCTCCGAGCTTTTGGGGATCAGAGATATAATTTCAATAAATGCTTTGTTGTAGATATTTAGGTACCTGACTGTGGCATCTTGCAATATCTTCTGATCTACTTCACCATAATCATCATAGAACTCAATCATTGGCTAAAGATTTCCGTCCACTGTGACTGATTTGATTATGTCATCAATGTGAAGAGTGGGTTTTTCAACATATTCCTCTGTCTTTTCTTCTTCCTCTTGTCCAGTAGAGGGTTCACCGGATGTTTTCTTCTTTTTCTTCACTTTCCTAATTTCTTCATCAGATTCAGTCTCCTCTTCATCCCTTTGACTGGCATAAGCCCTTGTGGCTTTTGTCTTTGTTCTTTTCTCTCCTTTGCCAGATAATTTTGCTTTCAGTTTTGATGGCCTTGAGCTTTTAGTAGTGGTAGGTCCAAATCTCTTTGATGATCTGGTCCGGGTGGAAGATTTTACCAGAACACTTTCCTTACTTTTCTTTTTTGCCTTTTTCTTCTCTTCCTTAGCCCTTTCCATCTTTTCCCTGTTGGCATCAAGTGCCTCCTTTGATATGCCAAAGCCTTTTGCAACATATTCAACTTCTTTTCTTACCTTCCTCTTGATCTCTGGTTGTCTGAGTTCCACATGAATCTTTACACTTAGCTCCTCAAAGGTTCCAAACCTTTCTACCTTGGGATCTTTTGGTTGACTTAACATGTGTTCAATATGCAGCTCAGCAATTTTCTCATCAACTTCATACCCCATCAGCATGATCCATACTATTCTTGGTTCCACTGCCTCCATAAGGCACTGATCAGTTTCTACCATGAATCAAACAATATCTTTATACTTTTCAACTAGAGCTTGAGGGATTCTCTCTTGCTTGCGTCATACTCTGAAAGTTCTTGAAATAGCCCCAAAGTGTTGTATTATGTGCGTTAACATCACCAAGTCCATGCAAATAATCCCTGATTTGTATGGCAACCGGTCTGTCATTTTGCCATATCCAGCCACCAGATCTGGGTAGCTCATTCATATAATAGAAGAACAGACATAGTATCAAGCCACCGTATTTGAAGGAGTTCTTCTTGTCTTTCTTTATCTTCTGTAGATTTTCCAGAAGTTGGTTCAGAAGGAGCTCACAGAGATCATAGTCAGCATTCTTTCTTAACATTTCATAGGTAGTATATATTGCAGTTCCAGGTATTGAGTTTTCCCTGCTAGAGTGATATATTTTGTATCTGATGATCATGGATGCAAACTTGATATCCAAATCAGTGATATCCTCAATTGTCATTGCCCTCTTATCAAACTTTGATCCGGTAGCCTCAATCACCGTTTGATTTTTGATAGATTTTAGAATAGGTATCCCACCAGATGAGTGCAATCCAGTAACTACCCTAATGGCATCTTTTGTGAGCTTGAATGGTCTATTCAACCATATGAAGTTATCATGTATTCTACTTACTACGTACCGGACCCATTCGTCTTCTGTAAAACAAGGGAAGTGAATGCACTGTGCAAAATGCTTGTCTTGGATAGCTTTATACTAAGGTTTGAGCTCAAAAGAGTCATCTATCAAGGGTTTGTAATAGATATCAACTAGTTTGGATTTCCTAAATTCTTCAATGTTTGCATGAACATATGGCCTAACATCTTCTATGTGTAAAACCCCATGTGGAATGCTTGAAAATGCACCTAGGGGATCAACTTCTAGGGATTTGTAGGGATGCTTTCTAAATTTAGGGCGCGACCTATCAGAGATGTTTACAACATTTGGTGTGTCTATCTTAAAAGGATTCAGAAATGGATTTCAAAAGTGGAAAATATCTCTTAAGCTTTTAGGGTTCCCAGAAAGAGCTGAAAAGATCACCAATTGACTTGAATTCCGTGATTGATCCTTGTGAGAGATGAAGGAGACTTGTTTACAAAACTCTTTTCCTCTTCTACTCGAATGTGAATGTGCAAATGACGAGCAAATGAGCCCTTATACTTCTGTGCAAACCCTAATTCTTCATTGCACAACTTAAGTTGTTCCGGTTGCTCTGTTTTTCTTTACTCTGAAATATGTATCTTTCTGGATCATAGTGATATACTTAGAGTTGTCCTCGGGGATTTCCTATAGGCTTTCTTACCTTCCTCAATCATTTGATTTATCTATAGATCAAGATGTCTCAATTTTAGAATCATATCAGACCAAACTTGTGAAGAACCTATTTTTACCGAAAGACTATTTTACCGGATCAATTCTAGAAAGATTAGACTCTTCAAATCTTTTTCAGATGTCTCAGATATTAACCATACCTTATTTAGATGTTTCTCTAGGAACCCTTTGATCCGCAGCTTCCTATGTGCCAATTTCAGGCACAAATTGACTGGCTGGGGGAATTGACTTATCTTTTGTTGCTCTCCCTGAGCTAGAGCTCACCTTTTAGTTTTCGGAAGGATTATCAACACCATATTCTATGTGGATCCATCCTCTACATTCTCTGTACTTCTCTTTACCCAAATCTTGTTCATTTCACTTTTAACTTCATCTACATTCACCTTTGTTTTTCCTTTGTCTTGATACTGATTATGATATACTGGACCTCTTTTGTCCTAATTCTTGTTTCTACAGAATTTTCCAATATGACTGGATCTATTGCAAATTTGGCAAACAACACTTCTATGCATATTTGATTGATATCCTCTTGATCTGCATTGATTAGCCATATGACCTATTCTATTGCATGCAAAGCATCTACCATTGAATGATTTGTTCATTTGCATATTTCTGCATTCATGAGATTTGTGACCATATCTTTTATAGTTGAAACACTGTCCGGAGAAGGATGAGTTAGTCTGATTCATTCTCTTTCTGTATTGATTCACTTTATGACCAAAGTTATTGCAATTGTGGCAGTATCCATTGAAGGATGGATATCTTTGAGCATTAGGTTGCCTTACCAGAGGTCTTCTAGGCCTGCTCCTTGGATTTTCTGGTCCAAAATTCTTCTGACCGAATCCGGAGCTTTCTCCTTTCTCATATCCCAAACCATACTTGTCATCTACCCTCTTTTGGCTTTCAAGAAGAACTTCAAGTTGAGAAGAACTTATCTTGAATTTCTCTTTATATTCATTTGTTGTTTGAAGATCCCTTTTGAGAGAGACAATTTGATCCTCAAGTTTTTCTTCATTATCTTTAGCATCTTCAAGATTAGATTCAAGATGTCTAATAATTCTATCCATCTTGTGGCAATCTTTTGATTTCTCCTTGAGAGATTGTCTTAGATTATCTTCAGTTTTTCTTTTCTCTTCAACCTCTTGGGTAAACTTCATAACTCCTGATTCCATTTCATGTCTTACCATAATGATTTCTTTTGATAACTTTTCACATAACTTGGTTTTCTCCTTCAGATCTTCATTTGTATCATTAGCTTCACCTTGACTTGCCAATTGTTGAAGTAGCTCCTTTCTCTTTTTCATAGAGAGACTTAATTTGTCTTTTAGTTCTCTCATGAAATCATCAGCCTGTTTGAGTCTTTCCTTTAATTCATTGACTTCAGAGTTTGACTACTCAAGATCATCAAGGGCAATCTTGAGTTGCCCCCTTAAACCATATACATCCATTTGAATTCCCAAATCTTCCTCAAGCTGTTAGACTCTGTTAGGAGGAAATTGGCTCTGATACCAATTGTTGATAACTGAGAGGGGGGTGAATCAGTTATCCTAATTATTTCTGATTTCTAAACTTTCTTAATAATCAATGCAGCATTAATTCAATTAAGCAAACATAACCATGAAATGGAAATACACATGACAATATTTTTGACGTGGAAACCTTGTTAAGGGAAAAAACCACGAGGTGATTAACCCAAGATTGTATTCTCTGTTAGAAGAATGGAAATACAAAATGGCACTTGCCAATTAGGGCTCACTGCCCAAGCACACTACTCACAAGAGGCTCACTACCTATAGGAGACACATTGTCTACAAGAAAAGAAGATAACACAATGTTTGAACTGATGAGAAGCATCCACACATGCTGAGGTTTAGTTTCGGTTAAGCTCAGTAAACTGATCTACTGCACTTCATTCTTACTCTCTCTTGATGCAGCTATACTGTCACATTCCAGACCTCTTCTACTATCTTCACTCTGCTCTTCTCCTTTTCTTCGCACTACACCATACACCACACATTTTCTCACATCTAAATCAATCCTATATATATCCACACAAGTGATTTTATCACCTTTCTAGTCGGCATCCGAAACAGTTAATAATTTCCTCAAACTCTGATCTGTCGGCTAAATCCTTGCACACCAAGTAATGCGGATCAAGCATATACTTGTAGAAGTCATCAATCATGTTGGCCAAACATAACTTATGCCTTAAGAACCTTTTCCATCATCAGTAAAACATCCGGAATAATGTCTAATGTTCTGCTAGTCAGTTCTTCCTCTGTTCACACTATCACTTGGGAACCCGATACTCAAGCATTCATATTTCTTTATCCTTTCCACACAGGAGGCTCAAGCCCTGAAATCTATTAGTCAAGATACTCCTCTTGACTTCCCCAAATCCTCACTTCACTGAGATACTTCTACTGAGAGATCTGGACCTGTCTATCGGACCTTATTGACTGCTCTGTTCTTGCTTACCAGACCTCAACACTTCTTCAATCTAACTTCCGATGAGGACCTATCATGTCTTGTGGATGTGTGGGATAACCTTTGTTGCCATCAATGACAACATTCATGAGTCCGTATAGTGTCTCTTGCCAACAATATCTAAGAGAAATTAGATAACCTTCCATCCTTATTTTCCAGAATGCATAATGTGTTCCATCAAATAGGGGAGCATCCTTCTTGTGTACCATCTCAGATCTACCTCAAGCAATTAAGCTTTCTTCCAAGGAACCTTGCTCTAATACTAATTGTTGAATTCACATTTAGACAATTTAGAGGGGGGTGAATTTGTTGTAACTTATAAATCCAAAACCCTCAAACACATTTAGATCAACATCAATTCAATTAACCCTTAAACTGTTATGATAATTAAGCATGAAAGTGAATAACAAAAAATGAATCTAATCAACATCAAACACAAGAGAACACTTGATTTACATGCTAAACCCAAGAAGAGAAAAACCACGGTGAGGATTATCTCACAATATAAAGTAATATCAACACCAAAAAACAATAGGCTCATTGCCAAAAGGCTCACTGCCAGAATAGAGAAGAAGATAGAGAAGATTGTTACAAGGAGAAAACTATCTCAATGCAATAGAGAAGTCCCCCACCACTATCTAACACATGAAAGTTCACACTACGCTCCACAAATTCACACTCTATAACTATGTAATTCGCATCACATCCATCATGCTCATCTATCTTATCATCCTTCAACAACTTGACACTTATTTATACCATCTTCAATCTTAAGAACATTCTCCAATGTCGGCAAGGAACCTTAATCATGCAAATTCGAATCAAGTCGACACCAAAACATTCCCTCGATGGGAAGCAATGAAGGAAAACCACAACAAACCTTAGCTTGGACACAAGTCCACTCATATAAGAAGTTTGGACCTTGTAGGATACTCAGAAAGTTTGATTTAGGAAATGCATATGAAGTGGAGTTATCGGAGACATTGAGCATATCACCTATTTTCAACATTGCATACCTATATCAATATCATGAAGGAAAAACCAGTGACAGTATTGAAGAAGACTTGAAAAAGTAATTACCACAACAAGCACTAGAATAGATTGAAGACATCTTGGATAGTAGAGTTGGATGCAGCACCAGAGGAAAGTATCACAAGGAATATTTGGTAAAATGGAAAGGCAGACCAGAAGAAGACTTATCTTGGATTTCTCAAGCTCAGGTGGACCATCTTAGTTTTCCTCTAGCCCCAACAAAGTGAGAGACTCACTTTTTCAACAGCCCTGGGTGTCTAATGTAGGAGCATCCCTAGTTCAAGAGCAATCTTGCATCAACCAAAAATATTTGCACTTTCTTTTGTTTTCTTTCATTTTCCAGTTCATTCTAGTTCAGTCAGTCAGAAGCAGTTTTAGTAGTTTGGTCCACATTTTTCCACATTGTCATTTTAGAGATTGCGGAGCTAGGCTTAGCATCTAGACATCATCATGCACATCATATCCAAAATTCATATCATTTGGATAAGTTAGCGGAAAGATATCACTATTAGAAGATCAACTGTGTTTACAAAATAGAGCACACAGAACAGCCAGCTGAAGGAGAAGGCTTGCAGATCACTTATGTGACTTATGGAGCTAAATGAAACATCATTCAAGGTACTTTAGGACATTGCCAACCTTCCCTAAGATCCACACATTGTTTCATTCACTTGTGGAGGAGTACAAGTTGCTTAAGGCTGACCTATTTATTTTCACACGTTACACCTTCATTAGAGACTATAACTTCTTCCTTGGCCAACGCAGATGATTTCTTGATCTTGGGGATGATATATAATGATGTAACAGATGCATAGGAAAGCAGTGAATAATAATATAATGTTTTAGTTTTAGGATTTTGTTTTGTAAGGCACTTCATTGCCATATCCTTCTATTTTGTAATCAAGCCTATAAGCCCTAAATTGTAAGCCCACATGTTGCCGACATGTCTACATTTTGAATTTATGATATATTAATCATTTGGATCATTCATTGCATTCTTATTTAGAGTTTCTTATATTGTGTTTACTCTTGCTACACGTCTTGGACAGTTCACTCTATGGACCCTCCAACCATGACTGCACCAAAATGTCAAAGTTGATGAAGATCTATAGAAGAATTCAAAAGTAAATGGATATGAATTAGATGAGTCTTCTTGCAAAGAAGATGAAAATGCTAAGAAAAATGAAGTGTAGATTGAAGAGGAATAATCTCTAGAGAAGACTCCTAAAACTCTAAAGTATGTGCAGAAGCATCATTCTAAAGATCAGATCATTGGTGATAAGAACAAAGGTGTGCTAACAAGAAGGAAAGTTGTTGAAAAATAGGTAAATCTATGTTTACTTTCAGAAGTTGAATCTAAAATAGTAATTGAAGCATGCAAGGATGATTATTAGATCAAGGCTATGGAAGAAGAACTAATTCAGATTGAAAAGAATCAAACTTGGGAAATTGTCCCAAGACCAGCAAAAGAAAATGTGATTGGAACTAAGTGGGTATTCCAAAATAAACTGAATGAGAATGGAGAAGTGGTAAGAAACAAGGCAAGGCTTGTGTGTAAAGGTTACTCACAAATAGAAGGAATAGAATATGACAAAACATATGCTCCGGTGGCAAGAATGGAAGCCATCAAGATATTTTTGGCTTTTGCAGCACATAAGGATTTCAAAGTATATCAAATGGATGTGAAGTCTTCTTTCTTGAATGGTGAATTGGAAGAAGTATACATAGAACAACCGGATGGATTTCAGTTATCAAATAAACTAGATATGGTTTGTAGATTGAAGAAGGCACTATATGGATTGAAGCAAGCACCCAAAGCTTGGTATGCAAGGTTAGACATGTACTTATTACAACAAGGATTCAATAAAGGTACCACAGATAGCAATATGTACATCAAAGTAGGAGAAGATCAAAGTCTAATTATGGAAGTATTTGTGGATGATATAATTTTTGGTGGAAATGAAGGTATGTGTAAGAGTTTTGTAGATGAAATGTAGAAGGAATTTGAAATGTCAATGTGTGGGGAAATAAACTTCTTCCTTGGGCTATAGATCAATTAGATGGATAAAGGTATTTTCATTTCACAATCAAAGTATGTCAAGGAGATGTTAAAGAAGTTTGGAATGAAAGATTCTAAACTAGTATGCACCCCTATGGATATTGGTTGCAAGATGAGAAAGAATGATGAATCTCCTAAGGTTGATCAAAGTAGGTATAGATCAATGATTGGGGGATTTTTATATTTAATTGCTACTAGACTGGATATTATGCACATGCAGTTTGTCTTGTGGCTAGATTTCAAGAAGATCGTAGAGAACCACATGTTGCAGCAGTGAAGATGATATTCAAATATTTAAAGGGCACTCTGGATCATGGCTTGTGGTATCCAAAGGATAATGAATTTGCTCTAAGTGCTTATACAGATGCAGATTGGGTTGGTTATGTAGATGACAGGAAAAGTACAAGTGGCGGTGCATTCTATCTTGGAGACAAAGTGGTGTCTTGGCTAAGGAGTAGGATTCAGTATCTTTGTCTACTGCAGAGGCAAAATACATTGCAGTAGCATCTTGCTAAACACAAATGTTTTGGATGAGACAAACCTTGAAGGATATCAGAGTTGTACATGATGAACCTATTCCTTTCCTCTCTGATAATACAAGTGCTATTAACATTTCAAAGAATCTAGTGATGCACTCAAGGACAAAACATATCTCGATCCGGTATCAATATCTGAGAGAGAAGGTTGCAGAGAATGAAATGAAGCTTGAGTATGTGTCCACAAAGGATTAGGTTGCTGATATATTTACTAAGGCTCTTTCTAAGAATGCATTTGAGTATCTCCAAGAGAAGTTAGGGATTATTGCCCCTCTTTTGAACTAGATGCATAAGGAGATGGATCAGTCCAATGGATTTCAAGATTCATTCCTTATTTTGGATTGATGTTGGAGGCTACCTCTCAAAGGGAGTAGGTAGTGGTCATGTTGGTTGTTGCAGTTAGAGGGAGTATGAAGAGAAATAAAAGAAAAGATGTTACAAAGCAGTGGTGAGAAGGTATAAGTATGAGAATGAGAGAGAGAAATGTGTATCCCTTTGCCATTGATGTCAAAGGGGGAGAGAGAGAGAAATGTGAAAAAGGAAAGAGTCAGTTGTCAAGAAGAGAGTAGTAAGCTAAGGGGGAGAGAAAGAGAAAGGAAAAGAGTTGGTATGAAACATAGTATTAATGATATTGTTGTGTTGATGGTTTTTCACATTATATGTTTCCATCAATGACAAAGGAGGAGATTGTTGCAAGTATGAGTAGTTAGTGTTGTCATTGATGTCAACTGTATGAGCAAGAGAATATTGCAAGTGTGTGAACAAGTTGGTGTTGAGTGGATGCTGTCTCTGATGATGAGGAAGTGTTGAAGATGGTAACAATATGTTTCTGGTGCTTGATTTCCAAGTGCTTTTGAGAAATTTTGAATAAAATAAGAAAATAGTGTGTGGCAGTGGTATTCTGTGTTGCAGAGTATTGTTCTAGTTTTGCTCCACATTTCTTTTATATTGAAAATCTATTTATGCAGCTTGGCTATGTTGTTTAGAGGTGTTCAAAGGTACTACATTCAAATTTTGGCATGTTGGATCGATGTGCAATAGAAGATGTGTTCACCAGTATGTGAACTTGATGCAGGGACATCCGAAAGTCTGATGCAAAAGCATTTGGAAGAATTCAGAATTATTGAGATAGTTGACAGAAGCTTGAGTATGTAGAGAAAGTGACTTTAGAGAATTCTAGATTTTGAGTATGAGAGGTTGCGGATCTAGACTTAGCATCTAGACATAGGAAATTACAACATATCAAGAATTCAGATCGTTTGGCTTTGATTCTAGAAAGTTATCGCTGTTTGAAGATTGAATGTTTTTGCATAACAGAGCCAACTATGTTTAGTGAAGTGGAATTGACTTGCAGATCATTCTCGTGACTTGCGGAGTGAAAAGAATAATTGGTTGATGAAGTTTAAGGACCTGGCCGACCTTAAATGAGGTATGTATGAAGTTTTATGCATTTGTGAAGTTGTGCCTTATGTTTAGGCCCGACCTATTTTGTGTACACATTACATAAGATAGCTGATGCAATTAGGCTGACTTGATGATGCTTTGAAAGTATGTGGATGTTATAAAAAGGAGATAAAGGATTGTTAGAAGGTAGTGATTAGTAATACAAAGAATGCAAACAAGATCTTAAGTTGTTTTGATCTGGTTGGGCAGCAAAACATAGTAGAAGGCAGAGAAGGAAGCAGAATGAGTTGCAGAGCAGAGAATTGAGATGTAGATAAAAGAAATCATGAAATAATATGTTGTATGAATCTTTTGTAATCCCTAGGATGTGGCCTCACATTTGTAAAGCCCTTGAGGCATGTGTAATGTGTTTTGAGATCAATATATATATATAAAGATGAGCGTTGAAGGCTAGGTTTTTCCCTGTTAGGGTTTTCCCAAGATAAATCTTGTGTTATATGTTCATGAATCTATTTTATCTTTTTGTTATTTAATTGCAAGCTTCCATTGCATATCCATTTTGATCATGGTGTTAATTCTTTAGGCTGGAAGGTTGGACAGTCCCTAATCGGACCCTCCTACCTTGACTGCACCAAGTGGTATCAGAGCTTGTTTCGAATCTGTTGGGTTGGTTTGAATCTGTTGAGTTGATTGTGAATCCATCAGACAAAGTGTGAAACCCTAGAACTAAAGAAGAATCATTGCAGAAGAGATATCAAGGAAAGAAAGATCTAGGTGAGCTTTTGTTTTCAGTTGTCTTTGTCTAATTTGTTTCGAATGGGGAAAGTTATAAAGAAAATGAAACCCTAATGTGCAAAAAGGATATTTTGAAAGAAGAATTGTGCAAAGTCAAGAAGTGTAATTCAGAGTTGTTAGAGAAGATGCAAGATCTAGGGGTGGACAAGTTTGAAACCCTTGAAGAAGAACTAAAAGATGTAGAGAGCAAAAATGAAGTCCTAGAAGCAGAGTTGAAACTGTTTGAGGATGTTGAAAAGAAATTTGTAGAATTAGAGAAGGGATTTAAGTTGTTTTATAAGGTTGAACAAAGGAACAAAGATCTAGAAGATAGTTTGGAAGAATTGAAGAAGGAGAATAATTTGTAGAAAAGTGAAATATCAGAATTAAAAGAGCAAAAAGATCAGCTAGAACAGTCACTTGTAGCATGCAGAGAAGAGTGAAAATTTGAGGTCTAAACCTAAATTATGTGATGTTTCTTGTAATACTAATGATTTATGTGATGATACAGAAGTTTCTTTAGATAGTGAAATTAAAGATGATGATGTGACAAAACCTAGATTTGTTGGTGATAGTATTGGTTTCAAGATCATGCAAAGAATGGGATATGAAGGACAAGGATTGGGAAAGCAGTAGCAAGGAATTATAGAACCTATTGAACCGGTGATTAGATCAAGAAGTGAAGGGATTGGATATGACAGAGCTAAGGAGGTTATGGCAAACTTTAAATCAAATCAAAGCAAAAAAAGGTATGTTTTGTTCACATTGTAATAGGCATTGACATGAAGAGGAATCTTGTTGGGATATACACCCTTGTAAATTATGTGGATTGAAGAACCATTCTAAAAATTTGTGTTGGAACAAGATGAAGAGAAGGAAGTCTATGGTAAGTTGTATACAAAAGAACTATGGATGGATTGATGGACAGGAATGGAAACATGTTACTGGTATGTTCAGAAGGAGATATAGACTGAAATGTTCATAAGTTGGATCAAGATGCAAAGAAAGAAGACCTTATGTGGAGTAGAACAAGGAAAGAAATTCAAACTACAAAGGGAGAAGTGACAGGAGTCATAATCTTATTACACTAAAGGATATAGAAGAGATGTAAGAGGATTTGATAGAAGACCATTTGCAAGAACCTATTTTGAAGTTTGGAGGAGAAAAGAATCAAGCAAGGAGAGTCATCAAGAACTAGTTATCAAAGAAGCTAATAAAGGAGAAGTAATAAGTAATGTAGAGATAGTTCATACAGAAGAGGAAGAAGAGTCTTTTGAACCATTGAGTATAATAGAGAAACCAGAAGAAGGTGATGCATTAGTCTTGAGAAGAATTTTGTTATAGAATCATCATCTGAAATAGTGTAAAAAAAAAAAGTTGTCTGAACAAGTGTAAAGCATAGCAAAGAAAAGAGTTAAGACCGGATGAGAAGAATTGTGTACCAGATTGAAGTGATTATGGTAAGGGAAACAAAGTGAAGTATAGAAGCAATGTAAGTAGAGTGGAAGTTGTAAGATTTTGATGAATGCAGATGAAATTATGTTAAGAACCAAAGATTAGACAGTGTTGCAGAGAAACTAAGGAAGTGTATTGACTTGATTGTTCTAGAGGATGTATTTGATTGAAACAGACTTTGATCTAGAGGCAACTTGTGGATAAGACTTGCTCAGACCACCGATCATTGAGACAATGTAAGGCTTGCAGGTAGACACCGAATCTAGAAGAACCGTAGGCAGTTTTATAGGGTGGACATGAATAGACCACCGACCTTGAGGTAGTTACAAGTACCTAAAAAATAGATCACCAAACCTTGAATCTAACTTAATATAGACCTAAGTGAAGGGGCTCACTTCTCAAATAACCCCGAGAGTCTAATGCAGGAGCATTCGGAAGAATTCAGAATCATTGAAACAATTGACAGAAGCTTAAGTCTGCAGAGAAAGTGACCTAGGAGAATTCTAGATTTTGAGTATGAGAGGTTACAAATCTAGACTTAGCATCTAGACATAGGAAATTACAACATATCAAGAATTCATATCGTTTGGCTTTGCTTTTGTAAAGTTATCATTGTTTGAAGATTGACTATTTTTGCATAATAGAGCTGACTGTGTTTAGTAAAGTGGAATCGGCTTGCGGATCATTCCCATGACTTGTGAAGTGAAAAGAAGAATTAGTTGATGAAGTTTAAGGACCTAACTGACCTTAAATGAGGTCCATGTGAATTTTTATGCATTTGTGAAGTTGTGCCTTATGTTTAGGCCTGACCTATTTTGTGTACACAGTATATAAGATAGCCATTGCA
Source organism: Cunninghamia lanceolata (assembly GCA_027924645.1). Taxonomy (NCBI): domain Eukaryota; kingdom Viridiplantae; phylum Streptophyta; class Pinopsida; order Cupressales; family Cupressaceae; genus Cunninghamia; species Cunninghamia lanceolata. Next base: position 2,837,188 of record BSBN01001322.1, on the reverse strand, counting down.
ATTAGGTTGACTTGATGATGCTTTGAAATCTACAGATGATATAAAAAGGAGATAAATGATTTCTATAAGGTAGTGATTGGTAGTACAAAGAATGCAAACAAGATCTTAAGTTGTTTTGATCTAGTTGGGTAGCAGAACAGAGTAGAAGGCAAAGAAGGAAGCAGAATGAGTTACAGAGCAGAGAATTGAGATGTAGATGAAAGAAATCATGAAAGAATATGTTGTATAAATCTTTTGTAATCCCTAGGCTGTGGCCTAGCATTTGTAAATCCCTTGAGGCATGTGTAATGTGTTTTGAGATCAATATATATATATATAAAGATGAGTGTTGAAGACTGGATTTTTCCCTATTAGGATTTTCCCAGGATAAATCTTGTGTTATATGTTCATGAATCTATTTTATCTTTCTATTATTTAATTACAAGATTCTGTTGTATATCTATTTTGATCATGGTGTTAATTCTTTAGGCTGCAAGGTTGGACAGTCCCTAACCGGACCCTCCTACCTTGACTACACTAGAACTGTGTTGTGCAAAGGTGTCTGGGAGAAATGTCTTTGCTCTGCATTTCACTGCAAAATAGTTTTAGGTCTTACAATTCTAGAAGTATGCTTATAAGGTTAATATGTATCTTCAGTTGAAGTTGTTTTTGCTTTGGTGCTCCAGAAGCTGATTTCTTGAGTTGCAGTGCATGACAGAGACATTTGAGTATCCTAGGTAAATAGGATAACTTGTGCAGCAGGTGAAATTTATTGCAGAGGAATTTGTTGGCTTTCAAGATGTTTGTGGATGTTCTACATTGTGCTCAAGCATGGCATGTGGTCTACAAGTTGTCTTTGGGTTTCAGGAAGCGTGTACATAACTGTTTATGGTGTTAACACTAGTTCGGCCAACCTTAGGTGTTTACACTAATTGTAGAGTTGCTTCGATGATTGTGGAAGTGTAGTGTAACATGTATGAGTGTGTCATGCATGCATTTACCATGTGGTCATGACACACAACACAAATTTCATGTCCACATTTCTCATGTGGTCATGACACAAAATAACAAAAATGTTTCCACGTGACTCAGAAACCCCCTCGCGCGCAACATGTGTTCTCGGTGGCATACGCACAAAGGTGCAAAATGTCAATCAAACGTTGGGGTAGTGCGAATACCTTTTGCAACCCCCACAAAATGTAAGCCTACTAAGGGGGTTGTGCGATGCGAGAGGCATTATTAAGAGGGTAGATTCCAAATTAGGAAGTAACCCTAGGTTTTCTAGGTGGGGTGATGTAATTTCGAAAGGAATCAAAATCAAGCCCTAAGAAACTATAACATAAATAAGATTAATTAATTCCATCTACAACTTAATTAAATTACTCGATAATAATTAATGTGATAAAGTAAGGACATGAAATACAATACTTAGTTTGCCCTTTCACTAATCTAGGGAAAATCTGGCAACATAACACCACCTCATTTAACATCGGAAATTAATTTAGAAATACAAGCCCCACTAAAAGCCCTTTCAAAAAAATTGTAATTAAATCTACATACACCTATTAAATCAATTTATTACAACATTGCATCACCCACCCAAGAAATGAAAAATAAAATACATTAGCATTAACTAATTAAATCAATTAATTAAAATTACATAAGGTTTGCACAAATACAAAGGTGAAGGGATAAATAAATTAATTTTTTTTAAAAAGTAATAATATTCCCTACACCAAAATCCCCACTAAAAGGCTAAAAAAATTGTAATTAAATCTAAATACACCCATTAAATCAATTTATTACAACATTGCATCACCCACCCAAGGAATGAAAAATAAAATACATTGACATTAACTAATTAGATCAATTAATTAAAATTACAAAAGGTTTGCACAAATACAAAGGTGAATGGATAAATAAATAAATTTTAAAAAAGTAATAATATTCCCCACACCAAAATCCCCACTAAAAGCCTATAAAATCTCTATGAGGCAAAAATAGTTTAACAAGGCAAAAAAATAGGTTTTAAAAAAACAAAAGGAATAATAGCCTTTTCATTGCCTCCAAATTTCAAGGAGAAAAAAGGGGATGAGGAGTCACGTTCACAAAAGAGTTCAATTTCTCTTCTTATCTATTTTTTTTCATTTAGTCTCCAATATGCATTTTATATTCTCTACTCTAACCCTAATCATTTATTCTATCTTCATTTTCTATTCTTCTCTACAACTCTAACCCTATCTTCTTTTCTTTAGTTTTCTAATCCCTCTATTTTTTTCTCTTTGTGTAGGTTATCCTATGGTTTCCATGGAGGCTCTCTCTCTAATTTCTCTCTGATTTTATTTTCCTACAAAGGATAATGGCTCATAGATTTTATTTGCAAAAAAAATGCATCTATGCAGGATTATAATTCCCTTCTTTTTTCAGCAGTATATATATATATATATATATATATATATATATATATATATATATATATATATATATATATATATATATATATATATATATATATATATATATATATACTATGGTTATTTTACATACAGGAAAGGATTTATTCATAGTGATTATATATTTTGAATCTTTTTTTTGGTTAAACCTGAGTAAGTATATATATACTAGTATATTTATATAAAAAAATATATATCTATAGTACACCGAGAGATATCTTCCAATTTGTTGGTATTTATAAATTACTTGCAATTAGAATATTTGATATGCTCACATGAGTTAATTTAAAGAGACTATGTTGCAAGACTTTTCATATTCGCCAAACATAATAAAGATTTCATTCCATAACTGCCCAAGATTTCACTCCATAACTGCGCAAGTTTTTCTATTTTTCTATCCATTTGGCTTCCATGAATTTATTTATTTACGCACTTTATGAATTTTGTTTACATGGAATCTGAATCTTAATTGTTTACGGGAATCTGAATCTTTTAGTCCTTGCTGTGAGTGTAGAACACCTCTCAGCGTAATAACAAACTTCATTGGATATATTACAGGGGGTCGAATCTACGGAGTGGTAGCTTCAACAAAAATTACAGAGCAGACTATCTTTTTTTAATTTTAAAAAAGAGGAGGCAGGGGCGGACTATGGTAACCACAATCCACTGAAGTATTTTATGGTGGCCGAAAGTGGAGAGTGGGGTGGGGCTCTGCCCCCCCGCCCCCCCTCTCACACACACACAACAAAACAAAGCTTTGACAGCCTCTAATTTTTTTTAATTTCATTTCCCTTCTTGAAAATATAAGCCCTAAAACCTCATTTTGAATCTCATTCTTTCTATTGGGATATTTTTTTTATTTATAATAAGATGCAGCATAATTCCATTATATATATCTGTTGTTCCACATGTTTGTATATCTCAGAAATATATTTCTTTTTTTTTTAACACAAAGGGAAATATATATATATATATATACACATTCAAAAATATTAATCTCTGTATTTTTTTTGTCTAAAATAGTGGACTACATATTTACTCTTTTTTTTAAGTAAACAAGTGTAAAATTTACAACTACAATTAATGTATTTTTCTAAAATATCCCACTATAAGACTAGCTTATTTTCATTTTCTTTTCAATAGCAATAAATTCATTTGAATGCCAATTTCAAGATAGGAGAAAAAAATGGTAGAAGGATTATTTTAATCATGCACAATTATTTTTCCAAAAACATTATAAAGTATCAAACAACAATCTCTCATTGCAATAGATTGAATATATACATCTTTTGTTTTTCTTTTCCAAAAGTACAAATAGGGTAAAACTATAACACCTTTAATAAGGAAATGCTCAAATATGCTTACATAAACATTCAATACCACATAGGTTCAAGGGAGAGATTTACTCTCAAACACAATAACTAGTACAAACCCAAATGGGTCATGGCAACAAAAATGCCATAAACTTTACAACATAAGGAAAACTACATTCCTCCCAAGTTATCCAACTCCATTAATCACCCGTAACCTACAACAAACACAAGGAAGATTTCCATATGCCCATGGGAGCTCACCTCCCAACTGTAGACTTGAACACAAGTCACCCCCAAGCTTGGAGGTCACCCATATAACCGAGATTCAAACCAAAACAAGAATAATGCACCAAATAACACACTCACAAACAAGCACATACCCTCCCAAGGGTTTTACATAATGAATCCATTCTCATGGATATTTGGGAGTAGGAGACTGGACTACTCTCAACTCAAGAGGGAAACCCAAAAACACCAAATCACCATGATACCCAAAATCTCAATATGTCAAAATCTTAAGACACTCTTGCTTTCACCAAAATCTCAATATCACAAAAATCCCAAGGCACTCTTGCCTTCACAAAAATCTCCAATACTTCAAAATACACTCTCATGACCAACAACACCTCCAAATATAATAAGGTTGCCCTAAGGAGGTTCACTCCTCTCCCACCCCAAAATAGGATGAGCTATTCTCAAAGGAGAGCTTCATCAAACACCCAAAAGAAACCCATAGAAAAAATACCCAAAACTTAAAAATACACAAGCATTCATCACATAATTGAAATGTAAAAACAAAATGGAAGGCATATAGCCTAGGAGCTTACCTTATAAGCCCAAATTTGGTAAGAGTTTGATGGAGAGCTCCCCAGCCTCCTTCCAATCTACTTACTTCCAAAAAACCTCTAACTCTAGCTATCTCCCCAAGACCATAATTACAAAGAAAACCAAAAAATGAAGAACCCTCTCCATCTCTCAAAGATGGAGTTTAGTAGGCTACACCAAAGAGCCTTGAGGAATGAGAAGGTGACACATGTCACCTTCTCCTTTCTCCTCACAGCCCACTCACAAAACTCTAAGGGATAAGGAGGTAACACATGTCACACTCCCATCCCACAAAGCCTCACACTCTCCCATAAATTCTCTCACACATGTGTGAGAGCATAGTGGATAGGGGAATCCCACATGGAAGACTCCATAAGGATAAGGATAAGACACATGTCATTCTCCTATCCAACAAGACAAACCTATCCCCTCAAGGATGCTCTCACATATGTGTGAGAGCATAGGAATGAGGCATCTCACACTTGAGGACCTTGGAAGCTTCCCAAGTCTTCAAGATAAGGGAGACCTTATCCTAGGGAAGTTAAGTTGGTCATGGTGGACTCTAGACTTGTCCACCACCTCACCCAACTTCAAATTTCGTCACTTAACTTCAGGGTTAAGTTAAGGTGACTAAAAGAATGTTAAACTAAGGTTTCACATGTTCAAATTGGTCCTAGGCCCTAGGGGTATGACCTAGGGTCATTATTTGACCAAAATATACACCAAGGGGTCCATAAATTCACATAAAAATGCCCAATAAATAAAAAGCACCAAAATAGTGCAACTCAACATTACAGTTCACAACACATCAATAAATCAATTAAAAAGGGTAAACCCTAATCAAAATAATCATCAAATACAGACATTACAAAACAACATGCTCCATCAAAATTGACCTTGGTCCCTCTTGGGACTAGGTCGGCTAAACATGGATATCAAATAGAGTTACTAGAATGACCTCCAATTTTCCATGGGCATGGAAAATTATCTACACACTTCTACAAATGGATCAATAGCACATGTTCATCATAGCTAAAATGAAAGGAAATGCACACACACACACACCCAGTCACATAATCACAGATATTTTCAACTATAAAACATGCTATCATTTATATGATTCATAATTCACTCACATTTTCCTAACATCAAATTAGGATCAAAACTGCATAACATTTCATCAATGTACTCATCAATTAACATTTCAATTGCCTCAAAATTAACCTCATATAAAACATCATAGAATCAACTGTAATCTAACATGCATAACTATAAAATCATCACAACATAATCCAGAAAACAATCAAGGTGTTAGGTAAGTCCATGAATGATTGAATCTATGGGGGTCAACAACCCTAAAATTGTCCACATGACAAGATAATATGAACAATAAGTTTCATAAACAAAGCAAGAAGTACAACACACTATAGCCTCGCACTACGACACTAAAGGTTCTAGTTCAAGCACAACAAATGACATTGCAACAATCCCAGCTAGGCGTGCATCACCTACACACACCCAACTAACACAATCCACCTTATGCAAAAGTTCCACAACAACACTACATTGTCTCGAAGTTAGGGTCACACTCACATAAACCCAACCCTTAGCTAGGTGAAGCAAAACAATATGGTCTAAAGGTGTAACTAATTCAATCGCACAATGGTGGGCCTCACATCCTCCTCCCCTAGAGATAAACTTCCTCCTGGAAGTTAACATGGAAGTATTGTAGTGTAACCGACCTTGAACTCGGATTGGTCTCGAAAACAAAAGTAAGAGAACAATAGGAACTTGATAAGAAATCACATAGTGATAATCCCAAGGATACCCTCCTCCGACTATGAGGGGTCAGGCATCTAACAACAACACATACTCCCAACATGTTATGAGCATTAAAAGACACAAGGGCATTAGATGCCCTAAGATAGATCACTAAGTACTTCAAGGTCAACAAGGAAATTCTGAACCACCAGTAGCGATCCACTAAACAACCTCAAGCTTACGACATCAACCAAGACCAACTATTCCCATCTTCCTCTCACCAAGTACCCTTATGGGTAACATAGGTTACATAGTTCACAACATTACACAGGTACCAGCAATACCAACAATAACAAAGATCCTCAAAATAAAATCTTGCAAAAGATAAGTCTTGAATAAGTTTAACGAATAAAATTCAGAAGAACTAAGATCCAAAGATAATTCAAATTTAAAAGATAAGTCCAACTCAAAGTGGCGCCAAATTCAACATCCAAAATTTAAATCAAAATACAATAAAACAAGTCCTTGAGGTAAGAGGACTACAAGAAAGTAAGTCCTCTAAGTAGCCCAAATAAATAGACTCAAAACTGTTGGTTTTGAAATAAAAAAAATTCCATCAATAAGTAGATAATTATCTTCAACAATTTAACCAAAATTGTACATTACAACATTATACATATATAACATAGTTATGAAAGAGAGGATAAGGATAGTGGTCACATTCTTAACTAAGGTCATGAAACACCCCAACTACATGTACACCCACAACTTCTAGGTGACCTAGGACATGCTTGGAAAAGATTGCCAAAAGCCAGGTATCCTTAGAGTCACCTTAGAAGTGGGGCCCCTTCGTGCTTCCTAGTACGGAACACAAAACAACATCTTCATGGGTAATACCAAAATCCATCTAAAAATAACTAACTTCCATAATTCTAATATTACCCAAGGCGGTTCACAAATTACTCTCAAGTTCAAGACAAGGCCTTAATATCGCCCAGAAACAACCCATCAGATGCATCTATGTCAATCATATGAGTCGATCACAACACTTAACCACTAACACCCAAAAGGTATCACAACCAACTCATTACTACCCCCAAAATGAACTTAATTTCCCAATGCATCCTTACAATCCCAATGTTTCCAAGATGCCCATACAAGTGACAAACCACATTCAGTACCTTAAAGCAATGTGTGTGGACCCTTAACCAGTTCCACATCTAGAACTATTGCAATCCATAAAATAATATCTTTCGAACCATTAGGTTTCCCTTCGAGGAATCATGCAATCAATTGAACAAGGGACTTACCTCACGAGTCACTAGAACCTAATAACTAAAATTTCAAGAAGGTACCTCTTAGATGGTTTCCACATTAACCCAATAGGAAAGCATACTAAATCTCAACTTTATTTACTTACAACCATTCAAGGCTTTGCTATAGCCTTCTAAGCACACAAGGACAAATGTTACTTCCAAGGGGAACTCGTCACCTTGTCAAGACATAAAGGTGAGCAAATTTCAAAGAAATAAGGTGGCAAGGAAGGGATAAAGTTGCACTTAGGTTACTATTTAATAAGCAACTTAGGGAATTATATCAGCAACTAGGTCTTACTCCTTGACTATCATAAAATGTTTCAACCTCATGCACTTACACCACCTTTAAACCCTTAACCAAAGAGGTACCATACTTTAAATGAACAAATCACATTACAAATTAATGTGAAGGCAACACATAGCCTAAATATCCGTTAGACACCAACATGTTACAAGGAGGTTAACTCGACGTGGCACAACAATGTCACAAGATTCACAACCACGAAGTGGTCCTCGAAGCCACTACTCATCCTAAAAGGCATACTCAAGAAAATAGCCATAATAGGCCTTACATGCTAAACTCTTTTAACATTCACTAGTCCATCCTCAAGATGAGGGTATCAAGTGACTCATACAAGAGAATACACCATTTCATTCACTCTTTGAGTGACAACTACTCATCAGGGTAACTTAACCCTACATTAAGGTGAAGGACAACTAAAAGTCTACAGCTTCTTCGCATCCCAACTCAAGGGGCCATCTAAACAAGGCACATCTTACCCCAGATACAAAGGTTAATTAAATGACACAAGGTGAAGAATAGAAGGATGGGTAAATAATTCTTTGTCCAAGATGACATACCACTTTAATACATTTCTATCCTCCAACATGGTAGGATAAACATACTCAACATTCTCAAAAAAGGGCAGGTCTCAAACTATGCAATGACACTCACAATTTGCAATGTGTCCCTCAACATTCACTAGGGCAACCTACAAGGTAACCATAAGAATAAAATTTTACCATAATAACACTTATCCAAGGGTGCACTTACAGTAGGTTGACATGATCCCTAAAGAAGGATCAAAAGGCCCCATAAACAAGGACAAGGAGCAAGGATAAGCTAGGATGAAACACATAGAATAACTCCACCAAACATTCTTTTTGGATAGCACTATATCCAGAAGTTGACAATTTTCAAAGTCAAGACTTGTATGGTCCTTCAATTACTTATTCATCCAGAATACACTCCCTAAGTACCTACAACACCAAGTCATACATGGGGTTTAGTGGAAGCAAAATTGAGGGAAACAAGTTGTTCCCACGCAAGGTGTCTTATGAACTCATTGCTACACAAGCTAGAGTTAGACACATAAAATAAGTATGCATGATTCTATTATCGGCCCAACTCAGCAATTATACACACCCAGAGATCCCAGTGTTTCAAACATGGGCTCTGATACCAAATGTCATGCCTGCATTTCCCATGCGGTCATGACACACAACACACATGTCATGTCCATATTTCCCATGTGGTCATGACACGAAATAACAAAAAAAAATTCACGTGACTCAAAAATGCCCTCACATGCAACATGTGCGCTTGGTGGCATACGCCCAAAGGTGCAAAATGTCAATCAAATGTCGAGGTAGTGCGAACACCTTTCACAACCCCTGCAAAATGTAAGTCTATTAAGGGGGTTGTGCGATGCAAGAGATGTCACTAAGAGGGTAGATTTCAAATTAGGAACTAACCCTAGGTTTCCTAGATGAGGTGATGTGATTTTGAAATGAATCAAAATCCAACCCTAAGAAACTATAACATAAATAAGATTAATTAATTCCATCTACAACTTAATTAAATTACTCGATAATAATTAATGTGATAAAGTAAGGACATGAAATAACATACTTAGTTTGCCCTTTCACTAATCTAGGGAAAATTCGGCAGCATAATGCCACCTCATTTAACATGGGAAAATAATTTAGAAATACAAACCCCACTAAAAGCCCTTTCAAAAAAAATTGTAATTAAATCTAAATACACCCATTAAATCAATTTATTACAACATTGCATCACCCACCCAAGGAATGAAAAATAAAATACATTGACATTAACTAATTAGATCAATTAATTAAAATTACATAAGGTTTGCACAAATACAAAGGTGAAGGGATAAATAAATTAATTTTAAAAAAAAAGTAATAATATTCTCCACACCAAAATCCCCACTAAAAGCCTAAAAAAATTGTAATTAAATCTAAATACACCCATTAAATCAATTTATTACAACATTGCATCACCCACCCAAGGAATGAAAAATAAAATACATTGACATTAACTAATTAGATCAATTAATTAAAATTACATAAGGTTTGCACAAATACAAAGGTGAAGGGATAAATAAATTAATTTTAAAAAGCAATAATATTCCCCACACAAAAATCCCCACTAAAAGCCTAAAAAATCTCTATGAGGCAAAAATAGTTTAACAAGGCAAAAAATTAGGTTTTAAAAAAACAAAAGGAATAATAGCCTTTTCATTGCCTCCAAATTTCAAGGAGAAAAAAGGGGATGAGGAGTCACATTCCCAAAAGAGTTAAATTTCTCTTCTTATCTATTTTTCTTCATTTAGTCTCCAATATGCATTTTATATTCTCTACTCTAACCCTAATCATTTATTCTATTCTATTCTTCTCTACAACCCTAACCCTATCTTCTTTTCTTTAGTTTTCTAATCCCTCTATTTTTTTTTCTTTGTGCAGGTTATCCTATGGTTTCCATGGAGGCTCTCTCTCAGATTTTATTTTTCTATAGAGGATAATGGCTCACGAATTTTATTTTCAAAAAAAATGCATCTGTACAGGATTATAATCCCCTTCTTTTTACACAGTGAAAGAATTTATACATAGTGAATATATATTTTGAATCTCTTTTTTTTGTTAAACTTGAGTATGTATATATGTATATGTATATATATATAACAAACTTCATTGGATATATTATAGGGGGTCGAATCTATGGAGCGGCGGCTTCAACAAAATTATAGAGTAGAGTGTCTATTTTTTTTTTTAAAAAGAGAAGAAGGTAGGGGCGAACTGTGTTACCACAGTCTGCAGACTGGCGGACTGTGACCATAGTCCGCTGAAGTATTTTAGGGCTGCAAAAAGTTGAGAGTGGACCAGGGCTCCGCCGCCCCCCCTCACACACAGAGAGTAAAAAAAAGCTTCGACAGGGCCGCTGCCTCTAAATTTTTTTTTATTTCATTTCCCTTGTTTAAAATGTAAGCCCTAAAACCTGATTTTGAAACTCATTTTATTGGGATCTTTTTTTAATTTATAATAAGATGCAACATAATTCCATTATATATATATATATATATATATATATATCTGTTGTTCCACATGTTTGTATATCTCAGAAATCTATTTCTTTTTTTTTAAACACACAATGAAATATAATTAAAAGAAAGATATGTAAATATATATAGATATACACATTCTAAAATATTAATCTCTGTGTTTTTTTGTCTAAAATAGTGAACTACATATTTACTCTTTTTTTTGTAAGTAAACAACAAGTCTGAAATTTACAACTAACACATACAATTAATGTATTTTTCTAAAATATCCCACTATAAGACTAATTTATTTTCATTTTCTTTTCAACAGCAATAAATTCATTTGAATGCCAATTTCAAGACAGGGAGAAAAAAATGGTAGAAGGATTATTTTAATCATGCACAATTATTTTTCCAAAAACATTATAAAGTATCAAACAACAATCTCTCATTGCAATAGATTGAATATATGTACATATTTTGTTTTTCTTTTCCAAAAGCACAAATAGGGTAAAACTATAACACCTTCAATAACGAAATTCTCAAATATGCTTACATAAAGATTCAATACCACATAGGTTCAAGGGAGAGATTAACTCTCAAACACAATAACTAGTACAAACCCAAATGGGTCATGGCAACAAAAATGCCATAAACTTTACAACATAAGGAAAACTACATTCCTCCCAAATTCTCCAACTGCATTAATCACCCATAACCTACAACAAACACAAGGAAGATTTTCATATGCCCATGGGAGCTTACCTCCCAACTGTAGACTTGAACACAAGTCACCCCCAAGCTGTGAGGTCACCCATATAACCAGGATTCAAACCACGACAAGAATAAGGCACCAAATAACACACTCACAAACAAGCACATACCCTCCCAAGCATTTTACATAACAAATCCATTTTCATGGATATTTGGGGGTAGGAGAGAGGACTACTCTCAACTCAAAAGGGAAACCCAAAAACATCAAATCACCATGATACCCAAAATCTGAATATGTCAAAATCTCAAGGCACTCTTACCTTCACCAAAATCTCAATATCACAAAACTCCCAAGGCACTCTTGCCTTCACAAAAATTTCCAATACTTCAAAATACACTCTCATGACCAACAACACCTCCAAATATAATAAGGTTGCCCCTGAGGAGGTTCACTCCTCTCCCACCCCAAAACAAGATGAGCTATTCTCAAAGGAGAGCTTCATCAAAAACCCACAAAGAACACCATAGAACAAATACCCAAAACTCAAAAATACACAAGCATTCATCACATACATTGAAATGCAAAAACAAAAGGGAAGGCATAATAGCCTTGGAGCTTACCTTATAAGCCTAAATTTGGTAAGAGTTTGATGGAGAGATCCCCAGCCTCTTTCCAATCTACTTGCCTCCAAAAAACCTCTAACTCTAGCTATCTCCCCAAGTCCATAATTACAAAGAAAACCAAAAAATGAAGAAACCTCTCCATCTCTCAAAGATGGAGTTTAGTAGGCTACACCAAAGAGCCTTGAGGAATGAGAAGGTGACACATGTCACCTTCTCCTTCCTCCTCACAACCCACTTACAAAACTCTAAGGGATGATGAGGTGACACATGTTGATAACTGAGAGGGGGTGAATCAATTATCCTAATTATTTCTACTTTCTGAACTTTCTTATTAATCAATGCAACATTAATTCAAATAAGAAAACATAACCATGAAATGAAGATACACATGACACAATATTTTTGACGTGGAAACCCTGTTAAGGGAGAAAACCACAGGGTGATTAACCCAAGATTGTATTCTCTGTTAGAAGAATGGAAATACAAAATGGCACTTGCCACTTAGGGCTCACTGTCCAAGCACACTGCTCACAAGAGGCACACTGCCTACAAGAGACTCACTGTCTACAAAAGGAGTGTTATACAATACTTGAACTGATTTGGAGCATCTACATATGCTGGAGTTCAGTTCCGGTTAGGCTCAGTACACTGATCTGTTGCACTTCATCTTTCCTCTTCTCTTATGCTACTTTCCTTTCACATACCGAACTTTCCTTACTGCTTCTATTATGATCTTCTACTTTTATTCGCACATCTCTAACAACAACCACACCACTCAGAACTAAATCCATCTTGTATATATATCTACACAAGTGATTTCATCACCCTTCAAGTCGGCATCCGGAATAGTCTATCTTTTCACAAACTTTGATCTATCGGTTGAATCATTGCTTACCAAGTATTCAGATCAAGGATATACTTGTGGAAATCATTAATCATGTTAGCCAAACATAATTCATGCCTTCATAACCTTTACCAACATTAGTAACACATCCAGAATAATGTCTGATGTTCTGCCAGTCAGTTCTTCCTCTATTCATACTGTCAATTAGGAACCTGATGCTCAAGTATCCATATCTTTTTCGTCATCTATCACCGGAGGCTAAATCCTTGGAATCTATCACTTAAGGTAGTCCTCTTGACTTCCCCAAATCTGCACTTCATGAGGATACTTCCTTTGAGAGATCCGGACCTATCTGTCGGACCTCATCATATGCTCTGTTCTTGTTTACCGGACCTCACCATATGCTCTGTTCTTGTTTACCGAACCACAACATACTTCCGGTAGAGACATATCATGTCCTATGGATGTGTGGGATGAACTATGTTGCCATCAATGACAACAATCATGAATCCATATAGTGTCTCTTGCCAACAATCTCCCCCTTAGCTGATGCTCTATTTTTATATACATATTCTGAAGCTCCCCCTTAGTTGGATTCCTCATTTTTCACTGCTCCTCACTCCCCCTTTAACATCAATGGAAAGGGTAGGGTCCACACATCAAAATTTTGAAAAAATTTAACTATACTTAGCCACATAGTACATACTCACATAAACTAAAGAATGTCTGCAAAAATTGTTTTCAATTGAATGAATTTTGTAGCCCAACTTTGCTTCATTCTGTCCAAAATTGATATATGACCACTCAATAGAAATGCAAACGCATCTGCCCTTTTTAGATCTATTGGGTCATTTGTCTAGGCTGTGATTTGAGCTTCTTTTATGGCCTCATGCATGGCCTCTAACTTAGGGATAATTATCCCTCTGAGCTCACTCAACCTGCTTATTCTATTTTTCTTTTCCTTCTCCAGCTTTTTGATTTCATTCAAGACTGCAATAGTCTGGCATTCTTGATTTATTATGGAGGATGAGAGAGGATCAAAATTCTTTGATAGATTTGTCAGTTTGTCCTCCTGTTCTTTTACTTTCTTCTCAATGTCCAATGTTGCTTTAGACCAAGATAAACAAAATTTGTATATTTCTCCGCCATCTTTAAGAGCATTTTCTAAGCTCTTTATCCCAATATTCATATTTTTCCTATCATTACTTATCAACTCTTGTACCTCTAATAATCTTTTTGCAAGAAATTCCTTCTGGATCTTATCTTCTACTGACTTCTCTAGTGAATCAAAGTGTGTGCTAACACTATTGACTAGAGTCTTGAGATTACCGGATGAGGAGGCTATGGGATCTTTTTGAAATGATGGCATAATCTTTTCTAGCACTCTGGAAGCAGCCTCTATAAGCTCACAGTTTTCCATGTGAGACTTTAGGAGTTTTTCTTTAGCCTTTGCATTGGCAAATGAAGCTATCTTCATTGTTTGTACTGGAGAAAGAGAATCAAAATTAAATGGTCCTTTTAGAAGCTCCGGTTCATCAATCTCCATTGTTTCTTTGTTCAGGAATTCTTGAACAGTTTTTGTAGTGTCTCTTGCCGGAGATAGATGTTTCTTCTCTTCTTCTGCATTCTTACCACTGGTATCTTCTTTTCCCTTTGCCTCTGCTTCTTTCTCCTGTATCTTTTCTTCTCCTTTAGATCTGGAGATTGTAGGTGAAACCGGAGGAGAAATGTTAGTTTGTTCAGGGCCTACCTCTTCTGTCATTTTCTCAGTAGATTCTTCTGCAACATTTGTAGCCGAGGGATCAGTACCCAAGTCCTCTATAATAGGAAGATTAAATCTTTTGAAGGCCTTCCAGAGGATCTCTTCAGTCTCTTTTGCCACTTTTTCAGTTTCACCAAGCATTAGCTAATTCATCCTGGCTTTGCTCCTAAACTCATCCTTGCAATCTTTGGATATCATATTCATTATCTTGGGATCGATTGAAGGATATAGCTGAATAGCTATCTGTTCCCAGATCTCAAGGTCTTTTGCCATGGCATTAGTCTTTCTCATTTCTAACTCCTTTTCTATGCTCTTAGGAATAAGAGATATAATTTCAATGAAAGCCTTATTATATATGTTCAGATACCTAACTATAGCTTCCTGCAAGATCTTTTGGTCAACCTCATTATAGTCATCATAGAATTCGGCCATTGGTTGAAGGTTTCCATCCACAGTGACTGATTTGATTACACTCTCTAAAGATAGGGTGGGCTTTTCAACAAATTCTTGTGCCATCTCTTCCTTGTCTTGACCTGTGGAAGGTTCACCGGATCCTTTCTTCTTCTGCTTCTTTATTTCCTTTATCCCCTCATCAGATTCAGTCTCTTATTCATCTTTTTGACTCGCATAAGACCTTGCGGCCTTAGCGTTGGTTCTTTTCTCTATTTTACTAGATGATCTTGCTTCCGGTTTGGATGCCCTTGAGCTTTTAGTAGTGACAGGTGTAGATTTCTTTGATGATCTAGACCGGGTGGAGGTTTCTACTGGAGCACTTTTCTTGCTTTCCTTTTCTTTCTTTTCTTCCTCAACCCTTTCCATCTTTTTCCTGTGGGCACCAAGTGCCTCCTTTGAGATGCCAAGGCTTTTGGCAACATGTTCTACTTCTTTTCTCACCTTCCTCTTGATTTCTGGTTCTCTGAGTTCCACATGAATCTTTACACTTAGCTCCTCAAAGGTTCCAAACCTTTCTGCCTTTGGATCCTTTGGCTAACTTAGCATGCATTAAACATGCAGCTCCATAATTTGTTCATCAACCTCATACCCAATGGGCATGATGTTGGATCTAGGGCATACAACTGAGAGGGGGGGGTGAATCAGTTGTATACAAACTTGCTTTCTATTTCAAACACTTGATTCATCTTGTTAGTTAACAGCATATCAATTAATCATCCATGAAAGTAAAATGCACAAACACAAGAGCAGAAAAACATCAACACAATGAACACCAAGATTTTGACGTGGAAAACTCGGTTAAGGGAAAAACCATGCGGTGATTAACCCAAGGATTATTCTCTATTAAAAGAATAAGAAAAAGAATGGCACTTGCCAATTAGGGCTCACTGCCCGAGCACACTGCTCACAAAGAGGCCCACTACCTACAAGGAGACACACTGTCTACAAAGTGATAAGAATCACGGTCTTGAACTGGAGAATGACATCTTTACCATGTCTGGATCAGTTCCATTTAAGCCCAAAAACCTCTGCTCTGCCTTCCACACTTCTCTTCGCTACACCACTCTCATCCACACAATCCACACTACAAAATGAACTCACAAACCTTTATTTATACAAGACATCGACTTAGGAACAATCATCTAAGTCGACAATCAACCATAAGAATATTCGCAAGATGAATAACACATCCGGTCGGCCACCACAAGAACATTCGCAGGATGAACAACTCATCCGGTCGGCTAAACAGAGCAAGAACTTCATCCGGAAGATTATCTTCAATTCCGGGCTCTACCATCAATGCGGACCAACAACACAACCTAAACATGATCCACGAACATTTCCAAGCCTGCCTAAATGACCAGGTACATCCACACTTCCTCTACTTACTGGAATCTCTTCTCTTCCTTATCCGGAACTTCAAGAACACAGTCTGTCGCCACTGTCACAATGCAAAAGGTACTTCCAGACCTTCAAATCATACACAACTTGAGATGACACATCACAAGGACATCCCAAACACTCCTTCCAATCTACAGATTAGGATTATACAATTCCGGACCTCACCGGACCTTTCTGTGATCCTCTATCACCTCTGAACACTTGCTGGAACCGGTTCCACACCGACAGCCACAACTCCTTCAGATCTTCATGCAGACCTCTGAAATCTTAACTAAAGCATCTCAAGACTCATATATACAAACCTTTTAATCCGCATCCTCTGGTTCGCATCCTATACAATTCATTTGCCTTCTTCTCATCACTGTTCTTCACTATTCCTGACTGAGGCTAATTTTCTCAATATCCTCAGCACACTGCTCATCGAATCCCTCTTGTCAATGCAATATGAGTATGTTGACATCAATGACAACACTGGTTCACCTCATACTTGCAACAGTCTCCCCCTTTGTCATTGATGGCAACATATGATGTGAAAAGCCATCAAGACAAGAACTTCTCCCCCTATCAGCAACATGTCTTCTCCTCATTTACTGCTCCCCCTTTGATCATCAGCTACTTGTTTTTCACATGTCTTCTCTCCCCCTTTGACATCAATGGCAAAGGGCTCATACTTGCAATTTTAACACATCAGAATCATACCAGCTACTCCCCCTTAGTAGCAGCTCCCCATCATCAATCCGGATCACAAGATATGACTGTGATATCCACCGGACTGATGCACATCAGTGCATCCTAGTTCATCACCGGAGGGGCCATGACCCCTAACTTCTCCTGGA
The DNA here is from genome assembly GCA_027924645.1 of Cunninghamia lanceolata. Taxonomy (NCBI): domain Eukaryota; kingdom Viridiplantae; phylum Streptophyta; class Pinopsida; order Cupressales; family Cupressaceae; genus Cunninghamia; species Cunninghamia lanceolata. The sequence continues at coordinate 2,819,566 of BSBN01001322.1, read as the reverse complement.
GATATTCAAAAGAGTCCTTGGGAAGAGGTTTAGTAAAGATATCTGCTATCTGATCCTTGGAGGGAACATACTCCAACCTGACTTCTTCCTTGTTTACTTGTTCTCTCAAAAAGTGAAACTTGATAGATATGTGCTTAGTCTTAGAGTGTAATACCGGATTCTTGAAAATATTAATTGCACTTGAATTATCACAGAAAATTGTGATAGGCTCCTCATATTCAACTTTAATGTCTCTTAGCATCTGCTTCATCCATAAGATTTGAGTGCAACTACCTGCTGCTGCAATGTATTCTGCTTCAGTTGTAGATAGAGATATTGCATCTTGTTTCTTGCTTAGCCAAGAAACCAATCTCTCCCCCAAAAAGAATGCTCCACCATTGGTGCTCTTCCGGTCATCCATATCTCCTACCCAATCTGCATCTGTGTAAGCATGAAGAGAGAAATCCGAATCTCTAGGGTACCATAGACCATACTCTGTTGTTCCTTTCAAGTATCTAAAAATTCTTTTGATTGCCATAACATGAGATTCTTTAGGATCAGCCTGGAATCTTGCTACAAGACCAACAACCTGCATTATATCTGGTCTGGTCTGAGTGAGATACAACAATCCACCAATCATTGATCTATACTTTGTCTGATCTGTCTTTGGGGAGTCATCATCTTTGCTCAACTTACATCCGGTTGCCATGGGAGTGTACATTGGCTTTGAATCTTCCATACCAAATTTCCTTAACAATTCTTTCACATATTTGGTCTGAGAAATGAAGATCGCTTTCTTTGTTTGAGTAATTTGTAGACCCAAGAAGAAATTCATTTCACCAAGCATAGACATTTCAAACTCACATTTCATCTGATTTGCAAAAGTTTTACACATACTATCTCTTCCTCCAAAAATGATATGATCCACAAACACTTCAACAATCAAAATGTTTTCATGATCAATTTTGAAATATAAGTTACTGTCAGCAGTACCTTTGCTGAATCCAATCTGCACAAGATGCTTATCCAACCTTTCATACCATGCTCTTGGGGCTTGTTTTAATCCATACAATGCTTTCTTCAACTTGCAAACCATATCATCATTGTCAGACAATTGAAATCCATCCGGTTGTTCAATGTAAACTTCTTCTTCCAGATCACCATTTAGGAAGGCAGACTTGACATCCATCTGATATACCTTGAAGTCTTTAAAGGCAGCAAATGCAAGAAATAATCTGACTGCTTCAATTCTTGCCACCGGAGCAAAGGTCTCTTCAAAATCAATTCCTTCTATTTGAGAGTAGCCTTTGCAGACCAATCTAGCTTTGTTTTTGATTACTTCACCAGCTTCATTTAATTTGTTCCGGAAGACCCATTTGGTTCCAATCACATTCCTGTCTCTAGGTCTGGGAACAAGATCCCAAGTATGATTTTTCTCAATTTGCATTAATTCATCTTTCATTGCTTTGGTCCAGTTTTCATCATTGCAGGCTTCATTTACTGTTTTAGGTTCAATCTTTGAAATCAGACAACATTCATCCTGATTTTGAGCAACATTCCTTCTAGTTTGCACACCTTTGCTTCTGTCACCTATGATCTGATCTTCAGAGTGGTTCAGTGTTACATACCTTGGAATTTTGGGAGTATCCTACACTGCTGCTTCTTGATCAGGCTCATTCAAACCTATCTCTACTTCCTGATTTACCGGATCAGGCTGACTCTGACTTATCGGAGAGGATTGAGTTCCTTGAATCTGAACACCGTCTTGGTCATCTTCATCAAACTCATAAAATCTTGAGGGCTTCTCAATTCCTTCATCAACTTTCACATTAGTGCTTTCTATCATCTTCCTCAGTCTCTTATTGTAACACCGGTATGCTTTGCTTTGAGTGGAGTAACCCAAGAAAATTCCTTCATCACTTCTAGCATCAAACTTTCTTAGATCTTCATCTCTTTTAATATAAAACTTGCTACCAAATACTCTGAAATATTTCACAGTAGGAGTGATTCCAAACTAGAGTTCATAGGGGGTCTTACCGGTATTGTTTCTGATTTGAACTCGATTTAGAGTGTAGACTGCAGTGCTGATAGCTTCTTTCCAGAACATCTGAGGAACATTTGCTTCCAACATCATTGTCCTGGCAGCTTCCTGGATGGTCCGGTTCTTTCTTTCAACTACTCCATTCTGCTATGGAGTCCTAGGAGCAGACAATTGTCTCCTTATACCCTGCTTCTCACAAAAGTCAATGAACTCACCAGATGTAAATTCACCACCTCTATCAGACCTTAGACACTTCAGTTTCAATCCGGTTTGATTCTCTACCATAGCTTTGAAGATTTTGAACTTCTCAAATGCTTCTGATTTTTCTTTTAGGAAGGTAGCCCACATCATCCGGGAATGGTCATCAATTAACAACATGAAATATCTATCACCTTGCAGACTCTTGATTCTTGTCGAACCACAGAGATCAGTATGTACTAATTCCAACAATCCGGTAGAGGACTAATCTTTGCTTTTGAAAGAGACTCTGCTCTGTTTACCTAGCTGACATTCTTTGCACAAACTATTTGTAGGTTTCATCAATTTTGGAAGATCTCTTATAGCCTGAGTATTGCTTATCTTGATGATGTTATCAAAATTTACATGACACATTCTTCTATGCCATAACCAACTCTGATCAACTTGAACAAACATACAACTTTTATTTGAACCAACCAGATGAAAGATATTACCTTTTGTCTGAGTACCGGATGCAATTTCAGTTCCGGAGCTTGTAAAGATTCTGCATTTTCCATTCTTAAACCGGAGATCATAGCCTTTGTCTACTAACTGACCAACACTGAGAAGATTGTGCTTCAATCCTTCAACATATAGTACATTACCTGTTTTGCTCTTTCCATCAAAGGAAATAGTTCCCCTACCTCTGATTCTACCAGCAGAATTGTCACCAAACTTTACCATTCCTCCTTCATACCTTTCCAAATTCAAGAACTTATCCTTGTCACCAGTCATATGGTGAGAACATCCACTGTCAATAACCCAATCATCCTTTTCTTCCACTTGAGCAGCCAAAGCTTTTTCCACAACCTTGTGATTGACAGATTCAGAGAGTATTGAATCTTCTTCCTTGATGGCAATAAATACCCATTCATTTCCGGATTTGCTTCCTAGTTCTGATTCATCATCTGTTACTCCTTCATTGTCATCTTCTTCATGAACATAATAGCAGTTCTTTTGAAACCTTTGTCTGTTAGTATTAGACCTTGCAGATCTTTCCAGACATCTTGAAGCAAAATGACCAATCTTATTGCAGTTGAAGCACTTAAAGGGTAGTTTTCCTTCATACTTACCGGATCCTCTTGGTAGTCTTTTTGCAATGAGGGCTTCAAGTTGAGCCATTTCTGCTTCTTCTTCTTCCATGTATCTTCTTGCTTGATCATACCATGACATCTTCCTTGAAAAGTTTTCTCCTGGATCAAATCTCTGTTTGCCTTTCACATAGGCACTGGCTTTGAAAGCAGATTCAGTCTTGGGAGGATCATCTCCAAACTCGGTCATTTCAAATGCAGCTAGCTTGCCAGCCAATTGTTCTCTTATGACAGTTGTGTGGGCTCTGAATTCATCAATTGCAGCAACCTTGATTTTGTAGGCAGTAGGAAGGGATCTGAGGATTTTGCAAACAATCTCATTTTCATCCAGAGTTCCACCAGCATTTCTAATTCCACATACTAGTTCATTCACTCTTGGCATAAAAGTAGTGATGTTTTCATCATCTCTCATCTTCAGTCTTTCAAATTTCCCTTTCAGACTTTGCAACCTTGCACTCTTGACAAACTCATCTCCTTCATACAGAAGTTCCAGTTTAGTCGGGATCTCATATGCAGTTGGTAGGTCAATAAGATTTCAGAGATCTAAGTCATTCAATGCGCTTAGAAGAGCTTCCTTGGTCCGCAGATTGTTTTCAGCACCTGTGATTTCATTCAGAGTTGTCAGACCACCTTGTGGAGGTACATATGGTTTTGAAACCATGGCAAAGTATGCTTTTCCCATACATTCCAAGTGACATTTCATGCGACCCTTCCAGAGAGTGAAATTGGTTCCATCGAACTTCGGACTATCCTTTTTGTATGACGACATCCTGGATCTCCTCAAGCGGTTAAGCTCCTTTCAGAGGAACTTGGCTCTGATACCAATTGTTGGATCTAGGGCATACAACTGAGAGGGGGGGTGAATCAGTTGTATACAAACTTGCTTTCTATTTCAAACACTTGATTCGTCTTGTTAGTTAACAGCATATCAATTAATCATCCATGAAAGTAAAACACACAAACATAAGAGTAGATAAACATCAACACAATGAACACCAAGATTTTGACGTGGAAAACCTGGTTAAGGGAAAAACCACGGGGTGATTAACCCAAGGATTATTCTCTGTTAAAAGAATAAGAAAAAGAATGGCACTTGCTAATTAGGGCTCACTGCCCGAGCACACTGCTCACAAAGAGGCCCACTGCCTATAAGGAGACACACTATCTACAAAGTGATAAGAATCACGGTCTTAAACTGGAGAATGACATCTTTACCATGTCCGGATCAGTTCCATTTAAGCCCAAAAACCTCTGCTCTACCTTCCGCACTTCTCTTCACTACACCACTCTCATCCACACAATCCACACTACAAAATGAACTCACAAACCTTTATTTATACAAGACATCGACTTAGGAACAATCATCTAAGTTGGCAATCAACCATAAGAATATCCGCAAGATGAATAACACATCCGGTCGGCCACCACAAGAACATTCGCAGGATGAACAACTCATCCGGTCAGCTAAACAGAGCAAGAACTTCATCCGGAAGATTATCTTCAATTATGGGCTCTACCATCAATGTGGACCAACAACACAACCTAAACATGATCCATGGACATTTCCAAGCCTACCTAAATGACGAGGTACATCCACACTTCCTCTACTTACTGGAATCTCTTCTCTTCCTTATCCGGAACTTCAAGAACACAGTCTGTCGCCACTATCACAATGCAAAAGGTACTTGCAGACCTTCAAATCATACACAACTTGAGATGACACATCACAAGGACATCCCAAACACTCCTTCCAATCTGCAAATTAGGATTATACAATTCCAGACCTCACCGGACCTTTCTGTGATCCTCTGTCACCTCTGAACACTTGCTAGAACCGGTTCCACACCGACAGCCACAACTCCTTCAGATCTTCATGTGGACCTCTAAAATCTTAACTGAAGCATCTCAAGACTCATATATACAAACCCTTTAATTCGCATCCTCCGGTTTGCATCCTATACAATACATTTGCCTTCTTCTCATCACTGTTCTTCATTGTTCCTGACTGAGGCTAATTTTCTCAATATCCTCAGCACACTGCTCATCGAATCCCTCTTGTCAATGCAATATGAGTATGTTGACATTAATGACAACACTGGTTCACCTCATACTTGTAACACATGATCCATACAGTTCTTGGTTCTACTGCCTCCATTAGGCACTGATCAGTCTCTACCATAAAACAGACTATGTCTTTGTATTTCTCAACAAGAGACTGGGGAATCCTCTCTCTTGCATGCATCATGTTCTAAAAATTCTTGAAATATCCCCACAGGGCTGTATTTCTTGCTTTGGCATCCCCAAGCCCATGCAAATAGTCTCTGATTTGGATGGCAACCGGTCTGTCATTCTGCCATACCCATCCATTGGATTCGGGCAGCTCATTCATGAAGTAGAAAAATAGACATAATATTAGTCCACCATATTTAAAGGAGTTCTTCTTGTCCCTTTTTATCTTTTATATGTTTTCCATTAATTGGCTCAAAAGAAGTTCACAAAGATCATATTCTGCATTCTTCCTCAGCATCTCATAGGCAGTATATACTATAGTTCCGAATACTGAATTCTCCCTACTGGAGTGATATATCTTGTATCCTATTATCATAGATGCAAACTTGACATCCAGGTCAGTAATATCTTTAATGGTCATTGCCCTTTTATCAAATTTTGACCTGGTGGCCTTAGTTACAATGTCATTTTTGACAGATTTGAGGATAGGTATCCCTTCGGAGGAGTATAAACCAGTTACTGCCCTAATTACCTCCTTAGTGATCTTGCAAGGTCTGTTCAGCCAGAGCAAGTTATCATGTACCCTACTCAATACATACCGGACCCATTCATCTTCTTCAAAGCAGGGGAAATGAATGAACTGATCAAAATGCTTCTCCTGGATGCCTTTATATTCTGGTTTAAGCTCAAAAGCATCATCTATCAATTGTTTGTGATAGATGTCTCTCAGTCTGAATTCCCTAAACTCTTCAATATTTGCATGTATGTAAACCCTAATGTCTTCTGTGTGCAAAACGCCATGCGGAACACTAGAGAAGGCTCCTAGGGGATCTACCTCCAAGGATTTGTATGGATGCTTCTTAAATATGGGGCGAGGTCTATCAGAAATCTTTACTATATTTAGAGTAGCCATCATCAAGGAGTTTTACTGAAAGATATCAAGAATGAGGAATACCTTGTATGCTGTTTAGGGCACACACAATGAAATCTGGATTACTCTGTATGAAGAATCATCTTGATCTTTGGGCAAAGTTGTTGCAGAGCTCTTTTTCGTTTCTTCTTGAATGCAGAATGAACAAGTGATTAATGAGAGAACCCTTATATTGCTCCACAAACCCTAATGTCAGGTTGCAATAAATGCTTGACCTAAGTTGTTCTGGTTTGCCTTATTTAGATGACTTTGAAGAACCAGATCAGTCCTGATCTTTAAACATCATGTGGATCTTCCAAATATTAACCATTATTTATTTGGATGTTTCCCTTATGAACCCTTCAATCCACAACTCTTCTTGTGCCAGTTCCGGCACCAATTGACTGGCTGGGGGAACAAGGTTTTCTTTGTGTCTCCCCCTGAGCTAGAGCTCACTTTTTAATTTCTGGAAGGAATATCATCACCAGAGTCTGGTGCGGATCCAACCTCTACATTTTCTATACTTTTCTTTACGCAAATCTTGTTCATCTCACTTTTAACTTCATACGCATTCACTTTTTATTTCCCCTTATATTGATTCTAATTATGATATACCGGACCTCTTTTGTCCTGATTCTTGCTTCTACAGAATTTTGCAATATGACCGGATCTATTGCAAATTTGGCAAACAACATTTCTTTGCATATTTGATTGATATCCTTTTGATCTGCATTGATTAGTCATATGACCTATTCTATTGCATGCAAAGCATCTACCATTGAATGATTTGTTCATTTGCATATTTCTGCATTCATGAGATTTGTGACCATACCTTTTGCAATTAAAACACTGTCCGAAGAAGGATGGATTAGTCTGATTCATTCTCTTTCTGCACTGATTAGCTTTATGACCAAAGTTATTGCAGTTGTGGCAGTATCCATTGAAGGATGGATATCTTTGACCATTACGCTGTCTTACCGGAGGTCTTCTAGGCCTGTTCCTTGGATTTTCTGATCCAAAATTCTTCTGACCAGATCCGGAGCTCTCTCCTTTCTCATATCCCAAACCACACTTGTCATCTACCTTCTTTTGACTTCCAAGAAGAACTTTGAGTTGAGCAGAACTTATCTTGAATTTCTCTTTGTATTCATTTTCTATTTGAAGATCCCTTTTGAGAGAGACAATTTGATCCTCAAGTTTTTCTTCATTATCTTTAGCATCTTCAAGATCAGATTCAAGATGTCTGATAATTCTATCCATCTTGTGGCAATCTTCTGATTTCTCTTTGAGAGATTGTCTTAGATCATCTTTAGTTTTTCTTTTCTCTTCAACTTCTTGGGTAAACTTCATAACTCCTTATTCCATTTCATGTCTTACCATAATGATTTCTTTTGATAACTTTTCACATAACTTGGTTTTCTCCTTCAGCTCTTCATTTGCATCATTTGCTTCACCTTGACTTGCCAATTGCTGAAGCAGCTCCTTTCTCTTTTTCATAGAGAGACTTAATTTGTCTTTTAGTTCTCTCATGAAATCATCAGCCTATTTGAGTCTTTCCTTTAATTCATTGACTTCAGAGTTTGACTGTTCAAGATCATCAAGGGCTGTCTTGAGTTGCTCCCTTAAACCATATGCATCCATTTGGATTCCTAGATCTCCTTCAAGTTGTTAGACTCTGTTAGGAGGAACTTGGCTCTGATACCAATTGTTGATAACTGAGAGGGGGGTGAATGTTTGTCATGATGTTAGTCATTCACAAACATAGAATAAAAGTTACACAACAACCTTTACTCATCTTGAAAGATACGATGAATTCAGAGAATTCATGATCCCAAGTCTCCGTTGATTAGGTCTTAATCTACTGACGTTACTCAGTGGTTGATGTGTGTTGCTGTTTTCCATTCAGGGGCCTTACGTGTTTCTGCAAAGTTCATCATCATTATCTTCAAATATCCTGCTCTGGATGTTTGCTCTGCATAAATCTCCAACAATTCTACCTCTGCACTATGAATTTAGTCAAATAATGTGCCTACAGGCTGATATTTGCATGATTTCTATCATTATTTATGATTCTTTGCATGATATTTTCAATAATACATGCACTTAACTCAAATATGCTAATGATTTTCAGTTACCTACGGGATTTCAGCATATTTCTCTGTTCTTCTTGTTATTTATCATGATTTGCAGTTATGGTAATGAATTTATGAAATTGAAAAAAGGAAAAGGGTTAAAGAATGAGATTCCCAAAACTACCTGACTTAGATCACTGATTCACATACAAGCTCCCATACATGCAATGAAAAGAAGGAAACTAGAATCATACTTCACCAGGACATTCCACAAATCCGCATGATCTAGTGCAAATCTTCAAAGGAAAAGTTGACAACAACATGTAATGAAATGAAAGCGCTTCCAGTTGAACACAACATTCACCAGTACATATCCAGAAATCAACAAGAAGATTACGTAAAATTTACAATCAGGATGTAATCTGAAACTTCATATCCATTCAGTATGCTCAAGAACAGGTACATTTACAGTGATCTGAAGAAAGAACCTTGACATTTCAACAATTCTATCCTCATCAGTCTCAGTAATCTGATCTCCTAATTGATTCTACAGTAATTAGCCTTAATGCGCCAGATGCGTCTGTGTATTCTAATGTATCTCTATATATCTCCTTATCTTTGACAAGCTCTGGCTCTTATATAGAACAAATGTCAAAAATGGTTACAATGATCCAAGGATCAGGATCCTCTCATAACAATCAACGATCCAGATGAAAAGCACATGCTTCGTCAGTTGGCAAATGTACAGCTGGCACAGAATATTCCAGCATCTTTAACTTGATTCAGTCTCCAGCTGGCGAACAGCATATTTGACAATATCCTCCTCATTTCTGGTTCATGTTGCCTCCATGTGCAACTTTGTAATTATCAGCTTCAGCAGCAGCTCTAACAGCATCATGACTTCAATGCTCAGCTTCAGCAGCATCATCATGACTTCCTGCAAGTAAACAGACAAACATTAAGTTCATCATCATGTGGATAAACAACAGGAAGTAAAATGTTTTATTAAACAAGCCCCCAAAAATGTGCAGCTACAGGCAATCAGGCTCCAAATCAGTGGGAAATTATGCACTAAATGCATAAACATCTTCAAAACACCCGGGTCAACCATCGTTGACTGGGAAATCAGGAATCGGGTCTTCAAATTTCCATCGCTTCATGTTCCCGCCCATTTTCTTGTATATCGGGTTCAAAATATGATCATGATGATCTCAAAATACACAAGGAAAAAACCACTTTTAACAAATCCTTCGAATCCGGCTTTGCATGCTCTGTTTGCATGTTTCGGGTCATCATCATCATATTCGCATCGGTGTGACCACATATGATCAGGGTGACAATATTAGACTTGGCCGATGGCAACAGTTATACCAACGCCAAAAATCATGATGATGCCCAACTCTATGTCTTCTATCTAGCCGCAGGATATCATGAAATATGATGCTCCTCCCCTCCGAATGCTCTGATGAAAAGCACATCAGGATGTTTCGTTTCTGCATATTGGGGAAAGAAAGACATCATCGTCATCATCAGGTCGAAGACAAATAGGAGGATTTGGAATATGATCCTGCTGCTGAGGGAAGGAAAATGATGGTGACGTCATCATCATATTCGGGCTTCATTAAAATGCAAAGGATGACGTCACCGTCATGTTTCGTTAAGATCAGGGGATAAATGTAATATCGGGTCACCTAAGGAAGATGATCAGGATGATGAATGCGGTATGACCCCTTTTTGTGGCCAAGGTAACCCTCTCAAAAGATCAGGATGATGATGATCATCATCATATCCGCACTAGGTGATTAAAAAAAATGATCCTGCTGAACGTCCAGATGACGTCATCAGGATATCCGGGGCCTTCGTTAAACTTAGAACATGACGTCATCGTCATATTCGCGAACCGGATCATGCCTTGGAAAATATCCTGCCGAAGGAGAAATGTGATGGTGACGTCATCCTGATATTTACTTCTTCGTTTATCAGGTCGGGATGACGTCATCAGGATATTTGCAAAAGGTTATATTTCTCGGCAGGAGGATATTACGAAATGTCGGGTAGAGAAACAAGATCATGATGATCTTGTCAACATGACTTAGGAATGAAATATCACCCTCCCTCCGAAAGATAGGGTGATCATCATGATCACGCAAAAGGAGATCAGGAGGATATTACGAAATATGATCCTGCCTTGAAAGATCATGATGATGATGATCACCAGGACTTTGACGTGCGCGTGCAAATTTTGCAGATGGTGGGTTTCTTAAGTAGGGTGATATTATAATATCAGCATGATATTATAATATCGGGTGATGTTTAAATATCATGATGCTCGCGATGTTTCCAAGGTCGCTTGACGGGTAAAACACACTATCACTTAAGATTGACGTCTGGATATTGGGACTGCATGATTTTTATCGGGTGATAGACCAAGATCATGATGATGACCTTTCGCGATACAAAAGACCGCTCGACGGGAAAAGCTTACTATGACTTAAAGTTGACGTCTGGATGTTTCGACCTCAGGATATTATCGGGGGGCGTTTCAAATATCATGATGATGATCTTCATACAGCAATTATCAGGTTTGACCAAAACTTTGACTGTGCATAACTCCCTCATATGGATGAATTTTCAGGTGATGTAAAAGGCAAACCTGCATGGAATTTCAAGCTCTTTCTAACTATGAGGTCATAGAAACAAAATATGAACTTTGACAAACTGACCTCATGATGATGACCAACCTCATCCTGCCCTTCATGATGATGATGCACCTGACTTATTTTTACCAAACCGCCAGAAAGCAGACAACACAAGCCAAGCCAAAAGTTGGGTCCCTGTTTTGCCAAGTTAAAATGGGGCGTGTTGTGTAACCACACAACAGTGAATCAGTTATCCTAATTATTTCTGCTTTCTAAACTTTCTTATCAATCAATGCAACATTAATTCAAATAAGAAAATATAACCATGAAATAAAGATACACATGACACAATATTTTTGATGTGGAAACCCTGTTAAGGGAGAAAACCATGAGGTGATTAACCTAAGATTGTATTCTCTGTTAGAAGAATGGAAATACAAAATGGCACTTGCCAATTAGGGCTCACTGCCCGAGCACACTGCTCACAAGAGGCACACTACCTATAAGAGACTCACTGTCTACAAAAGGAGTGTTATACAATACTTGAACTGATTTGGAGCATCTACATATGCTAGAGTTCAGTTCTGGTTAGGCTCAGTACACTGATATGCTGCACTTCATCTTTCCTCTTCTCTTATGCTGCTTTCCTTTCACATACCGGACCTTCCTTACTACTTCTATTCTGATCTTCTGCTTTTATTCGCACATCTCTAACAATAACCACACCACTCACAACTAAATCCATCTTGTATATATCCACAAAAGTGATTTCATCACCCTTCAAGTCGGCATCCGGAATAGTCTATATTTTCACAAACTTTGATCTATCGGCTGAATCCTTGCTTACCAAGTATTGCGGATCAAGGATATACTTGTGGAAATCATTAATCATGTTGGCCAAACATAATTCATGCCTTCATAACCTTTACCAACATCAGTAACACATCTAAAATAATGTCTGATGTTCTGCTAGTCAGTTCTTCCTCTATTCATACTGTCAATCAGGAACCCGATGCTCAAGTATCCATATCTTTTTCCTCATCTATCATCGGAGGCTAAATCCTTGGAATCTATCACTTAAGGTAGTCCTCTTGACTTCCCCAAATCTGTACTTCACGAGGATACTTCCTCTGAGAGATCCGGACCTGTCTGTTGAACCTCGTCATATGCTCTATTCTTGTTTACCGGACCTCGCCATATGCTCTATTCTTGTTTACCAAACCACAACATACTTCTGATAGAGACATATCATGTTTTGTAGATGTGTGGGATGAATTTTGTTGCCATCAATGACAACAATCATGAATCCATATAGTGTCTCTTGCCAACAACACATGTCACACTCCCATCCCACAAAGCCTTACACTCTCCCATAAATGCTCTCACACGTGTGAGAGCATAGTGGAGAGGGGAATCCCACATGGAAGAGTCCATAAGGATAAGGATAAGACACATGTCATTCTCCTATCCAACAAGGCAAACCCATCCCCTCAAGGATGCTCTCACACATGTGTGAGAGCATAGGAATGAGGTCTCTCACACTTGAGGACCTTGGAAGCTTCCCAAGTCTTCAAGGTAAGGGAGACCTTATCCTAGGGAAGTGGTGTTAGTCATAGTGGACTCTTGACTTGTCCACCACCTCACTCAACTTCAAATTTCGTCACTTAACTTTAGGGTCAAGTTAAGGTGACTAAAAAAGGTTAAACTAAGGTTTCACATGTTTAAATTGGTCCTAGACCCTAGGGGTATGACCTAGGGTCATTATTTGACCAAAATAAACACCAAGGGGTCCATAAATTCACATAAAAATGCCTAATAAATAAAAAGCACCAAAATAGTGCAACTCAACATTACAATTCACAACACATCAATAAATCAATTAAAAAGGGTAAACCCTAATCAAAATAATCATCAAATACAGACATTACAAAACAACATGCTCCATCAAAATTGACCTTGGTCCCTCTTGGGACTAGGTTGGCTAAACATGGATATCACATAGGGTTACTGGAATGACCTCCAATTTTCCATGGGCATGGAAAATTACCTGCACACTTCCACAAACGGATCACTAGCACATGTTCATCATAGCCAAAGTGAAAGGAAATGCACACACACACACTCACCTAGTCACATAATCATAGATATTTTCAATTATAACACATGCTATCATTTATATGATTCATAATTCACTTGCATTTTCCTAACATCAAAATGAGGATCAAAACTGCATAATATTTCATCAATGTACTCATCAATTAACATTTCAATTGCCTCAAAATTAACCTTGTATTAAACATCATAGAATCAACTGTAATCTAACATGCATAACTATAACATCATCACAACATAATCCATAAAACAATCAAGGTGTTAGGGAAGTCCATGAATGACTAAATCTATGGGGGTCAACAACCCCAAAATTTTCCACATGACAAGATAATCTAAACAATAAGTTTCATAAACAAAGTAAGAAGTACAACACACTATAGCCTCGCACTACGACACTAAAGGTTCTAGTTCAAGCACAACAGGTGACATTCCAACAATCCCAGCTAGGGCATGCATCACCTACACATATCTAGCTAACAAAATCCACATTATGCAAAACATCCACAACAACACTACATTGTCTTGAAGATAGGGTCACACTCGCATAGACCAAACCCTTAGCTAGGTGAAGAAAAACAATATGGTCTAAAGGTGCAACTAATCCAGTGGCATAAGGGTGGGCCTCATAGAGTGGATTTAGATCCAAGCTAAGGTGTGTTGTGGTCAGCCTTCGTTCCTTTCCACCGTGGGAATGTTTTGGTGTCGACTTAATTTGAATTTGCATGATTAAGGTACCTTGCCGACATTGGAGAATGTTCTTAAGATTGAAGATGGTATAAATAAGTGTCAAGTTTTTGAAGCATGATAAGATAGATGAGCATGATGGATGCGATGTGAATTATAGAGTTATAGAGTGTGAATTTGTGGAGTGCAGTGCAAACTTTCATGTGTCAGATTATTGGATGCAGTGAGTAGAAGGTGTCTATAATTCCTTAGTGAGACTATGGATGTGATGATGGCATGGTGGTGGACTTATTTGTTGCATTGAGATATTTTTCTCCTTGTAACAATCTTCTCTATCTTCTTCTCTATTCTAGCAGTGAGCCTTTCTTTCTTTTGGGTAGTTAGCCCTTTGGCAGTGAGACTATTGTTCTTCGGTATTGATATTACTTTATATTGTGAGATAATCCTAACCATGGTTTTTCCCTTCTTGAGTTTTCCACATAAATCTAGTGTTCTCTTGTGTTTGATGTTGATTTGATTTAGTTTTTGTTATTTGCTTTCATGCTTAATCATCATAACAGTTTAAGGGTTAATTGAATTGATGTGGATCTAAATGTGTTTGAGGGTTTTGTAATTAAAACTTACAACTGATTCACCCCCCCCCACTCAATTGTCTTGTGCATTCAACATTCATATCATATTCATCATCATACATTCAAAAATCATGCATACATTTGGAAAATTTGAAAAAAAAGCATTCTAGGCTTGCATTAAGACATAGTTAGCACTATTCTCCTTGCATATCATTGAAAACATTTAATTTTCTGATATTTACATCAGATCTGAGATAAATTACAGCATTTCATCATTTCATGATCTTTTACCTTGCATTTGCATACTTCATTTGCTAGGTTTTTACTTGAAATTTGCATTTTTTCAAGTAAAACCTTAGCAAATTTCAAGTAAAACCCTTCAGCAAATTCCAAAAGCTAGGGTTTGTAGTTAAAATCTTATTTTAGATTTTATTATTCATTTAAACACTCTTTCAAATATGATTTTGGACTGTAGTGTTTCTGCATTGTAAGTTTTGTGCATTTACATTTGCATCATTAGCACATTTACATTGAAAAAAGTGAAAAAATTGAGCATTTTAGATTCATAAACAAGCATAGTTTTTCATTATTTCATTGCATATGTCATAAAAAACTTTCAACATAGATTTTGCATTCATCTTAGGCATATTTTCATTACTCACTTAAAATTTTTGCATCATTTAATACTCTTACTTGAAAATTTGCATATTTTTAATTAGACATTGTGCATTTCAACACTAAGGGTTTTATACACTTTCTTCAAATTTCTTTAAGAAAACTTTCAAATAATTCATCTTGCCTTGTTGTGTAGCACTATTTCAATCTTATTTACTTGGTTCTCTATTAAATTAGTGTGTTTTTCTCTTTAAAAACCTCATTTCCTCAAACTATTATACTTTCATCATGGATGCCTCTTGTTATTCATCTTTGGAAGCTTTGTTTGCATACATCATAGATGTTGACAATTTTCACAAATTCACTAATAAGCATCCTCAAGTCCTATAACAAATAGCACATATCTATGATATTGATATTTCCATGAGTTCCACATATGAAATTCTATGCTACATATCCAATTTAGAAAGCTTCACTACTCTCATGGGTATCTACCCTTCGATCTTGGAAAATCTCACTAATTTCATCTCCATGAAAGATAATGAAGAAGGTAATGATGAAGACATTCCTCCTTCTCTTCCTACATTTCATGATGATATAATGGACATCATTTCTATGACATATGAGGCCGATATAGCCCTGGATGATTCATCTAATAATTTCAAGTCTTCTCCCAACATAACCTCACCTTGTGAGGATATTTTGGTGCAAGAAGAAGAAATCATTGAGACATTCCTTAACACTACTCTACCATATCTTCATATCAATGCTCTCCCTAGACAAGATGAAGCATTGGATGATGCAGATTCTCTTTGTGAACAACTCCTTCAACCTATTGATACTAAAAATTCATCAACTAAACTTCAAACACTTCTTAACTACATCTTAAATGAAGAAATAGATTACCCACCCTTACCTGAAAACTTACATACCTTGGGAACTGCTAATAATTCGGATAACATAAATAAACATACTATTCCTAACAACCAAGGTATTCCAACACCTTTTAAACCAGTTGAAATGGGCATTTTCTTGGTACCTTCATTACCTCACTTGACTAAAATGGGACTCTGTGAGGCTCCTTCTCTACCTCCTTGCATATTGCAATAGAAAACATTCATGACAATGTGGATAACACGATTCAATGAGAAGGAAGAACAAGGGACAAAGCTTTGACAATAAATGTAAAGATCAAGATCAGAGATAACAAGTAAGTATTGCTAACCCTGTTGGCCACCTTTGTCATATCATACCTTTGCTTGCTTATGTGGCCTTCTCCTATGTGTCATGTTCCATCGTGTTGTTGAAACACACAGGACAACTAAGAGGGGGTAAATCATTTGTCACAAAAACTTAACTTCATATTGTTGTGATGTTCACAACACGCCCCATTATGCTCCTTAGCAAAATGGGGACCCCTGCTGTTGCTCTGCTTTTTGCTTCTGCTTGTGTTGTTTTGCTTGGTGGTAAAGGGAAAAGAGAGTCAAATTTGCAAACCTTGTTAAAAAATATAGAAAATTGCATTTGCAGTACCATTGCATAATATGGTTGGATTCCTTGTGAAAAATGAGCCAGGGTTGCTTTTTGAACCATCTTAAAATTCATCATATTTTGCAAGTTATGATCATTTAGGTAAAATGTACTATCAGGTTTTGCATGATAAACAGTCAGTTGTTTGCCTTTTTTCTTGTGGGCATTCGTTTTAAATTTTGAAAAATTCATACTTAGTGGTTCCGGGTCGTGGGTAATTTTGTTTGGGTTCCACTCTGTATGTTGCATTTGATTGTTTTGCAGGGAGTGCATCAAACACTATGGTCACCATTATTTATTCATCAGAATTGTTTTTTCACAGGTTTGAACCTGCGCATTGAACCTCTTTTTTTGGTTCAATGGTTCAATAGTTCGAAAGCTTCGGTGAGACTATGGCCAATGAGAGGTATCGGCATAACATTTGCTATCGGGGCTATGCATTAGGCTTTCGCCGATAAAACGAAGACATGCCGATGGCCTTTTGCCATCGGTGTAACAAATGCGATCGGCAGTGTTTGAAATTGTCACCCCAAGGGGGGTATCTCTCGCCGATGATATTGTCATCAGCATAGCTTACAACGTCGGCCAAGTGTTTTTTGCCTTCACCAATGTAAGAGTCTCACGCCGATGGCGAACAACGAGGGCGATATCGGCAACACTCTCGCCGATAAAGGTATCGGCCAAGGTAAGGCCATCGGCGGAGGGAAATCATGAGGCGCCAATGGGCGATCTCTCGCCGATGGCAATCAACGAAGGGGTCGTCGGCAGGAGTCAGGCCGACAAAAGAGCATCGGCCAAGGTATGGGCATCGGTGGAAAAGATTTGGAGTTCGCCAATGGCGAATCTCACGCCGATAAGGAAGAAATGCAAGCCGCTAAGGGCTATATCGGCATAACTCTCGCCGATGGAGGGTGAGCGAAATGATAAGGCCATCGGCTAAATAACGAACATCGGCCGAGCAGTTTTTTGACACGCCGATGGCGATTCTCACGCCGATGGCAGAAAACAAAGGAAAAGGCCATCGGCCCAACGGAGAACATCGGCGAAGGAATTTTGGGGCCCGCCAATGGCGATAGTTACGCCGATGGGCGGGAATGTACATAGCAGTGGAGTTTTTAAAACTTTTTTTGGCGCCCGTAGCATATTTTGGTCAGCGATAGTTGACCCGATGGGTTTTGAGCAGTCTGTGTGCGTTTTGAACGCGTTTTTGAGAGTTTTTTTGGACCCGATTTCCACATTTTTGTACAGTCACCTGGATTTAAACATTATTTTAATATCCTGCTGTTTATTTGATAAATTGATACTTATTGCTTGTCTTGTCTTGCAGGCTTGCAGTTGAGGAAGCAGCTAGAAATTCAACACAGTGACCTCATATGGGAAGGAAATCTGATCTCAGGAGCAAGAGGCTAAGGATGAAGTGCGAGGAAGTCAAGGCCATTCAAGTGAAGAACAAAGTTGCAGCTGAGAGCATTATTGTAACAGACAAACAAAAGTTATTGCCAAGCTGCCGGAACTTCTTAGAAGGGGCAATATTTCGCCCAGATTTGACACTGCTCAGAGATATTTTGGAGGACTGGTTCATCTGTATTTATTTCTGTAACCAGGGGTTTGAACCAGGGGTTTAGTTAGGGTTTTTTGCTGTAGTGAGGACAATCAGAATGTCTTTATATTGTGCCTCTCTACACTGTAATACTTTACAACAGGGGCTACAACAGGGATTTTAGTATTTTGCCAGAATTGTAGAGTCTTTCTGGGCATAGTTTAGAGGTAGAAGAAGGAGGTCGCCTGTTTGTCTGCAGTAAGGTGCGCGTGGAATGTCTGGCTGCCTTACTGTATCTGTAAAGCTTGTAAGTTCTCTGTAGTATGATCAATGAAACTAAGAGTCATTCCTACATTGTAAATCATGTATGACTATTCGTTTCTAATACAATAGAATCTGGAGTTCTGCATCTATCTTCTGAGTGTTCTCCTGCTCTTCTTTGTGTTTTGAAATATTTTCTTTGAGAGCTTGCAATTTTAAATGTATGTTTGTGAAAATGCTCAGAACTTGCATTTAAGGTTTTTACTGTGGATTTGATCAAATTACTGTGGTATTTACATAGTGCATAACAGAAACAATTAGATCCTTCGGTAGATTTAATGAGGTATAGATTAGATCTTTCTAACTTTTCCCAACCCATCTGAAATATTTAGCTGAAAACGTAGAAATCTAAAGGAAATTGTCTCAAATTAGAAGAAGCATGCATAACAGAGTTAAGAGTAGACAGTTTTCATAAATGTATAAAGAAGAAAGCTGCAATAATTCAAGAAAACCATCTAAAAACTTGCAGCACAGTAACACTTTTATGCAAAGGAATGAAAAGTATTGACATATCTCATGATCTTTTGCACAATCTTAGTCCAGTAAACCACAAAGAAACTCTAAACTACGTAAGGCCCCTTGAACATTATAGCTTCACATTGACCAACTGAACTTGACCAACCGAACCATTGTAGACTTGGGATTAGTTGAATCTCAAATGATTCCTTCTTATCTTTCAAGTATAGTTTCAGTTCATTATATGTGAATTTTAACTTATTGTTATGATTGCATCAAAACAATCACCAACAGTTTTCTGGCGCTAGAAGGAGGGCTAGAAGGCTGTATATTGCAATCACCAACACATATGAATATCAAACCATCAACTACTTAATTACTAATAATCAGATTTAACCATGAAAGCATGAAACCATAGACTTGATCACAATCGCACATTCAACATAGTAGACACCAGATTTTTACATGGAAAACCCTAAAAGGAGAAAACTACGGTTGGTGTTAGCCCACAGAAATATATAAGTTATATCAATACCAAAAAATAGAGGCTCACTACCTACAGGGCTCACTGCCCAAAATGTTCACTGCAAAGATTGGCTCACTGCCAAGGATTTTTGAACTGAGATAATAGCATCTACTCTATGCCAGGGTTCAGTTCCATTTAAGTACAATACATTTCCTCTGCTCTGCTTTTCCTTTACACTTCGCAATTATCTTCGCATTTTTGCCCCAGGATATCATTTTCACAATTTTATTTCATTCCTTTATACAATTCATCAACCTTGGAATGTACATCAAGGTCGGCATTACATTCATCAACCATTGGAACAATCTCCAAGGTCGGCATTACAAACATACATAAGATAGGTCTAGACCTAATACAAAAATTTGCTAAGAAAAAGGTGTAAAGATGTATGCAGATCACGTCGTGCCTTAGCTGGGACTCAAACACAATCCTTCACGCTACGACACACTTCTACAATCTTCAATGCATCTCCGCAATTAGTGAAAACAACCAAATCAGCCAAGACTGGTGTTCACACTAAGTCTTTTATGAATAGTCTTCAACCACGATCCAGATTTCTCTCTGCGGACCAATCTGAAGGTAGGAACATGATTAGGAGACATCCAAAAGCACACTGTAATCACCAGAAACATCTGCACAACCTATAACCACTTTATCCATGAGATTCTTCAATCTGGAGCACATAAGCTTAACTATCATCAATTGTCATAAAGGAAAAATTTCTTCCGGACCACCAAACCATGAACCATTATAGTTGAAGGTGCTTATTATCATTACAAACTTAATTCTAAAATTGTAGACTATAAAACATCAATGCGGAGAAATGCGGAGCAGAATACTTTCCTTCTGTCACAGTTGAATACACAGAAAAATTAGGTTTCACTCTGGTAAACACAACTCACCCAAATCTTCATGCAGAGAGCTCAAACTTGAAGCATAACATCTCAGACATAACTCTAAATAACTTCTGAACAATGGGCAAAGATATTCAATCTTCAGGAAATACGGAGCAAACTTCTAGACTGTTCTTCTGAATACAATACACTATTTCCACTGCAACACACTGTTTCCACCAAAGGACCTATTTTTTTCAATATCCTCAATATCAGGATCACTTACATAAGTAAATACAAAGCATCTCACTCCTTACAATCAAGCAACAAAATAAGAGCATAGTTGACACCAATGACAACACAGATATTTTGACATCAATGACAACACCAATTAGGCACATACTTGCAACAATCTCCCCCTTTGTCATTGATGGAAACATATGATGTGAAAAACTGTAAAGACCATCAAGACAAGATTATCCCCCTTTATCTTTACACATTTGTACCCTTTCTTTTCTAATTTTTTCACATGATTTATCTCCCCCTTTGACATCAATGGGAAAGGGCACATACTTGCATCCTGATGCTCTACTCCAACTAAACTTTCTCTGATATCAATACTTTCTTTTTTAGGAACACATACCAATAACATTTAGCTACTCCCCTTGAGAGGTAGCTCTCAAACCATCAATCCAGATCAAAGAATGAGACTTTGGGCACCACTGGACTAATGTAATTCCATGCATCTTAGCTTAGGGAAGAGGGGTAATGACCCCTAGCTTTTCTCTGAGATACTCAAAAGTATCCTTAGGTAGAGGCTTGCTGAAGATATCTGTAATCTGATCCTTTGTGGACACATATTCCAACTTTACTTCATTCTTTGTCACCTTTTCTCTCATAAAGTGATACCTTATCGATATATGCTTTGATCTTGAATGCATTGTGATAGGTAAAAAAATTAGGTTAATAAGATCAAGCAAAGCCATGAAAACCTAACCCTACCATCATCAAAGAATCTAATCCAAATGAGATCAAAAGCATGCAATTCAAGCACAATATCACCTAGATTGTGTGATTCCTTGTTTATGATGTGGATTGCTTCTTCAACAATGAACAATTATGAAGATAAAAGCTGCCATGATGGATGGATGATAATGATGATAAGGTCAATGGATGCTATGAATACTCAAGTGTTCAATATGCTTAGGATGATAATGTAGACGCTATATGAATGCTGGATAGATATAGTATGGAATGAGAGAGTGTTTATATAGAACTCAACCAAAATCAATCAACGGTGGAGATTCAGTGGCTATGTGAATGGCTAAGATTAAAGGATGATCATAGGTGAATGTGTAGATGACAAGTGGAAGGAAGATAAGGCTTATGTGTGACCATGTACATATAAAGTACTTACATGTGAAAGGTATTAAATAAAGTATGTAGTACCACTTATCTTTTTTAAATGAAAGAGGCATACATGTCAGCTCATGAGATAAATGATAAGAGAAATTAATTAAATAAATAAAATTTATTTAATTAATTAGAAAGTGGGTCTATGAAAGGAATTTTTTTTAATTAAATAAATAAGATTTATTTAATTAAAATTAGAAGAATGAAGATAATTAAATAATTAAAGATTGTTTAATTATAGCTTAGAGAAAATAGAAGAAATAGCTAATGAATTAATTAAATAAATATAAATTTATTTAATTAATAGAAGAAATAGATGTGTTAGGGATATTGCTCAAGTGCGTTAGACAAATGCAGATCATGGATAATGTGATGTTTGATACTAATGATAATGAGTCAATTTTAGGTGTCTACATTTTGCCCCTCTTTGATACAATGTTCGATAGAGCATTGTGTAAAAGAAGATATGATATTCATTCGATAAACAAGGTTATGCCCTAGTGTAACTGGTAGGTGGTGCCCACTCGAGAGGTAAGCTAGGCTAACCAAGAAGGGCTAGGTTGGCTCGTGATAAAAGAAAAGCTAGGACACAGGGTTGACACGAAGAAAAAGGGGTTGGGTGGGAAAAAAAATGGGATGAGGCAGAAGAAAAGAGGCTTTGGCATAGAAGAATTAGGGTTTGGATAGGGGCTATAAGTAGGTTCTTCAAGGGAAAATAGGCTCATTTGTGCTCAGTTGTGTTCATTTTCTTATAGAGATCTAGAGCTCCTTAGAGTTGGTGTGCGACGAGAGTTGGAGAGCTATCATGATGGTGATTCCATGCAGAGATCATCATACCGAGCGAGTGAGGACACATGGATGACCAGAGGGAGTAGGCATATCGGTATGTATCGAAACTTTTGCTAAAAGCATGATGTTGATAGGCTAGAAGCATCATAAATGCACAGCGACTAGGTCTTAGGATAGGCAGTTTAGGTCGCTTAGGAAGGGAAACAAGTCACTTAAGGTAGTTAATGTCGCTTATAGGCGTGGCTTGGTCGCATATGGAAATAATAGATCGCTTGTAGTCAGCTAGACAAATAGAGGAAAAATGCACATATAGTTAAAAGAAAGTCACTTATGGGCTAAAAATAGGCGCATACATAGGTTTAGCTCGCTTGTAAAGTAAAGATGCTCGCTTGTAGGATAGAGATCGCTTATAAGCAAAAGGTATACGCATATAGAAATAGAGGTCACACTTGGTCAATAAGCAGTCGCATAGGGAAAGTAAGTTGCATGTAAGTGAGAAATAAGCACAGGTAAAAAAGTAGGTCGCATGCGAGCAGCAGATAAGCACATATGGAAAAATGAGTTGCTTACAGTATATAGAAGCTGGTATAGTAGTAAACAATGTAGTTTTAATAGAAGTTGTATGTAGCACAAGAGACTGACATGATGAGTGAAATGATGCAGGATATACTACCACCTTTCTTATCACAAGAGCCACATCCTAGGGATTTGTTGTTTTGTGAGATTGCTGGATGCAGAGGAGCAGCTAGTGTTAGAGATCCTCTGGTTAGAGCATGTGTCTAGATTGGACCCGGTGTAGGCACATCGAGGACTGATGACGGTGATGGTGGAGCAATGGATGAGCAAGCATAGTTCTTTCTTGTTGCCGACAGGAGAGGCTATGATCACACTAGAGGATGTGTTTCAGATTCTACGGATTCCTATAGATGGGGACTGAGTAGATTATGATCCTGATATGGGTCCAGCTACATTCAAGAGATTGTTTGAGACACTAGACATTGGAGCAGAGGGCTCAGAGTTTCCTATGGTGAGGATGGAGGAGTTAGGAGTTATGTGACAGACTGCAGTGAGTGGTAGTGGCTATTATCAGATGGCTAGTGGGAGACAGATGAGCGAGATGGTTTTCGGTAGGATGGGGGATAGGGATGGAGGGGATGTTCTCCTATGGGACGAAATATGTATGGGCAGAGTGTGTGTTTGGACAGCTCTATCATTTCCTGCATGATTGTGCATATATGTTCATGGCTAGTATGTCTGCAGGAGTTACAGTTTTGCACATGTGGACTTATAAGCATATTCCAGTGATGAGACCAAAGGGATGGGTGGCTAGAGAAGTAGGAGAGCCTTATGCTAGGATATATAGAGGAGCTTTGACATACCGGTAGTGTAGAGGACTAGTGTACTAGCGAAGGATGTTGGATGAGGTAGATAGATTTATATGGAGGCCATGGCTGGGATGTGAGAGATGGGATGAGGAGGATATTGAGCTTGTCTATACAAGGCAGGTGAGATATATTTTTGGATGGGGGATATACATTATAGAGCGCTATTTGCCCAAGAGGGTTTTGAGATAGTTTAGGTTACCATAGGCAGTACCAGTTGGGGACGCCATTTTTGGGAGGACTCGACAGGAGGTGTTTGATTGGGGGCCGAAGGTTGTGGTTGACACAGTGTTGGCAGAGAGAGGGGCTACAGCTAGTTGTATGGAAGTGAGGACAGGGTTCTGTAGATCCAGGCATGCTACCAGATTATGATGCATACTGGGTGACAGGGAGATTGACGCAGCTAATGCGGGTTGGAGAGATAGGAGATATAGGGATGGAGAGACTAGTTAGGAGGAGACGACAACGGGCTCCACCAGCATAGGTTGTTGTACTAGTAGCGCCAGGGATACAAATATAGGGATAGGTGTAGGGGCAGCCTCAGATACTTGCATAGCCTCAGGGATAGATATTAGGAGGTGACGATGTTGGGATTTAGTAGCTATGAAGGAGGATTAGAGAGGAAAGGAGATGGAGGCAGCATGCTCAGATGAGATTAAGGAGAGTGGAGTTAGATAGACACCAGGCGGTGATTGGCTTACGGCATGCTAGGGCTCAGCTCATACATACCAGGCTTAGTTACAGGTTAGCATGCAAGCTGGGGATGGGCAAGATGATGGTGCACTTGCTAGAGTGACAGGAGAGAGAGATACAACTAGACAAAGTGAGCAGATGATGAGATTAGAGTGAGATACTGCTATACAGAAGATGCAGGTGATGAGAGCAGAGAGAAATGGTCTAATGGCAGAGAGGGATATGGTTGTGCAGCAACTATAGGGGATGACTAGTGAGTGGGATAGAGCAATGGCTGTGTTAGGTACAGATGGGGCTATGATGTATTTGGCCACATAGTTGACATAGGTACAGGCACAGCTATGGAGAGTATAGGGTGAGGCAGAATATTATAGAGGTTTATACTATGGGGTTGTGCCAGCAAAGTAGAGGCAGCCTAACATCAGGAGCAGATCAAGAGCTTCAGGTTCACAGAGGACAGGTGGATCTCGATCTGTAGCCTTAGTGATGGGGCCACTGAGAGATAGGGGGATAGGTATAAGACCCAGTGGTGGTGGTCAGGGTGAGGGAACTGCCAGTAGTCATTAGGGCTACCTTGTTTATGTATATTATGTTGTATCATGATGAGGCCTAGAGCCGATTGTATATACATTCTTTATGGCTCAGCTTGTATATGTAGACACTTGTATATTGACACATGTATATAGATATGATGGCATATTGCTTATCTACATGATGATGCACTGTTAGTATTATGATAGTTATGCATGTTGTATTTGTATTTTCATGGATTATGTGTAGATGTTTATGCAAATGAGATGAATGGAAATGTATGATAATGCAAATATGTAAATGGTAATGATATGATATGGACTTATGCCTATAGATAGATGGTAATGAGATGATATGTGATGGACTTATGTATGTCTAACACACTTGTTTTGCAGGATAAGAGATGTGGAAGAAGGACGATGGAAATGATTGATCTTGGTTGAGGACTATATAGATGAATAATAAGATGAATAGATGGTACAATGGGTAGCTTTTTAAGTAATTGCTCAAAATGAAAAGAAATGCAATCCTTATGTTTAATATAGCATGTGGATGTTATGCACTAGGGTATAGAAGACCAAGGTGTTGAGATATCCAATGCAAAACTAGCATGCTACAATCTTGTCTAAACACATGAGGTCAAGATGTTGAGCCAACATGCACAAGATATGAATAACAGCTAGTGTTTCGAGATGGACTTTGACACTACAAGCAATGGTTTGAGCTTATCTCCATATGCATACTGACACCTTGCTAGTTATATGTATGGAGCTAGTCTTGACATAGAATAGTCTCAAGTGCATAAGAGACTGTTTAGCTTCTTAGATGCTAGAGATATTGATATGTAAGATGATAATCCCAACACGTACAAGATAACAATATGTTTAGGAAGAGAATAAGATCATCCTGCAAACACGGCATATGAAAGCAATAAGACCATGCCCCATTCCTTACTTCATCACCACATACCAAGATATAGATAGATCAAGGCAGTCTTGATTAGGCATAGAAAAGGGACAAAATATAAAACAAAAGATATTGTCATCACATTCTCTTGCCAAATGTAAGTGCTCTTAGATGGAATTAAGATGGGGCCTTGTTAAGAGGAAAGCTGCATCCTATTGAAGGCTAAAGATGTTGATAAACTGCTATAGCAAATGTTGGCTTAAGGCATGCGGACAAATAGCTTCTGGCTTATTCTTGATTGGTTAAAGTGCTAGAGATTTTAGTATACACATAGTCTGCTTCCTACTTGAGCTGATCAAAGAGAAGAAAATGGAAGATGAAGAGAAGATGAAGAAGATGGGGTGGATCATCTATGCTTAAGTACTGAAAACTTCCTTCATATTCTAGACTACCTACATACCCTATATCCATGGGATCAATGCACATTTATGATGAAGATGAGACATGATGAATATGTAGTTATGGGTTTTATTGATGATGTATGTGATGAAAAATAGAAGAATGTGACATGAAAGATTGAAGGATGATTAGAAGAAAGATGAAAGATGGATGATGAAAAGAAGGGGCTATCATCTTAGCCTGAATTAGAGTGCTTCCTTCGCATCTCAAATTGCCTACATACCCTTTATCCACGGGATCAAGGCTTTAACAATAGAGTTGGGATGTAGTTCTTACTTATGATGCTGGTGAGTGATGTTGAAAAAGAATCAACTGATTGCTTGAATGTTTGTGTTGGCGATGTTTTTTTTTGCTATTTTTGGATGTCAGTTGAGCATGAATTGATTGCAAAGATACGGATCCTGGTTGCAAGGGTTTGCCATGTTTGTCGTTGGATGAACACTATGGTTAAAGTTGAAAGTTTGTTGTGTTGTGAGCTACAGTGTTTGATGTGTTATGTGCTAGAGATATCGGTATCCACTTCCAAATAAGACTCAAAAAATGCTGCCAGTGCGGAATGAGGTTTATTATGAAGGAGAGACAATGGAGTGTGCATGCGGTCAAGATGCTAAGGTGCCAAAAGGTATAGTTATCGCAACAATGTCTCAAGTAGGATAGCTAGCATTGACAGAGGTGAAGATGGAAAAGCTATTTATTGCGATGACATGTGGATTATGATATGGATTATGTGGGATAAGATGGCAAAGTAGGCTAAGGAGAGTGGTGATCAAACAAACCAAGTAGATAATGGAGGCTAGTCACTACACATAGCGCTTGTTTGCCAGGTTTCCACTATGGTACTTATCCAAGGTGCATGTTTACCAGGTTTTCACCAGAGGATGGATTATTTATCTTATATTATTATATTTTTTTATCCAAAGCACCACAAAGTGGTTTTCACTATTGCATGGATTTTTATTTTTATTTTTAGATGGGATGACAATTACACATGGCATCTGTTTGCCAGGTTTTCACCATGGTAATGAATAGGAGGGAATCAAGTGTCTAGTGCTATGAAAGGTGATAGTTCCACTAGAGATGAATGTCATTGTATAGACCATGTCATTATGCTCATAAATGTTGGTAAGGGTTTGCATGTGAGAGATTGATTAGGTAGATATATAAGGGTTTGTAAGGGTTTGATATGGATAATGAAAGGATGGATAGGATAGTAGCCTATGGTGTGGATTTGTGTAAGACTTATGCAAAAGGATGGACCATAGGAAGGTGATAGGGGAGATATGTAGGATAATGGATGAAAGATGGAGAGATAGAGGTATGTGGGAATGTTGGATGGAAGGGAACCATGACCAACAGTTACAACACCGCTAAACATTAAAGCTTTAGATGGAAAGGTCAGTGTAGGGAGTGAAAGAGATGCTTGCTTAGGGGATGGGTGATGGAGTGATGTAGGAACCCACAGATACTTAGTATTTTTATGATTTTTTCTTTGCTTGTGGGATTTTTAGATGGAATGGGATGTTTGGAAGGAATTTGAATGTGAGATGGAAGAAGACAATTAGGATTCTTTTGTTTGAGATATGGATAAGGATGCCTCATTCGGCCTGCTTGTTTGTTTTCTTAGGAACCCAAACCATTTGGGGCGTAGGCTCTTCTTGTGGATTTATAGGCTCAGCTAAATTTTTAGATGTATTAGGCTATGATTCTTTACTTTGATGCCCTAATGCATGAGAATCTTTAGGATTCTTGGTAAGATT
Organism: Cunninghamia lanceolata; assembly: GCA_027924645.1. Taxonomy (NCBI): domain Eukaryota; kingdom Viridiplantae; phylum Streptophyta; class Pinopsida; order Cupressales; family Cupressaceae; genus Cunninghamia; species Cunninghamia lanceolata. The sequence goes on along the minus strand of BSBN01001322.1, from coordinate 2,791,249 downwards.
TTTGGTTTGAGAAGTAGAGGCGTCCAAATTTTTATTTTTGAATCCCATGGATTTGATGAAAGAAGGGTTGGTGGAATGAGTGGAAGCTTTATGTTTAGATAGTATGTGTATTTGTTGGTCACGATTAGGAATGTAATGGTGTTGATGGATAAAGGGATAATTAGGTGTTGGTACCAATGGAGGCAAGGAAAATGGAGGGATATTAGGGGTTGAAAGTAGTGGAGGTAAATTGGATGGTGGAAGATGTACGGTCACATGCTTTTGCAAGTTATAGGATGTGGGAAGCAGAGGATATGGAAGTAAAGTTGATGGAAGGAGTTGAGGAGTTGGAAGAAGTGGAGGTAAATTGGATGGTGGAAGATGTACGGTCACATCCTTTTGGGGTTTAGGATGGGGTTTTTGACAGGATATGGTGGGCTTAGGATGAATGGAGGATCTATCAACATCTTTAGCTTGAGGAGGCCGGCGTTTGACACTAGGACTAGGAGTGTTTGGAGAACCAGACTTGAGTTCATCGTTAGATGGAGATGAAGGGGTTGCAGAAAGCATGAAGATGGAGGATCCCAGAAAAAGGTTGGTGAGATGAAAGGAGTCGTCGATGGTATCAGAGTTAGAAGTCTCTCTTACCAAAGAAGATCCAGCTTTTGTATTAGAAATGGATGTGGATGAAGATTCTTGCAATGTGTATTCACTAGGACCATGTTCAGCGTACTTGATATGGAGATCAGAAATGGCTTTGCTAGATGATGGATTGAGTAGGTCAGATGGGTCTACATATGATGAAGATGGATATGCCTCGGTGTTGATAGGAATGTGGTTCAGACTCTAGTATTTAGCTTGAAAGGCACGACAAAATTCAAATGGATTGGGATCAACATGGATAGTAATCTCAACACCATTGTGTGGAAATTTAAGACATTGATGGTGTGTAGAAGGAACTACCTTGAGGGCATGTATCCATGGATGACCGAGGATGATGTTATAAGGAAGGTCAATATCAAGAACCTGACAACAAGTTTTAGTAGTGACCGGCCCAACTTGGATAGGCAAGTAAATAATCCCTTCAGTATCTCGCTCAGCATCATCATATGCTCTGATAGTAATGACCTTGGAGGTGTCAACATCTTTCTTAGAATATCCCAATTATTTTATTAATTTCAAGGAACATATATTAAGACCAACTCCACTATCTACCAAGATTCGTTTGATACGGCATTGTTTAACAAACACTTCAATGTGGAGGGCTTCGTTGTGTGAAGGGTAAATGGAGGGCTGAAGATCTTTGTCAGAAAAGGTTAAATGACAAGGGGTTGCAATGCTAATGACCATAGATTGGAATTGTGTGATATCAATATCGGTAGGCACCGAAGATTCTTGTAAGGCTTTGTCAAGGAGAGCTTTGTGAGTAGGGGATATGTGAAGTAACTCAAGAATGGATATGTGCATAGGTGTTTTGCCAAGGTGATCCAGGATATTATAGTTAGAGAATGGTCGAGGAGGATGGACAGGGGCTCCTTGAATGGTGACTCGACCTCTTCAAGTGGTTACAATGCGGTTATGTGCTTTGCCTTGGATAGTAATGGTAGAAATGTGAGCATGGTCAATGCGGCCAATAGTAGATGATTCATAGTTGTACTGAATGGCATTCTTGGCATGAGGGTTACTTGATTTGTCATGAGATGGAAGTGGATTCTTGAAAATATCTAGATCATAGTTCGATGTTGATTGTTGTGCAAGTTGAGTTGTTGAAGGTGTAATTTTGATTAAACCTTGATCGATGCAATCTTGGATAACATGCTTGAAGCACATACAACCATTTGTTTTGTGTCCTTTAACTCTATGGTAATTGCAGTACTCATTTTCTTTGTACCAAGGAGATTTGAAGAGCAGTTCACCGTTGGGTGGTACATTCGGTAACATAATATCGCCTGCTTGGAGAAGATTTTGAAAGAAAACTTCCATATGTTCCACTAATGGTGTAAATTGTCAGCGTGGATTTGAAGTTTGTCGTTGTCCCGTTCGTTGGAAAGGTTGTGTTTTTGTAGAAGCAGCTTGAATGTTGATGGGAGCTTTCATAGTTTGTATGTTCTTTGCGTCCACAACACCGTCATTAACAACATTCTTATTTTTGTTCCAAAAGCGAGATTTATCATTGGAGTTTTGAGGATAGTCTTTGTTCAATGATGGTTCCTTTGGAAACAAGTTCATCAAAGGTGCTAGCACTTTGCAATTGTAGTTGGAATGACAGCTTGGGATGAACAAAGATATAGAGCTGTTGCTTCTCAAGTATTTCCCATGATAGTTTGCTAGCCATATTATGCCATCGTTGAGCAAATGAAGAAAAGGCTTCACCATTGCATTGTTTATTATTGACAAGGTCATTCATGTTTACTTCATGTTCAATGTTAAAAGCAAAGTGTGATCGAAACTTATTTGCTAACTCTGAAAAAGAATTAATTCCTGGAGGTAAATGAGAGAACCATTCAAGAGCTTGTCCTGCTAAGCTTCGAGGAAATAGTCGCAAAAGATATGTATCGTCATGAGCAACATTGAGACATGCCACAAAGAATGCTCTAAGATGGTCTTCCGGATTTCCTTTTTCTTTGTACTTGTCAAATTGTGGAATTTCAAAGTGTGATGGAAAAGGTGTCATATGAAGTGACTTGTCAAATGGAGAAGCGCATATGTTTTCTAAGGAAAATGTCTTATTGCTTTGTCCTACCACTTGGTTGATCATTTGTTGAACATTTGCTGGAGATAATTGATGTTGTTGCAAAGGGGGTGAAACATGGTATGATGTATATTGAGGTTGTTGTTGTGGGATATATGAAGTCATGACCATTTATTGAGGTTACCTACTCACAATGTATGTCAAAGGATTGGTATGTGACACAATGTGGTTGAGGAGTGCTGTCCTTGAGACATAAGCGGTGGTTGGGTATATTGTGATGAATTGGCACCAAGATTTTGCATCACATGATAAGTGGAAGATGGATTGACACTAGTTAATGGTTGTGAATTTGGAGTTGAGTTTGTGACATGGTAAGTGATGGAAGGATTGGTGGATGCGAAAGAAGGATGGACACTTGGATTTGTATTTTGGACAACATGAGGATTGATACGTGTCATGTATTGGGTGACAATAGGCAAACCTTGAGTAGCATAAGATGGATTTATGGTTTGTGAAGGATTGTAAGAAGATGATGGAATGGATGTAAGTTGCTCAACATAAGTGACCATAGTGCTAGGATTGGCTTGAGAAACAATAGGAGGGTCACTCATGTCAATAAGAGTAACATTGGGATTATATGATGTATTGGACTAGTGGAGATAGTGGAAAGCATATTAGCAGTAGGTATATGAGATGTGGTATCCACATGGCATATAGCAAATTGCGATGGTTGTGAAGCTTGGACCATTGGTGTTGTTTGGATAGTTTGGTAAGCTTGCGCACTATGGGATATGGGGATAGCTTGTGATGTTTGGGGCATTTGCACTTGGGCCACATGGATAGCTTGTGTTACTTGAGGCATGGAAACGGTCATGGTAGGAGAAGGAGTATGTTGAGGAACATGGAAAGGTGGAATGTTCAAATTTTGTGAAATGAAAGGAAGCACATTGGTTGGAGTTATCAAAGGTTCTAGAGTGTACTCCGAGCGTGGTGGACCAAATGAAGTAACAATAGGCAGTGAAAGAGATGTGTTGGAAGATGGAGTTTGTGATATGATAGGGGATGGTGTGACTATAGTGGATGGTCCCTTTGCAACAACAGCGGGAGTGTTTGGATCGTGCTCTCTAATAGTGGATATGTCAAAATCTCTTGGTAATTTAGCTCCCATGCGAGCAAGTTGCAAGAAATAGTGATTAGGCTTGGATAAGACAAGTCTCTCAACTTGATCCCATACATGTGTATCCTGAAATTCTGATAAGTCTTCTTAGGATTGTTCCTCATAAGTCTCCAAAAATGTTTGAGGTTGCACTTGTTGTGAAGATTACTCTCCAATGGTATACCCATGAGGCATAAACATATGAGGAGGTATACCGGTTGTAAATTGAGTCGCATCTCTAAGAGGTGTTGATCTAGATTGTTGCATCTTAGCTTCCATCTCAGCTTGCAATTTGGCTTCTACTTTAGCTCGCAATTTGGCTTCCATTTCAGCTCTATATTGACTCCTAGTTTGAGGCATGATGAATGATGTTGAAAACTAAACTTTAGTTTGTCAAGGTTTTGAGACCCAAAAAGATGATAGTTTGTTGATTGTTTGGTTGTTGGTTGCTTTGTTGTTGATTTGCTTGGTTGGTTGTTTGCTTTGTTGTTGGTTGGACTTCCCTAGAGAATAGCTTACACACTCAAGGGAAAATTTTTTTGCTAAGGTTGCTATGTTGCTGATGTTGTTGAAGCTAAAGCTAGGAGATGACATTTTGCTGATTGATCGGATTGATTGATTTGATGTTTGGTTTGCTGGTTTGGGATCTCAAGAAGATGAAAAGCTCATTAAATTCAATTGGTTGGTAAACTCAAAGCATTAGACAAAGTCCATATAACTTCTAATGATCAGAGACAGGTCTGAAAGCTAATGCTAAGACTGAATAAGCTGGACTTGTGGCTGATTCGACTGAGTCACTAAGATTTGCTGGTATTTGACCATAGGTGACAAGTAATAGCTCATATATGACTCAGAAAAGGCTAAAAATGACTGGTAATACCTTAAATGTGATCTGGTTTTGGTTTGGATAACATGCTACAGTGTTAACCAGAGGTGAGCCAATTTTCTATAGGTGACTATATTGAATCAGAAGTAATTTTTTGTTGATCAAAGGTGACGCAGTTTAGACCAAAGACGACTGACTGTTGCTTAAAGGTGATCCAGTTTAAGAAAAAGGTGACTGACTATTGTTTAAAGGTGATTCAGTTTAGGAAAAAAGTGGCTGACTGTTGTTTAAAGGTGATCCAATTTAGGCAAAAAGTGGTTAACTGTTGTTTAAAGGTGATTCAGTTATCTATATGTGGGTAGTTTAAGCTCAGAAATGACTATGTCTATCAAGAAATATGTCTGATTGTGTTTTTTGACAAGAAAATAGTAATTGCAATCACTCACACTCACAACAATCACAAACTCGTATAACCTAGGCTAGGAAATGACTGTATTTGTTGAGTCCCCTAGTCGTGCTTATTCAAAGTGGATAGCTTCAAGATCTTGGTAGCACCGGCTCCTCTCCATGGCACACACTTCTCATGCATACCAAGATCCAGGTTTCCCAAGGCTTGTCCCCCCACCAAAGCTTAGGATTGTCCCTGCTATCTCTTCTAAGAACCACGTGAATTGGGGCAGCTTCAAAGGTCCCACCTTTTGCGTCAATAAATAGAAGGTTTTTGGCTGCTACACAAAGTTGCTAATAAGGGCATCCATTTGGGTGGCTATACATGCGGCAGCGCTACTCTCTATTATGGAGTCTCCTAGCCTTCAAGGGTTATGCCTTGGAGGGTTTTGGGGGAGGTTGGTTGTCAGTATAACACAACAACACCTGTTGTTTATGGCTTTCAACACAAACACTTTTCTTATATAGCAGTTCGGAAGGACTTGGCTTCAGCCCATTACCGCTTGGGTCGTATCCCTTCTCACACCGGGAAGGCAGGCCCTCTAAAGATAATAACAAGTTTTCATACACCCAAGATCCATTTGATAGGCAAGGGGAGAGGATACTTTTGTTATTAAATCTGGGTTACAATCAAGCACATGCAAGCAATGATTTGTTTTAAACACCAAGCCCAAATGTTCCTAATTTAGTGAAAAACCACAAGTCTTGGACAGATCGAAGCTATAATAGATATGTTAGTAGTTTGATAACCTCCTTTTCTTGGACAATCGATAAGATACTACACAAATACCAAACTAGTAGCCAAGAAAACCAAACTGCAAATGACAAAAGACTGAAAATGACACAATTTACCAGAGGCGATCAACTGTTGATCAAAAGAGAACTATATTCTGCCACAGGCAAAATGTTACAGATCATAAGGGGTGTCTATAATGCCAGATGCAGATTGATAAAGCTCACAAGCAACGTAAAAAAGTAAGAAGCGACTGGTTACAGATCATAAGTGACTCAGATCTATAAGAAAAAAGAATGCAACAAAAACCCTAGTTATGCAATAAGTGATTCAATTAGCTAAAAGTGATCACTGTCAAATTAAAAGCAATTCAAATAAAGGCATAAGCAACCACTATTAGTGTATAAGTGATGCAAAATAGACAGGAAGCAAATACTGTTCGCTCATAAGAAATCTAGAAATGCTAAAAGTGACAGGTTTCAGCTCAGAAGTGATGCGTATATTCAAACAGCGACTGGTTTTTTTCTCAAAAGCGACTGGAACTTGTTGTAAGTGCTTGAAAAATCTAATCTTCACAAAAATAACTTCAAATAGCAAAGTTAATCAAGGATGTGAGTCCCACTGGGCATGCCAAAATGTGATAGGTAAAAAATCAAGTTAATAAGATCAAGCAAAGCCATGAAAATCTAACCCAAATTCAATCAACCAAAATCAATCAACGGTGGAGATTTGGTGGCTATGTGAATGGCTAAGATTAAAGGATGATCATAGGTGAATGTGTAGATGACAAGTGGAGGGAAGATAAGGCTTATGTGTGACCGTGTACATAAAAAGTACTTACATGTGAAAGGTATTAAATAAAGTATGTAGTACCACTTATCTTTTTTAAATGAAAGAGGCATACATGTCAGCTCATGAGATAAATGATAAGAGAAATTAATTAAATAAATAAAATATATTAATTAATTGGAAAGTGGGTCTATGAAAGGAAAAAAAAATTTAATTAAATAAATAAGATTTATTTAATTAAAAATAGAAGAATGAAAATAATTAAATAATTAAAGATTGTTTAATTATAGCTTAGAGAAAATAGAAGAAATAGCTAATGAATTAATTAAATAAATATAAATTTAATTAATTAATAGAAGAAATAGATGTGTTAGAGATATTGCTCAAGTGCATTAGACAAATGCAGATGATGGATAATGTGATGTTTGATACTAATGATAATGAGTCAATTTTGGGTGTCTACATGCATCACTGGATTCTTTGAAATGTTTATAACACTTGTATTGTCACAGAAGTTTGCAACTGGATCTTCATACACAACTCTTATGTCCCTCAAAGTCTGCTTCATCCATAACACTTGAGTACAACAACATGTTGCTACAATATATTCTGCTTCTGCAGTTGACAAAGAGATTGAGTCTTGTTTCTTACTTAGCCAAGAAACCAATCTGTTACCCAAAAAGAAAGCACCTCCACTTGTACTTTTTCTGTCATCAACATCTCTAGCCCAATCAACATCTATATATGCATTGAGAGTGAAATCATTATTCTTTGGATACCATAAGCCATGATCCCGTGTGCCTTTTAAATACCTCAATATTCTCTTTACTGCCATCACATGTGATTCTCTTGGATCTTCTTGAAATCTTGCAACAAGACAAACTACATGCATAATATCAAGTCTGGTTTGAGTTAGATAAAGCAATCCTTCAATCATGGATCTATACTTTTTTTTATCAGTCTTGGGTGATTCATCAGTTTTTCTTAACTTGTAGCTAGACACCATGGGAGTACATACCAGTTTAGAGTCTTCCATCAAAAACTTCTTCAACAACTCTTTCAAAAACTTAGACTAAGATATGAAGATTCCTTTATCTAATTGATTGATTTGCAAACCCAGAAAAAAATTCATCTCACCAAACATAGACATCTCAAACTCTTTCTATATTTCACCAGCAAATTTCATACACATACCTTCATTGCCTCCAAAGATGATATCATCAACAAAGACTTCAACAATCAACATTTGATCACCATTAATCTTGAAATAGAGATTACTGTCAGCAATACCTTTATTGAAACCTAACTTTAGTAAGTACTTATCCAACCTTGCATACCAGGATCTAGGAGCTTGCTTAAGTCCATACAATGCTTTCTTCAACCTGCATACCATATCACCTTGATCTGATAGTTGGAATCCTTCTAATTACTCAATGTAAACTTCCTCTTCCAACTCACCATTTAGAAATGCAGACTTCACATCCATCTGATACACTTTGAAATCTTTGTGAGTTGTAAATGCCAAAAATATTTTCATAGCTTCAATCAGAGCTACTGGAGCAAAAGTCTCTTCAAAATCTATTCCTTCCATTTGAGAATATCCTTTGCACACAAGCCTTGTGTTATTCCTTACAACATCTCCATTCTCATTGTTACAAGTATGGGTCTAACCGGTGTTGTCATTGATGTCAACATACTCTTGTTGCATTAATGATAAGGATTGGATGAGCTGTGAGCTGAGGATATTGAGAAAATTAGTCTCAATCAGGAACACTGATGACAGTAAGGTAAAAGTCAATGATAAGATGAGGATCAGAGGATGCGGATTAAAGGGTTTGAAGATATGTGTCTTAAGATAGTCCAGTAGAGATTTCAGAGATCCACATGAAGATCTAAAGAAGTTATGGCCGCTCAAGTAGACCGGTTCTGGCAGGTATTCAGAGGTGACAGAATAACACAAATAGGTCCGGTGAGATCTGGAAATACCTTTTCCTATTCTGTAGATTTGAGGAAGTGTTGAGAAAGTCTCAGAGGAGTGTTATCTAGATTGGTTCATGGTTTGAAGGTCTGGAAGCATGTATTCCTCTGTGACAGTGATGACAAACTATGTTCTTGAGGTTTCGAATGAAGGAGAGACAGTTTTCAGTAAACAGATAAAGTGCGGATGTTCTTGGTGAGTCAGGATTTCTTGTGAAGGTCTTTAGATCGTGTCCAGCCTGTATTGGTGGTCCACATTAGAGTTGGAGCCCGCAATTGAAGAATAACCTCTGGATGATGATGTTCTTCCTGAGACTGGTTGACCGGATGAATTACACATCTTGTGGATGTTCTTATGGATGTTTGCCGACTTAGATGATCATTCCTAAGTTGATGTCTTGTATAAGTAAGGGATTGCGAAGTCATTTCCAAGTAGTAATTATGGTGATGAGAGTGTAGTAGCAAGGAAGAGAGTGAAAGGCAGAGCAGAAGTATTGAGCTTAAATGGAACTAATTCAAGCATGGTGAAGATGCTACTTTCCAGTTCAAGTAGGTGATACTTATTTCTTTGTAGACAGTGTGTCTCCTAGAGGTAGTGGGCCTCTTGTGAGCATTGTGCTCAGGCAGTGAGCCCTAATTAGCATGTGCCATTTGTTCTTTCTATTCTTCTAATAGAGAATACAATCTTGGGTTAATCACCCCGTGGTTTTTCCCTTAACCAGGTTTTCCACGTCAAAATCTTAGTGTCTTATGTATTAATGTGTTTCTACTTCTAATTTATTTACATTATATTTCATGATTGATATACTGCTAATTACTTAAAGGATTTAAGTGTGAAATTAAGAGAAGTTTTGCACAATTGATTCACCCCCTCCTCTCTCAGTTGTATGCCCTAAATCTAACAATTGGTATCAAAGCTAGGTTCCTCTAAAAAGAGCTTAACCGCTTGAGGGGATCTAGGATGTCGTCCTACAAGAAGGATAGTCTGAAGTTTGATGGAACAAATTTTAATCTATGGAAAGGTCGCATGAAGTGTCACTTGCAATGCATGGGAATGTCATACTGGACCATGGTTACAATACAATATGTACCTCCACAGGGTGGTCTAAAAGCACCAAATGAAATCACAGATGCTGAAAACAATCTGCGAACTATAGAAGCTCTTCTAAGTGCATTATCTGATTCAGAGCTCTCAAATGTTATTGACCTACCAACTGCTTTTGAGATTTGGAAAAAATTGGAACTTTTGCATGAAGGAGACCAGTATGTTAAATGTGCAAGGCTACAAAGTCTAAAAGGGAAATTTGAAAACCTGAAGATGAGAGATGATGAAAATATTACTACTTTTATGCCAAGAGTAAATGAGCTTGTTTGTGGAATTAGAAATGCCGGTGGAGTCTTGGATAAAAATGAGATTGTTGGCAAAATTCTCAGATCCCTTCCTGCTTCTTACAAAATCAAGGTTGCTTCCATTGATGAATTCAGAGCCCATACAACTGTCACAAGAGATCAATTAGATGGCAGATTGGCTGCATTTGAAATGACTGAGTTTGGAGATGATTCCCTCAAGATTGAATCTACATTCAAAGCCAGTGCCTCTGTAAAAGGTAAACAAAGGTTTGATCAAGGAGAGAACTCATCAAGGAAACTGTCATGGTATGAAAAAGCAAGGAAAGACCTGGAAGAAGAAGTAGAAACTGCTCAACTTGAAGCCCTCATTACAAAGAGACTGCCAAGATGATCCGGTAAGTATGAAGAAAAATTACCTCTTAAGTGTTTTAACTGCAATAAGATTGGTCATTTTTCCTCAAAGTGTCTGGAAAGATTTTCAAGACCAAATCCTAATAGATCAAGGTTCCAAAGAATTGCTACTATGTTCATGAAGAAGATGATAATGAAGGAGTAACAGATGATGAATCAGAGACAGGAAACAAATCTGGAAATGATTGGGTGTTTATTTCCATCAAGGAAGAAGAACCAATATCCTCTGAATCCGTCAATCATAAAGTTGTAGAAAGAGCTTTGGCTACTCAAATTGAAGAAAAAGATGACTGGGTCATTGACAGTGGTTGCTCTCACCATATGACAGGTGACAAAAACAAGTTCATAGATTTGGAAAGGTATGAAGGAGGAGTGGTAAAGTTTGGTGATAATTCTGTTGGTAGAATTAGAGGAAGAGGAACTATTTCTTTTGATGGGAGGAACAAAACCGGTAATGTACTATATGTTGAAGGTTTAAAGCACAATCTTCTCAGTGTTGGACATTTGGTGGACAAAGACTATAATCTCTGGTTCAAGAATGGAAAATGCAAAATCTTTGAAAGTTCTGGAACAGAGATTACATCCGGTACCCAAACTAAAAGTAATATCTTCCACTTGGTCGGTATTGGTAAAAGTTGCTTATTTGCTCAAGTTGATCAAAGTTGGTTATGGCATAGGAGAATGTGTCATGTGAATTTTGATAATATCATCAAGATAAGCAACACTCAAGCTGTAAGAGATCTTCCAAAATTGGTGAAACCTACAAATAGCTTGTGTAAAGAATGTCAGTTGGGCAAGCTGAGCAAAGTCACATTCAAAAGCAAGGAATTGTCTTCTACTGGATTATTAGACTTAGTTCATACTGATCTTTGTGGTCCGGCAAGAACCAAGAGTGTGCAAAGTGATAGGTACTTCATGTTACTAATTGATGACTATTCCCGGATGATGTGGGTAACCTTTCTGAAAGAGAAATCAGAAGCTCTTGAGAAATCAAAATATTCAAAGCTATGATAGAGAATGAAACTGGATTAAAATTAAAATATCTAAGGTCTGATAGAGGAGGAGAATTTACATCTAAAGATTTCATAGAATTCTATGAGAAGCATGGAATTAAGAGACAGTTGTCTGCTCCTAGGACTCCACAGCAGAATGGAGTATTGGAAAGAAAGAACCAAACCATTCAGGAAGCATCTAGGACCATGATGATGGAAGAAAATGTTCCTCAAATCTATTGGAGAGAAGTTGTCAGTACTGCAGTCTATACTCTCAATCGAGTTCAAATCAGAAGCAATACTAGTAAGATGCCTTATAAACTTTGGTTTGGCATCACTCCTACTATGAGGTATTTCAGAGTTTTTGGTAGCAAATGTTACATTAAAAGAGATGAAGATCTAGGAAAGTTTGATGCTAGAAGTGATGATGGAATATTCTTGGGTTACTCTACTCAAAGCAAAGCATACCGGTGTTATAACAAAAGCTTAAGAAAGATGATAGAAAGTACAAATGTGAAGGTTGATGAGGGAATTGAGAAACCCTCAAGGTTTTATGAATATGATGAAGATGATCAGAATGATATTCTGATTCAAGGAGCCCAAACCTCTTCTGAAAGTTAGATTCAAACTGATTCGGTAAATCAGGAAGAAGAGTTAAGTTTGAATGAGCCTGATCAAGAAGCAGAAGTGCAAGAAACTCCCAAAGTTCCAAGGTATATAAGACCAAACCACTCTGAAGATCAGATCATAGGTGACAAAAGCAAAGGTGTACAAACTAGAAGGAAAATTGCTCAAAACTCAGATGAGTATTGTCTGATCTCAAAGATTGAACCTAAGATAATAAATGAAGATTGCAATGATGAAAATTGGACCAAAGCAATGGAGGAAGAGTTGATGAAAATTGAGAAAAATCACACTTGGGATCTTGTTCCCAGACCTAGAAACAAGAATGTGATTGGAACCAAATGGGTCTTTTGGAACAAACTAAATGAAGTTGGTGAAGTAATCAGAAATAAAGCCAGATTGGTCTGCAAAGGATATTCTCAAATAGAAGGAGTTGATTTTGAAGAAACTTTTGCTCCAGTAGCAAGAATTGAAGTAGTTAGATTATTTCTTGCATTTGTTGCCTTCAAAGATTTCAAAGTTTATCAGATGGATGTCAAGTCTGCCTTCCTAAATGGTGACTTGGAAGAAGAAGTGTACATTGAGAAACCGGATGGATCTCAATTGTCTGATCATGGTAATATGGTCTGCAAGTTGAAGAAGGCACTGTATGGATTGAAGCAAGCCCCAAGAGCCTAGTATGAAAGATTGGATAAATATCTTTTGAAGATTGGTTTCAATAAAGGTACTGCTGACAGTAATTTGTATTTCAAAATTGATCATGAAAACATTTTAATTGTTGAAGTGTTTGTTGATGATATCATTTTTTAGAGGAAGAGATAGTATGTGTAAAACTTTTGCAAATCAGATGAAAAGTGAATTTGAGATGTCCATGCTTGGTGAAATGAACTTCTTCTTGGGTCTGCAAATCACTCAAACAAAGAAAGGAATTTTCATTTCTTCAGACAAAATATGTGAAAGAATTGTTGAAGAAATTTGGGATGGAAGACTCAAAACCAATGAATACTCCCATGGCAACTGGATGTAAATTGAGCAAGGATGATGATTCTCCTAAGGTTGATCAGACAAAGTATCAGTCAATGATTGGAGAACTGTTGTATCTCACTCAAACTAGACCAGACATAATGCAGGCTATTGGTCTTGTTGCTAGATTTCAGGCTGATCCTAGAGAATCTCATGTCATGGCAATCAAGAGGATTTTCAGATATCTAAAAGGGACAGTTGAGTATGGTCTAAGGTATCCTAGAGATCATGATTTCTCTCTTCATGCATATACAGATGCTGATTGGCCAGGAGATGTGGATGACCAGAAGAGTACCAGTGGTGGAGGATTGTTTTTGGGGAAGAGACTGGTTTCTTGGCTAAGCAAGAAACAAGAGGCAATATCTCTATCTACAACAGAACCAGAATATATTGCAGCAGCAGGTAGTTGCACACTCAGGTTTTATGGATGAAGCAAATGCTAAGAGACATAAGAGTGGAGTATGAGGATCCTATCACAATCTTCTATGATAATTCAAGTGCAATAAGAATATCTAAGAATCCGGTATTGCAATCAAAGACTAAGCATATATCTATCAAGTTTCATTTTCTGAGAGAGCAAGTGAACAAGAATGAAGTCAGATTGGAGTTTGTGCCTTCCAAGTATTAGATTGTAGATTTCTTTACTAAACCTCTACCTAAGGACTCTTTTGAGTATCTCAGGGAGAAGTTAGGGATTATTGTCCCTCCAGTGTTGAACTAAGATGCACTATTGTACATCAGTTCAGTGGGCATCTCAGTCACATCTTGTGATCTGGATTGATGTTGGGGAGCTGCTACTCAAGGGGAGAAACAGGTATAGTTCTGAGATGGTGGAATTGCAAGTATGTACCCTTTGCCATTGATGTCAAAGGGGGAGAGAAGACATGTTGTGAAAAACAAGTAGTTGCTGCTCAAAGGGGGAGCAGTAAAGGGAGAGAAGACATGTGAATGGTTGTTGCTGATAAGGGGAGTTGTGACAGTAAGGAGAAGTTCTTGTCTTGATGGTTTTTCACATCATATGTTGCCATCAATGACAAAGGGGGAGATTGTTGCAAGTATGGGTCTAACTGGTGTTGTCATTGATGTCAACATACTCCTGTTGCATTAATGATAAGGATTGGATGAGCTGTGAGATGAGGATATTGAGAAAATTAGTCTCAATCAGGAACAGTGATGACAGTAAGGTAAAAGTCAGCGATAAGATGAGGATCAGAGGATGTGGATTAAAGGGTTTGAAGATATGTGTCTTAAGATAGTCTTGTAGAGATTTCAGAGGTCCGCATGAAGATCTGAAGAAGTTATGGCCGCTCAAGTAGAACTGGTTCCGGTAGGTATTCAGAGGTGACAGAATAACACAGATAGGTTTGGTGAGATCTAGAAATGCCTTTTCTTATTCTGTGGATTTGAGGAAATGTTGAGGAAGTCTTAGAGGAGTGTTATCTAGATTGGTTCATGGTTTGAAGGTCCAAAAGCATGTATTCCTCTGTGACAGTGATGACAGACTGTGTTCTTGAGGTTTCAGATGAAGGAGAGATGGTTTTCAGTAAACAGCTAAAGTATGGATGTTCTTCGTGAGTCAGTATTTCTTGTGAAGGTCTTTGGATCATGTCTAGCCCATATTGGTGGTCTGCATTGGAGTTGGAGCCTGCAATTGAAGAATAACCTCCAGATGATGATGTTCTTCCTGAGACTAGCTGACCGGATGAATTACATGTCTTGCAGATGTTCTTATGGATGTTTACCGACTTAGATGATCATTCCTAAGTTGATGTCTTGTATAAGTAAGGGATTGCGAAGTCATTTCCAAGTAGTAATTGTGGTGATGAGAGTGAAGTAGCAAGGAAGAGAGTGAAAGGTAGAGAAGAAGTATTAAGCTTAAATGGAACTGATTCAAGCATGGTGAAGATGCTACTTTCCAGTTTAAGTAGGTGATACTTATTTCTTTGTAAACAGTGTGTCTCCTATAGGTAGTGGGCCTCTTATGAGCAGTGTGCTTGGGCAGTGAGCCCTAATTGGCATGTGCCATTTGTTCTTTCTATTCTTCTAACAGAGAATACAATCTTGGGTTAATCACCCCGTGGTTTTTCCCTTAACCAGGTTTTCCACATCAAAATCTTGGTGTCTTATGTATTAATGTGTTTCTCCTTCTGATTTATTTACATTACATTTCATGATTGATATACTGCTAATTACTTAAAGGATTTAAGTGTGAAATTAAGAGAAGTTTTGCACAACTGATTCACCCCCCATCTTAGTTGTATGCCCTAAATCTAACAGGAATCCTTCTGGTTACTCAATGTAAACTTCCTCTTCCAACTCACCATTTAGAAATGCAGACTTCACATCCATCTGATACACTTTCAAATATTTGTGAGTTGTAAATGCCAAAAACATTTTGATAGCTTCAATCAGAGCTACTGGAGAAAAAGTCTCTTCAAAATCTATTCCTTCCATTTGAGAATATCCTTTGCACACAAGCCTTGTGTTATTCCTTACAACATCTCCATTCTCATTCAGCTTATTCCTGAAAACCCATTTGGTCCCAATAACATTTTTGTCAGCAGGTCTAGGAACTATTTCCCAAGTTTCATTCTTCTCTATCTGCATTAGTTCTTCCTTCATTGCCTTTACCCAATTTTCATCATTGCAGGCTTCATTCATAGTTTTTGGTTCAACTGTAGAGAGCAAATAGTAATTCACTTATTCTCCTGTAGCTCTTTTCCTTGCCAGTACTCCTTTGTTTTTGTCTCCAATAATTTGTTCTTCAGAGTGATTGATTCTTACATGCTTGGGGGTCTTAGTAGCACTTTTCAGAGCCTTTTCTTCATATGTTATAGCAGCAAGTTCATCTGATTCATAGCCACACTAATCTAATGTTCTTCCTTTGTCTTCATCCACCTTCACATTTGTACTCTCAACAATCTTTTTCAACCTTTTGTTGTAGCACCAGTAGGCCTTACTCTTGGTAGAGTATCCAAGGAAGATTCCTTCATCACACCTGGCATCAAACTTGCCTAGATCTTTTTCTCTTCTGATATAACATTTACTACCAAAGACTTTGAAATATTTTACTGTAGGAGTTCTTCCATACCACAATTCATAGGGAGTTTTAGTACCATTTTCTTTCACTTGAACTCTATTTTGAATGTAGATAGTGTTGGTTTTTTCCCTGACTAGATGCTTATTCCCAAATTTCCCTACAAGGTAGCCATCAGTGATCAACAGGATCTCTAGGCTAGGGGCCAACACTGTAGGAGATAGACTCTATTTTTTATCTCCTCTTCTTCTTCAAGCTCTACAAAACCTAGGGGGGTATTCCCTATTCAACACCCATGAGATATGCTTGTGGGTTGGCTTGGGATGTTGATACAAAGCAGATGAATCCTCCTGTATGAAGACCAAAACTGTAGGATAAGTGCAAAGGGGCTAGCTTTGGGCTTATGTTCAGCTGTGAATCAGAGGATCATGGTCCTAAACTACTTCTACAGCCCTAATGGTTGTTTTGGAAGTATGAGTTTGATTTATGTTTGGATGCAAACCTGGACCTGGTGTATAACCTCAACACAGAGCTAGACTGGTGCCTATCCAAGGCTTGGAGTTAGTAGACATACACTTGTGAATGATTAGCATGAACACACTAAAATTGGATTTCAAGGGGATGTTATGGTATCTGCCTTACAGACACCTCCCAAAACAGAGTGTTAAGTTATCTCTACTTATGGTATCCCTATTGCAGTATATCCTTCCCAATACTCAATCTGAAAACACTTTAATCTACTCCTTGAGCAGAAGTTGAAAGATCAAGCATTCAATATAGGAATTCTATATTCTAGAATACTAGACACCCCTTAGATATCTAGATTTAGGACACATGCAATACTAGAGATAGAATTAACAAAACACATGCAAATACAGCATTTCTCATAAAAAACCAATCATGAAATCAGTAAATTCATGCATGAGACATTCAACAAGAGATACATAAACTCACAAGACCTCCTGTACAGAGCAACCAAAAATAGTTGTGTCTTCTTACAGAGCCAAAATGTCCAATTTTTCAACAACCACAAAATGAGAAACACAACCTGCTAAATAGAGCAAGGAAGGTCCTCAGCATTAATTACATGGCAGATTTCAAAATTCACTAGATACATTCATTCTAAGGAAGATGGCCTTCAAAAATTAAATGTAGCCAAGGACAAAACATGGAGAAGCAAGAAAAGGACAAGGGGCAGATGAGCTCAAGCCTTGTGCCACCGTTGGAGAATTTTTTCTCATAAATTAGGTACATGGCTGTCAATCACCGGCTCATGCCTCTGCATAACCCTGACATTAAAGGCTCCAACCACCCGCATCTTCTCCTGAGAACTGTCGCAATGCCCAAATGGAAATTTCCTGCTCAAAACCAACCTGAGGACAAAGAAAACCAATGTCCCAAATTTAAAACATGGCCGTCGATCCTTCCATCGCTTGAAAATCGATGGCACCAAATTCATGTTGAAAATTTGCCATTCTGCAAAAATGTGCCACGTAGGCACCTTGCACATACATGTTCTACATTGTGTATCACACCATCGGCATGACCAAGACTATCGGGAAGACCCTCCAATGTGCATGATTCAATATCCCACATTTGTCCTATAGGGACCTTTCTATCAATTTATAAATGGGGCCGCATGTAAACAAAGTGTCGAGCATTTTACCCCACTCAACCCACGAACCTTCCACCAATAGCTTATCAGTCTAACTCCTACCGATAGCCCACTTCCTTTGGTGAGACCACCTCCATCAGCTCACCCAAAAATTCTCCCACCAATCACATTGATCTCACCAATGAAGCCTCCGCAATCCCCTGTCAGCTAGACAAAGACTATCGGAGCAACCAAAAATCCCTTCGCCGACCACCCGTGTCACACCGATGACCACTTTGCATCCACCATCGGCCAAACATCAACCATCAAAGCAACACATAAAACCTATGTCGACGCAGAAAGTCTTGCCAATGCCTACAATCCAATCCATCGAGTAGAGAAACCCCATTGGCCCAACTCTCCACACTCCAACTGATGCACCAAGTCACCTCGATGGCACTTCACACCTCCTGTCGGCCAGACATAGACTGTTGGAGCAATGAAAAGCTCCTCTGCCGACCACCTTCTCTCACCGACGAGCTCACCTTCGGCAAGACATGCGCCATCGGGGAACAACCTGTCTGTCTACCTGATACCCTTCATCATGCCACACTCTCACAACCCTCAAGCCATCCACCATGGGCTAGACTAGCCTCATCAGAGGATCCTCCATCAGCTGGGCTGATACACAATGTTACACCGATGAACATCTCTCCATCGGCAAGAACAACCCCGTCAGCATAACTCTCGCCAACTCACCCGATACGCCATGTCATGCCGATGGCATAAACAAACCACACTCCATCAGCTAGAGTTAAATACATCGGCGAACCTCCACAAAACTTCACTGATAACAATACTCACACCGATGACATTGAACATCCCTCATCAGCCTAACCATCCTCGTCGGTGGAAAATGTAACACTACTGCCGATAGAGAAACTCTTGGCGATGGAAGAAAATACCATTTTGAAGAACATGGTCGCCAAGACAAAGGTGAACTCACACCGATGGAGTTAGAAAAAACATAGGACCAAAAGAGAAAACTTGCGAACACCAAAAGCCCAACTCCAGACCAAAATGAGTACTAACATAGGCTCCGATTGGGGATGTGCAGGTGCAAAACTGCAGCGAGAACCAGATCTCTGGGCAGACCAAGCAAAACACAAAAACAAGCACCAACTGTACAAGATATTCACAATATAGACATACTTTTACAAATGTGCACTGAGGCTGATCACTTATGCAAAATAAAACTTGAGGAATTGACCATGCACAGGCAATTCCAGTATTTCACCATCTAGGGCTTGAAGGACATAAGAATCCTCCCCATGAGTATTGCAAACCTAATATGGGCCCATCCATAAGGGTTCAAACTTACCATGTTTGTGCTTGTCCTGACCTTTTGCATTCCAGATGAGCACCCAGTCATTTATCTGGAACTTCCTTTCTGTAGCTCTCTTGTCAAACAGATACTTCACACTTTATTATCTCTTGAGATTGATCTGGTGGGCTTTCCTTCTGCTTTCATCCAGTGCAACCAGCTGGTTTATTCTTCCTATCATGGAGTCTTCAATCTCCTCATCATTCTCTTGGATGAATCTATAAACTGGTAGGAGATTGTTTATAGGCAGCCTGGCTGATGCACCATATACCAGTTCAAAAGGGGACCTTCTAATTGATCTTTTCACTATCACCCTATCAGCCCATAATGCCAACTTTAATTTTGAATCCCAAGCTCTCTTGTTCTTATCCACTATCCTCTTGATGATTTTCATGAGGCTTTTATTGCTTGACTCTACTTGACCATTTCCTTGTGGGTGGTATGGTGATGCATATGATAAATTTATCCCATATTTGCTGCAAAAATCAACAAATTCACCTAATTTGAGGCACATTGCATTATCTGTGACTATCTTGAATGGTACTCCAAACCTGATAATAATATTTTCTAGTATGAAATCCATAACCACCTTACTTATAGCCCTCTTAGTTGGAATGGCCTCAATCCATTTACTAAAGTAATCAGTTGCTACCAAAATCCAACTATGTCCCCCTCTTGACTTTTCTGCAATTTCCCCTATGAAGTCAATTCCCCATTGCTGAAATGGAGCATCCACAATTACAGTTCTAAGGGGCAGTGCACCTTCATATCTTAACTTTCCTGAGAACCTTTGGCAAGGTTCACATTTCCTTATCAGCCTTTGTGCATCTGAAAAGAGAGTGGGCCACCAATATCTTGCCCTAAGGATCTTATGAGCTATTGTTTGGGCAATATAATGTCCACCACACAATCCTTTATGCATGTCATTCAAAACATTGTTAGCTTCATCTTCATCCACACATCTTAGCAACACACCATCAGGATTTTTCCAATACAACTCACCTTGAACAATAACATACCTAATTGCATATAGTTTTAAGGTCCTCTTTCGACTGTCACTGAAATGGGAAGGACAATTTAGATTTTGCAAGTAATATATGATGTCCTTATACCATTCAGATTTGCATACATTAACATTCTCATTCTAGACTACATTGACCTGGCATGCTTCCAAGTTTGAATGTGCCATCATCTTGGCTAATCCTTGCCCTCTTACCAACTTGGTAATTTGTATTTCTATGTTGAACACCTGCAATTTGTTTATCCATCTGGACCTTCTCCCTGTTACCTCCTATTGAATGAAGATGTCTTTGACTGATGCATGAGGCACATAGGCGACTATTTGGGATCCTACCAGATATGGCTTGAAACTCTTGACTGCTCTGACCAGTGCATATGCCTATTTCTCCATGATATCATACTTTAACTCAGAAGCCTGCAAGGACATACTGAAAAAAGCAATGGGTTGCTCAAAACCATCCTCATTTTTCTGTAGCAAACATGCAGCAACAGTGTGGAAAGAAGCAAATAAAAACAATTGAAATGGCCTAGACAAATCAGGAGATTTAAGAACAGGAGCCATCTTGATTGCTTCCTTGATGTTCTGAAAAGATTTGCTTGCTTCACCTTCCCAACTGATAGTCTCACCCTTCTTCAACATTTTAGAAATGTTCCTTCTGGTTTCTGCAAAGTTGGGAACAAATCTCCTTACAAAATTTATTTGTCCAAAGAAGGACTGGATTCCTTTTACTGTTTTTGCCATCTGGATCCTATCAATTGCAGCAACCCTTTCAGGATCAATCCTAACTCCATCTTTGGAAATAATGTGCCCCAGGAGCTTTCCTTCAACTACCCCAAAAGCACACTTCTTTGGATTTAGAGAAATGCCATACTCTAGTGCTCTAATGAAAATCTATTCTAAATGCATACAATGCTGCTCTTCCTTCTTTGAATAGGCAGTCAAATCATCCTAATAAATAGCCAAGATTGAATCAATCAACCCTATAAAAGCAACATCCATTGCTCTTTGAAATGTAGCACCTACATTCGTTAGCCAAAATGGCATTCTAACATATACATATGTTCCCCATGGAGTGGTGAAGGCAGTCTTGCATTGTTCTAATTCCTTTACTTTCACCTGATTATAACCTAAGAATCCATCCATCATGGATAGGAGTTCACAACCAGTCACTTTCTGCAACATAGCTTCCATATTAGGCAATGGGTAATTATTTTTTAAGGAGGATACATTCAAATTTCTAAAGTCAACACAAAGCCTAATATCACCATTCTTTTTTCTAACTGGGACAAGGTTAGACACCCAAGTTGAATGTCTGATTGGCACAATTATTCCAGCCTCCCTAAGCTTTTTGAGTTCTTCTTGCATTTTTGGAGCTAAGGTAGGATTAATAGGCCTTTGCTTCTATCTAAATGGCTTAGCTCCAGGCTTCCATGGGATCTCATGCTGGAATAGGTCTTCTCTATAAGCTTTAAGGTCTTCATATGACCAGGTAAAAACATGCTTATATCTTTTCAGTAATGCCATCAGCATGCTCCTAATGTGTGGTTTGAGCTGTTTACCAATGTATACCTTCTTGAGGGCTTGAGATGTCCCCAAATTAATCTCTTCTAAGTCATCTTTGCTTGTGGGAGATGTCTTTGTGACCAATTGGTCTCTATTGTCAAAAGCTCTTTCCAAAGCTACTAACCCTCTAGGGATTTTGTTAGTCTTCAACTGAATTACTTCTTTCCCCATAAGAGTTTCTTTTCCATTTACAATTTCTACAAAAGCTTGAAAATCAATTTCTTGGTTCTCAAATTCATCTATGTAGTACAAAAATTTTAACAAGTCCTTGTCATCATGGAACACTTGCCAACTGCATATGTTTTTTGGTACTGCAGGTCTGATTTTAACTTCAACATTTGTAACATCTGATAGAGTGGTGTCATCTGGCCTTATTGCTACATTGGCTAAGAAATCAGTGATAACATTTTTTGATCTCTCTACCCAACCTATTGAAAATGCATCAAATAATTCAACTGTATCCCAAACAGCATGCTTGTATTGTTTTAATCTTTTGTTCTTTGAGGCATACCTATCTCTAACTTGGGATACAATTAACTCAGAATCCCCAAATACCCTTAGCATCTTGATTCCATGTTTGAGAGCTATATTTAAGCCTAAGAGTAAGGCTTCATACTCTGCAATGTTGTTTGTACAAGCAAACCTTAGCAAGAAGGAGAATTTGAGGAGATTACCAGTTGGAGACAGGAAAACAACTCTAGCTCCAGAACCTTCCCTTGCACAAGCTCCATCAAAATACATGGTCCATAAACCATGTTGGTCAAGCTCCAAACATGTTTCTCCTTATCCTCTTTATCATCTAAGACAACCTTGAAGTTATCACAGTCAATGTTCACAAGCCATATCTATTCTTCTGATTCTTGATTCTCCACTGTCTCTGATGATCTTTCTTCTCTAATCAGTTTAACATCCCTGCCATTCATTGGAATCATAGCATATGACAGGTCTAGTTGCATACTTCCACCAATCAGTGCTACCCATCTTCTTGACAACAGCATACCATACTGTGGCTTGATGTCAACCACTGTTATGTTCATCTTATATGTTCTCTCTGGATATGCTGCCAGCCTGAAATCCACATCCTTCATGATTCAAATAATAGGTACCTCTCTGGCATCCATAGCATAACATTTTCCACATGCCTTGTCTATTTTCAATCCAGCTTGTTGCATGATGGCTAAAGGCATGATATTTGTAGATGCTCTAGAATCAAGCATACATTTTTTAATTACTTTTCCATTTATAACTAGGGATACATAAAATGGTTCCACTTGTGAAGGGCACTTTGTCATGGTCACCCCTAAATACACCTCAGGAGCTTCATCTTCTTCATTACATAAGACATGCTTCTCACCTTGGACCTGAACATTTTGCTTAGCTTGACAAGGTACTCCTGAAATTAGGGATACTGTCCTATTCCTGATTTCCTCAACCTTCATCAGTTCCATCAATGGGACAGAAACCTTTACCTAAGACAAGACTTGAGCTATATCAAATGGAGCATAATTTTGTATGACATTTGTAGCATGGTTTTATTCTTATCTTGAACTGATCCGGCCTTAGTCTTTATGGCTACTTGACAGTCATTCTTGTTTTGGGAACTTTTACTTTGATCCTCAACTTGGGGGATTCTATTTTCTGGTCCTTGAGATTTATGACTTGTTTTTTGCTTAAAATTTTGCTTGTTATTACCCCACTACCTTTTTGTGGTTCAATCCCTTTATGACCATGCACTGGCTAACCTGCAAGAGCATTCTCTGGTTGATGTGGGCTTCTTACCTGAGCTTTACCTCTGAGGTTATAATTGCTTTTGGCTTGAGCCACTGCTGCAATTGTGAGGGCCCTAATTTCCTCATCAAAAGGTCTCTACAGGTTACTCAAAAAACTGTGTGAGCCCTGAGCATACACATAACTATCTTCATTATCCTCACAATAATAAACCTGTTGACAGGCCTGAGTTCCATCATCTGTACTCTCATCAGCATCATGAGGAGGGTGTCCACTGCTTATGGATAGCATATTAACATCATCATCCTGTACATAATGTGGCTCATTGCATTCATTACAAGATACAACATTATCATACAAAGACTAAGCAATCATGCATTGTGACTGTGAATGTGGCATTTGGAAGATTATGCACCATGGAGTATCATCAACAATATTTATAGCTTTCTGCAAAGGATCAGGAGTTTCCTTGGTATGTTGAGCTCTTTGATTTGTGTTGTTATGTGGAAATACAGGCCTACCATTGTGCCAATTGGTATTATATGGCATATCATGCAATGATGGTCTCTTTTCCTATCTTTGGTAAGCTTGTCTATTAGGACCTATCCCTTTTTCACTTCTAGCCAGTCTATAGCTTAGGTCCTTAATGACATTTGCCAATTTGTCTATTTTATCTTCAGGGGCAGATGTATTACCTTGAGTGTTTTGAGGCTTGTTTGGATTCTACAGAATTTTCACATCATCCCTCCTGTTTGTCTTGCCTGATGCTTTCATATTATTCTCAATATTCACTGCAATTCTGAAAGCATCCCTGAGAGCAGCAAGACCTTTATCTCTTAACCCATATGCAGTTTTGGCATCAAAAGCATTGATATACAATATTATGCACATTGGTTCATTTGGCCTCATGTGATGTGGCAATTTGTTCAACACTTTAGTAAATCTTGCATTAAAATCTGCAACCTGCTCATTTGACCCTTTGGTGATACTGGTGAACTCATTTACAAAAAAGCTAGGGTCAGTTTTGTCACCATACTGCTCCTTAAACATCCTTTTGAAATCATCCCATGATGAAATGCTCTAATCAGGCAGATTCTTGTACCATTCTCTAGCCTCATCTACTAAAGATTACATGAATGACTTCATGAAAACATCCTCATGCTCAACCTCAAAGTTGTCCATGACATTTTGAAAATCTTTCAGATGATCTTCCCCTGACACAGTGTTATTTCCTAAAATTTTTGGCATTTGCAGCCTTACATGCTTGTCAATGGGGTTTGGATACCCAGGAATACCATCAAACACCAACTGTCTGGATCTATCTAACTGCATTGGCTATCTATCAAATTGATTAGCATTAATATTTCTATTTACATTCTAATTTCTTACATTGTTTAATGGTATTCTAGCATCATTTACATTCTGTCTTTGATCATTATGCTGCTATTGCACTTCATTCCTTTACTGATGTCTCTGCACATTTGCATTTTCAAGGGTAGGAATTGAATCATTCTGAGCAATCCTTAGAGCTTGCACTTTCTGTCTCATGTCATCTCTGACTTTCATTGCTTGTAAATATTATAATTCTTCTCTTAGGCTTTTGATTTCTTCAGCCAACTGTTCTTCTTTAGGCATGGAGGTAGATGGTCTCATACCATTTTGGTCATCATCATCATCATCCCTCAGAGATTCTGCCTCTTCAAATCTTTCACCAGGGTCTAAGAAAGGGCATTCTTAGAACACCTCTGACCTCATTCTTAAACTACCACCCTGTTGCCTCTCATACGCACCCTGAATATCAGCTTCTGCATTTGAAAAAAAAGGCACATGCTGCCTTGATGGCCTAGGGTTATCCTGAATGTCATCATTATTCCTGGAGGAACCCTCATGACTGGTTGAGATGTTTCCCTTTCTTCTATACATCATCCTTCTTTCTACTGGTAACTCTTCAAATAGAGGATTACATTGGGATCTTCTCCCCTGCATATAAATTTCACTTTGACCGGTTGGGAGATTACTTCGGAGTCACCACCTATAACTAGGAACTGTTTTCTTTTAAAAATCAGGGTTCTTTCACAAAGTCCCCAGTAGAGTCACCAATTTCTTGCGACTCGGATGGGCCACAAATATATTCTATCTTTATCAATTCTCCCCAGTGGAGTCACCAATTTCTGTTGCGACTCGGATGGGCCACAAATATTTATCACCAGAGATGACAAAAATAACAACTTTCAAATCACTTCCCCAATGAAGTTGCCAATTTCTGTTGGTTTTTTCCCTAACTGGATGCTCATTCCCAGATTTCCCTACAAGGTAGCCATCAGTGATCAACAGGATCTCTGGGCTAGGGGCCAACAGTGTAGGAGATAGACTCTATTTTTATCTCCTCTTCTTCTTCAGGCTCTGCAAAACCTAGGGGGGTATTCCCTATTCAACACCCATGAGATATGCTTGTGGGTTGGCTTGGGATGTTGATACAAAGCAGATGAATCCTCCTGTATGAAGACCAAAACTGTAGGATAAGTGCAAAGGGGCTAGCTTTGGGCTTATGTTTAGTTATGAATCAGAGGATCGTGGTCTTAAACTACTTCTATAGTACTAATGGTTGTTTTGGAAGTATGAGTTTGATTTATGTTTGGATGCAAACCTGGACCTAGTGTATAACCTCAACACAGAGCTAGACTGGTGCCTATCCAAGGCTTGGAGTTAGTAGACATACACCTGTGAATGATCAGCATGAACACACTAAAACTAGATTTCAAGGGGATGTTATGGTATCTGCCTTACAGACACCTCCCAAAACAGAGTGTTAAGTTATCTCTACTTATGGTATCCCTATTGCAGTATATCCTTCCCAATACTCAATCTGAAAACACTTTAATCTACTCCTTGAGCAGAAGTTGAAAGATCAAGCATTCAATATAGGAATTCTATATTCTAGAATACCAGACACCCCTTAGATATCTAGATTTAGAAGGACACATGCAATACTAGAGACAGAATTAACAAAACACATGCAAATACAGCATTTCTCATATAAAACCAATCATGAAATCAGTAAATTCATGCATGAGACATTCAACAAGAGATACATAAACTCACAAGACCTCCTGCACAAAGCAACAAAAAATAGTTGTGTCTTCTTACAGAGCCAAAATGTCCATTTTTTCAACAACCACAAAATGAGAAACACAACCTGCTAAATAGAGAAAGGAAGGTCCTTAGCATTAATTACATGGTAAATTTCAAAATTCGCTAGATACATTCATTCTAAGGAAGATGGCCTTCAAAAATTAAATGCAGCCAGGGACAAAACATGGAGAAGCAAGAAAAGGACAAGGGGTAGATGAGCTTGAGCCTTGTGCCACCATTGGAGAATTTTTTTCCATAAATCAGGTACATGGCTGTCAATCGCCGGCCCATGCCTCTACATAACCCTACCATTAAAGGCTCCAACCACCTGCATCTTCTCCTGGAAACTGTCGCAATGCCCAAATGGAAATTTCTCGCTCAAAACTAGCCTGAGGACATAAAGAAAACCAATGTCCCAACTTTAAAACATGGCCGTCGATCCTTCCATTGCTTGAAAATTGATGGCACCAAATTCATGTTGAAAAGTCACTATTCTGCAAAAATGTGCCACGTAGGCACCTTGCACATACATGTTCTGCATTGCGTATCACGCCATTGGCATGACCAAGACTATCAGGAAGACCCTCCAATGTGCATGATTCAATATCCCACATTTGTCTTGTAGGGACCTTTCTATCAATTTATAAACAGGGCCACATGTAAACAAAGTGTCGAGCATTTTGCCCCACTCAACCCATGAACCTTCCACCAATAGCTTATCGGTCTAACTCCTACCGATAGCCCACTTCCTTTGGTGAGACCGCTTCCATCGGCTCGCCCAAAAATTCTCCCACCGATCACATCGATCTCACCGATGAAGCCTCTGCAATCCCCTGTCGGCCAGATAAAGACTATCGGAGCAACCAAAAATCCCTTCGCCGACCACCCATGTCACACCGATGACCACTTCGCATCCACCATCGGCCAAACATCAACCATCGAAGCAACACATCAAACCTACGCTGACGCAGAAAGTCACGCCAACGCCCACAATCCAATCTATCGAGCAGAGAAACCCCATCGGCCCAACTCTCCACACTCCAACCGATACACCAAGTCACCCCGATGGCACTTCACACCTCCTATCGGCTAGACATAAACCGTTGGAGCAATAGAAAGCTCCTCCGCTGACCACTCGCTCTCACCAACGAGATCACCTTTGGCAAGACATGCACCATCGGTGAACAACTTGTCTATCTGCCCAATACCCTTCATCATGCCGATGACCACACTCTCGCAACCCTCGAGCCATCTGCCATCAGCCAGACTAGCCTCATTGGAGGATCCTCCATCGGCTGGGCCGATACACAATGTTACACCGATGAACATCTCTCCATTGGCAAGAACAACCCCGTCAGCATAACTCTCGCCAGCTCGCCCGATACACCATGTCATGCCAATGGCATAAACAAACCACACTCCATCGGCCAGAGTTAAATACATTGGTGGACCTCCACAAAACTTTGCCAATAACAATACTCACGCCGATGACATTGAACATCCCTCATCGGCCTGACCATCCTCATCGGTGGAAAATGTAACACTGCTGCCGATAGAGAAACTCTTGGCGATGGAAGAAAATACCATTGTGAAGAACATGGTTGCCAAGACAAAGGTGAACTCACACCGATGGAGTTAGAAAAAAATAGTACCAAAAGAGAAAACCTGCAAACACCAAAAGCCCAACTCTAGACCAAAATGAGTACTAACAGATAGTAGTATGTATAGCTTCTTTCCAGAAAACTTTTAGCAAACCTCCTTCCTTCATCATTATTTTAGCAGCCTCTTGAACTATCTTGTTCTTTCTTTCCACAACTCCATTCTACTTAGGATTCCTAGGTGTAGACAACTATCTTTTTATTCCTTGCTCTTCACAAAAAATGTTGAATTCATTTGATGTGAACTCACATCCTCTATCAGACCTCAAGCATTTGATTTTCAGCTCTATTTCATTTTCAACCATTGCCTTGAAGGATTTGAACTTCTCTAGGGCTTCATATTTGTCACTTAGAAAAGTAATCCAAGTCATCCTAGAATAATCATCAATAAGCAACATGAAGTACCTGTCACCTTATAGACTTCTTATCCTTGTAGGACCACATAGATCTGTATGTACTAGATCTAGCAAATAGGTAGAAAATTGCTCTTTGCTCTTGAAACTTGCTCTTGTCTGCTTCCATAACTGACATTCCTTACAAATTGTATTGGTGGGTTTCACAAGTTTTGGTAAATCTCTCACACTCTGACCTGAACTTATCTTTACTAGATTATCAATGTTTATATGACACATCCTTCTATGCCACAACCAACTCTCATCTGCTTGGGTTAATAAATAGTAATCATTAGTTCCTCTTAATTTATAGATGTTACCTCTAGTCTTCTTATCGGTAGCAATCACAGTTTCGGAGCTTTCCATGATCTTGCACCTATTGTCTTTGAATCTTAGATCATAACCTTTCTCACACATCTGACCAACACTCAAAATATTATGCTCCAAACCCTTCACATATGGTACATTGTCAGTATTATGCTTTCCATCAAATGAAATAGATCCCTTTCCAAAAATCTTACCATCTGCATTGTCTCCAAACCTAACTAGTCCTCCATCATATTTTTCCAAACTCACAAACTTACTATTGTCACCGATCATGTGATGTGAGCATCCACTATCAATAATCCATTCATCCTTATCTTTCTCAACCTGAACAGCCAAAGCACTTTTTTCCACTGGTTTTTCTTCCTTCACACAGCTAGCAGAATTAGTAGACACAGGTTCTTCTTTAATAGCAATAAACAAGCATTCATTTGCACTAGTACTAGCATTATCAAATTCATCATCAGTCACACCTTCATCATCAAAATCTCTAACATAGTAGCATTTCTTTGGAACTCTAGGCCTATTCTCAAATTTTTTCTATTCCTTTCAATTCTTTCAAGACATCTGGAAGCATAATGACCTACTTTACCACATGAAAAACATTTGAAAGGTAATTTGCCTTTGAACTTACTAGAACCTCTTTGCAATCTATCAACAAATTTAGCTTCAATTTCATCAAAGTCATCATCAAGTTCCACCTTATATTTCTCAGCTCTGGAGATCTTTTTTGAAGTACTAGCTTTAAAAGTTGTCTCAACTTTCGGTAGAGAATCACCAAATTTTCTCATCTCAAAGGCTATAAGCTTTCCAATTAATTGATCTCTATCAATAGTTTTTGCAATCATTACTTCTTCAATTCTAGCTACGTTGTGACTATAGGACTTTGGTAGAGCTCTAAGAATTCTCATCACAACTTCCTTATCACCAATGGTTCCTCCCATTCCTTTTATTCCATTGACAAGTTAGTCAACCCTTTACATGAAGGCTGTAATGTTTTCATCTTCATTCATCTTTAAACTCTCATATTTTTCTTTCAAGCCTTGTAGTTTGGCTTCTTTTATAGAATCATCTCCTTCATACAATTTCTTCAGCTTTTCCCAAACCTCATTTGCAGATTCTAGATCCATGACTTTTATCAACTCAATGTCAATCAAGGCACTTAACAAAGCATCTCTAGCTTTTATATTCAACTCATATTCTTTGATTTCATCTTGAGTTGTCAAACCATTTTGAGGCATGGTATATTTTGATTCTATAGCTTTCCACACTTTATAACCAAGACAAAGGAGATGTCTTTTCATTCATACCTTCCAAAGAGCATAATTTGTCCCATCAAACTATGGAGCTTCCTTTTTAAAAGACATCCTAGATCTTCCTCAAGTTGTTAGGCTTTCATCTAAGGAACCTACTCTGATACCAATTGTTGAAACATAAAGGACAACTGAGAGGGGGGGTGAATTAGTTCTCACAAAAACTTAATTTCATATGAATATCAAACCATCAACTACTTAATTACTGATAATCAGATTTAACCATGAAAGCATGAAACCATAGACTTAACCACAATCACACATTCAACACAGTAGACACCAGATTTTCACATGGAAAACCCTAAAAGGGAAAAACCACAGTGGGTGTTAGCCCATAGAAATATATAAGTTATATCAATACCAAAAAATAGAGGCTCACTGCCCAAAATTCTCATTGCAAAGATCAACTCACTACCAAGGGGTGGCTCACTGCCAAGGATTTTTGAACTAAGATAATAGCATCTACTCTATGCTAGGGTTTAGTTCCATTTAAGTGCAATACATTTCCTCTGCTCTGCTCTGCCTTTACACTTCATACTTATCTTCACATTTTTTCCCCAAGCTATCATTTTCATGATTTGATTTCATGCCTTTATACAATTCATCAACCGTTGGAACAATCTCCAAGGTCGGCACTACAAACATACATAAAATAGGTCTGGACCTAATACAAAAAATTTCTAAGGAAAATATGTAAAGATTTATGTGGATTATGTTGTGCCTTAGCTAGGACTCAAACATAATCCTTCATGCCATGACACACTTTTACAATCTTCAATGCATCTCCGGAATTAGTGAAAAAAACCAAGTCGGCCAAGACTGGTGTTCACACTAAGTCTTTTAGGAACAGTCTTCAACCACAATCTAGATTTCTCTCTGCAGACCAATTCAAAGGTAGGAACATGATCAGGAGACATCCACAAGCACATTGTAATCACTAGGAACATCTGCACAACCTCTAACCACTTTATCCATGAGATTCTTCAATCCGAAGCACATAAGCTTAACTATCATCAACTGTCATAAAGGAAAAATCACTTGCGGACCACCAGACCATGAACCATCAAAGTTAAAGGCACTTATCATCATTACAAACTTAATTCCAGAATTGCAGACTGTAAAACATCAATGCGAAGAAATGCGGAGCAGAATACTTTCCTTCTGTCACAACTGAATACATAGAAAAGCAGGTTTCACTCTGGTAAACACAACTCACCTAAATCTTTATGTGAAGAGCTCAAACTTGAAACATAACATCTTCACATGACTCTAAATAACTTCTTAATAGCAAGCAAAGTTATTCAATCTTCAAGAAATGCGGAGAAAACTTCTGGATTGTTCTTCTGAATACAATACATTGTTTCCACTGCAACACATTGTTTCCATCGGAGGAGCTAATTTTCTCAATATCCTCAACATTAGAATCACTTACATAAGTAAATACAAAGCATCTCACTCCTTACAAGCAAGCAACAAAATAAGAGCACAGTTGACACCAATGACAACACAGATATGTTGACATCAATGACAACACTGATTAGGCACATACTTGCAATAGTTGTGTTATATATTGTTTAGGTATCCTAGGATGACCCTTGATACTCTTGTAAGGTCAAGGATACTGGGAGACTACCTCTATTGTGACCATTCTTCTATTTGTTTCATCATTCTTCTATCCTTATATTCAATATTTTATTGTTGTGTGTCATGTCTTAGGGGCATAGCATTGCAGTTGATGTCTTGGGGGCATCCTCCTACGTGATGTTCCTAAGGCACTTGTCCTCCTCTCTCATTTTTATTGTTTACCTTCTTCAGTGGTTCTACCTAGTCGGTGGATGATGAAAGTAAATAAATATTGATAAGGACCGTGTGTCCCTTTAGCAAGAAAGCAAAAATGGACCTAGTCCATATATGAAGATGGGGTTGATATATATATCCGATGCTTGACTAGTAGAATCAGTCTATGTGATATATCATGTTGTCTTATCTCTTCTAACAAACCTTTGCAATATAGCTACTCCATGTAAGTTGGATTGTTTTGTATCTCACCTTTTTGTCACCCTCAGTCTTGAGATACCTGTAGTATAAGCCCAATGGCTATACTCAAATCTAAACCCATAAGTGTAGCCTTGGTTTCTTGATGTGATCTAATACATACATAGCTTTCATGATTTGATATGGTTAATATCTTAGAGTAAGATGTTCTAACTTTATCTCTGGTTGATTATCTTAGCATATCTTATCAATGTGTTTGTGGGAACATTCGGCGATCATGGCACATCACCTTTGGGAGCATGGGCTTTGTGAGAGCTCTTGTTGCCTTGCATGTTTTCACTCTACCTTAATGTGCTTGATATCAGTAAGTGACATTAACCACCTTAAGGTGGGGGCATCTATAATGGTATCTGTCTAATTATTTTTACACTGACAAAACATGTTTGCATACATTTATCTATTGTGTATACCTCCTTTTCACTGTAAGGCATCTCCGTGATGTGGGTGGGGTTGTATACTTTGAGCACATGCTTCCTTTTCACTATAAGGCATCTCCATGACACGGGTGGGGTTGCATTTTGAAAGCCCCTTCTGTGAAAGGTGGGATGGTGTATCTCTTGAGCTAGCACACATCCTTTTATACAAAGTCCTCATCATGAGGCATGGTTGGATCTTGAGTCATCCTCCCTTAAGCATGTCTTTGGCAGTTGTGGTAGTGTAGCTCAACCGTCAGGTGTGTTTGGCATGTTTTAGATGGTGGGACTTAGCAATAAGTTCCTTCCATTGCTCATGTTTTCCATGTATAAGACATATAGTATGTCTATGGCATGCTAAACGGTACTCGTGTATTCCATGTGTCTTCCTTGCATGTTTGTTGTGTCCTCCTTTGAGTGTGGTCTAAAGGCACATGGCAATGGGCCCCCTCCACATTCAAGTCTTTGTTTGACGTGTCTTCCCCCAAGTGTGGTCTAAAGGTGTGTGGTGATGAGCCTCCTCCACATTCGGGTCTTTGTTTTGCATGTTTTTGGCACTCTAAAGGTGCGTGGCGATGAGCCCCCTCTGCCCCTTAGGATTTTTATTTCATACATAAAATGTTATATCAATGTAATATCTATTATTGTGTGACTGCTCTCATGTCTTCATTGTGTATTGCATGCTTCCATTGTATTCTCTATGTTTTGCATGCTTCTTATTGTCTTCATTGTGTCTTGCGTGTCTTTAATGTGTTTTCTAGTGCTTACCAGAGATTTGGGGCTAGAAATAGTCCTCCAATATTTGTGTATGCCTCAGCTTCATGTGCCTGGCATGTTTGATGTGTTTTTTATTGTACTTTAATGTATGTATGGATCGTAAGATCATACATACATTAAAGTGGGGGCTAAAGGTTATGTCATAAAAAGTTTCCCTAGGGCTTTTTACCTCCTAGTTTAGCTCCTAGGTCCCCTTAATTTCATTATGCATGTTTAAAACTTATCCCAGAGCAATTTCCCCCGAAACCCATGTCAAATGGGGCCTAGGGGTCCACTTTAATGCTTAATCATGATTTAAAATCATGCCTTGGACTTGGACACCTGTGCCCTAATCCAGGCCTATTTTATTGGGACCTAAATTTAAGTTGTTGGCATAGGACCTTTAGAAAGGTTTCCCTTTGTCAAACTTTGCAATTTGAATTACGAAAGTTTAGCGAGAATGCATATATAAACATGTTTAGGACTTCGTTTTAAACCTAGATGGATAATACGAACTTGTGATATTAAGCTAAGGGATTTCAAGGCATTCATTGTGTTGTAGAGAAGAATTACATGTTATTATT
This sequence comes from Cunninghamia lanceolata, assembly GCA_027924645.1. Taxonomy (NCBI): domain Eukaryota; kingdom Viridiplantae; phylum Streptophyta; class Pinopsida; order Cupressales; family Cupressaceae; genus Cunninghamia; species Cunninghamia lanceolata. Next base: position 2,757,296 of record BSBN01001322.1, on the reverse strand, counting down.
GTGTTTGTTTGTTGCAGATTTGGCTTCATCAATCCATCTCCTCATGGTGTGAAAGATCTTCATCTCCATGAGGGCTTCACCTCCAAGGTGACATCTGTTGATGGTGGTTTTAACACACAACAACATAGGTATGATTGCTAGTATCACACCTCTCTTGAAAAAGGTATCCTACCCAAGATAGGACTGCCCCAAGGATAATATAGCTAGGTCTTAGCTTGCTTGGAATAACTTCAGTGGAATGTCTAGCTATGCCAATAAGGGGTCTTACACAAAATGTAGGGTTTATGGAAGATGGCAGCAATGTATATACAGAAACCTTAGTGGTTCAGACTATGAAGTCTAAAATTTTAGTAGATGATCAATGTAATGCTGCTTATATCCTAACCTAACAAACTTGATATAAATAAAATGCAAAAGGAAAAGGAGAGAGAGAAGGGATAAGAGATCCTAAGTGATAGTCACAACGGGGTGAAATGCTACAGATAGACAAATACTTTCAATAAACCATTCCCTATTTCAATAGGATAGGAAACCCACAATGTTGCAAGAAATGATGCAATTTTGAAAGGATCTTTATGGTTTTCAAATTGCATTCACTCATTAAACACCCGGACAATGGTGCAGCTTAACGAGTGGAATGCAACCAAACTATATTTAATGACAAGGCCCAGGCTAACTATACACAGCAACTTACCATCAGCAAGCACTAATAATATGGACCAAAGCATTCATTAGATATCTTAACATTTACCCATCATTCCAAAAGTACAACTAATTAAATTTAGATTGATATGAACCATGAAAACCAAAATGAGACAACACATAAACACAAATTCCTGGTAACCTACAAAACTTGCTTGTTATTGACTGTATTTTGGCAGAGTCTCAGCAATTCATTATCAAATCTTACTTGTTACAATGAAAGAATGATGGCCCTTTTATAGACAAGGCACCATACTGAGTTTTTCAATGGACGATGGAGATTAACTCAACACCAATGGTCTAGATTACATGACATTTAATGAAGTACAACAGTTTGTTACATTTTCAAATTTGTGTTTGTCCTTTAAGAAAAAGACAAAATACATCTTGCAAATACATTGAATTTGGACAAAATGGATACCTATTTGGTTGTACATGATGAAAAGTTAATTTTCAAGGCCTGATAAAGCTAAAATAGAGTCACATGACACTTGAAAACTTGAGCTGATGTGAATTCACTATATTCCAAGTGTTATATGGACCAAGAGGAGTATGTGGCACTTTATTAATGAAGATATATCTAACTGGATGCTTGTTGGACTAATTCTTGATGACTGGACTGCTGGAACAACTATATGTATCTTGGACATTGGACTAGATCTACAGGAACTATCATTAAAGAAACATGATATTGAATGTCTTCTAGCTCCTGAGACTCATCTTTATCATCTTGGACATTATACTAATCTTCTCTTATAGGTGCAGCAACAATTTGGTTGATAAAATGTTGATTCTACACTTCTGGGTCAACAAGGTACCTCTGTGTGTTCATCCTTCCAAGATGGCTACAATTAGCTCCAACAAGCTCCTATATGCTCTTAGACCTACAATAAATAAGACCAAGCATCAATTGTATCATAAACAATTCATTTTCCATCAATTTGGATCAAAACATGTCCATTTGCAGTCATGGATCAGTCAAAAACAACCCATTGTCAATGTCACTTTCTCTATGAACAACCTCTTAAATTTAGTGATTTTACATGATTTTCTGCATTTTTTACCATTTTCAAGTACCCATTTGGCAATATATTGATCTAGGAAATTTTTGCAGTCATTAGGATCCATTTGTAGACTTTAATTTCATGTTTTTCTAGCCTTTTCTGTAAAAAGTGAGATTTTTGGGGGTCACCGACCTTTTATGTGCAGTGGCATTGATTGTCATAAAACGTGCCAAAAATCTACACAAACTTGATAAAATGTTCATCATGATGTGACAAATAGATATGTAATTCAGATCCATCAAGAAAATCCAAGTTGCCCCTTGAAAAACTTAATTTTTGGCCCAAAATACCAAAAAGCGTTGATTTTGGGGGTCACTGACTTAGCGTTGATTTTGCTTCCAACTAACCTAGCAGGGATTTTGGGTTCATCCGACCTTAGCGTAGATTTTGGGTTCATTCGACCTTAGCCCAGATTTTGGGTTTATCCGACCTTAGCGCGGATTTTGGGTCCGACCGACTAAAATGATACTTCATGAGGTTAGTCAGTTCCATTTTTAGTGCAAGTCTATTGGGTTTGTTTTTAGCGCAAAGTTTGTTGGTGGTGTTTTTCAAAGTGACCGACCTACATGAGTTTCAGCACCGACCGACCTGTGCGACTTAAGTCGGTGGAAGGCCATTTCAACGCAAGTCGGTAGAAGGCAATTTTAGCGCAAAGGTTGGTTGGGGTCATTTTTAGCACCAAATATTGTTATACTTTAAATATTTTTAAATATACTTTCAGGATGTTTGAGATAGGTTCCAGATCCATAGGATTTCACATGCAGATTCTAGAATTTTGAGGTTCCACCAAATTTCAGACTTAGCCATTTTTTAGGATTTTCAGGCTTTCAGACTTAGCCAAATCAGGGCTTTAGGACCATGTGACAGAATCAAAGTACATGAACCCCTTAGTGAAATCTTGCAGAATTTGATATGATTTTGTAATTGTAAGATCTGGAAACTAAGAATTTCAACATGGCAAAAGCAATCTCAAGGGCAATATCTGGTGACATGGGACTTTGGAGCAAGATGCAGTAACACCCAATTTTAGCACAAAGGCAACAAATGGCTATCTTTCAAGCACAAGACCACTCAAGACACTTCCAAATTAATCATGCATGACATCAAATCACTTCAAACATGCCAAGAACTAAAATTTGAAGCAAATCCTGCATTCTATACCAATTTCACCTTCTCATCATCATAAGGCAAAAAGGTTGAGACTTTAAGACAAAGCAAAAGGGGAGGTCTCCATTTGGCAAAATGGGGCATGTGTACAAGGCACAACAACATCTATTTGTGTTTCAATCAATCTAATTCATCATTTGATTTTTCCTCTATCCATCAAGGACACACACTCTATCTAACAATGGTGTTGGAAGGCTTGAATGCCATTCCACGACTTGATCAAAGTAAGCTCCTAAACACCACAACCCCCAAACCCCTCTCTTTGTGATTGTAGATTACATGTGCAGGAGTTTGTGAAGTGGAGTTGCAGAGAAGCTGAGCAGAGGATATAGATTCAAGATTTGAGAAGAAAGTGTGGAAAATCAACCCTACTGGACTAGGGCGCCTACCTCGTGGTCCTCCTGACTGTCATTGCCAGAAACTCTAAAGCAGGTTGCAGTCCAACTCACCTCACTATTCCAAATCTAGAAAAACTAACCTATTAGACTTGGGCATCCACCCCATTGACCCCAAAGTTTCTACCTCTAAAATCTAAATCCTAGTATATTTCCAATCTACATTTAGTGCCTTCTTGTGCAATCATTTGTCATATCTTGTTTGTCTATATCTGATTTCATATAATTAGGGTTTAAGGCTTAATTAAACTAGGGTTTGATATATCCATAAATCTAATCTATCTTCCCATATCATTCTTAAGTGATATCAACATGTAGTTGAGTCCTCTCCATCTGTAGTGACTCGACTCGATCGTTGTCCTTGAGTGTTATTGTTAAAGGAGGGTTTGATTGAATCTACCTTAACCACATTTCAACCTTATCTTCTTTTCATACATAACAATATCAAAACAAATGAGCTACCTAACTTAGCCTCATTTATCTCTAATAGATCCTCCATTATGATACTTTTGAGTATAAGGAATTTAGTGATGTGTAGTCCCAGTAGGGGAATGACTCTTACCTACCTAGGAAATTAGTTTCCTAATTCTATTTTTCTTTCTAAATAAAGAATCCACTTTTCACATGTCTCGAGAAGTGGAATGAATATGTGTGTGTGTGTGTGTGTGTGTGTGTGTGTGTGTGTGTGTGTGTGTGTGTGTGTGTGTGTGTGTGTGCGTGTGCACAACAAACAAGTTAGGATGCATTCAATTACTACATGTAGAGATGGCAGGAGCTAACCCCTAAGTTACAAAAGAAGGAACCCCATTCTATATACAACTTTAGAGCAGCTATGTAGAGGTTTAGAAGACACATAAACACTTAGCTAGATGATACGGAACAGCTTGGTTACCACTGGCATATCATCCACCTCTATTTTGGTTTCCTCTTATAAGTTGGAAAGGTGATCAAGGGATCAATATAGTAGCAAAGGATGCAAGATGGCGTAGGATTGAGGATAGAAAGGGCTTCTTTTTGAAGCAAGTTAAATGTATTGTAGAACTATTTGATTTCAAAGACTTTTTCTTGAATCTTATGCAAAGATTTTGAGTTTCTTGAGGACAAGCAATAGCTTCAGTCAGGGGGAGTGATGAGCCCCAATATTGTGCTTATTATATTCTTTTCATTTCCCTTTTATCCTACATTCTGTATAGAACTAAACTCCTTAAGTGGCCTTTTTATTATATATGTTCACACAAAGCACAATGTTTAACATGTGTTTACTATTTATGAATGGTTGTGTATTTAAAGTGGTTATTTTTAGAGTAATATAGCATTTTCTTTCTTATTTATGATATTTTCCTATGCTCCTAAGATGTTGGAATGCAACAAAAGAATTATCATTGAGTAAGTCACTAATCTATATCCAAGCCTATAGCAAACCTGCAGCCAAGCCTGAAGCACATCTATAGTAGGGACAAATGGAAGACTCTAAACTCTCATGTGCATGAAAGGAGTTTATATCAAGACAAATGAGATAACTAACTTAGCCTCATTTCTATCTAATAGATCCTCCATTATGCTACTTTTGAGTATAAGGAACTTAGTGATGTATAGTCCTAGCAGGGGAATGACTCTTACCTACCCAAGAAATTAGTGTCCTAATTCTATTTTTCTTTTGAAATAAAGAATCCACTCTTCACATGTCTGGAGAAGTGGAATATATGTGTGTGTGTGTGTGTGTTATGGGAAAATTGGTGTGAATGAATAAATCAATATTATAAATCAATAATACCCAATAACTCAATGAAATATAGAAACAAAGAAATCAATCAAAACAAAGAACTTCAAACCTTCGCAAACCTCTTCACTTCATGGCTTCCATTGATTGCCTATTTCAAATGATCTTGTCTATGAATATGGCCCTCAGAAGGTGCACTTCCTTGCTATTCCAAGATGTCAAGTGGGAATGGCTATGATAGTTTATTGCAATGAAGATGAGCTTCACAACAATAGTATTGGTATGGTAACAAGTTGATCGCAAGCAAATGGAATGACTTGGGTGCCAAAGGCACACTGTAATTCCTATAGAGTAACAATACTAAAAGCTTGGATGATTGAAATGGAAGAATTGGGTTCAATTTATAGACTTGACAGAGAGAAGATCAACGGTATAGAAGACTTGAGAGGATGTGCGCGAATAGAAATAAGACAAGTGTCACATAAAAGTTGTTTTGTTTGAGTTAACTGCTTTTTTTATAAAGATAAGATTTGATTTCATAAATTAGAATATTTTTTTTCTAATTTAAGAGATATTGATAAAAACAAGGTTGATTGAGTCAATTAACTCAACTTGTGATTTGATTTTGCATGATTTGAGAGAAATTAAATAATAAATTATTCAATTTTGTGTGCATGAAGAAGAAGACTTATTTTTAGAAGATTTGGAAGATATTTGAGGAATTTGAAGATAAGAAAGTAAATTAAATAAATAAATTTATTTAATTATTTGTGCATGATTTGGAAGAGTTTTAGAAAATACGAAAGCAAATTAAATAAATAAATTTATTTAATTGTTTGTACATGATTTGGAAGAATAAATAAAATATTTGATTTTATTTTATTTTTAGAGATTAAGAGAATTTAAATAAATTTGATTTGATTTATTTAAACTTGGAGGAATAAGTGATTTAATTAAATAATTAAGAATTATTTAATTGTTTCGGAAGAATTAAATTAAATAAAAGATTTTATTTACTTTTGACTTTAGAAGAGGTAATTAAATAATTTGATATTTAATTAACTTAGAAGAATATGAATCGAATAAATAAATTTGATTTATTTATTGATAGAGGAATTAGAATGGAATAAATATTAAGAATATTTATTTAGACTGAGTCATGTCAATTTTAGGCATATACATTTTGCCCCTCTTTGATGCAATGTGTTTTATCACGTTGCTTCAAAGAATAAGAATTTCTGATAACGATACATGCCCCACTTTACCCCTGGTACAGGTTTAACGAAAGGATGCCCCCTTGGGAGATTGGGCGGGAAGAAGGCAGAAAAACGTTGTGCCTTGCACACACGCCCCATTTTGCCAAATGGAGACCCCCTCTTTTGCTTTGGAGTCTCAACCTTTTTGCCTTATGATGATGAGAAAGTGAATTTGTGCTTAGAGTGTAGGATTTGTTCCAGATTTGAGTATTTTGCATGTTTGGAAGTCATCTGATGTTGTGCATGGTTGATTTGGAGGTGTCTTGGGTGGTCTTGTGCTTAAAAGATAGTCATTTGTTGCCTTTTGCACTAAAATTGGGTGTCACTGCACTTTGCTCTAAAATCTTGTGTCACTGGATATTGCCCTTGAAAGTGCTTCTGCAGGATGTTTCATGTTGAAATTCCTAGTTTCTAGGTCTTAAAATTGCAAAATCATGTCAAATTCCACTAAGGGGTCCATATGCTTTCACCCTGATACATGGTCTTGAAGCCCTGATTTGGCGAAGTCTGAAATCCTGAAAATCTTAAAAATTTTGAGGCTAAGTCTGAAATCTAGTGGAACCTCAAAATTCTAGAATCTACATATGAAATCCTATGGATCTAAAACCTATCTCAAACATCCTGAAAGTATATTTAAAAATATTTAAAGTATAAGAAATTCTTATACTTAAATATATTTTTAAATATACTTTCACCCTGGCCAATTCAAAGTCTGGCGCTAAAAATGACCCCAACTACAAGAAGTGCTAAAAATAGCCTCTACCAACCTTAGCACTAAAAATAGACCCAACGGACCTACGCTAAAAATGGAACCAACTGACCTCATGAAGCATCATTTTAGTCGATCGGACCCAAAATCTGCGCTAAGGTCGGATGGACCCAAAATCCCCACTAAGGTCGGACAGACCCAAAATTCGCGCTAAGGTCAGATGAACCCAAAATCTACGCTAAGGTCAGATGAACCCAAAATCCGCGCTAAGGTCGGATGGACCCAAAATCTGCATTTTTTGGCATTTTGGCCTGAAATTGAGTTTTTCAAGGAGCAAATTGGATTTTCTTGATGGATTTGAATTGTATATCTATTTGTCACATCATGATGAATATTTTATCAAGTTTGTGTGGATTTTTGGCATGTTTTAGGATAATTAATACCACTGCACATGAAAAGTCTGTGACCCCCAAAAATCTCACTTTTTACAGAAAAGGCTAGAAAAACATAAAATAAAAGTCTCCAAATGGATTCAAATGACCACAAAAACTTCCCTAGTCATCATATTGGCCAAATGGGTGCTTGAAAATGGTAAAAAATATAAAAAATCATGTGAAAATCACTAGATTTAAGAGGTTGTTTATAAGAAGGTGGCATTGACAATGAGCTGTTTTTTACTGATCCATGACTGCAAATGGACATGTTTTGATCCAAATTGATGGAAAATGACTTGTTTATGATGAAATTGATGCTTGGTCTTATTTATTGTAGGTCTAAAAGTGAAAAGGATCCAACTGGAGATGTCTTGGAAGGATGAACATACAGAGGTACCCAGTTGATCTAGAGATGTAGAATCGACATTCTACTACACATGTAAAAGGAAGTCAGTATAATGTCCAAGATGATAAAGATGAGTCTCAGGAGCTAAAAGACATAGAAGATCATTCCAAATCACTATTGTTCCTGCAGATCCAGTCCAATGTCTAAGTGATCCAGTCTAGGGGTCATAACTCCTAGCTATTCTATCAAAATTTAAACTTCTTGGACTCGTTGGAAAGATAAATTGATTCTCTAGTTTGAACTACTCGAAGAATTTTTGAGCCCCCATTCTACTCTGAAGGCCTCCAAAAATGCAATTTACTATGATGTAGAAAATACCAAAATTATATTTTTGATATTTTCCCAAAAATACCACTCAAATGACCATGGACTGGATCACCAAGACATGCATACAGTTGTTCTAGCAGTCCAGTCATTGAGAATCAATCCAGCAAGCATCCAATTGGATATATCTTCACTAATAATGTGTCACATACTCCTCTTGGTCTATTCATCACTTGGAATCTCATGAATCTACATCAACTCAAGTTTCCAAGTGTCATGTGACTCTATTTTGGCTTTTTAGGCCTTGAAAATTGACTTTTCATCATGTATAACCAAATGGGTATCTATTTTGTCCAAGTTCAATGTATTTGCAAGCTGTATTTTGTCTTTTTCCTACAAGACAAAGAGTAAATCTAAAAATGTAACAAACTGATGTATCTCATTAAATGCCATGTAATATGGACCATTGGTGTTGAGTTAATCTCCATCGTCCATTGAAAACTTGATATGGTGCCTTGTCTATAAAAGGGCCATCCTTTTCTCCCATTTGTAAGAGAGAATTTGATGTTGAATTGTTGACATTATGCCATTTGAAGTAATACAAAGAAAGTTTCTACAGTGATTCTGAGAATTTGTGTATTGTGTTCCTTATTTGGTATTCATGGTTCGCTTCTTGCTCTCCCATAGTTAGTTAATTGTGCTTTTATCATATTATGGTTTACTGAAAGTATTTGATGAATGCTCTAGTCCATACTTTTGGTTATTTGTTGATGGTAGATAGCTATGTAAAGTTAGTCTAGACTTATCAGCTATGCTTAGTTCAATTGCATTTCATGAGTTAAATTACACCAGTCATTGGGTATTTAATGAATGAATGTAATCTAAAAATCTCTCGATTTCCATTGAAGATAGCACCATTTTCTACAGTGTTGTAACACCTATTTTAGTTTGGTAATTCAAAAAATTGGTTAAGTTTCAGAGCATTTGTCTACTTAAAGTAAAATCTATGCATTGTGAATGTCACTTAGGATTCCTCTAAAACCCTATACCTTTTGCATTTTCTTAAAAACCTTGGTTAGAATAAGAATTTCAGCAGCACTTTATCTTGTTTATCAGCTAAAAATCATAAAAGGGTTTATGTGTATTTGCTGCCCCAAACCTGAAGATTTGCAGATTGCATGTAAGACCCCTTGTAGGAGCAGCTAGAACATACCAATTGAGAGATTCCAAGCAAGCTAAGACCTAGCTGTATTATCCTTGGAGTAGTCTTAGCTAGGCTAAGATACTTTTCAAGAGAGGTGTGAAATCAACAATCACACTTGCATTGTTGTGTGCTAAAACCACCATCAACAGACATAAGACGGAGAATCTCACGATGAAGAAGGAGAAAAATAGGTTAGGATGAAGAAAAATGGGTCACGGTTCAGAGAAATGGGAAGAAACGGGCTTGGGAAGTAGTCACGGTCACCACACAGCCAATTAGGGTACACTTGCTATATATAGGAGCTAGGTCAACAAGACAAGTCATTTTCACACTTGGCTTTTGTTGATAGGTCCTTGACAGCTTAGGAGAGCACAGGAGCATAGAGCAGTCGGTATAGAGATGGATATTCCACGCGAGGAGCACTGCTTTGAGCAAGTTCAACGGTTTGATCAGCTAGCTGACACAGGACCACCGGTATGTAGTTCAAAAAAAACTCACCTAGGGTCATATATTAGTGCAATAAATGCTAGGGAAAGTTAGCTAGTATAGATGCGCCAATCTATGTTTCGGCGCATATACGCTCCGAAACAGCGCATATATAAAGATTCAACGCATATACGACATGTAGCGGTGCATATGACAAAGATGCACATGCATGATATAAGTCGACGTGTGTGTTAGGAATTTGTGCATATGGTATGGGAAGTTGTGCATACGAAAAAGCTGCGCATGGGTGACATGTTTTGGCACATTCACTCCGAAGCTGCGCTTTTGATATGAAACTGTGCATTTACGAAATGTTGTGGTGCATCTACCAAAAGTGGCACATTTACTATGAAATGGTACATGTACCTTTTGGTTTGGCACATATGTTTTAGATAGTTAGTTGACTTAACGAAATTGACTCGATTGGCATCTTGCTCAATGTGGCAATCGATAAGCTATCTCTGAGATTGCAGGAATCTAGTCAAGAGATGTTGTATGTTGTTTTGATCAATTTGATATGTTAAGTAAGTGATATGATGCTTATGATAGTTTGAGTAGTTATGCAGTTTTGGTTGTTGCATTGCTTTGCTTGATTGCAAGACATCTAAGATGTACTTATGTCGCAGGAGAGGTTCCCTTACCATTGTTGCAGCAGTACATGCTCACAAAGATTGATCGAGAGGCACTTGGTGCCATGGGACTAGATTATGTGTGCTTCATGTCTGAGGTTTGTGTGAACCTCAATTTGTTGACTGCCGCTATGGAGCATTTTCACAGCGAGGATGGGACCTTTCACTTGCCTACTGGCGAGATGGCGATTACCTTGGAGGATGTCTATAGGATTATGCATCTACCGATCTAGGGTGAGCTTGTGGAGTTTGAGGCTCAGCGTGATGCTAGATTGGCAGAGTGCAGGTGAGTTTTTGATGACCCAGAGCTAGAGGGTCAGGTTATCTCTTGGCAGGATATTCATGATTACTATGACTACTTCCCAAGGATAGTGGTTGGATTGATCAGGGGTGTTGTTTGCCCCGATAGGAGGTCACATGGATTCCCTATTGGTTGGGGTAGGACCATGGAGAGGATGGTTACAGAGGGCACCCATTTTTCATGGGGTGTCTATGTTTTGGTGCACTTATACCACGATATGCATCAAGTGGATACCATAGGGGTGCCAGTTTGTCGGTAGGTGTTTCACTACTTCAGTTTTGGCTATGGGAGCATATTGCAATTACTCGACTAATGTGCATCTTTTCTAGGCAGAGGGGTGAGTTGTATAGCTATGGATACGTAGGTGTTATTTCCCAGCATAAGTTGGGAAAGCTTGAGTACTAGAGACACATGCTAGATAATGTAGATAGAGTTGTCTGGCATCCCTATCTAGATTGTGAACCTTTGGATGATGAGGATGACGAGCTGCCCTATTGCTTTTAGACTCGGTGGCTCATTGGGAGGATATGATTCATATTAGAGAGGTATATTGTTAGCTAGGTTTGGCGACAGTTTGGTAGGATACAGGGTATGCCATAGGGGCAGTCCCAGTTTGTGTGGACACATGCAAAGTAGTTCAGATGGGGTCCGGTCACTTCTTATGAGGAGGCCCTAGCAAAGTGTCAATAGACTCCCTACGTGGCCTGGCCGATGAGAAGGGAGGTGATAGATGCAGGGATGACTCCTGACTATGAGGAGTGGTTGGCTGCTCATCCATTCCTGAGATATTCAGGACCTAGAGAGTTGGTTCCTCATTTAGATGAGGAGGACTCAGAAGATGAGGAGGGTGCAGGAAGGAGGAGGAGACGGAGGAGAGGGAGAGGAGGAGGGGAGATGGAGATGATGGAGGTGATGGAGGAGATGGAGAGGGTGGTGGAGGAGGTGGAGGTAGATAGAGGAGGAGAGCTGGGGAGGGATCCTCCTAGCAGTAGGTAGTGCAGCAACAAGCTACACAATAGGTATAGGTGCTGACACCACAGTAGGTGCCCCAGCAGGTAGTTCAGCAGCAGGCTACAACATAGCAGGTGCAGGGATAGGGTCAGGCACAACAGGTGCCCCAGTAGTAGGTTCCACAAGTTCTTGCCTAGCCTGATCTACTGCAGCATGTTGTTACTACATTGCGAGGTCAGGTTAGACAGCTCCAGGCACAGCTTAGAGCGATAGAGTCCCGGAGAGAGGTAAATGCATGGATTCTATCTAGGCTCACTGTAGAGTGGGATATAGAATTGGCAAGGGTGTGGGCCCTCAAACTAGAGAGAGACTCAACTTTAGCAACCTTGGGTACCAATGGAGCTACCAGTTTCAGTCACACAGGTGCAGCAGGCACAGGCGCAACTTGTGCAAATTCAAGCGGAGCTTTCTAGGTCGCAAGCCCAGATTTAGTATTATAGGGGTCTATACCATAGGGCTGTGCCAGTAGATCAGAGGGCACCCAACTTCAAAAGCTAGTTAGTAGCCAGTACATCCCAAAGAGTAGGGGGTTCACAGTCTGTAGCTTCGGCGATTGGCCCATAGCAGTCAGGGGCTAGTCGAGGTGGAGGTGGAGAGGGTAGTGCTAGGAGCAGTGCCCCATGACAAAGGGCTAGCCATTACACTTGTACTGATTTTGGTTTATGTATACATGTTTTGATGGCTCGGATAGCCTGATATGTATATACCTATATCATTTTGTACCAAGACATGTATCATTATTTTGGTGATGTATACACTTTATATGATTCTGACTTATGGATGGACTTTGATATATTGTATATTTGGACATGTTTTATGTTTATTTATATGATGATGCAGCTATTTGATCTCTATATGTAGTTGTTTATGCTATATGTCATGGATGCATTCTACCTTATGATGTTTATATATGATGCACGCGTTTAATTTGTCTATATGATGCTATGTGATGTGTCTATTGGATGCACATTACTGCTATTGTTGATATGATCTAAATCAAACTTAGATGTTTTATGATGATCTAATATGCAAATGGGAATGTTATCTATATGATTATGCAGCTTATGAGATGATCTACATGTACTTGTCTATGTTTTTGATTTTTCTGTTTGACACTATGTTATGCTGATGCAAATGGATATGGATGATCTAATGCACTTCTTATGTATGCAAATGATTTAATCATTTTAATGACTATCTCATGTGATATGATATGCAACTTATGCTATGTTTTTGTTATGTCCAAATGTACTCAACCGACACATAAATGACACAATGATAGATAGAAGATTGACTGAAGACTAACTCAGTAGAAGGACTCACAAGCTTTTATAAACATTGATACTCTGCATTTTGGATCTTTATTGCATGGGATATGAATGTAAGGATACGATATGGGTGCGAAATAGTTTTGCCATCTTGATATTGCAAGTATTGTGAAGTGCTTATTTCATCATTGGGCAATTTTTTTTGAGTACTTTTTCCAAAATGTTGTAAGTTAATACAAGCATCTAGGTATAACTAAACTGAGATTACCTAAGTATTGCTTACATGGATTTTGATTTAGCAAGTTAATACAAGTATCTAGGTCTAATTGAACTGAGATGTATCAACAGACAAGGATTGCCCCCTTTCATGTTAGACCTTTGATGTCCTCAATGATCTTTTACTAATCATGTCTTTAGACAAGGCTTCACATTACTAAAGTTTGATCCACAAACAGTAGACAAAGAAAATAATCATGCCCCCATCATAGCATCTCTAGCTTTTGGCATCCTTGAGTATCATAGAAATACATGATAACAAAAATCAAGATGTTGCAACCCAACCTGATCACAACCACAAAACATTCTTGCATTTAGATGTGTTTTTCTTGCCATAATTTAGATACAATCATTTAGAGTGCTTTAGGTACTTGTTTGCTTTGCCTTGGATAGGTTTATGTCTTGCATCAATATTTCTTCTTGGAAGCAGGTTTTTGCTTGTGCTTGCATGCATACCTGGTAAAATAGACCCTAAGGGACTAACCTAGTGCCTCAGGGGCATATTGCTAAATGGCCTTGCCTACGTGATGATGTAGAGGCAATGTAGTTCAGGGACTTGGACCACGTGGATGGACTAGAGGATAGATGACAAGGTATGGGATGAACGGGAAGTGGGGCCTCAGGGGCGCATTGATAATGGCCTTACCTACGTGACGACGCAGAGGCAACGTAGTTCGGGGTTGACCCTATGATACTGATGATAGACACTATGCTAGGCTGACACCACAGCTAGGATACTGGATAAAACCTTTAGTTGATAAGGCAACAAAAAGAGATAGAGTATCAAGCCATGATAGGTTATCGTTAGATTTTTATTATGAGCTAGATATAGATCGGATGAGGGATGATGGTAGGAGGAGTGGACCCAAGGTGATTGGTTTCCTAAAGATGGAGGAAGTGGTTTATCACAAGTAGAGCCTGTTTATTAGGTTTTCATCACTTGCTTTTATTTGCACGAAAGCTAAAAATACACATGATGCCTGATTGTCAGGTTTTCATCAAAGTACCTATCCAAGGTGCCTATTTGCTAGGTTTTCACCAAAGGACAATTTTTTTTGTTGTTTTTCTATTTTATTATTATTATTATTATTATTATTTTGAATTTTTGCCCCCTTACATTAGGGCTCTCTTAGGTATAGAACTGGTGAAGATGCATACTGTTGATTGGGTCATCGAATAGCTCACCCTCTGATGTTGCTAACTAATATGCCCCCGATCCATAGGCAGTAATGATGACATAAGGACCAAGCCAGTTGGGTTCAAACTTACCTTTGTTTTCTCGATCCTACTAATTGCGGGGATTTTCCTTGAGTACTAGATCACCAATGTTGAAGACCCTTGGACCGACCCTATGATTGTAGCTTCATGACATTCTCTGTTGATGGGCTTTGAGATGGTTAAAGGCCTATTGCCTTCTCTCTTCTAACAACTCTAACTCTTGCAATCTGGAAACGCTGTAGTCCTTATCAGTGATAAGACCTTTTAACAACACCCTTAGAGATGGTAACTCGACCTCGATGGGCATAATGGCTTCTGATCCACAGACAAAGGCATTAGGGGTAGCACCTGTGGGAGTGCGTATACTAGTTTGATAGGCCCACAGAGTGGGATTCAGTTGTATGTGCCAATCACAACTGGCATCGTTGACTGTCTTCTTGAGGATTTTCAAGATTGTTTTGTTGGATGCCTCTGCTTGGCTATTGCCTTGTGGATAGTAGGGGGTGGAGAAACAATGTTGGATTTTGAATTTGTCACAAAGCTCTTGGACATCCTGGTTCTTGAAACATCTTCCGTTATCTGTAACTATGGATGAGGGAATCCCATATTTGCAAATGAGGTAATTTATGATGAAGGAGGCAATCTGTTTGCCTGTGACATTTGTGAGTGGAATAGCTTCAATCCACTTAGTAAAATATTCAGTGGTTGTTATTATGAACTTGTGGCCGTTGGATGATGGAGGGTGGATTTTGCCCACAAGATCGAGTCCCTATTGACAAAAGGGCCAAGGTATCATTAAAGGTCAGAGCTCTTGAGTTGGTGCATGGATGAGGTTACCATGTATCTGGTACTGCTTGCATTTCTTCACATACTGATATGAATCAGTTTCCATGTTTGGCCAATAGTATCCCAAATGCATGAGTTTCTTAGCTAAAGAAGGACCACTAGAGTGCGTTTCGTAAATTCCTTCGTGCACGTCTCGTAAGGTGGTTTGAGATTCTTCATGTTCTAAACATCAGAGTAAAGTACCAACCAGACCTCGTCGGTAAAGGGTATCGGTGATAATGGTGTAACAGGAGGTTTGGTGAATGAAGGTTTGGTGTTGGTTGGTAGACAAGTCAGGTGGTAGGGTGTTATCCTTGAGGTAAGTGTAAATCTTACCATACAAGGGTGAATCAGATCCAACTAAGAGGCAAATGGAGTGTGTTTCAGGAAGATCATATGCTGGTTGCATAACTAACTAAACCAAGAACTCATACCATGACTCATTCTCTGGGATCTCAAGGAGCGAGGCAATGGTTGCCATGGCATTTGCTACTTTGTTTTTGATGCGAGGTATATGCTCAAAGGAGATGATCACAAAGTACTCTTTAAAGTCATCGGCCATACGCTTGTATGGGATTAATTTGTCATCTTTGGTCTGATAGTCATCATTGACTTGATTGATTACCAGTTGGGAGTCGCCATAGACATGTAGCTCCTTGATTTTTCATTCTGCTACCATTTTGAGACCAATGACCAAGGCCTCATACTTTGCTATATTGTTTGTACATGGGAATAGCAAATGGTAAGACTTAGGTATGGTGTCACCGTGAGGAATGACCAACAAGATGCCTGCCCCCAATCCATGGTTTGTATAGGA
Source organism: Cunninghamia lanceolata (assembly GCA_027924645.1). Lineage (NCBI taxonomy): Eukaryota > Viridiplantae > Streptophyta > Pinopsida > Cupressales > Cupressaceae > Cunninghamia > Cunninghamia lanceolata. Next base: position 2,741,144 of record BSBN01001322.1, on the reverse strand, counting down.
TCCATCAAAGTAGAGTTTTCATGAGTGCATTGTGATACTGAATATGGCTTCATCTGGAAACTCGAATGTCATTGGTGTGGTATTCTATAATGGTGCTTCTGCTAACTGATCTACAATGATTTGACCTTTGATAGCCTTCCTTTCTACATACTCAATGTCATATTCACTTAACAACATTACCCACTTGGCTAGGCGCCCTGTTAGAGCTGCTTTTCTTAATAGGTATTTTTAGTGCATCTATCTTTGCAATAAGCTTGACTGATAATGTCATAGTTTTTGGGAAGAAAAAACCACGGCAAGACATGACCTTTCTATCTGAGAATATTATAGTTTGTAGCCCACCAATGTGCGACTGATGTAGTAGATAGCTCTTTGTTTTCCTTCATAATCTTGTTGTGCTAATAGGGCACCGAGAGCTGTTGGCGTAGTAGATATGTAAAGTAATAGTGGCTTGCCTTGTATAGGAGGCATCAAGATGGGTGGATTCATAAGATACTCTTTCAGTTTGCCAAATGCTTCTTCGCACTTCTCATCCCACCTAAATGGAATGTTTTTATGTAAGAAATGATTGAAAGGTTGGCACTTGTCTGCCAGTTGTGATATGAACTGACAGATTGCTTGTAACTTGCCTTGTAGAGATAGTAGCTAAGTGATGTTCTTTGGCAGAGGCATTTTCATGATAGCCTTGACTTTGGTAGGATCTACTTCGATCCCATTTGCTGATATAATGAAGCCTAAGAGCTTGTTGGAGGTGACTCCAAACACACATTTCTTTAGGTTCAACCTAACTTTGAAGTGTTCTAGTCTCTGAAAGACCTTTTCTAGTACATCTAGGTGGGATTCTCTTATTAGTGATTTTGCAAGAATGTCGTCTACATAGTCCTCCATTGTGATGTGCATCATATCATGGAAGATAGTGGTCATAGCCTGTTGATATGTTACCCCGGCATTCTTTAACCCAAATGGCATGACATTCTAGCAGAAAGTGCCCCATGGACAAGTGAAAGTGGTTTTATGTTGGTCTTTTGGTGCTATCCTGATTTGATTGTACCCGGAGAAGCCATCCATAAGAGATAACATGGTATGTCCTGTTGTTAAGTCAACTATGATGTCAATGTTAGGTAATGGAAAGTCATCCTTGTGGCAAGCCTTGTTTAGATCTCAAAAATCATTGCACAATCTGACTCTGCTATCAAGTTTGGATACTAGCGCTATGTTGGATACCCACTCTGGATAGTCTATTGCCCTGATGAACCCTACATCAAGCAATTTCTTGAGTTCCTCTTTTACTAGTAATGCAATGTGTGGATGCATCTTCCTGAGCTTCTACTTGATTGGTTTGACCCCTAAATCTAGTGGAAGATGATGTAGAATCAAATCTGGATCTAAATTTGGTCTTTTCTGGTGGAAATAGAGACTTTGCAAAGTGAATGATCTTAGGATTATCCTCTGTTCCAATGTTGACAGGTTCTGTAGGTTCCACAACAATCTGAGACTTCTCCTGATACATGTCAGTGGGGAGAGTGTCAAGCCTTCCATCATCTAGTGCCTCAGAGAGGTTTTCACCATTCAATGTGTCCTTTCTTTTTACTATTTTGGGATCTGACACTGTTACAGAATGATTTTCACCATCAGATCCATTTTTTATTTTTATGTTTTTGTGACTGGAAGGCTTGGCATCCTCTCCAAAATAAACCACGGTGTTGAGTTCAATGGAAAAGCCAACTTTATGATCTCTTGTAGGTAGGTGGTCCCTAATTTCCATGTAGTCAATATAGGCATCATCATTTTGGAACATGTCTAGTTGTGGGCTTCCTTGTAAATCCCAGTCGATAAGTTCAGGATGCACAAGGGGAAGGGAGTCAGAAGATAGATCTGATTCATTGGGTGTGATCATTTGAATGGATACATGGTCAGGATTCAGATTGGTAAGGATAGGATCTAGGATGGTACTTTTCTCCAGATTGTTTATTGCGATGGAACTCTGACCTTCCTTGAAAGTCGTGCTCTTAGGAGTTGGCAAATCACACTCTAATGGTCTATGCGTTAGTGTTTGTCCCTCACGGTAGGGGCTATAGGTTTGAATGGTATTAATTCCTTTATCTTCATAGGAGTGCTATGTGAGTTAATCACACTCATACTCGCTAGAATCTATGTCACTATCTTCTTGTATAGTATGGATTTGTTCCACAAAACAAGCATTGGCCTTAGCTTTGTCTTTATCCTTGTATCCTAACCCTTTTGTATTTCTTTCCAATGATGATGAAGAGGGTTGGATGGGTTCTATTATTTCTTCTTTTCTTAGGCCAATGGGACCTCGTCCTTCATAACCCATTATGTGTAGAATAGACCCACCACACCCATAGATTTCTATTGGGAGCTTAGGTGGTTCTTGTTGTGTGTTATCTTCCTCTATGTAGAGCCATTGCAAGACATCTCTTTTCTCACTCTCATTTGATAGGGTCCCCCATTTTACAAAGGGATCTTTGGGAGGTTCAAGAGAAGTAGAAGGTTTTGGAATGTACTTAGGTGTAGGTCGCCCAAAGGATCTTAGAGATAGAGGCATTTTGGCTAAGTTGAGGTTGTGCTCGATGGAGTATTCCCCTATCCCTGTTTCTTTAATTGTGATTTTCTGCTCTTTGCGCTTGGATGAGGAAGCTTCAGAGGTAGAATCATGCTGTGAGATGGGGCATGTAGAAGCTTTATTATTAGGAATGATGCAATCAGGCTTTGAGCAGATAGTATTACAATGTTGAAAAGGATCTGGATCACCCTAGATGGTGATCTATTTGTCGTTATGAGGAAATTTGATGCATTGGTGGTAGGTAGAAAGCACAGCTTTCATGGCATGAATCCAAGGTCTACCTAGGAGGATGTTATAAGCTAGCTCCCTGTCAAGGACTTGGCAAACAATGTCCTTTATTACTGGTCCAACTTGTATTGGTAACACCATTGTTCATTTAGTAGTTCTTTCTTCTTCATCATAGGCCTTAATAGTGATATTTTTCCTAGGATCCATTGCAGTTTCAAAGAACCCCAATGTAAGGACTAGCTTGAGCATGCAAATATTTAAACCTGCTCCTCCATCAATAAGAACTCTTTTGATACAGTGTTTATGAATGAAGGCAATGATATGCAAGGGTGTGTTATGAGGCTGAGACACTGAAAGGTCATCCTGTTCGATGAATGATATAGTGCTAGAGCAGGTTAGATTTCCTACCATGGCTTGAAACTTCTCTTGGGCCAGGTTTGTGGGCACAGTTGTTTCCACTAAGGCTTTATCAAGAATTTCCTTGTGGGAGGGAGACAGATGCAACAACTTTAAGATAGATATGTGGGCAGGAATTTTCTAAAATTGTTCTATGACACTGTACTGATGGGAGTTAGATAGAGAAGGTGATGACCTTGGAGGAAATGTGTTTAATGTGACCTTACCACTACAGGTGATGATACTACAATCAATTTTGTTGGGTCCTGATTGTTGGTTGAATGTGACCACATTGACTTGTGGGATGTACTCTGATATGCAGTTGACAGTATAATCGAACGGCATGCTCGCATAGTTAGCATTGTTGTGTCTGTTGTTTTGATTCTTCTTGTTATCATTGTTATTGTTTTTGTTGTTGTTGTTGTTGTTGTTGTTGTTGTATGGTCTATCGTGGTTGAGGAGTGGATCCTTGTATGCCACATGTGTCTCGTTAGAGGTATGTTCTTTAGTGCCTAGCTGATTTTGGTCAAGTATGTCTTGAATGACGTGTTTGAGAGGGATACAATCGTTGGTCTTATGGCCTCTTCCTCTATGATATTTGCAAAAATTAGTATCTTTCCAGTAATGAGGTTTTACTTGAGGTTCATAGTTGCTAGTGGGGGGAAGAGTTATCTCATTGTTGGCTAATAGCTTTCTTAATGCAGACTCCTAAGACTCCCCTAGTGATGTGAATTTTTGTCTCAGATTCGAGGTGAACCATGGCTTTGGCTCGTGAGAGAAGGTTTTGTTTGGTGTAGCATTGCTTGCTTCTCCTTTGAGAGTGAAGATTGGTTGTTGTTTGGGGGCCACCACTTTGGCATCAACTACCCCATCATTGATGACATTTTTGTTCTTTGTCCAAAACTTTGACTTGTCTGTGGTGTAGTTAGAGTTAGGGGTGTCCTTGTACAACTTTATTTACCCCTTGGTGATCATAGATTTCTCAATAAATAATCCCATCTCAATGACTTTAGTAAATGAGGTAGGGCATTGACTTTGGATTTGGTAACTTAGATTGGGGTTAAGGTTGTGGACAAACATCTCTATCAGTTGGTTCTCAGGGATGTCATATGAGCATTTGCTCACGAGTTGTCTCCATCTTTGTAAGAAAGCGGCGAAGGATTCGCCACCCTTTTGCTTTGTAATGCATAGGTCAAGCATGGAAACTTCGTGTTCAATGTTATATGAGAAGTGGGTGATGAACTTGTTTACTAACTCATCAAAAGTTTTGATACCCGAGGGAAGTCGTGAGAACCATTCCATGGCTTTTCCACCTAGAGATCTAGGGAATAGTCTCATTAGGAAAGTTTTGTTATGAGCCACTTCTAGGCATGCGACGCTAAATTTCCTAATGTGATCTCTTGGGTCTCCTTTCCCTTTGCATTTGTCAAACTTAGGAACTTCGAACCGAAAGGGGAAGGGTACCATGTTCAAGCTTTTGTCAAAGCGATACGATGTGATGTCTTCCAAGGAATATTGTTTAGTGGGCATCCCTGTTTTGAGTTCCACTAATTGCTTTGTTAGGCCTTCAACTTGTTTCTGTAATGTTTCCATAGGTATGTTTGGGTCTGTGACTTTCTTTCCTTTGTCTAGGCCAATGGTTTTATCTTCACTTGTGTGGTCCTCATGAGTTTCTTCCACTACAGTTTCTCTTAATTTGTTGAGATCGAAGTCTGAGGGGAGTCTAAGTCCTTGGTTTGCAAGATGAAGGAAGTACTTTTGAGGGTCTTCATTGAGTATTTTGTCCATCATGTGTTGGAATTTATGATCTTGGAGGGCTCCTTGGTAGTCCTCATGGGAGATTTCCTCATCATTGTCATGAGGGGACACAATCCTGTCTGATGTTCTGACCATTTCAAGTTGTTTTTGGTATTGGGGTCTAGTTAAGACCATGCAAGGTGACATGGGAAGAAGTGGGGTGAAGCTAGAGATTTTGGTAAGGTGTTGGTGGATATTGTTGAGAAGGGGATACTTGCGGTGATGAGATTCGAACAAGGGACTCTTTTGATCAATGATTCCAAGTAAGTTGGTCAACACAAGACGATAGCCACAAGTAAGGATAGTCGGTACCCGTTTACTATGTAGAGAGAAGTCTTGCACCAAGATCACTAGTGAAGTTCTGAGAGAAAAGGATGTCTGATCCTTGATACTGGAGACTTGCTAGGTTTACTTGAATCTGAAATGATTTGAAAAAGGTCTTGCACTAATCTGGTATGGGAACTTTTGACTTGCTTTATGGGAAGAACTAGTAGAAGGTGGACACGATGACTGATGAAAGAGAGGGCACACTATGGAAACGGATGGAAGAGGTGACTGTACAGTAAATCTGATCTTAGAAACAAGAACAAGGTTGAAATGGGTATCCAGAAATGTTGAAAATTTTCTCTCAAAAGATGTGGAAAAGCTCACTGTTGCGGATGCGCAACAATAAATGTGTTGAAACAGAGAATAAATGCAAAGCTCTGGTGAAGGATAAAAGCATAGTAACAGATGACAAATGGGCAGGAAGTCATAGCAAATGTATAGTAGGTCGAAATGGATGCACAGCTTCAGAGGGTATATGCGCAGCTCTAGTTTTTGGATTATTTTTGCAATTTTCTTGGCACATTTTTTGGTGTTTTTGGTTTCTTGGTTGCAAGTTGGTCTTTTGTTCTGATTTCTCAATTATGGCAAGTAAAACACAACAAACACAAAGAAGTTTTCATAATTTTTTTGATCTTTTTTTGTAATTTTTTGGACTCTTTTTGACTCACAAGCAAGTACAAATCCTAGGCTGGCTAGGATAATATAAACTAAATTCTCCCTATTTCTAAATGAGGCATCTTTGGGAGGTGATAATTGCCCTTCCCTGCACTAGCTTATAGGGGTTTTTGGCTACTAAAAATAAAGGATGACTAGTAAGTACAACCGTTTGAGTGGTTATACATGCGGCAGTGCTACTCTCCGTTATGGAGTCTCCCAACCTTTAAGGGTTATGCCTTGGAGGGTTTTGGGGGAGGTTGGCTGTCGGTATAACACAACTTCACTCATTTTTTGAATCTTTCACTCCAAACATAATTTATTTATAGTGGCTTGGTAGAGCTTGGGTTTAGCTTGTTACCACTTAAGGTTGTTCCCACTTGGATGGAAGGATATCCAAGGGCAGGCCTCTATAAGGGTTTAACACATGCAAAATGATATGTCTGGCATTTTGATCACCCAAGATAGGGGAGAGCATAGGCTTAGTATCATTCCAAAGACATGAAAGACAATGGTTCTTTTCCCCTAATTAAAATGAAAAAGACTAAATGAGCTAGCTACTCAAGCACACACATGAATTGTTAACTTTGAAAGCAAGATATCAATGGTTCAATTTTATCCTCCTAGCATTGGGACTATATTCAATTTGTTGATGCAAAAATATCAAATTACAATCCTTCCTAGTTAAATCTAGATGTGATTTTGCATGAACATTCGATTACTATCCTTTAAAAATATGATGTGTGTTAACAATGCAACTAGAATGTCTAAACCAACACCTAACCTGTAGGTAGGTCAGAGAATAATATTGCGAGAAGTGTCAACATTAGCAGAATCACAAGAAAACCCAAAAAGTCACTGTCGGAATCAGATGCACAGGTACATAGATTAGATGCACAGAGACAAAGGTCAGATGTGTAGCTATTACAAAAGCGCTGAGATAGAGGTCAAAAGCATGGAAATAGAGAGCATATGTGCAGTTTGGTAGATGCACCGTAACAAAAAATAGATGCATAGCTTCAGGAGGTAAATGTGCTGAAAGATCAGATGCACCCAAATAGAGCTCAGATGCATGTTAGAATTGATCAGATGTGTCGAATCCTCCTATGTATGGAACCTTGCACAAAAAACTTAGTTTTTGGATTAAATCGGGGCAAGGCCCCACTGTGGGCACCAAAAATGTTATGGGAAATTGGTGTGAATGAATAAATCAATATTATAAATCAATAATACCGAATAACTCAATGAAATATAGGAACAAAGAAATCAATCAAAACAAAGAACTTAAAACCTTCACAAACCTCTTCACTTCATGGCTTCCATTGATTGCCTACCTCAAATGATCTTGTCTATGAATATGGCCCTCAAAAGGTGCACTTCCTTGCTATTCCAAAATGTCAAGTGGGAATGGTTGTGATAGTTTATTGCAATGAAGATGAGTTTCACAACAATGGTAATGGTATAGTAACAAGTTGATCGCAAGAAAATGGAATGACTTGGGTGCCAAAGGCACGCTGTAATTCCTGTAGAGTAACAATACTAAAAGCTTGGATGATTGAAATGGAAGAATTGGGTTCAATTTATAGACTTGAGAGAGAGAAGATCAATGGTATAGAAGACTTGAGAGGATGTGTGTGAATAGAAATAAGACAAGTGTCACACAAAAGTTGTTTTGTTTGAGTTAACTACTTTCTTTTATAAAGATAAGATTTGATTTCATAAATTAGAATGTTTTTTTCTAATTTAAGAGATATTGATAAAAACAAGGTTGATTGAGTCAATTAACTCAACTTGTGATTTTCTTAGCATGATTTGAGAGAAATTAAATAATAAATTATTCAATTTTGTGTGCATGAAGAAGAAGACTTATTTTTAGAAGATTTGGAAGATATTTGAGGAATTTGAAGATAAGAAAGTAAATTAAATAAATAAATTTATTTAATTGTTTGTGCATGATTTGGAAGATTTTTAGAAAATATAAAAGCAAATTAAATAAATAAATTTATTTAATTGTTTGTGCATGATTTGGAAGAATAAATAAAATATTTTATTTTATTTTATTTTTAGAGATTGGGAGAATTTAAATAAATTTGATTTGATTTATTTAAATTTGGAGGAATAAGTGATTTAATTAAGTAATTAAGAATTATTTAATTGTTTCAGAAGAATTAAATTAAATAGAGAATTTTATTTAATTTTGACTTTAGAAGAGGTAATTAAATAATTTGATATTTAATTAACTTAGAGGAATATGAATCAAACAAATAAATTTGATTTATTTATTGATAGAGGAATTAGAATGGAATAAATACTAAGAATATTTATTTAGACTAAGTCATGTCAATTTTAGGCGTATACAATATATATATATATATAGGATCTAAGGGGATAATGAAGAAAATCTTACAAAAGGCATTGTAAGAGATTTTATGATCAATACAATATATTTTTGTTTTCTCTTCATTACAGCACAATACATTATTTTTAATTAGTTCTGCTTCACTTGTAATCTAGTAAAAGGGGAAAGAAGGAAGCTTGGTTTTATCCAAGCAAGGGCCCACTTGTGGTGAACTGAAGTTGAATTTGTATCCCAAGCAATTTCTAGTTTGTTCATGCTTTCAGTAGAATTTCCATTCCTAGTATCTTAGCCTGCAGCCATTAGTTCATATGTGCATGAGTAGGATTTTCACCTATAGCCATTAGTTTCAATATAAGTTTTCTATATGTGTTGAGTATTTACTTTCTTAAGTCTTATATTTCTTTTTCTTCCTATACATAATGTTATAATCTTAGCCCCTATAGAATTCAGAGTTGTACATATAGTACCGACACCATGTCAATAAAAATGCCCCTGGGTTGATAAGTAAATTATGCAGCACAACATGCACTAAATGGCTACATGATCATTGGATATCCTATCCATCAGGTTGTGTGTAAGCCATAGCTACACTAGGGTTAATTAGGAATTGTGTGAACTTGACAGTTATCATCCTTGTTTTTTGGAAAAATATTTATTTTTCTATTGAATAAATAATGCATCGGTAGCTTTTTCCTTAGAATCAAGTATTAGCATCACTTCCTCTTCTTGGATGAGAAGATTAAAGATAGTCAATAGATTAGAAATGTCTTGTTCATTTTGATATTACAACTTTAGAACATAAATGAAATTCTTGAATTTTTCATGAATGTAATTGAATAGTAAAATAGAGAATTTTTTTTAAATAAGGTCACAATTGCAACCATCCAAGAGATTTTATGTTTTTCATTTCAGCAAAAGATATTTTACAATTTTTCATCTCCTTTTAGAGGAGTAGTGAAAAGTTCAAGTATTAGTTTAATAATTTTTTAGTCTTGTACCCCCGTGCATACATTCTAAGAATTTTCATGCTTCACTAGGTGATTCATGACTTTTGATGTGAAGGATAAATTCATCTCCTACACTTCTAAGAATGATTGACATTGATTCTTGAGATCTATGATGGAAAAAAATTGTAATATTTGCATTTGCATGTCTATCAATGGACAACTTTTTAGATCCATTCATAATGGTCCATAAGTTTCTATCCATGAACTCAACCTAAGCCTAATTTTCCATATAGAGTAATTATTCTCATTAAGCATATGAAATTTATCAATACTAAAATTATTATGGGAAGCCATAACAATGTTAATTCAATTTCCAGTAAAATATGTATAATAGAAATAATTAAAATGAAAGAATTATTTGTCAAGTGAAACATAACACAAATTAGATAACATAATCCAAAATAATTTATATGCAAAAAAGAATGGATACTGTAACAAAAGAAGATACTCAATATATCATAAAGATAGAAACATAAAATTGAGAGAATTATTTAACTCAAAATAGCACTTTATCCATGTAGCAATACTTCTCAATTCCTTGTTTTCAATCACTAGATTTTAATACTTTAAGAATCTCTTATTACCATTAAAGTATTTTTTATTAAACAAGCACTATGTTATATATGATCATACCAATAGGTGAGAGATATAGATGAATGAAAGACATTATAAAATTTAAGTAGCTATTTTACTAATTTATTTCAACCAATATTTTGTATATAATTTGCTTCTTTCAATCTTGGCAAGATTTATAAACTGTAGTCCTTTATAACTAAAAGGTTATATATACACAAAACTGATTTTGTCTTAATACTACATTTTTATCTTATCCTTTGGCTTGTTGTATTCAACAATAAATAATGTATCATCACACACATTTGACTATAACTAAATGATTAAATAGTCCAAGTTGTAACTATGCTACAAGTCAACTATGGGCATGTATCAGGCTACTATAAGAGTAGAATAGATTCCTACAGGTTAGTAAAAAGTGTTAATAAGGCCACTATAGGAGTGCAACAAGATTTTGAAAGCATGTATCAAGATGCTACAATTGCAAAAAATATTTCTACAGGTTAATTTAACAAGTGTTAATAGGCCACTATAGGGGGCAACAAGCTACTACAAGCATGTATCAAGCTACTATGGGTGTTGTATAGACTATTGCAAGTGTGGTGGAATCTTGAAAAAATAGAGTTTGCACATGAATGTTTGACAACATGCATGGAGAAAAGATAGCTACATGGGATGTTTTTATTGCAATCTATGACACCATATTTCTGGCAAATTTATTAAATCATTATTTCAAATAGTTAATGTGGTTTCTATATGATTTTAAGTTGCATATGAATTACATTGGAGCATTTTGTCAAATAATTGACTTTCCTTCTACACATGAACTATCACCTAATATTTTCTTATTTGCAAAAATAATAGTTGGATAGTTTATGTAATTTTTGTTAAAAATTTTACCTATATGTCCCATGGTTAGTTTGGGAATGACACACATAGAGAAGGTAAATGCCATGGGTGAGTCTTTCTCCCCTCATTATACTAGGAGATTGCTACAATAATGATATTTTGTGCCACTACATTTTTTGCAAGGTATTTAGTCAAATACTTGGCATGCAACTTCAATATTACCATGTTTACCATAATCTATTTATTTTATAGAAATCTTCACAATTGAAATTTCCTATGGGTTTTAGAAATTCAAAAAAAAAAAAATTCAAACAAGGGTTCCAAATTCTCCACACTAAACATAGAATTGGTATCATTGCCTATGTTACATCCCCTTTTTGGATTCAATATTACTATTTACGTTTTCTTAAATAATACAGCTATGTGGATATGTTTTAACATCATAGAAAATGATGATATGAATAGAAAAGGTTAATTTTATGAAATTATGGATTTTTACTTGATTATGATCAATTTCATGTTATGAATTAAAATGTCTTTTCGATATGAAAATGAAATGATTTGATATAAATGTGTTTTGATCAGAACGTTGGTACTCTGACCACAAATTGTATGTGAGATTGTCAATGACAGGAATAGATGGAACATGTTCACCAGGAAGAAAGAAGAAGAGAAAGTATCTTTGAGAAAGAGAGAATAGACTTTGGAATACCCCATGGTTGCTTGCCACTGAAAACGAATATCAGGTAGATAAACCTAGTAGCCTTGAGTTAAGCTTTGATTTTGGGCTAAGTCAATTTTAGACAAGATGTCGAGGTTTGCAAGAATAGGTCTTTCTTCTTTCCGTAGTTGTCGTAATGAGTATGGGAAATCGACATCTATGTCGTAATACTCGGTATCATGTCATCAAATATGGACGACCGATATATTGTTAATATGTATATAAATGTATATACTTAAGAACGAGTTGTAAATCATGTTTTGTTTAGTATTTCAGTGAAAAGTTGAAAGTTGTGCGTAAGTCAACCCCAAATCTTGTTTTGCGTTTACGCTCAATTCGTCGTTATCGTCATAAAGCTCTACGAGCATATGATGTAAACGTCTGCTTGCAAAATTCAACGGATGTTGAATTGTTTCTATTATGGGCTATTATCATATAATAAAAGGTTTAAATAAATGTTTTAAATCTTGAGACCATTGGGTGTAATACCTTTGGTCGTAATGTATTGGAATATACAAAATTATATTAGTTATATTTAAATAGTCATTTTGGGGGTAATTCCTTTCTTCTTTTGTGATGTTGGTAATCGGGCAATAAGTCTTTATTTATGATGTCTTTTATTTCAAAATAATCTATTTACCTTTGAGCTTTAAACTTTATGATGGTTGTCGGCCTAGCCATCATTCTTAGTTTTGCATTTGATATATACTCATAATGGGTTATGAGTAGTGTGACAGTTTGTTTAAACTGTCAACTGCCACCTCGCGAAGTGTGGAGCTCCACTTTGCAGAGTAATCACGGATTGAGTGGGAAAAACTAAACCATTTCTGGTAGTGGTTGTGAAAGGAGAAGAAGGTTAAGCATGCAGGGTAGTTACCCAAATTGTTAGGCGTGGTCTTATGGGTGCAAAGTTAGTTTTCCTTCGCAGGGAGAACGGGATTTAAAGGTAGTAGGGAGTCAGTTTAGGGAGGTAGAATGCAGAGAGGAGATTGAGCATGAAGTAAATGTGAATGGCTAAGAAAAGAACGAGCTCCTTAGACCAGTCTTCAAGTAGACACTAGAGATTATCTTCAGGTTCTTTTCATCTCTTCTTTACGCAGTCATAGTTATCAGACATGTTTTTAATAGTATTGACTCTACTTATAATGCGATGGAACTTAGTAATTGTTTAAAGATGCAATGTGTGAATTGATTACCAACTTTAGCCTGATGTGTTTTCATCACCTTCAAAATAAAAACAATGCTTTTGTCCCCTGCACCACACCATAGTCGAAAAACTCACAGTATAATTCATTGTTCTTCGAAGCATCTTCGATGGTCAAGTTTATTGTGTAGTTGTTTGTTTAACTTTACAGGTATTTGGATATGCGAAGAGTGCAAAGTAGACTGAGTGTTTGGTCGAAAGCTAGCTCATAGTTATCACAAGCCGCAGTAGCAAAACCTAGGTTGACGTTAAATGAGTTCTTAGTTCGCCAGCTGACTACAATTGGTTGGTTCTGTCATATTTAAAAGATAACTAGTTTATAAAAGATTTGAAGATTGTGCTAACCATCGGCAGAGGGGTAACATTAGTGTGAAATGTATGCCAATGCTTGTAAGACTACACAGTCCTCCACAAGTTCTAAGTTTATAAATGGTTGGTCAACCATATAGAATATACTTACCTAGCTGTGAATGGTAACCAGTTTTAGTCCACTTATTTTTGTAAATAACTCTTTTTGCTATAAAAATATTCAAACTGTTGTGTCTGCGAAAGAGGGTGTAGAGTTACTATTTGGATTTTACAGTCAAACAAGTTATATAATGAAGTTTTAGAACAAACGTAATGAGTTTTTAGTCAAATGTTTAGCCTAGACTTGCATGCATTATTTTTGCAAATTGAACAACAAGATAGGATTTCTAAATGCTTAGTTTGACAAAAGATTAAGCTATGTCAATGTTCGATAGGTCGAAGAAGATTCTTAAGAGTGTTTAATTTTTAACTTAGGGTCTTCAAATATTTGTATTCTTTAAATTGGTTTATTGTGAAACCCTTCTAAAACAACATAGTTAAGTTTAGTGTCCATCCTTGAGTGGATAATTTAAAGCAGTGGGCTAACTTAGAGATCAATTGATTAACTTATAGCATTATCTGATTAATCGGTAAGCTAGGAACTCATTCTTTTAACATATGGACAGAAAGGTCGCCATGAGCTAAAACGAGAGAAGTAAACCTCACGGCCATGCATTAATGCATGATGAGTATGGAACACCTAGAGGGTATCGAGGTCGTTATTTTGAACTTACACATAGGTAACTGTAGGATTATGATTAATTCGAGTCGAGTTGGGGTGGGTGAACTTATTACTTGTGTTGATACAACACTAATTATATTCAAATCCTTTGGCCAAGGTAATGCATGTGCCTCAAGTGCATTGATAGTTCACTGTGACTGGATGGCGTAGCTTGTGGAGTGGTCATGCTTGACTAGAGGGTATCTAGGGAATTGCATGATAAAAAGTTACGTAGGTCACAACACCAGTACTCAGATGGAAAACACCATTGGTTATCCTAAGTCTATCCTCTTTGAGTAGGGTAGGGCCACTTCCAGATAGGAAGGAGTGCAGGAGACCAACGGTTTATGGTTGGAGGTTAAGCTCCTTGAAGATACTTTCTCTTCTATATTCTTGAGGATTGTCGAGACTTGAATTTGGATGGTTGACAATCAAGATGTAGTGACTTTGGTAAGTTTCTATTTTGAAAATGTTCTAAGTAAATTTAATCAATAAATTGTTTAATGTTGTAGATGAATATATCCCTTGTATCATTTATAATTTCATGATTATTGTTAGTCGATGGATGAACTACTTGGTTTTAAAATGAGAAACAAATTATTTGTCTTTTTTAAACTTTAAAAAAAAAAATTATTTACCTTTGGTTAAACTTAGTATTTAGGGTGAAAACAAAACTGGGTGTTACAGCCTATTTTTATTTTCAATGAAAAATATAACAAAGAGAAAATGTTCATAAATGACAATTTCTTCTTTATTGTTGTTGTACCCAATCAAAATTTTTGCTTCATTAAGGCATTTTGAACAAGTCTAGAAAAGTTTTTGTCAAAAAATAAAAAAAGTAAAATTTCTAAAAATAGACGTCAGATTAGGTTTTCTGGGCTTCTTGAGATATGGATACTGGCAAAACTTTCTAAAAATAGAATTTTTGACTCAGGGGTCGCACTTGATTCTCATTGGTCGATTTTACTTCACAATCAGCGCAGTCCAGACGGAATCTTCAAAAGGTCAAGTTTTCTCTACTGGGTCATTTCTGCTTTTTCAGAAGGTGAAGCACGAGCTCTAAAGTCATCAACAAATAAAGTTCATCTACCAAAGCTCATCGACGAGTTTTCAATGATGTTTCAATGACGCAGAACTGACAAACAATTATCGACTCGATGACGCACGCAAAATGATGCAAGATGCGATCTAAGGTGGAATGAAAGGTTGGAAAATTAGAAATTTGACTAAGTGTTGAGAATCCAGGCGCCCCAGATGACTTGGGGTGCCCAACCTTTCCTGTGTTAGATTTTTTGTTCACGTTTTTCGAGAAACGTCAACAATGCTTCCGTCAACTCTTTCCCGGTTGGTCAAACTTGGTCAAAGGGCCATAAGAGCAAGAGATTCATCTCAGATATACTCAGGCTATCCAGTCTACCCTCATCTTGATGCCTGTCCCTGGAATCCTAAAATTGACTAAGTCTGATGTCCTAAAACCCTGAAAAATTGACTAAGTCTAAAATCTGGTGGATCCTCAAAAATCTAGAATCTGCATGTCAAATCCCATGGATCTGAGACCTATCTCAAACATCCTGAAAGTATATTTCAAAATATTTAAAGTATAAGAAATTCAATATATAAACATATACTTAAATATATTTTGAAATATACGTCAAGCAGGACCTTCGAAATTTGGCAGAAAATGAGAAATGGCATGAAAATTGAAATTTTTAGAAATTTTTCTAAGGCATTGAATCCTAGGCACCCCAGGTGACTTGGGGTACCCAAACTCTTTAGAGTTAGTTTATTTTTGAATTTTTTCTCAAAAAACGTGAATCTCCTTCCGTCAACCCAGTCTAGTTCAGAGTTGGTCAGTTTGGCACATTTTTTGAGGCAGACAGAGAGTACAGTCAGCTCAATTTTCATTAGGCTTGCATATCTACCAGATCATCAGACTCAGTTTTGTCCCAGCTAATAGAAATTGACAGCCAAACAGGGGTCCTTTGCCACCGGAATGCGCACGTAAATTGAGAAATTGAAGAAGTTGCAAAAATTGAAAAAATGGCTAAGTCTGGTGAAACCAGGCGCCCCAGGTGACTTGGGGTGCCCAATTTGAGTAGTGTTAGAAAATTTTCATGTCCACAGTGTTTTCTGACAGTTTTGTTTCCAATCTTCGCCCGTTAGCAGTTTTCAGGAGGTCAAACTTGGTCAAACGATGCCAGATCGTCAGTCGGAGGCCGGAAATGGAATCTCATATGATAGGTCTCCAAAATGTCAGGATCAATCAACTTTTTCAGTCAATGGTGACATTTCGGCACCTTGTTGAAGTCAGAGACAGACCATATTTAAGTCAAAACGAGTGTTGAAGTGTCGAAAACGAAGAAAAATTGGCTAGCACTTCTTTCAACTCGCATGTTTGATGACATCATCAAAAGAAGATATTTTTTGTCATCTTGCACATGAAGCCATAGGCAACTACAAAATAGAGATTCTTCCTATTCAAAGACATCCACTTAGATTTATGCTTTAAAAGTTGTTTTCTTCATGGATGAATTAAGTTTTATTCTCACACAAATAAAGCTTCTTTTTTGCCCTAAAGATCTATAAAGACAAGCATTTGGCTTCTTTATTTCATTATCTTTTGCAGGTTGCATCCAGAGGAAAGATTTTTATTTTTCTTTCAACGAAGATTCGAAGACCCAAACGAAGTGTTTTTTCAGCATTCTTCATAGTTTCAGATTGAGGAAGCAGGGAAGCTCACTTTTTCAGGGTCCTTGTTTCAAGGGGATCATTTTTCAGAAATTTGACCAAAGCTTTTTCAATTTTTGTCAAGATGGGTCCATCCAAAATATCATCCTTTTGAAGATTGCAGTCTTGCTTTGTTTCAGGAATCTGCTTTTTTCCTGCTTTTTTGGGAAAATATCTGCTTTTTAAAAATCTGACAATCTGGGTTGCTTCAAAACGGAATTACCTACAAAACCCATGTGCTAGCTTTTTTCGCTCAGAATTTACTTTTTAGAAGAAATCAACAAAAAAATATCAATGGATGACATCACCAAAAAGCAAGAATGTTGATGAGGATGCATTTCAAAAGAAAGTAGCTTTAAATCAGATGTTTTTTGTTTTAAAGCATTTGCTTTCATCCTAAGCTCATCCATTCTATATTTAGAAAAGAAATCACTTTGTAATAGTTGGAATTTTCTTTACTTTAAAGCATATTGCTTTAAAGCATTTGTTTATTGTATCTTTGTCTTAGAATAGTAATAAAGCTTGTGAGTTGGCAAGTTAGGGTTAATCAAGGAGATTTTAGGGTTCCCTACTCCTTTGATTTTAGTATAAATAAGGGCATCCTTGCCCATTGTATGTAATGGTAATTGTGATAGCAAATTTGCTATGTCTATTCTAGCCTACAAGTCTTGTTATTCCAAGTGTTTGTTCACTCTATGTTCATTGTAAGGAAGCGGTGTTGAAGATAACATATTTTGTTGTGCCTATTCTAGCCTGCATAATTATTATTGAAATTGCTTCTTCTCTCTGTGTAATTTGTTCTCCGGTGTTTGATCGCTTGTTGTATGCCTGCCTTTTGCTATAGTATTGTTGTCCTGGAGTTGTGCCAACTTTGTGATATTGAATAAAAGTCTCATGCCTATTTTGCTCTGATATTCTATCTCGATTCATCAAGTTTTCGTCGTCAGAAGTGTGGCTTTGGTAGCTTTCATTTCAGTTTTCATCATTAAAGTACTATAAGTCTTTTGGTGAAAATCTGGGAGAAAATTGCTTAAGTTTTTGTTAAAACAATCATTCCTTGTTCACTTTTAATTTCCTTTGCTCTGAATTTACTCAGGAGATTAAAAGCATCATTAGTCTATGCTTAGTTGTAGTAGAAGTTTTAAAAAAGGAAAAAACCTCTTCTGCAGCATTTAGAGTTTTATAACCTTGTGCTGGCAGCTGAGAATCAAAAAGAAGATAGGTGAAATTTGGTTTAATTTATCTTTTCAATGAACATCAGCAAAAAGGGAACTCCCCCTTCTAATAGGAGAGCAGTTTATCAGTGCATAGCTGTTTGTTTCCAACTCGCATTCTAGAGGTGCGAATTGAAACGCCAACAATTGCCTAATTACTTTTGTTTTTATTTTCCTCTTAATTATGCTTCTCCTACTTCTTGCATGCAAAATTAGCATAGGTAAAGGAGGCATTAATACCATGTTAGGAATACTAGGTCTAGATAAGTGTGATAATTAATTTTATATAGGAATTAAATTAATACAAAATTTATATAACTTGCAAAAGAAAATATAATGACACGCATAACATAGTACATAATATTTATGGTGGGGAAAACCATAAAGTCATAAAAACTCCACAAGCATCATTCCTTTATGAAAAACTGACATGGAGTCTATTAATCACATATATATAAGAACCCAATTTTACAATCCCTTCCTCCTTCCAAGTAATGGTCTCACCACCCAAAACCTCTCTTATATAGTTGTTGTGAATAATAATGTATTCACTAAACTAATTCTCATATATTCATTTCTCTCAATAGAGTATCCTAAAATATAGGAAAGAAAAGTAAGTTACATCTATTGAGGAAGTTAACATAACATGTCATAACAAGACACTAGATTTAATTAAAAAATTAATTAATTATAAAGATAAATCTATATTTATAAATTAAATAAATGTCTATTAATAAGCTTTAAGCATATTTAATATATCACAAGGTTACACTTTAGAATTAGAGCCTTGCAAATGTTATTTAGACCCACTTATATAAAAGTGTGGACCCCTAATAAACATTATGCTCTAACCATATCCTTATACTATTCTGCTCTAAAACCATACTTAATGAGCTCTAACTTTCAATAACAATATCCACCGTTGATGCTTGCACTCTCTATTACTTTTTCACAATTATTCATTGTCTATTATCACATTTTCCCTATTCACTGAGGGCATCTCATTTATAGCTTCTCTCCTTTTATACATATATTTCCTACCTCCTCCAACTATTTCCTTTCCATCATTTGATCACAATTGTAAGACCACATTTTGTGTACCGTTGGGGACATCTTTTGCATGTTCCTATCTTTACATAATTACTCTGACATACCTATGGACATTTTGTATTTATCTCCTTTTTACTTTTACCTTAAATTGATTGGCTTCTTTTTCTTTGCCAACCAATTTAAGGGGGACATATCATCCATATCATTTATATTTTATTTATATCAATATCACAAATGTTACCTAGACTTTACCCAGTGGTGGTCCTACCATCATTTACCTAGACTTTACTCAATGGTGGATCTACCACCTTTTACTTAGTCTACCTAGTGAGTAGCTGACCTAGCCTCTTTTTACCCAAGTTGCAACTATAGAGCTCTATTTTACCCTATTTTATTTCAGCCAATGTAGGTGTTTACATCTTTTTGGAGTGGCTTGGCCCCTTTGACCATTTTATCCTTATTTGAAGTAGCATGGCTTCTTTTATCTTTTTACCATTTTACCATTTAGTTTGGTTGAGCATTACCTAGAGATCATTTACCTAGTCCCCTTGGAAACATCACTAGTTTCTATCTGCCCAATTATATTGCAATAGGCATGTAGAATAGGATGGTGTGTGTGCTTAGCTTTTCATTTTCATCCATCATTATGTTTTAGTTTGTCATTGCCAATGTTCATGTTAGTGTATGTTAATTTAGATTGTATTTTATGTCTATGATGATTAGTCTAGTTTTTTTTTAAATGTTAAATGTTTTTTCCATCTTGTATATGTTTATGGTTGGTTTTTCATACATTAACTACATTATTTGATGTTGTTTGTAGGAAAATGTTTAAGAGTAGAAATAGAAGATTGAAAAAGAGAAGAGTCGTATCCTTATGTGTATCCTTTTATATGATGATTTACTTATTATGTTTTACTTTAGTGTATCATTTTACCTAGTTGCACTAGCCTACTAAAGTGGAGGAAAAATGTAAGGTATGAAATTGCCTCCTTTGCAATCTCCTCCTTACATTTTTGTGTCCTCTTTAGTGATCATTCCCCTAGTATATTTTAGGACCACTTTATGCATGTTTCCACCCAACCCAATGATCACAAGAAGATGTTGTAAGTTACCTTAGCCTTAGAAAACCTTACCTAACTTCCCCAAAAACTTATATCAATTGATTCTACACAAACCATATTGCCCCCCAATGCTAGATTCCCGTTTGAATAATCTAAAAAGTGTCTTCCACATATTCTAACCCTAAAACTTACTGTGTTTGTTAGCTACACAACCACAAACTTAGTAGGGATTTGTATTTAATCCAATTTTCCCTCCAAACACTTATTATGCACTCATAATAAAAATTGGTATGCTCTACCACCACACAAGATATTTTTAGAACACCATTTGAGCACAGAGGCAATTACTTGAAGCATTAAACATCTAAAGCATAGATATCCCTCCTTGACCACCCATAATGAAAATTTTGTAGCTTATCTCCTCCCCTTTTATTATATTCCAACTGCTTGTTCATCAGAAGCCATAGAGATCCATTCCCCTTACCATTCTTACCCTTGTCTATATAAAATCATTCCTCATTCACTCCTAGCATTTTGTAAGTTCTCTCCATCCTTACAACATTCCCTTGTAATCACTATCATTTACCACTTGTCTCCTTCACTTTACACACACCACATAGTTGTAAAATGCTTGCTATGATTTTTAGTTTATTTCTTAATTTTATTATCCACACACCACTCACACTAAACTCTTAGATTTACACACACCTTATACCCAATTTACCACATGTACTTGGTTGAAACATACCTCCTAGAGGATTGACTGAGGCAATTTTCCAAGCATTCTAAACCATTTTTATGTCCCCTATGCTTCAAAGTGAATACAAGAGAATTTTGGAGTAAATGAGACATTCTACAAATAGGAATTGAGGCAATAGACAATCACAAAGGAGCCCACGAAGTTTTAAAAGTTGGAGGTATAAGGACCCTAGTGCCCTACTTGGTACCCCAAGTGACTTGTTGCACCCCTACCAAGAAAAGTCTCTAAAGCACTCCAAAAACTACGGGAATGGCTACGGGGCCATCAGAATGGCCATTTGACCGTATTTATTAATTAATTGAAATTTAGAATACAACAGTATTCTGAATTTCAATTAATTAATAAATACGGTCAAATGATGTTAAATGGCCATTCTGATGGCCCCGTAGCCATTTCCAAAAACTACCATAGTACCTCCTCTTGACCCACACAATCATTTTCTAACATCAGAGTTTACAAAACCCAAGTGCACTTGGTCCTTTTTATCATTTCCATTATCAAGCAACTAGTTTACATTTTTATTTTTAGTCTATGTTGCAATTAATTTGTCTCAGCTCATATATTTGAACATTAATATATATTGGTTTAAAGTAGATTACAACATTTCTATTTATGCACTTTGATTTTAATTACTTTGTTTATGTTAATAAATATACTTGAAAGAACTTAGTTTCATCTAGGCTTAAAAACACTTAGGGAAACCAAAAAATATCTTTCAAGCAGGAACTCCTTTAAGGAAAAACAATACTATAATTCTTTGTTTATATTCTAAAATCACATCTAATGTATAGTCATGAAGATGGCATTTGATAACCTTACCTCTTGTGTCTCTTCCGTAATGATGTTGTCAATGGTTGGCTTCCCCTAGTGTAGGACATGCTCCTAGTTCCATTGATGGTTGTTGTGGCTCGAGTTGATGTGCATTAGGGTTCAAGTCAAGGATCTACATAGCACAAAGAGGAGTTAAGGATACCACATTATTAGGGTTAGGGTTTGAGACAAGAGCAACATGGAGTGACACAATGTTGTAATTAGAGTTACATTGAGGGATGAATGGATTAGAAAAGTGCTTTTGGGAATGATGGATTACCATGTCTAATTGTTGGTCTTCACAAGGTACAATGAATAGATCAGTGAAGCAATGTGTGTCAATGTCAAGACCAATTTTTTTAAGTGTAAGTGTATTTGGGGTTCTCTAAAATGATTTGGAATGATTTGACAATACATATGACTTATCATGGTCCTCCTTCATCATCAAAAAGGTAGAGAATGATGAAACATATCAGCACGAGGAGCCAAATGTTCAGAAAGAAGAACAAGAAAATGAAGATGGTTGGGATATGCCTGATGTCAACCCAGACCTCGTGGACATTTGGGGGAAACCGAATGATAGGGATCTGCCATCCGCAGGAATGGCTTTGGCTACTTAATTCTGTTTTCTCTTTGTTTTTATATGGGTGTTGTACCCTTTGATACTTTGTTCTTAATATTTTTGGGCTTAGCCCATGTGACTCTTGGGGTGTGCCTTTTAACCACCCGTTATTTTTTTGTGAAGTGTTTATTTATTTAAATAGATAAATTACATTTTCATTAAAAAAAAAAAAACTTGTTATTGCAAAGAGGACAAACAAGGGTTAAGTTAAGGCTAGTGCATGAGGGGAACGACCAATCTCCAAACCCTTTCATGTCATAATTTTCTTGAAAGAGACTCTATGTATATATATTAGTTTTTCCTTTATATCTAGCTAGAAGGCCCACACCTACTATTATAAAAGAAGAATAAAGCAACTTCTTACAAGATTTGTGGGGTACTAGAATTAATGAGTAGATCCAACATTTTAGCCGTCACCTCGAACCAGTTGCAAGAGTAAGAAGCAAGTCACACGCACTACAAGTAAAGGCTCCAAAGGGGTCCTCAAGTAAAGCATGAAATAGAGTTGATTTCAATCCTACAAGGACACACGACAGCAGGAATCATTAAGCATTGCCAAAGGACTAAGACCTAATGCCAAAATTAATAATGTCATGCACGCGGAGAATTTTTTTTCCCGGAAAAAGACAAAAGGAAGAGGCGAAAAGGAATGCCATCCAAATATACATTTCGATTAATATTTGGTCACTTATGTATCTCTAAGATATTTATAAATTCCATAAAGTGCAATTTGTTCAGCATGATTATTTTAAAAGGACGTCAAAACTCATGGTCGGGTGTCATTTAGTTAGGATTTTTATTTTTGTTTTATTTTATTTTTAAAGTGAAGTTAGGAAGGATATTTCATCATTATATAAGAGTTTATATATACATATGATGTAAACATTAATATATGTGACTTTTCTTGTTCCTATGTGAATGGGATTGATGGCAAAGGTTTAGATATTTCTCTAATGGAGTTTTAGGTCTGAATTTGAATGGAGCTACGAAGATTTTTTTTAGATTATAATTTTTGGAATATTTAATTTGAGGGGAAAGGTGTTTCTAGAAGTTTGTAGGAGATTTTTTTTCCCCCAAAATATATATTTTTAGGTTTGAGGAGAAAAACATGGTATTTTTACAAAACACATATGTATGAAGGGGATATTTTTACAAAACCCACATTTTTTAGGTATATCTAACTTGATGGGGAAAGCATTTTTTTAAAGCTTGCATGAAGATTTTTTTTTTTTAAATTAAGTCGCATGCAAGGAGAGTGGCGACCAATCCGCCATTATGTTAGTAGGAGGGTCACTTCTATTGTGGCATCACTCTCATTGGCATAAGGATCATGGTATATAAGACTATGTATGTTATTATAATGGTGAATATTGCTTACCCTTGTCCTTTTCCCTTATGTTTTGGGTCCGCGACTGGCTATTCTCATGCATTGACTAGTGTACAAGATTATATATTTTCTGTGGAAGTTGGCAAATAACCTTATCCTAGCATGTCCCCATCATCACTCATCCCTAGCATTTCGATCTAATTTTACATCCCCACTATTCATCACCCTTGTTCATATAAGCAGGTGTGGAATTGACCTAACTCATTTTCCTAAGCACAAATATAAACCATTAACCTTTATATTTAAATTTCTTAATTTGGACCCATGTTTCCCTCCCTTACTAATCATTATGAGTAGGCTCAAGTGCAACTTATTTCACATTGCATGGTAGGGTGGTGTATTTTAAGGACTAACCCTAATTCATATAGAGCATCTAGGATAGACCTAGGAATCATTAGAAGGACATTCACATGAGACCATCATAATAAATCATAGACCATCTTAATTACATCATCATCCTAGGTATATTGCATGCTTGCTTATTGTCTTCATTCTTGGTTCATCATCATTGAGTTGATCTGCTTAGTGGCTAGACTAAGCAGAATATGATCTTGGCTTAACAAGTTCTCAAATGGTGTTTGTAAACACCTCTTTCCCATATATGAAGAATAGATAAATAGAAGACTTGAAGGTAATGCACGAGTTGCACATGTAGATGAAGATGCACAGTCTGAACATTCTGAAGATGTTGAAAGGGGCGAAACCCTAATTGTCAGAAGAACCTTGTTAAATGAGGAGAAAGAACCAGATCAAAGGAAGAGTTTATTATGCACTAGGTGCAAGTGTGAAGGTAAGTGTTGTGATATTATTATTGACATAGGAAGCACTCATAATCTTGTCTCAGAGGAGATGGTTAACAAGTTGAAGTTGACAAGGAGAAAGCATCCACATCCATATCAGATTGCATGGTTGTAGAAGGACCATAGAGCTTTAGTCAAGAAGCAGTGTTTAGTCAAGTTCAAGATTGGAGACTACCATGATGAGGTATTATGTGACATCCTACTGGTGGATGCATGTCATACGCTATTGGGAAGGCCATGGCAGTATGATAGGTGTGTTGTCCATGATGGCCATGTAAACACCTATTCCCTTACAAAGGATGGAGTTCGTCATAAGTTCAAGCCCTTGAAGGAGGTGGAAGAAAAGGTATGTAGTGCTGCTAGAATTTGTTTGGTAGATGGTAGGAATTTTTTGGATGGTATGAAGCACGAGCATAATTGCTTTGCATTAATTCCTAATATTAGCCAGGAGAAATGTGAAGATGTACCAGCAAAAGTCTCAGATATGTTGGAAGAATTTCAAGACATTGTCTCTAATAATGTACCAGAAGGTTTACCACCAGTGAGGAAGATAAGTCACCAAATGGATTTGATACTAGGAGCCAATTTTCCAAATAAGATAGCCCATAGAATGACTCCTAAAGAGAATGAAGAGATGAAGAGACAAGTTCATGAGTTGTTAAGGAAAGGACTAATAAGGGAGAGCCTAAGTCCATGTGCAGTACCTACAGTACTAGCACTGAAGAAATATGGAAAGTGGATAATGTGTACAGATTCTTGAGCCATCAATAAAATTACAATCAAGTATAGATTTCCATTGCCAAGGATGGATGATATTATGTATTGCTTGAGTGGAGCTAGGTACTTTATGAAGATTGATCTGAAGAGTGGATATCACCAGATCTGAATATGAATGGAAGACAATCTTCAAGACTAAGAAGGGCCTGTATGAATGGTTAGTCATGCCATTTGGGCTAACCAATGCACCGAGCACATTAATGTGGCTCATGAACGAGGTACTAAAAGAGTTTTTGGATAAATTTGTCATTATTTATTTAGATGATATTTTGATTTTCAGTAATACTTTGGAGAAGCACTTGATGTATGGTTGAAACATTTTTGAGAAGCTGAGGGAAGAGAAGTTATTAATTAATCTGAAGAAATGTAGTTTCGTGAAGAAGGAATTGGTGTACTTGGGATTTGTTATCTTAGCTAAGGGTCTTAAAATGGATCCAAAGAAAGTGAGGGCTATCATCGAATTGCCTACCTCAAGGAGTGTTATAGAGGTATGATCGTTTCATGGTTTAGAAAGTTTTTATAGAAAATTTATTAGGAATTTTAGTAGCATTTGTGCACCCCTAACTGAGACAATGATAGGGGATAGAAAAGATTTTAAATGGACTACAAGAGCAACCAAGAGTTTTGATACATTGAAGCAAAAAGTCACAAAGCAAAATATTTTTGCACTTCCATATTTCAATAAATTATTTTAGGTAGATTGCAATCCTAGTGGCAGTGCTATAGGAGTTATTATGAGTCAAGAGGGTAAGCCCATTGCCTATTTAAGTGAGAAGCTTAATGATGCCAAGAAAAAGTATTTTGTTTATGATCAGGAGTTTTATGCTATAGTTTAGGCTTTGAAGAAATGGAGGCATTATTTTCTCTAAAAGAATTTGTTTTATATACTGATCATCAGGCCTTGTAGTATCTTAATAGTCAAGGAAAGTTAAATCTGAGGAACTTAAAATGGGTTGAGTTTTTGCAAAGTTATACATTTGTTTTGAAGCATAGGAGTGGAAAGCCCAACAGAGTTGCAGATGCCTTAAGCAGAAGGAAAAATTTGTTGACAAAGATGAAGATAGAGATTGTTTGGTTAAATGAACTCAAGAATTTATTCCCTGAAGATCTAGACTTTGCAGAGGCCTAGAAAGCTTGTTCGGATCATGTTACCCTAGATAGGATGAGATGGTTGGATTACATAATCCAAGATGGTATGTTGTTTAGAGGAAGCCAGTTGTGCATTTTGAGGAGTTCTATGAGAGAGAACCTGATTAAGGATAAGCACAGTGGAGGGTTGGCAGGACACTTTGGTTAAGATAAGACCATTACTCTTGTTAGTGAGAACTATTACTGACCACAGTTGCACAAGGATGTGAAGAAGTTTGTGCAAAGTTGCAGAGTATGCCAGATGGCCAAGGGAGTTAGTCAGAATACCATCTTGTATCAACCACTGTCTGTACTAGAGAATCCATAGGAGGATATTAGCATGGACTTTGTTCTTAGATTTCTGAGAACACAGGGAGGGCATGATTCAATATTTGTGGTGGTTGACAGATTTTCAAAGATGGCACATTTCATTCTGTATTGAAAGACTACTGATGTTGTTCATGTTGCAAATTTATTTTAAAGGAGGTGGTTAGACTACATGGTCTTCTAAAGAGCATAGATTTAGATCAGGATACCAAGTTTGTTGGGTATTTCTAGAGGACCTTATGGAAGAAGTTGAAGATTGAGTTGAAGTTCAGTTCTACATATCATCTGCAGACTAATGGATAGACATAGGTAGTGAATTGAAGTTTGGGTAACTTACTAAGATGCTTAGTAGGATCTATAAGCCTAAGGGATGGCATTTGATATTACCACTGGCAGAGTTTGCATATAACAATTCTATCAATAGGATTACTGGCAAATCCCAATTCCAAATTGTATATGGGAGTAGTCCAAGAAATGTTTCTGAGATGAGAAAGATAGACAAAGGCAAGAAGAGTAGTGCCGAGAGTGAAGACTTTGTAGAGCACCTGAAGAGATAGCATGAAGAGGTGCGACAACACATTAATAAAATGAATTCTCTATTGGTAAGTGTTGCACTATATTGTCATTTATGTCAACCTCTAGTGTAGTTATGATGAATAAGTTTTCGTGGATGTCAACCTTTAGTGGAGTTGAGATGCTAAAAAGGTATTGTAGATGTTGTGGTTGTATTGAGAAAGTATTTTTGGTGCTTAGCTTCTGAGTGCTTTTGAGAAAATTTGAATAAAGAGTATATAGTGTGACAAACAGATGTTTTGTATTGTGCTCCGCATTTCTTCAGTCTTGAGGTTATGCTTGTGTGGATTGGATATGTTTATTAGAGGTGTTCAGAGGTGCTATATCCAAAGTGTCAAGTTTTAGATCATGCGGTAGAAGAAGTTGTGTTCACTAGTGTGTGGACTGTGAAGCAGGTTATATGGGAGATATGGAATTGCTCCACATTTCTCCGCGTTGAGGTTTCTTTTCTTGTAGATTTGAGAACATGCTAATATTTTATCTATCTATCTTCCCTTGGAGTGGTTCATGTTTAGATTATTTGCATGGTTGGATTCATGAGTTGTTGTCTATGGCAGTTTAACTAGTTATATAGGATGGTTGTGTTCTTTAGTTGTATGTGGTTGCAGAAGTATTGTTGGATATTATGCTAGTGTTGGAATATTTTAGAATGTTATGTGATGTTGTTATGTGGTCTGTGAGTTGTTTCTGGACCTGGTGAAGCATGAACTTAATTGCTTAAGGGCACTAATGCAGGTTTGGCCAACCTGGCATGTTAGCACTAATTGTGGATGTGCTTCCTTGCTTTTGGAAGCATGGTGTAGCGTGTCAGTGTAGATTTGGGTCCTAGTTAACCCTTGGTGTGGTCTGTCTTAACTTCTTTCCACTGTGGAGGTGTTTGGTGCCAACCTATTTGGTGTTTGGATGTTTAAGGTGCATACATTTCATTGTAGCTGACTTGAAGATGTTTTTCAAGTTTTGGATGGTATAAATGCAAGGTAAATTGTTGGAGAAGGTGTGGGTGATAGTGTGGTGTGAAATGTAATCAAGTGTTGTGATATGAGTGCGAGCTTTAATGATTAAGGCTACCGGAAGTAGTGAGCAGAAGGTGTCTACATTTTAGTGCACCTAAAGTTACTGGAGGTAGTGAGTTGAAGGTTACAGATGGTGTAGATTTGTTGTGGTGCATCCTCTTGTTACTCTGAGATAGAGTTCTCTTTGTAACAGTCTTTTTTTTCTTCTTTCTAATCTGACAGTGAGCCATTGGCAGTGAGCCCTTCTTTCTTTTTGGACAGTGAGTGCTTTGGGTAGTGAGCCCTTCTTTCTTTTTGGATAGTGAGTCCTTTGGGTAGTGAACCTATTGTATTTGGTGTTTCTATTCATTTATATTGTGAGCTAATCCTCACCATGGTTTTTCCCTTCTTGGGTTTTCTATGTAAATCTGGTGATCTATTGTGCATGATGTTTTGATGTGTTATTGTTCCATTTGTTTACATTCATGCTAAATCTGATTAATGGATGAATGTTAATGAGGGTTTGATGTTTTAATGTACAATGGATTCACCCCCCCCTCTTAATTGTCCTGTGTGTCTAATAATTGGTATCAGAGCAAGGTTCCTTGGAAGAAGCTTAACCACTTGAGGTAGATCCAGATGGCGCACAGGAAAGGTGTCAAGGCTTCTTTGTTTGATGGAACAAATTATGCATTTTGAAAGATCTAGATGGAAGGATTTCTTGTCTCATTAGGATTCAGTGTATGGAAGTCAGTTGAAAATGGATATACTATGCCTACTAGTGGTCCGATAAGTGATGATGAGATCAAGGACCATGAGGACAATGGCAAGGCAAGGAATGCTCTTTTGAGTGGTCTTTCTGATTTAGAACTTGTGAAGGTAATGACCTACAAACTGTTCAAGAGATCTGACAGAAGCTGGAAATCATCTACAAAGGAGATGCCAAGGTCAAGCAAGCAAAGATGCAGAATTTGAAGATCAAGTTTGAAGCTCTAAAGATACCAGAGGATGAAGATATTGCAAGCTACATGCATAGAGTGGATGAAGTTGTCAATTCCATCAATGGCCTTGGTGGAAAGCTAGAGAAAAATTAAGTGGTAAAGAAGGTACTAAGAACTCTTCCTAAATCTTATAGTGCTAAAGTTTCTGCTATTGAAGAGGCTCAAAATTTGGATTAGTATACTCAGGATCAATTGTTTGGTCCTTTAACTACTTTTGAACTAAGAGAGTTTGGTCAAGATAATTCAAGAAAAGAGATTGCTTTTAAGGTTAGCAAGATAGAAAAGAATGATTATTCAGATCCGGATGATCTTGATGAAGTGGAAGCAAATTTTGTAAGAAGACTGAATAAGGGCACTAGAAAATATAGAGGTAAGTTACCTTTCAAATGCTTTAACTGTGGAAAGATGGGTCATTATGCTTCAAAATGTCTAGCCAAAGTCTCAAATGACAAATACAAGGATAACAAAGGTAAATCTGTCAAGAGGAGTTATTATGTTAAAGAATATGCTAGCATATGTGATGATGAGTCTGACTACCTAGATGATGAAAGTGATGAATGCTTGTTTATGGCTTTGAATGTTGGAACTAATTCTACTGACTTTGAAAGATGTATGAAGGAAATTGCTCTCGAAATAGGTCACCATATCAAAGGAACTATGGTGACTACTTTCCATGCAAGAGAGGAGAAAAACTACTGGATAATTGATAGCAGATGCTCAAATCATATGGCAGGTGATAAGAGTAAGTTTGTTAAACTTGAGAAGTTTGAAGGTGGTCTTGTTAAGTTTGGAGATGATACATCTGCTAAGATCTATGGAAAAGGTTCAATTAGTTTTGATGGAAAGCATAAAACAGATGATGTTCTTTATGTCAAGGGTCTCTGACATAATCTTCTAAGTGTAGGACAAATGTGTAGTAGAGGATATAACCTTGTGTTTTAGGATGATGGTTGTGAGATCAGAAAAAAAAAAACTCTAGAACTCTGGTTGCTGCAAGAATAGAAGGAAATGTTTATTAGCTCGAAGGTGCTAATGGTAAGTGCTTTATGACTCAAATAAATGAAAGTTGGCTATGGCATAGAAGAATGTGTCACATCAATTTTGATAGCCTAGTGAGGATCAGTTCTACTCAAGCTGTGAGAGATCTGCCAAAAATTACAAAGCCTATCAATGCAATTTGCAAGGAATGTCTAGTTTGGAAGCAAACAAGAAAGAGGTTCAAAATCAAAGAATATTCTATTGCAGGACCTTTTGAGTTGGTGCATACAGACCTATGTGTACCCATAAGAATAGGAAGCTTTCAAGGTGACAGATATTTCATGTTATTAATTGATGATTACTCTATAATAACTTGGGTAACCTTTCTCAAAGAAAAATCAAAAGATCTAGATAATTTTAAAGCATTTAAAGCTATGGTTGTGAATGAAATAGATGTGAAAATCAAGTGCTTGAGGTCTGACAGAGGTGGTGAGTTCACCTCCAATGAGTTTAATAGGTTTTGTGAAGATCATGGAATAAAAAGGCATTTGTTAGCTCCTAGGACTCCTCAGCATAATGAAGTTGTGGAAATGAAGAATAGGACAATTCAAGAAGCAGCAAGTACAATGATGAAAGAAGCAAATCTACCTGATGTCTATTAGAGAGAAGCTATTCACACTGTAGTTTACATACTAAATAGAGTGCAAGCCAGAGTAAACAGTTCAAAAACTCCCTATGAGCTATGGTATGGAAGAACTCCTACTATTAAATATTTCAGAGTGTTTGGAAGCAAATGTTATATTAGGAGAGATGAAGAAAACTTGGGAAAGTTTGATGCAAGATCAGATGAAGGAATCTTCCTTGGATATTCTATAAAGATCAAGGCTTACAGATGCTACAACAAGAGGCTAAAGAAGATAGTTGAAAGTGCAAGTGTCAAAGTGGATGAAGAACCACATCAAAGCTCAGTGTTGATAGAAGGATATGAATCTGATGATTCCTCTTGTAGAGAAGAAGAAAAAGAAGAAGAAAAGGAAAAGGAGATGCAATAAGAAGAAGAAGAAGCTCCAGAAAGGAATCCTAAGACTTCTAATTATGTGCAGAAGAATCATTCTGAGGATCAAATCATTGGAGATAAGAACAAAGGTGTATTGACAAGAAGAAAAGTTGCTATGACAGAAGAACAAGTAAATTTGTGCTTACTTTCTAAAGTAGAACCTAAGATAGTGATTGAAGCATGCAAAGATGAATATTGGATCAAAGCTATGGAAGAAGAGTTGATGTAGATTGAGAAGAATCAGACTTAGGAACTAGTCTCAAGACCAGCAAACAAGAATGTGATAGGAACTAAATGGGTGTTCTGGAACAAATTGAATGAGAATGGAGAAGTTGTTAGAAATAAGGCTAGGCTTGTGTGTAAGGGCTACTCACAAGCGGAAGGAATAGATTATGAGGAAACATTTTCTCCAGTGACAAGAATGGAGGCCATTAGAATGTTTTTGGCCTTTGCAGCACGTAAAGACTTCAAAGTTTATCAGATGGATGTGAAGTCTACACTCTTGAATGGAGAGTTGGAAGAAGAGGTATACATTGAACAACTGGAAGACTTTCAATTATCAGATGATCCTAATATGGTTTGCAGACTGAAGAAGGCATTGTATGGACTCAAATAGGCTCCTAGAGCTTGGTATGAAAGATTAGATAGGTACTTGTTGTAGCAGGGATTCAATAAAGGTAACGTAGATAGCAATCTTTACTTCAAAGTTCAAAGAAATCAAATTTTGATTGTGGTTGTGTATGTTGATGACATAATATTTGGAGGAAATGAGGCAATGTGTAAGAAATTTGCAGAAGAGATGTAGAATGAGTTTGAGATGTCAATGTTTGGGGAGATGAATTTCTTCCTTAGGCTACAAATCAGTCAGATAGAAAAAGGTATACTCATTTCACAATCAAAATATGTCAAGGAAATGTTGAAGTTTGGAATGGAAGACTCTAAACCGGTATGTACTCCTATGATTACTGGTTGTAAGTTAAGCAAGAATGATGAATCTCCTAAGATAGATTAGAGAAAGTATAGATCAATGATTGGTGGACTGCTATACCTAACTGCTACTAGACCGAATATCATGCATGCAGTTTGTCTTGTGGCTAGATTTGAAGATCCTAGAGAATCACATGTGGCAATAGTCAAGAGGATATTTAGATATTTGTAGGGCACTTTGGACTATGGCCTATGGTATCCAAAGGATACTAATTTCTCTTTGGATGCTTATACGGATGTAAATTAGGCAAGTTGTGTGGATGACAAAAGAAGTACCAGTGGAGGTGCTTTCTTTCTTGGAAACAAATTGGTTTCTTGGCTAAGCAAAAAGAAGGATTCAATGTCATTATCTACTATAGAGGCATAATATATTGTTGCAGCATCTTACTGCACATAGGTGTTGTGGATGAAGTAGACATTGAAGGATATCAGAGTATCATATGAACCTATTTTTATTTTGTGTGATAACACAAGTGCTATCAACATTCCAAAGAATCCAGTAATGCATTCAAGGACAAAGTATATCTCAATCCGGTATCACTTTCTAAGAGAGAAGGTTGCAAAGAATGAAGTGAAGCTGGAGTATGTGCCTACAAAAGACCAAGTTGCAGATATTTTCACAAAGGCTCTTCCAAAAGATACATTTGAGTATCTGTAATGTGTCGTACCTATTTGTATAATTTTTAAAGATCTTTTATGTGTGTTATTTTTATTTTAAGTGTGATCTTTCAGACTAGAGAGAAGATGTAGAAGGGGTTTTAGTTTTCTTACAGATGTGTGTTGTCAGAGCATACAATATAGAGCATATAACCAAAACCTAGAAAAAGTACAATAGATATGAAGAAAATAACAAAGACCCAGATAGCAGAATAGCCAAATATGAATTTCTATGACATACCCATATCCATAAATGCAACTTGGTACAAGCTCTGAGAGTGCACCAGCAACTGGGTATAGCCAAAATCACTCCAATCTTCCAAGAAATACAAAGATGAGCATACAAAATAATATCAGCAATACAAAGGGCTCCAACGCCTCTAGCAACGCAAAATCCACAATACCCACAAAGTGGAATGAAGCCAAAATGCCCCCACATCACTCTTGGAGGTGTACGACCTATGCCAGAAGTGATGAATAGCCACAAGAAAGGTGTATGGTCACTGAAATAAGTCTGTAATGAATTGTATGCTGCCCTCAAGGATAGGTGACCAGATATGAATGCCAAATCTACCTCAAAACACCTCAAAACTCCACCAATAAATGGTACGGCCAAGCATAAGGAGGTACGGCCAACACTAGGAATAACACATCAGTAAGAAACTCTTCCCAACCCACAAGAAATCACTCCAATCCCTCTAAAATTAGTCCTCAACAATGATAGATGAATGATATGTCAAATCTGCTCAAGAACTTCTTCGAATGACTCCATTATACGCACAAATGTGAATGTTGAATACATCCACTCACAATGGCACCATTGGGTGGTCTTTCACACCTGTAGAATGTCGTTACCTATGGAGGTTTCCATCTCCACAAGCCTCTGGTTCAAATCCTAAAACCCTTCACAATAGCCAACCCTAGCAGAGCTCACAAGAAGAAAATATCACAAAGCAAACATAATACCAAATGAGCCCTTCAACACCTTTTATAACTTGCTCCAAGCCCAACACCACTTTTGGAGGGAATTTGCATTTGTTTTAATATTTAATTTACATCCCCTTATGACTCCCCATGGGCGCCCACCTCCAAGAGGGTCACTTTTATGTTATTACTTATTTTTTTAAAGTGACCAAATAATATTTATTTATAAAGTCCCATCACATAATTATATTAAACTTCAGACTTAATATGAAGACGGTGTCGGAATGCCATGTTCTTTAGCTCGTCGAAAAGGTCTCGATGAGATGCTTCTAACCCCACTCTGAAAAACTTGAACTGACACTAAACCTGAACTTACTAAAAATAGTAAGTAACACTCAAGATCAAACTGGGCCAACTCTGAAGGTGCCAACTGGATCCTTTGAATGCGAACCAGCTCTCCATCAACAACAAGTGCCTCCGAGCCAAACTGTTAGTCCATGGGAACTGAGTGATGGACTAACCATGTGTCATGAAGGGGACATTATAGTCCACCCTCCCTAAGATTGCTTGCCTCAAGCAATCTCAAGTCAGGATGCTCTAATATCTGCTCATTCTCCCAAGTAGCATCCTCCACTGGCAGGTTCTTCCATTTGACCAGGTACTTTCTGATGATCCTCCTCCTCAAATTATGTTCCCTGCTGTCAATTATAGTTTTGGCTACCAATATCAATTTCTCCTCTTCATCAAGAGGAGGCAACTCAACTGATGGTATCACATTATGTCTCAACACCTTCTTGAGGCAAGATACATGGAATACATTGTGTACCCTACTACCTACTAGAAGTTCCAACTCATAAGCCACTTCTCCAATCCTCTTAGAGATCCTGATAGGTCCATAATACCATGGCTTCAACTTCTCTGCTCCACTCTTCTTGAGAGTGGACTACCTATAGGGCTACATCACGAGGTATACCATGTCACCAACCTCAAAAGATCGCTCAGTCCTCTGCTGATTTGCATATTGCTTATGCTGATTCTGAGCCTTCTGTATATTCTCCTTCAAAGACCTCATGATGTCCTAACTCTCCTAAAGAAGGTCATTGGCCTTAGACACTCTGCTATCACCAAACAGTAAATCAACAAAGCTCAGTGCCTCATACTCATACAATGCCATGAAGGGTGACATCTAAATAGACATGTGGTAAGTGGAATTGTAACAATACTCCCCCATGTGAAGCCACTTAACCCATGCCTTTTGCTGCCCTGAAACATAGTTTCGAAGGTATCCTTCCACCCATTTGTTAACTATCTCCATCTGACCATCTGTCTGGGGGTGGTAACTCATACTGGGTGTGAGCTCTGTCCCTGTCAACTTGAAGAGCTCCTACCAAAAATTACGAAGGAACCTATTGTCCCTATCACTAACAATGTTTCGAGGTAACCCATGGAGTCGAAATACCTCACGAAAGAACAACTCTGCAACCTGTGCTATAGTGAATGGTGCAAGAGCACCCAATCCACAGTGGCCTCCATAAGGCATTAACTATTTATAGTTCATTTTGATGTTTCCAATATGGTCCTAAGCTGACCATCCATGTAATAAGGTCTGTTTGACCAATGCATGTTATTTTAGTTTGTATCTAGGTTTATGTTGTAAGTCTTGAGGACACCTGTCGAGCTGTAATCTCGAAGCTTGTTAGGCAATTAGAGGTTGTTAGTTGGTTGTGATCTCCTAGCCGCTTGGAGGTTGTCTCCCAGCCGCTTGGAGTCAGGGTGGTACTACTCAGACGAGTAGATAAATAGAGGAGATCATCGAATGTAATCAGTAGAGTTGTAATCGGTTGAGTCCAGTTCAATTGAGTTGAGCAATTGTAAACAGGCATATGTGTCGCACTTCTGAAAAGCATAATAAATGATTCCTATTTGTGCATTTCTGTCATTCAAATTCATCTATTTTTCTCTGTGCAAATCAATTTCTGTTCTGAGACCGAGATGGGTTCTTAGCCCATTCCACTGGTTAGATTTCTTTGAAATTGGTGGAATGGCTATACATATCGATTTGTTCTTTCATTTTGCGTTTTTTGTTTGTCCATTTCATGTTTGCAGGATCGCGTGCCAGATGCATTGAGAGATCCTAGCATCGTCATGTACTAGGTTGGTGGAGTAAAAGCTCTGTGTAGTTGTGAAGTTGCAAAGGTTTGAGACCATTAGAGGAGAATCGACAGTTAAGCCGAAGGTGTTTTGTATGATTGACACAGGAAGTCAGGCGAAGATTTGTGTTGTTTCGCCAGGTATACATTCTGTGTGTATATCGCTAATGTTTGTTGGGGTCATTTCATGTATATATCGCAGTTGTATGTTCCTGTGTATCTCACAAGTGAATGTTGCGGTTGTATGTGGTGAATGTACCTTTTCGTATGATACAAGGAAAGTCAGTGGTCAAACTTTCTGAATGCATCTTGCAAATGCATCTTCTAAATGTATATCAAACATATACATTGCGTTCATACATTGTATTAGGTACAAGTACTGACCGGCAGCGACAGTGAAGGAGACTAGTGGTCACAGGTCAACGAAAGCATGTTCAAGTGTTTGGTATAGTGGCAAGGGTGACAGTTGGGATGCGGCCGATAGAGGTAATTCACAACAAAGAGAGGGTTGTCAGAGTGAGGAATGTGATTGGAGTAAAGATGTTTTGGTTGGCCGATGGCATACGGTTTTGCCGATCAGTTTGTGAGGTTTTGAGCTGCGCTGATGATACATAGTCTTGCCGACAGGCAAGTAAAGAGAGATAGACAAAGGGTAATGTAGGCTAAGGTGATTGGCTATGCATCATAGTGGTATCAGATCCTGAAAAGATTTGGGTGGCAAATCAAATCAAGGATTTGCAGGAGTGTTGGCATTTGAATGTTTATGTCAGACAAAGAAAGTGAAGGAGGGGCTAGCGAGATGCCTCCAAAGGGAATGACCACCAAAGTGGTCAAGAAATTTAAGGAGATGGAGGAGCTGATCAAGACTAGAGTCAAGGAAGCACTCTAGGCTGAGTTGAAAACCTTAGGAAAAGGCAAGAAATCAGACGTGGAGTCTGATGAAGAAGATGAAGATGGGGAAGAGGAAACAACCCCAGAACAGACAAGTATATCTATAGATTAGAAACAATTTCTGGAGGCCATAAAATCACTTGGTAAGGAATTGTTTGAATCAAGAATGGAGATTTCAATGTTCAGCGAAAAGATGGACACATAAGAGGTCATCGAATGGATCGAGGCTTTGAACAATTACTTCAAGTACAAGGAGGTACCAAAGAATAGAAGAGTCAAGTTTGCAAAGACAAAATTAAAAGGTGCTACACTCATGTGGTGGAACTACACCCAGGGAGAAATGGTGAAGAGTGGCAAGAGCATGATCTCATCCTGGAGTCAGATGGTAGAGAGGAGCAAGGCTCAGTTCCTACCAGCAGATTATGAAGTGTAGATGTACAGAAAATGTAGAATCTCCGGCAGAAGGATATGGATGTATCCACCTATATAGAGGAATTTCATAAATTGTCCCTAAGATGTGGACATGCTGAGGATGAGAAAGGAAGAGTTTCCAGGTATATTAATGGCCTGAAGTATAGTATACAAGATGAGATTACTATCTTGACACCGGAAACCGTGGACAAGTGTTTCCAGGTGGCACTGAGAGTAGAAGAGAAATTGAAAAGAAAGGGAGAATAGCAGAACAATAGAGTAAGAGGTGACAAAAATTTTAGAGGTAGTTTTGGAGGAAGAAGTCCTAACCAGAGGCCTAGTGGTGAGTCTAACCAGGAAGAGACTAGTAAAGGACAAGAGCAGTCTGATTTCAGAGGTGGATGGAAAGGCACAAGAGGCAGATTTGGAGGTGGTAGAAGTTCTAATGTTTTCACTGGGAGATGTTATCATTGTAATGAAATTGGTCACCCATTTTTCAAATGTCCAGAAAGGCAAGGTTCATCATCAAGAGATGATAGGAAGAATGACAAGAGGGTTCAATTTGTGCAAGAAGAGAAGGTAGATGAAAATGTTAACTCTCCAATGGGAAGTGCAGCCCCAGCTAAAGATGGAGAATCATTGATGCTAAGGAGAACAATCTTGAAGACATCCAAGGAGATGATACAAAGGAGAGCTCTTTTCAGGACCAAATGCAAAACTAAAGGTAAACTATGCAAGGTAGTAATAGATTCTGGTTCAACAAATAATATGGTATCTCAGGAAATGGTGGATAAACTGCAACTGGAAAGGATTCCACATCAAAATCCTTACAAAGCATCTTGGGTCAGTGATAGTCAATCACTTTTGGTATATGAACAGGCATATGTTGATTTTCAAATTGGAGAATATCAGGATAGGGTTTTGTGTGACATATTACCCATGGAATGTTGTCACCTACTTTTGGGTAGGCCATGGAAATTTGATAGGAGAGCATTGTATGATGGTTATGCTAACACCTACACCATCAAGAAGGATGGGAGGACTTTTGTGATGACACCATTATAGGAGGATGTTGAAGCAAAGAAGGCAGCCAAAATCATTTTGGTAGGAAAGAAAGAGTTTGTGAAGATGCATGAAGAAAACACAAAGACAGTTGAGGATACCTCAAGGAGTAGGGTTGCTAAGGAACAAAGTTTGAAGGCAATTTTAGTTCTGACTGATGGAGATAATAAGGTCTGTTTGACCATAAGGCATTAACTATTTACAATTCATTTTGATGTTTCCAATAAGGTCCTAAGCTGACCATCCATGTAATAAGGTCTGTATGACCAATGCATGTTATTTTAGTTTGTATCTAGGTTTATGTTGTAAGTCCCGAGGACACCTGTCGAGCTATAATCTCGAAGGTTGTTGGGCAGTTAGAGGTTGTTAGTCAGTTGTGATCTCCCAGCCACTTGGAGGTTGTCTCCCAGCCACTTGGAGTCAGGGTGGTACTACTCAGGCAAGTAGATAAATAGAGGAGATCATCGAATGTAATCAGTAGAGTTGTAATCGGTTGAGTCCAGTTCAATTGAGTTGAGCAATTGTAAATAGAGCATCTGTGTGTATTCGCACTTCTGAAAAGCATAATAAACGAATCCTATTTGTGCATCTGTGTCATTCGAATTCATCTGGTTCTCTCTGTGCAAATCAATTTTCTGTTCTAAGACCAAGATGGGTTCTTAGCCCATTCCACTGGTTAGATTTAATCAAAATCGGTGGAATGGCTGTACATATCGATTTGTGCTTCAATTTGTGTTTTCTGTTTGTCCATTTCATGTTTGTAGGATCGCGTGCCAGATGCATTAGGAGATCCTAGCATCGTCATGTACTAGGTTGGCGGAGTAAAATCTCTATGTAGTCATGAAGTTACAAAGGGTCGAGACCATTAGAGGAAAATTGGTAGTTGGGCCAAAGGTGTTTTGTATGATCGACACAGGAAGTCAGGTGAAGATTTGTGTTGTTTCACTAGGTATACATTCTATGTGTATATCGCTAATGTTTGTCGGGGTCATTTCATGTATATATCACAGTTGTATGTTCCTGTGTATCTTGCAAGTGAATGTTGCGGTTGTATGTGGTGAATGTGCCTTTTCGTATGATACAAGGAAAGTCAGCGATCAAACTTTCTAAATGCATGTTTTGAATGTATCTTGCTAATGCATCTTCTAAATGTATATCGAACATATACATTGTGTTCATACATTGTATTAGGTACAAGTACTGACCGTCAGCGACGGTGAAGGAGACCGGTGGTCACAGGTCAACAGAAGCATGTTCAAGTGTTTGGTATAGCGGCAAGGGTGACAGTTGGGATGTGGTCAACAGATGTAATTCATA
Source organism: Cunninghamia lanceolata (assembly GCA_027924645.1). Taxonomy (NCBI): domain Eukaryota; kingdom Viridiplantae; phylum Streptophyta; class Pinopsida; order Cupressales; family Cupressaceae; genus Cunninghamia; species Cunninghamia lanceolata. The sequence continues at coordinate 2,701,713 of BSBN01001322.1, read as the reverse complement.
GTGAAGAGAGGGTTGTCAGAGTGAGGAATGCGATCGAAGTAAAGATGTTTTAGTTGGTCGATGGCATATGGTTTTGTCGATCAGTTTGTGAGGTTTTGAGCTATGCCAATGGTACATAGTCTTGCTGACACGCAAGTAAAGAGAGACAAACAAAGGGTAATGTAGGCTAAGGTGATTGGCTCTCAGTGAAAGTGGTAGGGATGGCAAAGAAGTGTGCGTACTTTGTCAACCTGTCCACTACCATGAAAACGCAATCCCTACCTTGGACTTTTGGTAAACCTGTGATAAAATCCATAGAAATGCTATCCCACTTCCTCTCAAGAATGGGTAGGGGCTGCAATAAACCACCTGGAAATGAGTGCTCCTGTTTGTTCTACTAACATATCAAGCACTCTCTCACATACTGTATCACCTTTGTCTTGAGGCCCTTCTAGGTGAACCTCTCTCTAACCTGCCTATAAGTTTTGAAGTATCCCAGGTGTCCTGCCATCGGTAAGTCATGGAATGCCCTCAAAACTTTCTGCTTCATCTGTGATCCTGACACCAAAAAGATCTTGTCCTTGTAAATGATTAAATCATTTACCACTATGTACCTATCATCTTTAATGGTGCCATCAATTATTCCAGTAGCCTATGCATCCTTAGCATACTCAGCTGATATCATCTCTCTCCAATCATCTGCAATGGTGCCTAGTGCACACAAATGGGGCCTCCTCAATAAAGCATCGGCAACAACATTCTTCTTACCTTTGACATATACAATATCAAAGTCGTAGGCCTGTAGCTTGTTGACCCACTTTTGTTTCCTCTCGTTCAAATCTTTCTATCCAAGGAAATGTTTCAGACTGTTATGATCTGTCTTGACTACAAATTTTCTACCCACCAAATATTATCTGAATTTAGCCAGTGCATGCATTATGGCTAACATCTCCTTGTTGTAAATGCTATAAATGCATTCTACACCCCTCAAATTCTTTCTCTCAAAAGCTATGGGGTGCTTATCCTGCATAATTACCGCACCAATGCCTTCTCCTGAGGCATCACACTGCAACTTGAAAGGCTTACTAAAATCTGGTATTGCTAACATAGGGCATGTACTCATAATCTGCTTGAATCTGTCAAAGCACTCTTATGTACTCCCTGTCTAACTAAAAGCATCCTTATGAGTCAAATCTGTGAGGGGTGCAGCTTACTGAGAAAACCCCTTCACGAACCTACGATAATATCCACAAACCAAGGAATCCCTTCAGCTGAGTGAGATTCTTTGGTGGCATCCAATCCATTATTGCCTGAATCTTCTTCAGGTCTACCTTCACACTACCAGCACTAATAATGTGACCCAAGTATAGCAACTCGGTCATCCCAAACTCACACTTTGACATCTTAGCATATAAAGATTCTCTCTCTAGAATGCTCAGCACAATGTCAATGTGTTTCAGGTGCTCTTCCCATGTCTTACTGTAAATCAAAATATCATCAAAAAATATCAAAACAAACCTCCTCAATTGTTCTCTGAAGACTTTGTTCATACAAGACTGGAAAGTAGCTGGTGCATTAGTTAATCCAAATGGCATGACTAGGAACTCAAAGTGCCCATAGTGACACCTAAATGTTGTCTTCTCCACATCCTCAGTCCAGACTCAAATCTGATGATACCTAGATCTCAAATCTATCTTGGAGAAGTAACAGGCCCCGTGTAACTCATCAATCAACTCATCTATCCTGGGTATGGGATACCTATTTTTAATTGTTTTCTTATTGAGCTCCCTGTAATCGATGCACATCCTAAGAGTCCCATATTTTTTCTTTACTAACACAACTAATGATGCAAATGGACTCTTACTCAGTCTTATGTGTCCCATAGCGAGAAGCTCTTTGATAGCTTCCTCAATTTCATCCTTATACCTTTTGGGGTCCTTGTATGGAGTAGTAATCACAGGCTTTGTACCCTCCTCCAACTCGATCACATGTACTATTCCCCTGTCAGGGGGTCTACCTAGTGGAATATCACTAAAAACTTTGGTGTGTTTAGTTAGAAGAGCCTATATGTCAAGTGGATATGTATGTTTCTGCTATTCTTCTATAGGCATTACCATAATCTTAGCTGCCCACTCAACCTGATCATGGTGAATAAACCTCTCCATTTGCTTGAGAGACACAACCCTCAATCCACCATCCGAGATGCCCCTAAGCACATGTTTCACTTTGTTCACTTCAAACTTCATTTCCTTTGTCCTCAAGTTGATATTGAACCGTCCTATCTCATGTAGCCACTTTATTCCCAGCACAACATCTATTTCTCCCATGCTAACCACATAAAACTCGAACTGGCAAGTATAATGGTTTAGCTGGATTGTCAAGTTGGGAATCCTCCTAGTACAGGTGAGTATGAACCCATCAGCTACCTTTACCCTGAAACCTACAAACTCCTCTGTTTGCAACCCCCTCTTAGCAACCAAGCCCTCATCTATGAAGTTATGAGTGGCACCTGTATCCAACAGTGTAATGCATCTCTGTCCACCCAGTACTCCTCGGATCCTAAACAATATTTCTCTCTGAATGCTAGAAATATGGGCTATGCGTAGGGAGGTATCCTCTACCTTTTCTGGCAATTTAGATGCAACATCTATCCATAAATCATGATCCTCTGTATGCTGCTTTGAATGTGTGTCTGACTCCACAGACTCATCGGCTGAAAAGTACTCAATCTATTTTTTCTTTCCTTAGGCAGCACACTTGTGCTTAGGATCCCAAGGCTCTCTATAATGGAAACAATGTTTCTTCCTCCTAAGATCATTTAGCTAGTCCTCATCTAGTTGGGAAGAACTCTTATGTGGCTAATGTCCCAATTCCTTGTGCCCATGTTTGTTGTCTCTATCCTTATCCCTCCTATGCTAAAAGTTTTTGTTCTGAAATCTACTTCTCTAGGCTGAAGATTCCATATCTCGAGCCTTTTTCATGGCCTCCTACAGTGACATAGGGTCTAAACCCTTTACCCATCTTCTAAGAGGATCAAACAAACCATCAACAAAGAGCACAATCAACCTCCTCTCTGATATGTCTAAAACCATGAGAAAAAGATCCTAGAACTCTGAAATGTATGAATCCACTGAACCACTCTGTCGCAACTGTTCCAGCTCAAACTACAACTTCAGGTCCTTCTTGTCGAACCTATCAATGAGTCTGGCAGTGAACTCCACATAAAATGTGATCTGGTCATATCCCAGAGTCACCTTCCCATTGCTCCACCACTAGTGTGCACTACCCTCCAAGTGTAAGGTTGTGTATGTGATGGCATCTGTCTCAAGCATGGGGCTAATATGAAGGTAGCTATCCAACTTTTGTACCCACACTCTTGCTGAAGTTTTCCCTAAAGCATCAAAATATGGTAAGGTCATCTTACTAACCTTCTTTTACATTATTCAGTTGCCTATTACCCCCTCTGGGTCTGTGTCTCATCCCGAGGTCTGAATAGTCTCTGAAAGTCATTTTAGCTCTAAACCCTTCGCTAGACACCTGCCAATCACTAAAGATCTCCTCCTGAAACTCTAATTGTGTAGCATCCCTCTTGGGTATCTCGTCCCTCGGTCTAAAAGTCAAAATGCCTGGCCTATCTGCAGCTGTGAGCTGTGTAGCACCCTAGTTATTCATCGAAGCCTCTCCATCATGATTCATGTGTCTATTTCTATCACCAACATTTTTGTCACCATTCCTATCTCCATTACCTCAGTCTCCATGACCTCGGTCTCTCTATCTATCATCCTCATTTTTGTCTCGATCCCTATCATTCCTGTCTCAATTCCTATCATTCTGGTATCTATTCCGATCTCCATTCTCCTCTTCCTCCAACTCAGGAAATAATCGGCCAAGGAGCCGACCAAGTGCCAACTTAGACCTGTCCAAGCTAGCAATGATCTATTGTTGTCCTCTAGCCAAGTCATTAAGAATATCTTTGGTGCTCGACTCTTTAATCTCCCTGTCTCCCATTTCCCTTGTATGCTCTGGAAAAGGAGGTAACTCTCCTGAAAAGGGGTCTGTCCGTGACACCTGGGAATCATCCTCTGTAACTGCTACCTCTATCTCTAGATCTGATTCAAATGTATCAATTTGTGGTAGTGGATTCAACTGTAGAAATTGTGTTCCCTGTCTTGCCCTGGTATTTCTAAAAGGATATCTATCTGTCGATCGCATGTCTCATTTTCACTTCTGCATGTCTATTTCAACCTCACATGATGGCAAGATCATAGCTCTGATAGCACTATAATGTGTCGTACCTGTTTGTATAATTTTTAAAGATCTTTTATGTGTGTTATTTTTATTTTAAGTGTGATCTTTCAGACTAGAGAGAAGATACATAAGGGGTTTTAGTTTTCCTGTAGATGTGTGTTGGTAGAGCATACAATATAGAGCATATAACCAAAACCTAGAACAAGTACAATAGATATGAAGAAAATAACAAAGACCCAAATAGCAGAATAGCCAAATATAAATTTTTGTGACATACCCATATCCAGAAATGCAACTTGGTACAAGTGTTGAGAGTGCACCAGCAACTGGGTATAGCTAGAATCACTCCAATCTTCCAAGAAATACAAAGATGAGCATACAAAATGATATTAGCGATACAAAAGGCTCCAATGCCTCTAGCAATGCAAAATCCACAATACCCACAAAGCAAAATAAAGCCAAAATGCCCCCACGTCACTCCTGGAGGTGTATGACCTATGCTAGAAGTGATGAATAGCTACAAGAAACGTGTATGCTCACTGAAATAAGTCTACAATGAACTGTATGCTGCCCTCAAGGATAGGAGACCAGATATGAATGCCAAATCTGCCTCAAAATACCTCAAAACTCCACCAATAAATGGTACGGCCAAGCATAAGGAGGTACGACCAGCAATGGGAATAACACAGTAGCAATAAACTCTTCCCAACCCACAAGAAATCACTCCAATCCTTCTAAAATTAGTCTTCAACAATGATAGATGAATGATATGTCAAATTTGTTCAAGAACTTCTCTGAATGACTCCATTATACGCACAAATGTGACTCACAATGGCACCGTTGGGTGGTCTTTCACGCCTGTAGAATGCTGTTACCTATGGAGGTTTCCATCTCCACAAGCCTCTAGTTCAAATCCTCAAACTCTTAACAATAGCCAACCCTAGCAGAGCTCACAAGAAGAAAATATCACAAAGCAAACAAAATACCAAATGAGCCCTTCAGCACCTTTTATAACTTGCTCCAAGCCCAACGCCACTTTTGGAGGGAATTTGCATTTGTTTTAATATTTAATTTACATCCCCTTATGACTCCCCATGGGTGCCCACCTCCAAGAGGGTCACTTTTATGTTATTACTTATTTTTTATAAAGTGACCAAATAATATTTATTTGTAAAGTCCCATCACATAATTCTATTAAACTTTGGACTTTAAATGAAGACAGTGTCAGAATGCCATGTTCTTTAGTTCATCAAAAAGGTCTTGATGAGATGCTTCTGACCCCACTCTAAAAAACCTGAACCGACACTGAACCTGAACTTACTAAAAATAGTAAGTAACACTCAAGATCAAAATGGGCCAACTCTGAAGGTGCCAACTAGATCCTCTGAATGTGAACCAGCTTTCCATCAACGACAAGTGCCTCCAAGCCAAACTAACTCTAGTTCCCTATCCAAAATGTTAGTCCATGGGAACTGAGTGATGGACTAACCATGTGTCATGAAGGGGACATTATAGTATCTCTGGCAGAAGGTAGGGTTTATTGCCCCTCCTTCTTTCAACTAGATGCATAAGATTATGCATCAGTCCAGTGAAGCAATTCAAGATTCATTCTTTGTTCTGGACTGATGAACTCTACCTCTCAGGGGGAGCAGGTAGTGGTGGTTTTTGGTTGGTGCAGTCAGGGGGAGCAAGTGTTTTCATTTGTATGGAAAGAGATGAGCTGGTTACAGGTGTTTCCCCTTAGGGGAGAGAGAGAGAGTAAGTGTTGCCCTTTGATGATGTTGTCAAAGTGGGAGAGAAGAAGGAAAAGAGTTGGTTGTAGATATTGTCCTTTGTCATTGATGTCAAAGGGGGAGAGATGCAAGTTAGGAGAGAGTTGGTTGAAAAACCATAGTGCAAAAGAGATAGAAGTTTGTTAAGGGAGAGATGTTGGTTATACCATGGAGCAAGGAGAGATAGAAAGTGTGAGAGAAAAGGATGCTCAAGTAAGGGGGAGTGGTGCTTTTCTTTTGTTGTCAGTTGCTTTTGTTGTTGATGGTTTTTCATCAGGTGTTGCCATCAATGACAAATGAGGAGATTATTGGTAAGTGTTGCACTATGTTGTCATTGATGTCAACCTCTAGTGTAGCTATGATGAGTAAGTGCTTATGGATGTCAACCTCTAGTGTGGTTGAGATGTTGAGAAGGTATTGCATATGTTGTGATTATATTAAGAAAGTTTTTTTGGTGCTTAGCTTCCAAGTGCTTTTGAGAAAATTTGAATAAAGAGTGTATAGTGTGACAGACAGATGTTATGTATTGTGCTCTGCAATTCTTCAGTCTTGAAGTTATGCTTGTGTGGTTTGGATATGTTGATCAAAGGTGTTTAGAGGTGTTCTATGTAGAGTTTCAAGTTCTAGATCATGTGCCAGAAGTTGTGTTCACCAGTGTGTGGACTGTGAAGCAAGTTGTATGGGAGAAATGGAATTGCTCCACATTTCTTCGCTTTGAGGTTTCTTGTCTTGTGGATTTGGGAATGTGCTAATATTATCTGTATCTATCTTCCCTTGGAGTGGTTTGTGTTTAGATGCTCTGCAAGGTTGTATTCATGAGTTGTTGTCTATGGTAGTTTGATTGGTTACACAAGATAGTTGTGTTCTTTAGTTGTATGTGGTTATGATAGCATTGTTGGATATTATGTTAGTGTTGGAATATTCTAAAATGTTATGTGGCATCGTCATGTGGTCAGCAAGTTGTTTTCAGACTTGGTGAAGTGTGAACTTAATTGCTTAAGGGCATTAATGTAGGTTTGGTCAACCTAGCGTGTTAGCGCTAATTTCAAATGTGTTTCTTTGCTTGTGGAAGCATGGTGTAGCATGTCGGTGTAGATTTGGGTCCTGGTTAACCCTTGGTGTGGTCTGCCTTCATTTCTTTCCACCGTGGAGGTGTTTGGTGCTGACCTATTTGGTGTTTGCACATTTGAGGTGCATACATTTCATTGTAGCCGACTTGAAGATGTTTTTCAAGTTGTGGATGGTATAAATGCAAGGTAAATTATTGGAGAAGGCTACCAAAAGTGGTCTACCTTCAAGTGTTGTGATCTAAGTGCAAGATTTAATGATTAAGGCTACCAAAAGTAGTGAGCAGAAGGTGTCTACATTTCAGTGCACTTGAAGTTAGTGGAGGCAGTGAGTTGAAGGTTGCGGATGGTGTAGAGTTGTTGTGGTGGATCCTCATGTTACTCTAAGATAGAGTTCTCTCTATAACAGTCTTCTTTTCTCTTCTTTCCAATTTGGTAGTGAGCCCTTCTTTCTTTTTGGACAGTGAGTCCTTTGGGCAGTGAGCCTTCCGATAGTGAGCCTATTATATTGGTGTTTCTATTCATTTATATTGTGAGATAATCCTCACCATGGTTTTTCCCTTTCCACATAAATCTGGTGTTTTATTGTGCATGGTGTTTTGATTTGTCGTTCCATTTGTTTACATTCATGCTAAATCTGATTAAGGGATGAATGTTAATGAGGGTTTGATGTTTAAATGTACAACTAATTCACACCCCCCCTTAGTTGTCCTTTGTGTCTAACATTCTCAGTACAAGTCTAAGGCAGATCAGAAGTGAAAGTTTAATGAATTCAAGGTTGGTGATGAAGTCATGGCTCACCTAAGGAAAGAAAGATGCCTAATGGGGGCATATAATAAGTTGAAGATGAAGAAATTTGGACCATGGAGGAACTTGAAGAAGAATGATTCAAGAAATGGATACGAGGTAGAGTTTCCAAGTGGAATCAAAATTACCCATGTGTTTAATATTGTTGATTTTACAAAGTATCATGAAGGTGGCACAAAAGATGGACCAACAGAAGGACTATGGAGTATTCTAGTACCTACTTCAAAGGAGGAGATAGAAGAAATCCTAGATAGACGTGTGGAAGAAGTACCAGGAACAAGCAATATGAAGATTATCCAGTTAAGTGGAAAGGAAGGCCTATTGAATATTCTTCCTAGTTGTCTAAGGTAGAGGTTGACCATTTGTGTTTTCCTTGAACACCTGAGATGTGACAAGGTCACTTCTCAAATTACCCTGGGTGTCTGATGTAGGAGCATCCAGTGGTGTAAGGGCAATTTTGCATCACCCAAAAAAATGATGATTTTATTTTTAGTTCTTTTCATTTTTTGTATTTTTGAATACCTAATTTCTCGAATAATGATGCGGAACCTTTAGAATTTCTAGCCTGCCAAAAATAGAAAACTACTATTTTTAGAAAGTTTGCAATTAAGTGCATATGAAAAAGGAAATTTACTCAAATCTTTGGAATTAAAAATTATAACCTAAGTTGGTGAAGGAATTGGTGAAAGATCACTTGTGGGCTAAAAGATATTAAATTTCCATTTCTTTAAAAAGGCCTGAAAAAGTTTCAAAGTCAAATATGAGGCACTAGAGGCCTTATACAGCCATAAAAATGCATGGAAGTGGCATAGTGGAATCTATGGGCATAGATCTCTTCGTGAAATTTCCAATGCATCAAATGGTTCATCAATTGGATACTCAGATCAAAAGTTATGGCTCCCAGAAGTTGACCTATTTTTGGAGGTGTTAGTAATCATTTTGGTCTAGGGTTTAAGCTTGGATATTTGCAGGTTTTTCTTTTAAACCCTAAATCTTTTTGTCCATCGACATGAGCTCGCATGTGTCTTGGCGATCATGTTGGTAGCAGTGATGTGCCATCGGGATGACTTACGTTATCGACACAACATTTTCTGGTCACTCCGACAGTTTGGGTCTGGCCGATGGAGTTGCCATCGACATAGCTTGGTGTATCGGCAGAAGTGTTTTGTGGTCTGCCGATGTTGGGTGTCTGGCCAATGAAGATGCGCATCGGTGTGAGTTTTGCTATCGGCAAGGGACTTTTTGTGTTGGCCGATGGCGTGGGTCTTACCGACGAAGGTAGTTTGGAGGTGACTATCAGAGTGACTTGGTGTATCGACGAAGGAAGCTTTTTGTTGGGCTGATGGTTTTGGTCACGCCGATGTGTTGTTTGGTTGGAAAGTTTTCAAGGCTGTGGTTCATCAAGATGACTTGGTGCGTTGGGCAGATTGTGTAGAGTTTGGCCGATAGGGTTACTCTGGCCGATGGAGATGACAAGTGATATCAACAAGAGTTGTGGGATTAGAAAGGTAGTTTTTGGTCGTGCCGATGGAGTTGGTCTCCCTGATCTTGTGGTGTCCATCGGCGTAACTTTTGACGTCGGCACAAGCATTTTTGGTTCTGCCGACGGGGGGGGCACCCCAATGGGGATGTCATCGGAGTGACATTGCGTATCAGCCCAGATGATGAAGGTTTCACCGATGATCAAGGTTTGGCCAACAAAGGCAGTTTGGATGTTCATCAGGGTGACCGAAGGTGTCGATTGGAGAATCTCTGTGTTTGCTGACGGTTGGTGGTCTCGCTGAAGACCGAGCAAGGGGTGTCATCAGCGTGAGTTGTGTGGTCAGTGAAGGAATTTTTAGTCACTTCGATGGTGTATGTTACACCGATGAAGGTGGGAGATAGGCCGATGGATCGCTAGTGGTAGGTTCGTGGGTCGAGCGGGGAAAAACGCTCGACACTTATTGTGTTCGTGGCATGCTTACAAAGTAACAAGGAGGTCTCCGCAGGGTGCATGTGGGACAAATGGTTCCTATGTATTTCAAATATCAAGGAAATGTATTTTGGCAGGAAATTTTTAAACACGCTGTTACTGCGTTTCCCGGTGGCTGCAGGTGGTTGGAGCCTTTATTGGCAGTTATTGCAGGGGTATGGGCGATGGTATGAATGGTCAAACTGCCCGTTATGGTGCAAGGCTCGAGGCCTCCCCTATCTCCTGCCCTACCTGCTGCATTCATTTTGATGAGCACCATTCTTTCTCATGTACTGTATTTGGCAAATTTTGAAATCTGCCATGTAACTAATGTTGAGGACCTTCCTCACTGTATTTTGCAGGTTGTGTTTCTCATTTTGTTGTTGTTGAAAACTGGACATATGTGGCTCTGTAATAAGATACAACTAGTTTTGGTTACTCTGTACAGAAAATTTTGTGAGTTTATGTATCTCTTGTTGTATGTCTCATGCATGAATTTATTGATTTCATGATTGTTTTTATATGAGTAATGTTGTATTTGCATGTGTTTTGTTAATTCTCTCTCTAGTATTGCATGCGTCCTTCTTCTGAGTCTAGATATCTAAGGGATGTCTGGGATTCTAGAATATAGAATTCCTATATTGAATGCTTGATCTTTTAACTTTTGCTCAAAGGGTAGATTAAAGTGTTTTTAGATTAAGTATTGGGAAAGATATACTGCAATAGGGATACCATAAGTAGAGATAGCTTAACACCCTATTTTTGGGAGGTATCCGTAAGGCATATACCACAACATCCCCTTGAAATCTAGTTTTAGTGTGTTCATGCTGATCATTCACAGGTGTATGTCTATTGACTCCGAGCCCTGGATAGGCACCAATCTAGCTCTGCATTGAGATTACATACCGGGTCCTAGTTTTGCATCCAAACATAAAATCAATTTCAAACTTCAACCACAACCATTAGGACTGTAGAAGTAGTTTTAGGATCCAAAGTCCTCTGTCTACAACTAAAAATAGGCCCAAAGCTAGCCCCTTTGCTCTTATCTCATAGTTTTGGTCTACTTACAGGAGGATTTATCTGCTTTGTGTCAACATTCCAGTCAGTTCATAGTCATATTTCATGGATGTTGAGTAGGGAATACCCCCCTACATTTTGTAGAGCCAGAAGAAGAAGAGGAGATAAAAATAGAGTCTATCTCCTATACTGTTGGCCCCTGGCCCAGAGATCCTGTTGATCACCGATGGCTACCTTGTAGGGATATCTAGGAGAAAGTATCCAGTCAGGGAAAAAACCAACAGAAATTGGCGACTCCGCTGGGGACCTTTCATGTGAATGATGATGCTCTGCTGGTGGAATGAACTCAGAAACATATTTGATGAGCTTCCAGCTATTGTAAATTTTTATCCTCTCTAGAGAGGTGGCGACTCTGCAAAAAGATTCAAGTGCACATGACAGATAGATGTATGTTACGTGACAAAAGATGCTCAGATTTCTACATCTGGATGAGAAGAGGTACCTTGTTTCTTCCCATTTACATTTGTTGTTCTACTACATAGGTTAGATGCCAGGGGAGGTTATAGGTCTTAGGCAAACAAAGGATGTCTAAGATGGAAAATGTTATGAATCCAAACATTTATTCACCCATACTCAATGAAAAGGGGGGTGATATGTTGAGTAAAAGAATGGAAGAGATAAAAAATAGGTTGATATTCTTAGAGGCTCAGCAGGCTCAGTTAAATAGTGATAACCCTGTTATGTCTGCCAGTAAGAAGGCTAAACCTCTTGCCAACCCTTTTGATCCTTTGTATGATCAATTAGATTTGTCATGGGTTGATTATAAAGTTGAAAATATGCCTGCTAGGATATACTGTCAAATGCCTAGATTTAGTGGTCACAGTGTATGTGATGGGGTGCACATATCCAAAATTTTCATAGTTTCATGGGAAAACATTCATTTAGAGATGAGGATATGTGGATGAGGTTTTTTGTTAGGTCGTTTGATGCAAAAGCTAGAGATTGGTATTTGAGCTTTCCAAAGAGATCCTTTGCCTGTTAGGATGAGCTTGTTGACTGTTTCAAAAAGGAATTTGCAAAAGAACCAGCTGATCTGGTTGCAGAATTGAAGAGAATCAGAAAATAAGATAAAGAGCCCTGTATTGATTTCAGTCATAGGTTTGCACTAGCCCTTTCACAGATCCCTGAAAACTTTAGACCTGATATTTAAGCCTATGTTGGCATATATTTTCAAGCTTTTGAGGAGGGCTCTAGTGCATCATTGAGGGAATTCAAGGTGATAAGCATGCAAATGGCATACAAATTTTTAGAAAATGTAGAAGAAATGAGAAATGAGCATATGCAGAATTCCCTATTCACAGGCTTTGGTGTGAAAAATAGTCGTGAAGCTGCAAATGACCAAATGATTAAGGCTTCATGTGAAGGTAAAAAGATGAATACTGAGGATGCCAAGGAAGGGACTAATGAGGACTCCCATTGCAATGTTGAGGCATCTGGCCATGAAAGCAATAATGAGGTTGTGGACAGCAATGAGCAACTTTTTGAATGGATTTGTGGAGATAATTGTGAGTATTGTCCTCAAGACAGAGAAGATATAAGCAAACAGAGAAATAGTTCCATATGTGAACCATTGCCTTCTTTTCAAACACATGGAGACCATGAAGAGTAGTTAGAGATCGAAACAAGTGCTAGTGCAGGGCATGATTGTTTTTCATTTGTAGATTGTTTTGCTTATGACACACAGGTTGATACTCTTTCACAAAGGGAACCCATTGGTGATGAAGATGCATGCTCTACTGCCCATAAACAAATGACATATTATGATCAAGCTGATGTACCTGGATCACCCATTTTTGATACATATGATGATGATGATCTATTTGAGTATGGTGAAGGTTTGAGCACTATTTTTTACTTGGATTCTATTTCTCATCCTGATGAAAGAAAAAACAACATACATCAGGTAAGTGACTGTAAAAATGTGCTTGATTGTAAAGAGATACCAGAGCCTGATCTTTTCCAGTTTGGTGCTGCTGTTGGTTGTGTGCGTGATGTGCACAATTATGAATTTGAAATCTTTTCTTTTGGGCCAGCTGATGAAGAGATCCCTATTTTTCCTTTGTAATGCATACTGCTGATGCAGATGATGATAAGTGTTATATACCATATGAGTATGCATTGCTTGATAAATACTACATCCACTTGTTGCCTGATGCTGAGGGTTGTATGCATAGGGTTAACAGTGACAGGCTAGATCAGAGGGTTGAATATGCAAATGACCAAAGTTGCTTGTGGTCAGATCATGGCAACATTCTCAGGCTTGACCCAGTGTATGTAGATGAAAACAAGGTATTTGACAAAGGGAAATATAGGTTTTCCTTTTCTTGGTGGCCTTAGGCCATCAAGTGTGTTTGGTGATGCAGATTTGTAGCTTTATGACTCTATTGCCCAATGGATAAGGGACTGGTCTGCATCCTAGAGATCTGAGGTCCTCACTGCAGTCTTGCACCTACACGTCCCCAGATAGAGCCTATGTTAGTAATCATTTTGGTCTAGGGTTTGAGCTTGGATATTTACAGGTTTTTCTTTTAAACCCTAAATCTTTTTGTCCATCGGCATGAGCTCACATGTGTCTTGGCGATCATGTTGGTCGCAGTGATGTGCCATCAGGATGACTTACGTTATCGACGCAGCATTTTCTGTTCGCTCCGACAGTTTGGGTCTAGCTGATAGAGTTGCCATCAGCATAGCTTGGTGTATCAGCAGAAGTGTTTTGTGGTTTACCGATGTTGGGTGTCTGGCCGATGAAGATATGCATCGGCGTGAGTTTTGCTATTGGCGAGGGAGTTTTTGTGTTGGCTGATGGCATGGGTCTTACCGACGAAGGTAGTTTGGAGGTGACCATCGGAGTGACTTGGTGTATCGGTGAAGGAAGCTTTTTGTTGGGCCGATGGTTTTGGTCACGCTGATGTGTTGTTTGGTTGGAAAGTTTTCAAGGCTGTGGTTCATCGAGATGACTTGGTGCGTCAGACAGATTGTGTAGAGTTTGGTCAACAGGGTTACTCTGGCCGATGGAGATGACGGGTGATATTGGCAAGAGTTGTGGGATTAGAGCGGTAGTTTTTGGTCGTGTCGATGGAGTTGGTCTCCCCGATCTTGTGGTGTCCATCGGCGTAACTTTGACGTCAGTACAAGTATTTTTGGTTCCGCCGACGGGGGGTCACCCCGATGGGGATGTCATCAGAGTGACATTGCGTATCAGCCCAGCTGATGAAGGTTTCACCAACTATCAAGGTCTGGCTGACGAAGGTAGTTTGGATGTTCATTGGGGTGGCCGAAGGTGTCGGTCAAAGAATCTCTATGTTTGCCAATGGTTGGTGGTCTCACTGAAGACCGAGCAAGGGGTGTCATCAGTGTGAGTTGTGTGGTCGGCGAAAGAATTTTTAATCACTCCGATGGTGTATGTTACACCAATGAAGATGGGAGATAGGCCGATGGACTGCTAGCGGTAGGTTTTGGGTCGAGCGGGCAAAACACTTGACACTTATTATGTTTGTGGCCATGCTTATAAAGTAACAAGGAGGTCTCCGTGGGGTGCATGTGGGACAAATGGTTCCTATGTATTTCGAATATCAAGGAAATGTATTTTGGCAAGAAATTTTTAAACACGCTGTTGTTGCATTTCCTGGTGGCCGTAGGTGGTTGGAGCCTTTATTGCCAGTTGTTGCAAGGGTATGGGCGATGGTATGATGGTCAAACTACCTGTTATGGTGCAAGGCTCGAGGCCTCCCTTGCCTGCTGCATTTATTTTGATGAGCGCCATTCTTTCTCATGTACTATATCTGGCAAATTTTGAAATCTGCCATGTAATTAATGCCGAGGACCTTCCTCGCTGTATTTAGCAGGTTGTGTTTCTCATTTTGTTGTTGTTGAAAACTGGACATATCTAGCTCTGTAATAAGATACAACTAGTTTTGGTTGTTCTGTGCAGAAAATCTTGTGAGTTTATGTATCTCTTGTTGTATGTCTCATGCATGAATTTACTAATTTCATGATTATTTTTATATGAGTAATGCTATATTTGCATGTGTTTTGTTAATTCTCTCTCCAGTATTGCATGTGTCCTTCTTCTGAGTCTAGATATCTAAGGGATGTTTGGGATTCTAGAATATAGAATTCCTATATTGAATGCTTGATCTTTTAACTTCTACTCAAACGGTAGATTAAAGTGTTTTCAGATTAAGTATTGGGAAAGATATACTGAAATAGGGATACCATAAGTAGAGATAGCTTAACACCCTATTTGAGGTATCTGTAAGGCAGATACCACAACATTCCCTTGAAATCTAGTTTTAGTGTGTTCATGCTGATCATTCATAGGTGTATGTCTATTGACTCCAAGCCCTGGACAGGCACCAATCTAGCTCTGCATTGAGATTACATACCAAGTCCTAGTTTTGCATCCAAACATAAAATCAATTTCAAACTTCAACCACAACCATTAGGACTGTAGAAGTAGTTTCAAGATCCAAAGTCCTCTGTCTACAACTGAACATAGGCCCAAAGCTAGCCCCTTTGCTCTTATCTCATAGTTTTGGTCTACTTACAAGAGGATTTATCTACTTTGTGTCAACATCCCAGTTAGTTCATAGTCATATTTCATGGATGTTGAGTAGGGAATACCCCCTTAGGTTTTGCAGAGCTTGAAGAAGAAGAGGAGATAAAAATAGAGTCTATCTCCTATACTGTTGGCCCCTGGCCCAGAGATCCTGTTGATCACCGATGGCTACCTTGTAGGGATATCTAGGAGAAAGTATCCAGTCAGGGAAAAAACCAATAGGAGGGAGTTACCAATTTCAAAATTTTAGCTAGAAGGCACAAAAAGGGGTTATTTATGATCATTTTTTGATATCTGTTGGGGTAGTAGAAAAGAGGGGGAAAATGGGGAATCAAGAAAAGGAGGGAACATAGAAACCCTAGAAGATTTGAAGCTACATAAGGTAGAAGGTTTTAAAATCTAGGGGAGGGATGTTGTAATCTGTTATAGCCTGTTGAGGATTCATCCTCTAGTTTGATTCCAGTTTTTGTAATGTAATGTGTTTTTTAGTTCAATAAAATAACATTCCTATTTTCTATGCAATCTGTGTTGTTGAGGGGGTTAATCCCAAAACATAAAACAACACAGATCAGAAACAGGAAATAGGAATGTTCTTTTATTGAATTGAAAAACACATTACATTATAGAAACTAGAATCAAATCAGAGGATGAATCCACAATAGTCTATAACACATTACAACATCTATCCCCTAGATTCTAGAACATTCTAGCTTCTGTAGCTTCAAATTTTCTAGGGTTTCTATGTTCCCTCCTTTTCCTGACTTTTCACTTTCCCCCTCTTCTCTACTACCCCAAAAGATTCTGAAAAATGATCATAAATAACCCCTTTTGGCACCTTCCAGCCAAAATTTTAAAATTTGTAACTCCTTCCAAAAATAGGGTAACTTTTGAGAGCCATAACTTTTGATCTGGGTGTTTGATTGACAAACAGTTTGATGCGTTGGAAATCTCATGAAGAGATCTACGCCCTTAGAATTAGCTCTACGAATTCCTCCCATTCTTGGGGTCGTACGGGGCATCTAAGTGCCTCATATTGACTTTAAAACTTTTTTAGGGGTTTTTAAAGAAATAGAAACTTTAATATATTTCATCTCACAAGTGATATTTGGCCAATTCCTTCACCAAAAGTTATATTTTTCAATTCTGAATCTTTCAGTAAATCTTTGTTTCCATACATGCTCAAATGTAAACATACTAAAAATAGCAGTTTGTTATTTTTAGCAGGTTGGAAATTATGAAGGTTTTGCATCATTATTCAAGTAATTGGGTATCCCAATATACCAAAATTGAAAAGAATATAAAACAAAATCATCATTTTTTGGGTGATGAAAGATTTCCCTAACACCACTAAATGCTCTTGCATCAAACACCCATGGTAATTTGAGAAGCGACCTTGTCACATCTCAAGTGTTTGAGAAAACCCCAAATACTTAATCTTTGCCTTAGACAACCAGAAAGAATCTTCAATAGGCCTTCCTTTCCACTTAACTAGATATTCTTCATATTGCTTATTCTTGATACTTCTTCCCACACGGCTATCCAGGATTTCTTCTATCTCCTCCTTTGAAGTAGGTGTTAGAATACTCCATTGTCCTTCTATTGGTCTATCCTCTGTGCCACCTTCATGATACTCTGTTAAATCAACAATGTTGAACATATGAGAAATGTTGATTCCACTCGGCAACTCTACCTCATATGCATTTCTTAAATCATACTTCTTTAGGATCCTGCATGGTCCAAATTTCTTCATCTTCAACTTATTATATGTCCCCATTGGAAACCTTTCTTTCCTTAGGTGAACCATGACTTTGTCACCAACCTTGAATTCCTTAAATTTCCACTTCTAATATGTCTTAGCCTTGTATTGATAATTCATTTTATTAATGTGTTGTCGTACCTCTTCATGTAAGCTCTTTAGGTGCTCTGCAAAGTCTTTAGTCTCAACACTACTCTTCTCACCTCTATCTTTATTTCTTATCTCAGAACCATTTCTCAGACTACTTCCATATAAAATTTGGAATGGGGATTTACCAGTACTCCTGTTAATAGAATTGTTATATGCAAACTCAACCTGTGGTAATATCAAATCCCATCCCTTGGGATTATTTCCTACTAAGCATCTCAATAGGCTACCCAAACTTCAATTCACTACCTTTGTCTATCCATCAGTCTATAGATGATGTGCAGAACTGAACTTCAACTTAGTCTTCAACTTCTTCCATAAGGTCCTCTAGAAATACCCAACAAACTTGGTAGCTCTATCTAAAACTATGCTCTTTGGAAGACCATGTAGTCTAATCACCTCCTTGAAATATAATTCTACAACATGAACAACATCAATAGTCTTCTGACATGGGATGAAATGTGTCATATTTGAAAATCTGTCAACCACCACAAATATTGAATCATGCCCTCTCAGTTTTCTTGATAAACCAAGAACAAAGTCCATGTTGATATCTTCCCACGGCCCCTCTAGTACAGGTAATGGTTGGTATAGCCTAGTATTTTGACTCACTCCTTTGGCCATCTGGCATACTCTACAACTTTCCACAAATTTCCTCACATCTTGGTGCAACTGTGGCTAGTAATAATTCTCACCAATAAGAACAATGGTCTTATCTCGACCAAAGTGTCCTACCAACCCTCCACTATGCTTCTCCTTAATCAAGTTCTCTATCATGGAACTCCTCAAAATGCACAACTAGCTTCCTCTAAACAACATACCATCTTGGATTATGTAATCCAACCATCTCGTCCTATCTAGGGTAATAGGGTCCAAACAAGCTTTCCATGCCTCTACAAAGTTTGGATCTTTAGGGTACAAATTCTTGAGTTCATTGAACCCAACAACCTCTATCTTCATCTCTGTCAACAAATTTTTTCCTTCTATTTAAGGCATCTATAACTCTATTGGACTTTCCACTCCTATGCTTCAAAACAAAAGTATAACTTTGCAAAAACTCAACCTATTTTAAGTGCCTCTAATTTAACTTTCCTTGACTATTAAGATACTACAAAGCTTGGTGATCAGTATATAAAACAAACTCTTTCGGCAACAAATAATCTCTCTCCATTTCTTTAAATCTTGAAGTATAGCATAAAACTCCTAATCATAAACATAATACATTTTCTTGGAATCATTAAGCTTCTCACTGAAATAGGCAATGGACTTACCTTCTTGACTCAAAACAACTCCTATAGCACTACCACTAGCATCACAATCTATTTGAAATACCTTATTGAAATTTAGAAGTGCCAAAATAGGTTGCTTTGAGACTTTTTACTTTAATGTATCAAAACTCTTGGCTACTCATATAGTCTATTTAAACTCTTTTCTATCCCCTCTCGTTTTCTTAGTTAGGATGCACAAATGCTACTAAAATTCTTGATAATTTTTCTATAAAAACTTTCTAAACCATGAAAAGATCATACATCTGTAACACTCCTTGGGGTAGGCCATTCAATGATAGCCCTCACCTTCTCCAAATCCATTTTAAGACCCTCAGCTGAGATAACAAATCACAAGTACACCAACTCAATCTTCAAAAAACTACATTTCTTAATCAACAACTTCTCTTCCCTCAGCTTCTCAAAAACTTTTCAAACATGCATCAAGTTCTCCTCCAAAGTCTTACTAAAAATCAAAATATCATCTAAATAAACAATGACAAATTTACCCAAAAACTCTTTTAGTACCTCGTTCATGAGCCGCATGAATATGCTTGGTACATTGGTTAGCCCAAATAGTATGACTAACCATTCGTATAGGCTCTCCTTAGTCTTGAAGGTTGTCTTCCATTCATCTCTTTCTTTGATTTGGATTTGGTGATATACACTCTTCATATCATTCTTCGTAAAGTACTTGGCTCCACTCAAGAAATCCATAATATTATCCATATTTGGAAATGGAAATTTGTACTTGATTGTAATTTTTTTGATGGCTCAGGAATTTGTACACATTCTCCACTCTCCATCTTTATCCAGTGTTGTTACTGTAGGTACCACACATGGACTTAGGCTCTCTCTTATTAGTCATTTCCTTAACAACTCATGAACTTGTCTGTTCAGCTCTTCATTCTTTGCAAGAGTCATTACATGGGCTGCTTTATTCGGCAAACTGACTTTTGGTATCAAATCCATTTGTTGACTTATCTTCCTCACTGATGGTAAACCTTCTGGTACATTATCATAGATAATGTTCTTAAATTTTTCTAATAGATATGAGACTTCTGCTAGTACATCTTCACATTTCTCCTTACTGATCTTAGGAATCAATGCAAAGCAATGACGCTCATGCTTCATACATTCCAAAAATTTCCTACCATCTACCAAGCATATTCTAGCAGTACTACATGCCTTTTCTTCCACCTCCTTCAAGGGATTCAACTTATGATGAACACCATCATTTGTCAAGGAATAGTGTTTGCATGGCCATCATGGACAGTGCACCTATCATACTTCCATGGCATTCCCAATAGAATATGACATGTATCCATCAGTATGATGCCACACAACACCTCATCATGGTAGTCTCCAATCTTGAACTTGAATAAGCACTTCTTAGTGACCAAAGCTCTATGGTCCTTCTATAACCATTCAATTTGATATGGGTGTGGATGCCTTCTCCTTCTCAAATTCAACTTGTTAACCATCTCTTTTGAGAAAAAGCTTATCAATGCTTCCACTGTCAATAATAATATCACAAGATTTACCTTCACACTTGCATCTTGTGTAAAATAAATTCTTCCTTTGGTCTGGTTATTTCTCCTTATTTAACAAGGTTCTTCTAACAACTAGGGTTTCTCCCCTTTCAACTTCTTTAGAATGCTCGAGCTGTGCATCTTCATCTACATGTGCAACTCATGCATTACCTTCAGGTATTCTATTTATCCTTCCTTGATGTTTGGGACACTCATAGGCTTGATGTCCTTCTTCTCCACATTGGAAAAATGTCCTCTAAAACCTCCTCTTCCAGGTCCTTGTGTAGGTCTTTCTCTTCCTCTTCCTCTTTGCTCACTATTATTATGGTCATGAGGGTGGTAGGCATTATCTCCTTTTTGATTTCAATTGGTGCCTAGCTCTTCACTTTTCTTTTAATCTTCATTTCATCCTCCATAGGATCTTCCACCAGTCCTTTTTCCATGACCTCTTCCTCTTTGCTTACTTTCTAATCCTTTATTTAGCTTCTCTTACACCTTCAGAGTAAACCGATATGCATCTTCTATGGTGGTCATTCTAATTGGGCTCAACTCCTCTTGAATACTTGGCCTCAACCCATTAATGTAATGAGATACCTTCTCTTTGTTAGCCTTTGCATGGCCTATTTTGATAATAATCTTATAAAACTCTTCTATATACTCCTTAATAGACTGGTTACCTTGCTTCAATCCTTGCAGCTTCTTCAACAACTCCAACTCATAGTCCACAGGAATGAACTTCTTCTTTAGTTTGTCCACCATTTGTTCCCATGTGGTAATATTTTCTTTTCCTCTTCCATTTCTCTCTAACTGGACCTCCTTCCACCAAATGCTAGCATGGCCCTTCAACTTCATTTTTATAAACTTGACCCATTCTTGATCCTCCACATATTCATACTCAAAATATTCCTCCATGTCATTTATCCAATCAATAAGCTCTTTCAGATTTAGACCCCCAGAATAGGTAGAAACTTCACTACTATGCCTCTTTCCAATCTTGGTGATGGCCTTCAATAATCTTACTTGCTCAAGTTATCCTATAACATCTTGTTTGTCTTCAGATGACTCTTCTTCTTTAGCTTCATCTTTGCTTTCTTCTCTTCTTCTTGGCTCAAACCTTCTCTGCAGTTCCTCTTGCAATGCATTGATTTGTCTTTGTAGGGCTCTAAAACCCTCTTCTATCAAAGCATTTCACCTAGCACGACCACAATTCCTTCGTGGAGGCTTTTTTAATTTCTACAACAAACCCACAACCTCAGGTTCTAGTGTAAACTGCCTCACATTTGGTGATCTATGTACACACTTAGGAACTATTGCTTTGATACCACTTGATAAGGGGGTTAATCCAAGAATACAAAACAACATAGATTGCATATAGAAAATAGGAATATTATTTTATTGAACTAAAAAACACATTACATTACAGACACTAGAATCAAACCAGAGGATGAATCCTCAACAAGTTGTAACACATTACAACATCCCTCCCTTGGATTTTGGAACCTCCTACCTTCTGTAGCTTCAAATCTACTAGGATTTTTAATGTCCCTCCTTTTCCTGACTCCCCACTTTCCCCCTCTTCTCTACTACCCCAAAAGATTTTGAAAAATGATCATAAATAACCCCTTTTGGTGCCTTCCAGCCAAAATTTCAAAATTTGTAACTCCCTCCAAAAATAGGTCAACTTCTGGGAGCCATAAATTTTGATCCAAGTGTCTAATTGATGAACTGTTTGATGCATTAGAAATATTTTGAAAAGATCTACACCCTCAGAATCTACTCTATTGATTTTACCCATTTTCAAGTTCGTATGAGGCCTCTAGGTGCCTCATATTTGACTTTGAAACTTTTTAAAGGGTTTCTAAAGAAATGAAAACTTTAATATCTTTTAGCCCATAAGTGATCTTTGGCCAATTTCTTCACCAAAGGTTATATTTTTCAATTATGAAGATTTGAGTAAATTTTTATTTCTATACATGCTCAAATGCAAACTTTCTAAAAATAGCAATTTGTTATTTTTAGTAGGTTAGAAATTCTGAAGGTTCCACATCATTATTCAAGCAATTGGGTATCCAAAAATACCAAAATTGAAAAGAAGAGAAAACAAAATCATCATTTTTTGGGTGATGCAAGATTGCCCTTACACCACTTGATGCTCCTGCATCAGATTCTTTGTAGTTCACTCCCACAAATCTAGGTTCAATTTTGGGCCCTAGATCATTCTCACACTCTTAGAGATCAACTCCATAGGTATGGATCTAAACTAGAGTAGAGCACTATCAATTTGTAGATTTTGAAGCATTCATCTTATCAAGCTCTAAAATTCTAACATATTAGCAAATCAATTCCTAACATATTTAGCATCATTTTCCTCCCTCCAAGATCTAGCCAAATACACTTATTTTATTCATTTAATTTATGCATTTATTTATGTATTTATTGTTGTAACATCCCTCATTTCTAATTTATTTTCAAGATTATGATGTTTCAGTTCTATGGTAAAACTAGATAAGCTCTATTAACTTATGTTGAGTGTAAAGTATTGATTTAATGCATTGTGTTCATAATGTGCGATTTCATTACCATAGTTAATTATATAAAGGTGATTATATGATTATATTATAGGCAAGGCCTATTTCAGGAATGGTACCTACCCTTTATGTAGACTACCATCCTCGAGGGGGCAAATATGTAAGCACTGAAAAAATGCATGGGCCTAAATGGCAATTCAATGATAAGTTGTAGTCCTAATCACGTACATGTAAGCTTGTAATTATGACTTATGAGAAGTATTCTTCTTGGTGACACATGGATCAAAGTTCTTCATCTTTGTTTTGTTTCCCCAATCCCCTAGCTAACCCTCCTAGGTCATGTTTCTTCATCTTTCATCCCTTGTCGATAATTCATTTTTCACTTTCTAGCCTTGTTGATTTGACTAACCAATGTTACAAGATGGGGAATATACTTTCCCTATGCCCCTTTAATCCATTTCAACCTTTCAAAGGCATCCAATTGACCTCCCAAACCATTCCCCTTCTTCAATTATGTCTCTCTATTCTTTTGTTCTGGGTCACCCCCTATTATTTCCAGATCTCCCCGGGTGACTCTAAATCTCCCCTAGGGGTAACCCTAGATCTCTGAGGGTGATCTACCCTCTCAAAATGGGTGACCCACTCTCTTCATGTTTTTAAATCAATCTCTGAGTCTTAAGTTCATCTTTAGTCCCCTCTGACCATCCTCAACCCCTAAAACCACCTACAGAACCTTGTCTTTTTAGGTCACCCCTTTTGTATTCTAAACCTCTCTAGGTGACCCTAGATCTCTAGGGCTGACCTGTCCTATAAAAATGGGTGACCCTATTGTGTTTAAATAGGTAAGTTTCTCTTCAGTTTGGGTCCAAATTAGCTCCATTTTCACTCTAGTTTGCATGCATCTTCGATCCTAACTAAGCCTAGTCCATTTTTAACTCCACTCCCAATCACTCTATTCTTAGCTCCAAAAAATCTATTCTTATCTCCCTTTCTTCTCATGCTATCGAGCTATCGAGATTAGTTCACTCCCTAATCAGGCATGTTCACTCCTCAATCAATCATATTCACTCATCAATCAATTGATTTAACACTTCAATCATCTACACCCTTTGTGAGCTCTCCCAACCTATAAATACCCCATCCTATATGCAATATGGGAGGTAAATTCATTGTTGCAGACTCATGCCTACCTTTTCTTTTTGTTCTACATAGCATGCTTATGATCTTTGCAGGATGCATGATCCTTTTTCTATCTTAGTATAGTTGCCAATCTTTCAGATTCTTCAATAGCATTGTCACACTTGCAAATTGCCAAGCCATAGTGCTTCATAGATTCAAATAGCTCAATTCAATCAATCATATATTCAATAGCTCAATCATTGAATCAATTTCACTTCATCCCCATCACCAAGAGGAGTTCCTCATTGATGCAAAGGAAAGGAGGTTGCCACAAGGACTTTTGAGGATATGCTAAGCTCATGCGCCAAATAGAAATCCAAGTTCTTTATATGCTTTCATAGTTAATTAAATAACAAATTTTCTCTTAGAGGAAGTAATCTTTATGTTCTCTTTTTCCTTGATAGGTATAGATTTCATTTAATTAGCACTGATTAGATTAGAATTATTGCAATTCCTAGATTAGATTTCAATTCAACTTATTTCATTCAAGCAATTTCAATTCCTAGATTAGATTAAAAAATTGTCTCACAAAATACCAAAAACATAGTTTAGATTGCATTTGGAAAATTCATATTAATTGCACATCCATATTTTAATTCTTAGTTAAATAGATCACTTTTATTAATTAAATTGGAAAAGAAACAAAAAAATCATTTTGCATTCATATTAGTTGCATTCATACAAAAATATTAGGAACTTAGGAAAACTAAACTCTCGATCACATCATGAGGTACATTTCACACTAAACGAGTTCAAACCCTTGATTCCATTACAAGGTACATGTCACATTCAACATTTCATGAAAAGTGAAGCAAACCTTTGACTTCAATTCAAAGTCAAACAAAGTCAAACTAGGTCAACACTTAGTCAACATACTCTCTCCCAAGCATTCGATGTGCCCAGGAATAAGAGGAAACTAGATCAAGAGTATTCTTGAATAGATAGATGAAATCCACCCAAGACCACAAACACATACAACAGACCATAGAAGAGCAAGAACATGCTCTTAGGATCTTCCAACAGAGAGACATCATACAACAAATTATTCAAACAAATGAGGATAGGTTATAATGCTCTAGACTCAGTAATGAGTAAAACCATCTACCCACTAGGCATTGGAACTTAAGAAAACCTAATAGGAGACACAAAATTAGTGACCCTTCAGGTCATATAATTATCTCCACCACAACAGTCCTAGAATGATCTCATCAGATAGCAATCCATACTAGATCCACAAACTGGCGAATTTCTCTCCACGACATCTTGTTCCCACATGAACAAAACCACCCCTAGGTATCACCTCCACTCGACTGGCTCTTGCCACAAGATCAAGAGTGAATCAGAGGTTGCCCATAACAAGGAGAGGGTTCATGGGTGATATCGAGTCTAACTCATCCACGTTGGGTTTGAGTCACGTTTCAGAGCATACAATCACTAGTATTCCTTTTGTGTTATGTTTGTAGTGACAAGTGCATACTCATTCCTATGTTGAAGGTAGATTTACCAAACTTTGTACATTGTTAGTATCTTTTGTTTGGTTGGAGTATGTTCACATTTTGCTTAGTTGGAGCTTTACCACTTTTCACTTAGACAAAATCTCTTACCCTTCTCCTCTTTATTTTTAGTATTTTTTGAGAGAGTTTCTCAAGCAAGTTGTAGTTAGTGCATATTTTAAATGTGTGTTAGATACTACTCATTGAGTGCTTTTTTTGGTTATGCAATTTTTTGGTGGAGCACTCACTATGAAGAGAATACAAGAATCATTATCCATATTCATATCCTTTGAGTGATTGAAAATATAAATAATTTCCACATTGATCACTTGATTTTATTTTAAAATATATCCTCATAGTAGTTCACATGCAAAGGTTAGAGTGGGACCAAAATGTAATGGTGAAAATTGCATAGCCATGTCCATTTCCCTTATGTTTTGCACCCACAATGACTAACTTATCCTTATGCATTGACTAGTATGCAAGATGGTGTATTTTACATGGAAGTTGGAAAATAACCTTATCCTAGCTTTTCCCCATCATCACTCATCCCCAAGATCCAAATCCAATTTTACATCTCCATTATTCATCATATTGGTTCAGATCTTTGGGTGAGTTGATAGGCATGTCATTTTTACAGGTGCATATATGAGCGCTAAACCTCTAAATTTAAATTTCTTAATGTGGGCGGCCCATGTTTCCCTCCCTTACTTATTAAGAGCCAACTCAAGCAAAGCTTATTTCAAATTACACACTGGGGTGGTGTATTTAATGACTAGCCCTAATTCATTTAGGGCTTCTAGGATAGACCTAGGAATCATTAGAAGAATAATCACATGAGAGCATCCCATCATAATCATAGATCTATCATCAACTTACATAATCATCCTAGGCATATTGCTTGCTTGTTTGATGTCTTCAATCTTATTTTATTGTCATTTTATTGGTCCTCTTAGGGGCTTGACTAAGGAGAACATGACCCTAGCTTAGCAAGCTCCTAAACGATGTTTGTAAACACCCCTTTCCTAAGTACACAACATAGACATAGAGGCAAGTGAGTTTCAAATATCAAATCCTAGCTAGTTCACTCTTGTGAGTTAGGTTCAGTTCGATGCACTAGATCATTTTCATATTTGTCAAGATTAATTTTGCATAATTAGTTTGTAGATTCCAAAGTGTCTGATTAAGATCTAAAATTCCAACATATTAACAAATTAATTCTTGCATCTTCAATATCATTTTTCTTTTTTCAAAATCTAACTAAATACCTTATTTTATTTATTTGAATTCTATATTTAATTTCAATATTCATTCTTAATTCTATATATCTAAATTTATTATATATTTAATTACTTTGATTATTTAATTAATCTATATATATATATATGAAAAGTAAATTATCCTTACAATAATCATATAAATAAATCTAAAACACACAATTTAAAGCATTTTTAACTTGAAGAGAGAAACACTTTTCTAGAAGCTTATGTGAATGGAAGCTAGAGTATACATCTCTCAACATAAACCATAAAAAAATGAGTCCATGAACTTTCAAAAAGAATTTAAAATTTTCTTTAAACACAATGCGACCAACTATTTAAGATCCTCTTACAATACAATTGGAGGGTTTCGGTGGGTATGTGGCTTCGATA
Organism: Cunninghamia lanceolata; assembly: GCA_027924645.1. Taxonomy (NCBI): domain Eukaryota; kingdom Viridiplantae; phylum Streptophyta; class Pinopsida; order Cupressales; family Cupressaceae; genus Cunninghamia; species Cunninghamia lanceolata. The sequence continues at coordinate 2,674,702 of BSBN01001322.1, read as the reverse complement.
TGATTTATATTAAACAAGTTCAGAGAAATCAATAAAGTGATTCCGCACAACCTAAAAAGAGTAAACCATGATGGTTTCAAAAACGGAAACAACTAGTAATAAACAAAATTAATAGTCATTACTCCATGATAGTAGTGCCCATGTTAGCTTGCACTTTGGTGGTCATGTCAGCAGTGGAAACTTTTTCATTGGCTTTTCCCTGCTTGGATAAGGAACGATTGACACAGCTATTTCTATTTTCTATTTGTACAGTTAGATTATTCTCATTATTTGCCAATCTTTCAATTTTTTTTTTTATATTGAAAAATGCATGAAAAAGTACATAAATAAAACACTGCTCAGAAGAGCAGCAAGGATAATATACAAACCAAACAGCCATACAACAACCTTCAAAATAAAATTCTTAATTATGTTCAGCTACACTTACTTGGTATTCTTACTGCCATCTTTCATTTACTGCTCCAAAATGTGCACGAGTTTAGCCAACTCTTAATTAAAATAAAATAGTCCCAACATATCAAATTTTTGAGTGAGCTTAGAAGTGAAGAGGTGTGGATAAGCTAGTTTGAATTGAAAACTAGACTTTTTCATTAATGAATTCAATGTGTTCACCAACTCCAATTTGAAGTGAAGAAGTATTTGAGATGAAGAGCTTACTTTAGACTCTTACATCTCTATGTTAAGTATGCAACATTTAGATTTCTTAAGTTTGTAGTATCATTTATGGTTAACTTTTGCTTCACAATAAATCCATAGATAAAAGGGTATTTTGATAGATTACTTTGAGAATAAAGTGGTCTAGATGATTACCAATAGGCATATAGTCCTTAGCAAAGTTGTAAGAGATTACAATATACATTTTAAGCATAAGGGTGTTACCTATAAGGTAGATTATGTTGTAAATGATTTGGGCATTACTTTTGTTGTGGTTGAAGAATATGTGGAAAGAGGGCTACAATTTTCATTCCATGGTGGGGAAGTGCTAGACATCAATAAATATATGGATTTTTATTTTGAAGAGTGACAGAGTCATAGCCAAGGGTCCTAATGAAGGGATGCATTAGCCATGTGTCCTAAAGCACATACATAATGGATACAAAATGCATACATTTCATAAAGTAAAGGAATGGTTAAAGATTTGGTAGGCATAGCTCTTGGTTACAATGGAGCACTTCGGCTCTAACACACATAGTCTAGTTTATAGATGTGGACCTCTCTCCTAGCAACTATCTCTCTAATGCCAATTGATAGTTTCCCTTCCTAAAAGTCCCCCTATAGCACACAACGTGTTGTTGATATCCACACAAGATTTCAAAATTCCCACTCTTAGCCTCTTCAGGTGCCTAAATGTTAAATCTGTAGGAGTCAATAACAACACTGAGAGGGGGGGGGGGGGGGTGAATCAGTGTTGTGTAAATTCTTGACTTTTTGCAAACTTTACAAGACAAGTAGAAAGAAAGACATTAATGATCTATTGAGCTCATATGCACAAGACTGATAGTGAAAGATGTGAACCAAAAACTTATCAACAAAACACAAATATGCACACATAGAGACAAATTATGACACAGAAATTTCTGGAGTGGCAAACCCTCTCAGGGTAGAAAAACCACTCATGAAGTACCTCACTGGCTTAACTTTGAAAACATCTTACAAAGCCTCACTGGCTAAATATTATGTCTCACTGACAATTGAAAGGTCTCACTGACCTACAAGCCTCACTGGCATACTGGCAAACTGTGCCTCACCGGCAAACTGAATCACCAACAGAAGAAATAAACAAATCAGAGGGATACTCTATTTCCATTCAATACAAAACATTTCTTTGTCTGTCAAATGCCCATTCTATTCAATCTGACATCCGGATACATTCAACAATCCTTTTTTTTTATCCAACCAACAACACACCAATCAATCCACCTGCGAAGCCTATTAATATGAAAAGACTTTCCACATTCTGTATCAACATTCTCATCTTCTCTCAAACAAAAACTTTTCACATTCTCTCTGCAAAATCAATCTCTTGTTATATAAAAAAAAATTATCTCTCTGTCCATTTTAGAGCCCTTTCATATTCTTTGACATCTCAAATTATCCCTTGCAAAAATATGTAAATTTTCTTCAAAAATTTCGAAACCTTTCACTTTCTCTACACAGACAATTCGTAATAAAAAAAATCTTTAATTGAAATAAGATATTTCAATTTGCTCTTGAAAGAGAAAATAAAATCTCTTTCAAATCTGATCTCCATGTGCAAGAAGACAAACTCCTTCATTGAAACCATTGAATCCTGCATAAAAATATATTCTCTGTATAAACAAAATTGCTTTATATTCCTTCAAAGATGACTCTTCAATCTCTTCAATCTGCATATATAACTTCACTAATCTGCAATATAATCATCTGATATTTCTTTTTCAAGATCTCATAAAACATTTCTTCAAAAACCATTTTGTTCTCCAAGCAAATTTCATAATATAACTTCTCAAAAATATAATCACTTTGCATTATTTTTATATTCTCTGTCAAAGCAATCCTCTCAAAATCAATCTCCAATTTCTCCATAAATATTTGCTTTACAAAAGAAAATCTCCTCAAATTCTTCTCTGCATATTCCTGCAAACAACCTCTTTATTTTCTAAAAAAAAATGTTCATCTCCTATGCAAAATGATTTATCAAAAAACAATCTTCTCACATAAAAAAATCTTTTAAATTCTCTCCAAAAAGAATATTTCCTCTTTTATTTTCAACTACCACAAAATAGAAAAGAAACTCTTTAAAACTTCTAACAATTCACTCCACAACACTCCTTAGTAATCGGGTTTAAATTGCATCTTTAGAAGAAACTTTCTAAACCATAAATCATAACATTCAATAGCAAATACATTTTTTGGAATGTCAAACTAAACCACAGGAGTCAGGCTCAAGATTTAAATATTAACCATTTGATTGTCCCTGCGCGCCCTTTGCAAATTTGAACTCATCCATAGATTTCGCTTTACCACCCGAGCAACGGAGAATGGACCGACTGAGTCGGTAGCAATAGAAAAGGAGGGCCAGTTGCCCCATGTCTTAAGGACCCTTCAAGTGGTTTCTTTAAGTTATAAACCTTCCATTGTAAGTCACCTTTCAAACATAAGAAAAGTGTAATATGCACTAGACAGGTAGAGAAGGTAAACAAAGAGTATGCTTTAGATACATAATAATTATCTTCTAAGCCTCCAACTTCAACCATACCTCCTTCTTGCATAGTGTATAAACTTCCACTTCATAAGAATGATATCCAAAAGATTAACAATGCTTTACCAACTGAATATTATGAACCAACCTTACTTTGACCATCGGTGACAATACATATGAACTAGTATAACTCCTGTGATCACTTCTATCAATCCTTGATATAGAGTATGCCACACAAAATGAAACCAATCCTTATTGTAGAGAAAGTCAGACAACATGATGAAGGCTACTGAGATCAAATGACTAAGTCATTACCACTACAAGTCATCTGTAAAGATCATGACAAAAACAACACACAAGATGATATAATCAACAACATGTAAGATGATATAAACTCTACACAGGATGATGTAAACTCTTGCTCCTCCTGATCCTTTAACAAGTATGTACCTCTACACTGCATAACCAAACATGATATGCACTTGCCAACTATATTGAAGATCAATACTATGTCTTGTCATGACCAACAAACCTTGCTAACACATTCCTCAACTTTTGATATGAGAACAAGAAACAACATGATGCATGATACATAAAGTACTAATCAACCTGTCGAGTAACCATCTCCATCTGAGGTAGATGTGAAACCCACCAAGCATCTGCATTACCCTGAATGACATCTGTATTTGACCCAAGTGATCAACCTGTGAACAAACATGACAAAGAGCAAGAAACAATATGTAACCAAATTGATCCAGATATAAGTATATCTAGCAGTATCCATCCATCCTGAAACATCACCAAACACATCCTTGAGTATGAGAACACATCCTAAACAAATGTTAAACACATCCTGCCAAATCTGCATCATCAACAACTGAACACACTTTTGACATCAATGACAACCTGTCACCATCAATCTCCCCCTTTGTCATTGATGGCAAAAACCACCTGATGCAATTTATCTTTCTCCCCCTTTTTGACATCTGATGACAAAGCCTGAAATAACTCCCCCTGAGAACAACTCCACTGAAAAGATGTTATAGCATGATCATAACAATTACAATATCACTATGAAGATGAAGACTGACACACTCCTAATGACATCACATGTGATTGAAAAACAAACTTCCAAAATAAATAATTCTTCTGCAATCAACACTTTTTGACCCACATGACAAATCTCCAATGAATCTATTTGCTTCCCCTTTGATAAAGTTTACAGCTCATAAAAACCACTGGTAAACATTGACAAGAATAGTTAGCATAACACAACTCAACTTAACACTGATCCACTTCCTAAAATAGTCCTGAAGTAACATATCAACCTAAAGTATTGACATCCAACCTTCCATGCAAAAAAAAATGGCACCATCAAACATCTTTTGACATCACAATCAACTTTATGAACCCTTTGCAAAGAAAACATAAACACACTAATACTCTTTGATGAACAATTTTGTAGCCAAAAAATATGGAGACTCCTCATCACACAGTTCCCAACACCATATGACATGACCATTATCAGCAAATTCAAGACCTTTACTTGCCTCTGATTGACTGATAAACTTGAAGAAGAACAAGGCACCACCATCAATTTCATAAGCAACTCTAGATATCATAGCTTGACACACATACCTTACCACTTCAAAACAAGAGGCACACAATTTTCACATACCTTTCTGAATCATATTAATGAAGAAGAACATGTCAAATTATTATACCAATGAACATTCATTCTGCAACAAAGAATGAGGATCATCCTCCTGCACAAGATACCTTTTGCAATCACAATGTCAAATCTGATATCACATCTGAAATAAACTGCAATCAACATTTTCAAAAACACTTTGGATTGCAATACCATAACAATTCAACCTTTTAACATGATCAGGATCATTTGTCAAACAATTTGTGCATTTGAACTCCTGAAACATCTTTTCAATATCTTGAAAGTATAATAGGCCAAAGAACACCTGAAACACTGTTAGCAACATCATTATCAACTATTTCAAAATATGGCAAGATAGACAAGATCATCATATCAAATGATCTCCTTCTTGAAACTTCTTGGGGTTAACTGATAGAACATTTGATACCTCCCCCTTACTTCATGCTATGTTATGCAACAGATGAAATGACTTGTGCAAGATGCCCAAGCTTAGATTCTGACTTCTCTTTACTTTCTTTCTGCTTCCAAATTTTCACAGGTGCTTTCTTTCTCCAAACCTTTTCTGTTTCTTTCCATTTCCAACCTATCAAATTAGATGATGCTTTTTGGCAACTAAATGCTTTGTGACTAGGAGAATTGCAATTATAACAAACTATATCATAATCAAATGACTGATAGTACCTTTGAGAACTTATGTTAGACTTCCATGTAGAATCATACCTTTTACAATTTCTTGGTATATGTCCAACATGATTGCACTTGTAACAAATAATGTTAGTATTCCTTCTGCAATTAACTGATTTGTGTCCAAATTGATTACAAGTATAACAATAACCATTAAATGAATAGTTATACCTGTACATGTATGCTTGTCTAACAGGAGAACTTTTTCTGAAATTTCTTCAGCTTTGATTATGCATTTTGTTTTCAGTGGTAACATTCAAATCAATCTTCTTTCTGGGAGTCTCTCTAGCTTTTGAACATTCTCCTTCTTCAAAACCAAGTCCAGTGGTGTCTCCATATAGTTTTTGTTTACCAAGCATCTTATGTAGCTTGCTTGTGCTTTCTTCAAACTCCTTATACTTCTTAGATAAAGCTTTGAGACCATCATACTCTTTTCTCAGATTGATAATATCACTCTCTAGTTTTACATTCTCAATCCTTGCAACTTCAAGGTTAGATATTGAGACATCAGCTATCCTCTTAGCTTCTTCAATTTCTGATTTCAAACTGACAATCAATTTGTTTGATTCACTTGCTTGATTCTTCAAGTCTACAATCAGGTTTCTAGCATCTTCAAGATCTGTAAGAGCTTTGTCTTTTAAAACTCTTTCTTGCTGCAATTGCAACATTAATTTCTTGTTCTCCTTCTTATAATTCTTGAGTTCAGTTAGAGCATATATGAGCTCTCCTTCTAGATCAATCTCACAGTCTTGTTCATCATAATTCTGATCATCATCATCTTCTAAATTTGATTGGGTCTCAACTTCTTCATGTGATTGCCTTTCATTGCCACTTTCTTGACACACCAGAGTGTCCTCTTCTTTATCATTACCTTGGTAAATTCTTATCAGTTCTTTCCAGACATCCTGAGCTATTTCACACTGCACAACCTTACAAGATATATCATTAGATAAACTAGATAAAATAACTTTCTTGGCTATATGATTGCTTTTAAGAGCCTCTTTGTTATTTGAAGAATTACCATTCTGAACTAACATTAAAACATCATATCCTAAGGAGGATAAATACACTTGCATTCTAACATACCAAACTGGAAAATTTGAACCATCAAACTGAGGAACATCTAAAAAATTTTCTTCTAAGACAATATCATATTCAACTAGGAGAACAACTTTATCAACTGACTTTATATCGAAATCTGGATTTGATATGGATGATTTCTTTTGTCTCTTTTGACCAGAAAGAATCTTAACATTTCTCATGTTCTTAATTCTCCTGCACTTACCCATTGAACTCCACTACCAGAAACTACCCGAGCCTATTAGACTTCAAAAAGGGAACCTTGCTCTGATACCAATTGTAGGAGTCAATGACAACACTGAGAGGGGGGGTGAATCAGTGTTGTGTAAATTCTTGACTTTTTGCAAACTTTACAAGACAAGTAGAAAGAAAGACATTAATGATCTATTGAGCTCATATGCACAAGACTGATAGTGAAAGATGTGAACCAAAAACTTATCAACAAAACACAAATATGCACACATAGAGACAAATTATGACACAAAAATTTTTGGAGTGGAAAACCCTCTCGAGGTGGAAAAACCACTCATGAAGTGCCTCACTGGCTTAACTTTGAAAACATCTTACAAAGCCTCACTGGCTAAATATTATGTCTCACTGACAATTGAGAGGTCTCACTGACCTACAAGCCTCACTGGCATATTGGCAAACTGTGCCTCACTGGTAAACTGAATCACCAACAGAAGAAATAAACAAATCAGAGGGATACTCTGTTTCCATTCAATACAAAACATTTCTTTGTCTGTCAAATGCCCATTCTATTCAATCTGACATCCAGATACATTCAACAATCCTTTTTTCTGATCCAACCAACAACACACCAATCAATCCACCTGCGAAGCCTATTAATATGAAAAGACTTTCCACATTCTGTATCAACATTCTCATCTTCTCTCAAACAAAAACTTTTCAAATTCTCTCTGCAAAATCAATCTCTTGTTATATAAAAAAAAATTATCTCTCTGTCCATTTTAGAGCCCTTTCAAATTCTTTGACATCTCAAATTATCCCTTGCAAAAATATGTAAATCATCTTCAAAATTTTTTAAACCTTTCACTTTCTCTGCACAGACAATTCATAATAAACAAAATCTTTAATTGAAATAAGATATTTCAATTTGCTCTTGAAAGAGAAAATAAAATCTCTTTCAAATCTGATCTCCATGTGCAAGAAGACAAACTCCTTCATTGAAACCATTGAATCCTGCATAAAAATATATTCTCTGTATAAACAAAATCGCTTTATATTCCTTCAAGGATGACTCTTCAATCTCTTCAATCTGTATAAATAACTTCACTAATCTGCAATATAATCATCTGATATTTCTTTTTCAAGATCTCATAAAACATTTCTTCAAAAACCATTTTGTTCTCCAAGCAAATTTCATAATATAACTTCTCAAAAATATAATCACTCTGCATTATTTTTATATTCTCTGTCAAAGCAATCCTCTCAAAATCAATCTCCAATTTCTCCATAAATATTTGCTTTACAAAAGAAAATCTCCTCAAATTCTTCTCTGCATATTCCTACAAACAACCTCTTTATTTTCTATAAAAAAATGTTCATCTCCTATGCAAAATGATTTATCAAAAAACAATCTTCTCACATAAAAAAATCTTTTAAACTCTCTCCAAAAAGAATATTTCCTCTTTTATTTTCAACTGCAACAAAATAGAAAAGAAACTCTTTAAAACTTCTAACAATTCACTCCACAACACTCCTTAGTAATCGGGTTTAAACTACATCTTTAGAAGAAACTTTCTAAACCATAAATCATAACATTCAATAGCAAATACGTTCTCTGGAACGTATAACTAAACCACAAGAGTCGGGCTCAAGATTTAAATATTAACCATTTGATTGTCCCTGCGCGCCCTTTGCAAATTTGAACTCATCCATAGATTTCGCTTTACCACCCGAGCAACGGAGAATGGACCGATTGAGTCGATGGCAATAGAAAAGGAGGGCCGGTTGCCCCATGTCTTAAGGACCCTTCAAGTGGTTTCTTTAAGTTATAAACCTTCCATTGTAAGTCACCTTTCAAACATAAGAAAAGTGTAATATGCACTAGACGGGCAGAGAAGGTAAACAAAGAGTATGCTTTAGATACATAATAATTATCTTCTAAGCCTCCAACTTCAACCATACCTCCTTCTTGCATAGTGTATAAACTTCCACTTCATAAGAATGATATCCAAAAGATTAACAATGCTTTACCAACTGAATATTATGAACCAACCTTACTTTGACCATCAGTGACAATACATATGAACTAGTATAACTCCTGTGATCACTTCTATCAATCCTTGATATAGAGTATGCCACACAAAATGAAACCAATCCTTATTGTAGAGAAAGTCAGACAACATGATGAAGGCTACTGAGATCAAATGACTAAGTCATTACCACTACAAGTCATCTGTAAAGATCATGACAAAAACAACACACAAGATGATATAATCAACAACATGTAAGATGATATAAACTCTACACAGGATGATGTAAACTCTTGCTCCTTCTGATCCTTTAACAAGTATGTACCTCTACACTGCATAACCAAACATGATATGCACTTGCCAACTATATTGAAGATCAATACTATGTCTTATCATGACCAACAAACCTTGCTAACACATTCCTCAACTTTTGATATGAGAACAAGAAACAACATGATGCATGATACATAAAGTACTAATCAACCTGTCAAGTAACCATCTCCATCTGAGGTAGATGTGAAACCCACCAAGCATCTGCATTACCCTGAATGACATCTGTATTTGACCCAAGTGATCAACCTATGAACAAACATGACAAAGAGCAAGAAACAATATGTAACCAAATTGATCCAGATATAAGTATATCTAGCAGTATCCATCCATCCTGAAACATCACCAAACACATCCTTGAGTATGAGAACACATCCTGAACAAATGTTAAACACATCCTGCCAAATCTACATCATCAACAACTGAACACACTTTTGACATCAATGACAACCTGTCACCATCAAAATCACCCATACATGTATAGAATTAACTCATCTGCTTGTGGGTGGAAGTATAAAGCTTTGTCCTACTTGTATGGCATTTCACAAAATTGAGACCTAGGAGGTAAAAATCATTGACCACCTTTGAATAAAGGTTTTCCTTCTAATGAAGGACCATCATTTGAAGGTATTGAGCTTACCACATGTCAGTGGTTTTTGAATGAAGATACCTTCAAATGAAGGTCAAGGAGGTTTAAATAAAGGTGGTCAAGTTGCTAATATTTAAATATTTCAATCCAAAATTACACATGGGAAAGGACCTTAAATGAAGGTTCTTCATTAGATGGGCCTATATCAAAACCCCCTAATGTGGCCCTTGAAGTTTTGGTCACCTTAATTTTGACAAAAATGTTGATTTAATGCGAGTTTTCAACAATCAAAGTCACCTTGATACAAGGTTTTGTATGATCATAGCCTTTGAAGTAAGCTTTTAGAAAAGTATAATTTATAATATTTTGTTTAATTATTATATATATTTTTAATTTTCTAGTGAAGATAGGTTTTTTTACCAAACACATAGGTCTTTGTTTGATACATGTGGCAAAGTAGAAAAAAATTAAAAAATATGACCACCCTCCATATTGATGTTCTTGTTTCAACAAAAAGTTAATTTGGATATATACAAAAGAAGCTATGCAATATGAAATATGTGTCTAAATTATACTCAATATGAATTAAAAATGAATACTACATAAAGTATGTAATAAAATATTACGAAAAAATAGGCATGCCCTAGGTATCAGTGTTAATGATCTATGTTTAAGAAATTATGAACTGATCTTATTTCTAGCTCAAGTTATGCAATATGAGATAATATTACTCAATAAAAGTATTATAAAATATAAGAAACCATTTATTAACAAAAACATAAAAATAAGACAAATTATTTTAATTTTTTTTTAAATATATATTTATAATATAGACAAAAAATCTCAAAAATTAATAGTTAACATCATCTTCAAATTCTTAATATTTTTCTTTCTATAAGTGTAAAAAAGTGAAATTTTGGCTACAAATGTTGATTTGAGTGTCCCACTTAGGCCAAAAAGTGAGACACACCTTTATGCTTCCACCCCTATGCATCTTGACATGGATATTCATGTCAATCACACTAATCTCTACTAACCTTTTCTGACATCGCATATCCCCAAGAGATTATGATTTTGATAGATGACAAGAAATTTGATTGGTTCACAACTAACACAATGATCCACACATACTTGTTCTTTCATCCTCTTACCACCTCAACACAATCAAAATAATCACACTTGTCATGCATGCCCATTGTGCAATGTTATACATATTTGTATGCCTTCTTAAATTGTCTACTACTTCATGCCTAGAGTGCCCCATCTCTACACCCAACACATAGACTCACTCATATGCCAATATTTACTCCAATGTCTTAGTGTGTATTTTCCTCTTACATAGTTGACTTCTTATGTGCTTCTAACCAAGACCAATTCTCTAAAAAAATTAGAAATATTTGGCCTTAGTTTCTAGCTATTACAAAATTGTAGATTGACCTAGGATGATTCTACATTAAACTCCCTATATAACAAAGTATGCGAGCCCCTACTCACAAGTCAAGAATGAGTGGTAGAACTACCCTTTTGACCATGAGGCATAATGTTCATGGCTCTCCCATTTTCCTCTTCTCTAGTCCAAATTTTCTTTTGATCCCTCTCAAGTTATAAGCTATCCTCCTCCACCTAACTCCAATACCTTCACTCCTCCTTGACCCACACATTATCAAGTCATAACTCATACCCCCTTTTCTGAGCCTTTTCTTCTTTCTTCTCCTTCCCTCTTTTCTTATGGGGATGAACCCACCATATCCCATCCACCTCCACTAAAGTGTTCTCCTTTTAGTTTGTCTCTCCATTTACTAGCCTAGATGTGTGCACTCTACCAATACTCCATCTTTGTTGTTCCTTCTTATGACACGTTGATACAATTGCATTATGCCCCTTTCTCACCTTCATCATGTTTCTTATGAGACATCTTTGCATGGTACTTCCTCTCAATCTTCCTTTCTTTACGCCCACTTGACACCTTTGGTTCCATTTGTGACACCATGGGGTACATCGATTCTCACTTTCCTTATCTCCTTCATTTGTGTGTTCTCTTCCATGCTCATGGACTTTACCAACCCACTTCTCTACTATTGCATGCTTGAATCAATACCATCATTAGGGTGATCCAACAATAGTGTGTCCCATCTACTCTACCTCTTCGATCAACTTCAAGCTAGCTACCTATTATGGTTGCTTCTATCTTTGGCATATTGTATATAATAAGGATTACTTAGGTACCTTTGGCTGCCCTAGCCATTATGTGCATCAAGGTTTGCATGTTCTCCACCACTTTGAAATATCCCTAAATCCCATCATTGCACTACCATTGTAGGTTTTTTCTACTCATGTGTCTCCTTGCATCACTTTAGATGCCTATCATGGAACTATATCCACTCTTTCTTCCATTGTTGCCTCCTCATAGTAATCCTCAGTCTTGTGGGACTCCATAGTTCCCATATCATGGCTCTTCTCTTATCCTCCATCCTCCTTTAGGATGATTCCTTCTCCATGCATGATACTATGCTCACCTCTACACACCTAACTACCTCTGATTAGTGATTTTATTCATTCCCTTCCTTGGTGGGTTTTCTCTTGCACATTGGGCTACCTCTTATTAATGATTCAACCATCATTATTGAGCTAGTCCTTTCTAGTTTTCCTCTATCTTATTCTACCTCACACAGCCTAGTATCTACTTGGTGTAGCACCTAGTTATCTTTTGGAAAAATCTTTCGCTATAGGTTGACTTCTCTTCATTCTATTTTCTTGGGATTTAAATCCAAGCCTTGTGTAAATCAAAGTTTGTATGCTTCCTCTATTTCTTTGTGCCTTCCAAATGATAGGATTCATTTATGTTTCTATCTCCACACTCCTCCTGCATAGTGCTCTACTCTTCTCCAAGCACTCTCGTAGTGCTTTCCTCCTCTAGGGCTAGTTTTAGCACTAGCTCACCCTTTATCCCTTCCTACACCTTCTTGGTATCTCTTTCCCCATACCTTCTACTCCTACAACTTGTGCACAAAACATGCATGTTCCTCCTCTAGGCTAGGATGGTTATCTTCCACCAATGGTGTTGAAACACAAAGTGAACTAGCAATTGTAGTAATAAATCAAACTAATTGTATAGATTTTAATGTGTTCATGTATTAACTGATGAAATTAAACTGGAGAAATCATATAAAATCAACAAACCATAATAACACAATAGAACACCAGATATATCTGGAGAAACCCTTTTGAGAAAAAAACTCTACCATTAAAGAGAGTATAAGTTTGTATAAATCTTTAATCCAAGAGTACAAATACAATAAACTTCTCCCTTTAATGTGATAGCATTCTAGAAATACTCGTTGTAATGTCAAAAATAGGATACCCTATAATTATCACATTATGTTTTGGCTCACTTTAGTATCCATTCCCCATAGTATGTGCTAGGACCATTTTATCGTAGCCTTGGCCTTTTACCCACTCCTAGTGCTAGCATTGTGTTGTGTTTTTGTGTGTTCAACCTTGTTTTATGTGTTTCCATGTATCCCTTGTGTTTTTTAATGTTTTGGTTTAATTTTGTGAAGTTTTTGAGTACATTGTACTTGAACGCTAGCATGATGCATGAACATCTGTGTGGGCATGCTAACATCCTGTGACCATACAGTCATATAGTGTTTATTTCTAGCACAAATAGTGACTGTTGGTGGGGGTGAACAATAGTAGGGCCACAACAGATCCTACTATAGCTCATTGCAAAGGGAATGCAGAGGATCAGACTAACATAAATAGTGTCATTCTGTAAAGGGACACATCCCTAATGTAACATATAAATATGTAATAGACAATATGTAAGATGTAAGAGAGATGTATGAGTGACTATATAAGGAGATATATATTCAAAGCAGAGACTCAGACCTGCCTATGTGTACATAAGATTTGAATGAATATATAATGGAGATATACGGATTGGATGAACTAATGTCTAAGTGTGTATGAATGTGTATGATATGAATGAATGATGTATTCTTTCTGCATTCTATAATTCCTTGTTCTTTATGATTCTCTCGTTGTACCTTCTGGGGTATAAACTAACAACAGGGATTTGACTAGGGTTTGGATCTAGACTGCTTGTCCTCTCCATTTTCTTTCCAACATTTGGTTTCGTTGTCAGGACCCTAGACAGAATAGTGAAGAATAATAGGATGAAACAGTAGAAGGAAAGTGCAGAACAAAAAGGAGAAACAAAAGAATAAAAATGAAGATAACAAAAAAAATTATGATCTGCGATGAACCCTCTTAGGACCTACCCTTGTGAGAGTGGGACATGCACCTAAGGGGATGACAAATGGGAAAGGGGAAGATCTAAAAATATCCTTGAAAAGATGTAACTCTTCAAGTTAAGTTGACCATGGGATACATAAGGATTAATGAAACACCATATCTAAAACACCCATGGTAAAAAGGGATAATAAGAAGTTAAAGGAAATTAGGGAAATTATTAAAAATGGAATGGAAATAAGCAGAGAAGAAAGACAAAAGAAGACTCAGGAATGACAAGAAAGATACCATAGAAGAATGGAGAATGTAAAAAAAATAGGAAAGTTGCAGAGGAAAAGGAGGAAAAGAATGAGTGCACCATTGAGGGTGCTATTGAGCGAGTCGATGTGGGTGTTTCTAGAGAGAAGAACATAGGAGAAGAAGAAAGAATAGATGAACATGCCATATGGACTACCACAAAATTGATACAAAGGGATATAGACAATCTTGAACTACTAACAATGCATATTGATAGGGCTACAAAACTTCTCAAAAGCATAGGAGGAAGTATTGATGCCTATGACCAGTCAAAAGTGATATGGAGGGAAGAATATAGTCAAACCCTAAACCTACTGCAAATAGGCATAACCCCAAAGTTTCAACCTAATTTTACTAATATCTAAATTAGAGTTGATAAACAATGGGATGAATTATTAAGTCCTATAAGAAACATCTAGCATTTAAACTTGGAGGCAGACTACCTAGACCACCTGGTAAATTAGAGTGTGATGAAGGTTAGAGAAATAAGAGATGATGTGGTATATGATAACATTAGTTCTCAAAGTATAATATAGTTAAATGAAATGACACCAATAAATGATGAGATGTCACTAACAAACAAAAAGTCATCTCCTAAAATGAAGAGGCACCTTGAAGAGATACAACCCCCAGATCAGGAGTCACCTCATGTGCCATATAAGACAACGAGAATTTCGATAGAAGAGGACACAATTCAAATAGACAAACAGAAAGAGGTTGAAGAACATATTAGAAAGGATTGCGGAGAAATATTGGGGCAAGATTATTTTGACATTAAGTTACAAAGGGATAAGGGAAGAGAAAACAAAACCCTAATACAGAGAACAAAACCTAAGTAGAAAAATAATAAACTAACACACCACAAGAAAGCAGAAGTTCTAGAAAAACAAAAGAAATCAACAATGGATTCACCTATCAAGTTGCCCATATTTGGAAAGGACACAATAGAATTTGTAGAGCATATCTTTGTTTTGGAATCAATATGGAACATGAAAAATATAACAAGAGACCAAATTAAACTTTTTGATTTTGTGGGAACCTTAAGAGAGATCTTGAGTCAGCAAGGTAAAAGAGACCTTAGTCTACAAGGTTGTCTCTATCACCATGCGTCATCCCCAAGATGTAGTTAAATAGAGGAATTCTAAGGAGTTAGATAGAAGAATGTAAAGAAGACATGTAGATAGACAATGAGAAAGCAAAGAAGGAGATAACATGAACAATGCTATCATGAATCACGGGCTAGTAAGGACTGTCAAATTACTAGGTGAGTTCCGCATCAACCATATTAGCGGTGCTGCAAAAAATGATCAACAAGTATTTTGATATCAACACCAGCTATGTGGTGCATGAATAAAGTAAATCACATAGTATAATGTATGTCCCCACCGTAAAGTGATTGTTAACTCCATTAGGGAGCAATTTCTTTAAGGTAGAATTAATAATGAATGTAAAGTAGGCACGAGAGCTTTATTGAAGCACATGCTTAAATGATATGTGTTCTCAAATGATACATCACTACAAGGGGTTGCCCCCAAGATGGACAAACCAAGGTGATGTTGCAGACATGATACATAATGGCTTGTGTAGTCATGGTATGACACTAAGCATTACAATGAGGTGTCACCTAAATCAAACTATATCATGAAACATAAATGGATGGAGTACAAGATGCTAAACATCAAGTGTTGTGCAAGGTGCTATAGTCATATCTTGTTCGAAGTTGTTGAATCTTGTCATGAAAGGCTTGACATTCATTATTGGAATGGCCAAGCACTTATGATATGCACAGAAATGAAGTGTTGATTGTTTGTTTTGTGGAATCTTTTTACTTGTTGGGCAAGGAAGAGTGATCAAGTGGTCTTTGAGTAGACTCGACAAAATGCACTCTTGTTGAGATAAAAGTGAAGATGTAGTTGGAGTAGGAAACAACTCTTTCCATTGTGGAGAGGAGCTTGATTTTTTAAAAGAAGGAGCCATAGACACTTTAGGAAGTGGTGGTGAGAGTGTAGGAGAAGGTTGGAAACTTTAGACAAGTGCAATGTTAGTTTCACAAAATCCTTAACACCTTGTTCCATGCATCCTAAACCATTTCTATTGTATCCATGCTTAGGAAGAATTTTGAATTCATGCCTATAATGTGTCTCCAAATTTGAAGGAAGAGGAGAGGCTACATTACAAGCCTTGTTGAAATGATAAGTTCTATCATATGTTGAAGAAGTAGATGAATCATTATTTTTATCATGGTGAGGAGGGTCAACTTTAGATTTAGCATACCCAAAGGGGTTGAAATCTAAGGAGCCTCTATATCCCAATTGAGATAATATTTGAAAACCTTGACCATAAATGGAAGCCATTTCTTTGGAAGGAGGTGGCTTACCATTAGTTGCATAGTCAATATCATAAATATAATCATCACAATGTGTTAAAGTAACTTTAGGAGGAGTAACCAACCATTGCATCTGACTAGTATATAGGAATAAAAAGTAGATACATAGCTCACTCTAAGAGAAACCAAGGAAGCATTAGCAAAAGTAGAATGATACCCCCATAATGCTGACAAGGGAGAGATATGGTAGCTCCACTAAAATTTTGTGTCACAATGTAGTACAAGAAGGTGAAGAAGAAACATCAAAAGATGCACAAAGAAGTACCTACAACTAGAAAAGGGTGTGCAAAAATAAGGCACACTCACATGAAGGTAGACAAGGTTGTGATTGCAAATAACAAGGCATACACAACAAACCCCCCATGACACTTTATAAAGTAGTGTGAGTACAAAAGATGACACAACCTAATGTACAAGATCTCCAAAATACAAATACAGTATGTGGTACTTTATTTTAGTGTGTTTACAAACTTAGGTGCAAAATTGGAGTGCTGATAAGTGTCTAAAAGAAGGACAAAATGAGTGAATGTCATGAGATGGACAATGAAGACATAAACCAAGCATGCCTTAAAAACCTCAAATAAATAATAAAGACTACAAAAGTGTAAACCCCCACAACAAAAAATGCTTTAAAATATGCCCCCTAGGAAAAATTACAAGATTGAGTACAATTTTGACAAATTGGAAGCCTAAATCGACCGTTTATAACACACAGTGATTTTACAAATTTTCAAGAAAATAGGCACTCTAAAAAATGACATGTTCTAATGGATTCCTTGCATTTTTCTGATAAGTTTTTAAAAAAAGTTTTCTCAATTTTGACATAGTGGGAAAAAGTTATGCCTTATTGAAAATTGTCAAAAAAAATCAAGCAAAAAATAGTTTTGGAGGCAAATCCCAAAAAATACAACAAGGTGGGGAAACAAAATTTCACCATTGCAAAGTAGATGAAACCAGGTTTCCATTGACTATAAGAAGTCAAAAATCTGACTCCTTGGGTGCAAGTTATGGCAAAAAGAAAAACACACCCCTTTATAGAGCAATAAAATGGGCTTGGTGACCTAGGCGAACAAGTTGTTCTATTTTGGGAATAGATTGTCTCGTTTCGAGACAAGGTGTTCTGTTTCAGGACACTATGTCCTAGGATGGAAAAGGAGGTTGGTTAGGGTGGATAAGGAGTTCGTGACACTTACAAGGCAACCAGATTTAGGATATGAGAGTCCTAGATAAAGGTCAGGCAGAGAGACCTCGAGGACCAGTTTCTGAGTTGAATGCCTGGAACTGGAAACCTAAACTTGGAAGTTGAGTCGAGGTCAATCTGGCTCAATAAATAGTATAGTTGAGGATGCTTGGAGTCTAGATCTAAGACTAGGTCGGGGTTGAGCCAAGCTCAGTTTAGGGCTAGTCAGATTGAAGTGCTCTAGAAATGGGCCTGAATGCACAGAGATTGAGCTAGATCATAGAAGATGCTTGGTCTGGGTGGTAGAATAGGTTGTATAGGTTAGACACAACTAGAATGTAAGCTAAGGAGATCCTAGGGTCGAGGTCATCGTGGGCAGGCTCTATTTGGGGCAGAGTGTTTGCCAAAGCCAAATGTAGCTCGAACCGGTGTACAAAGAACTAGATTGGACTAGTGTTGGGGTTGAATGGCTAGCATAAAGGTTAAGACGAAGGGCTCCAGGCTGGAGTAGACTTAGAGTGCAAATAATTGACTAGGGATATAGAAATGTGGAGCAGCCAAACTGTCCATAGTGTAGAGTCCAAGCCAGGGTTGTGTAAAACTAGAACACAAAGAATGTTGAAGGTTGTTGGGGCAAAATACATTGAAGTAGGGCCCAAAATGGAGGCTAAGGCCGAATTGTGGCCTATAAAGGCTAGATTTGAAGTCTAATTACGCTTTGAAATGGAGCCAAGGCTGAGTTGTAGGGGATGAAGTGGCCAAGAAATAGGGTTGAATGGAGCAAATGAGTGCACAAAGGCTAAGTTTGGAACAAATGGGTTGAGAGCCTTGAAACAGAGCCAAAAGAGTCGACAAAGGAGATGGAAAAGAGTAGGCTATATGTAGGGAGTCAAGGTGAAGCTGAAGTAGAATCCATAGTTTAGGGTGAGCAAACAAGGCCCAAAGGGGCTGAAAGCTTGAAGAACCAGGGCCCGATAGGACTAAAAAATATCAAAGGCTTGAGCTTAGGCAGCTAGAAATGGATCCAAGTGGCTCAAATGAGCCATCAAAAACTGGTTAATCTCTTAAATAGGGTGGCCAAATGGATTGAGTCAAAAAATCCATATCGGCCAAGAGTCTAAGCAAAGAAAGAGGGCCGGGAATATCGGCCTATGAAAAAAGTATGAAATGGCTAGAACAGAATGAGGGGCCATGGGGTCATGGGCCAAACATGGCTTGGAAAGCTAGTCAAGGAGGCCAAGGAATCCAAAAAAATTTGAAGATCAAAGTTTTGAATGTGGATCGAGGTGGGCAAGAACCAGTCCAATGAGGCCTATGTCACCATAGAAGCTGAGATCAGAAATAGTGGTTAGATCTAGGACCAAACCAATCCAATGGAATCTGATGAGTCTACAAAGGAGGTCAGAGTGGGCTGAGTATGCCCAGATCTGGAGCGAAGGGGCTAAGGTCTCCCAAAATAGGGCTTGCAAATGGGGTGAGAGTGCAATCCAAATGGGGCCAAGTATAGCCAAGATGCAAGTTGAAGTTGAAAATAGGGCCTTAACTGTTATGCAAAGTATTGGATCGAACTAGAGTTGGGGCCAAATAGGGTAAAAAAAAAGGACTAGAGACTAAACAGGCCAAAAGCAAGGTTGATGGAGTAGTCCAATAGGGTCCAAAACATGGATAGACTATCTTGTTTCGGGACATTTAGGCCAGTTTCAGGATAGGTTGTCCCAAATTGGGACACTATGGCTAATTTGCATATAGGGAGTCTAGAAATGGGGCATTATGGCCGCCCTGATCTAAAATTTTCTACAACAAAACAAATTGCAACCAACTACAATGCAAATGGTAGGATGACCATATGATGGTGTAAGGGTCCAAAAATACTAGATTTGATTGTGATGGAAGTATGTCAAGTTTACAGTCGATTCTAGTATATTTGGCCCTTCTGATCTCAATGGTAAGGTTAGATTTGCACCAAAAGAAACTTGCAATATAAAGACACAAAGAAAAAATCCCCCTAAAAATGTTTTTTCTCTTAACCTTTCTGATTCTCCAAGTCATCCAAGGATGCAAGAGAAGAGTATACAAGCTAAAAGGAAAGAAAGATGGATCCTGGCAATAAAGGCTTGATTAGGTACCCATTTACAAACAAGATCTCTCATAAAGTGAAGAAAAGGAGAAAAACCTAGTGGGAGAAAACTCCTCTCCAAAAGAGAGAAAACACAAGACAAGAATGTACAAGTGATGGTTACAAAATCAAGTCCACCATAAATACATAATCAATGCCCCCCATAAGAGAGAGTGGATGAATGAGATTTTGAATCCCCTCCAAGAAGCAACTCCAGTACCAATGATGAATGCCTGAAGATAGACAATAATTCACTACCTGCAAACACTATTTCTCCCCTTTGGAAGAAATAAATCCACTAGTGATTGTAGAAGCCATTCCCACATCTTGGATGAATAGGGAATCCATATCCAAATGTGTGCCTCTAAATGCAACTTTGGTGATCTCCTATTGGGAAAAGATGTCTTCTCTAAAACAGAAAATGTCTGCCCTATCAGAGAAGTAGAACTAGATGAGGATATCATCTAAACTGCATCTAGAAATACAAAAGATAGTGGTGATGCAAATCCACATGAGATAACATCAAATAGGAGAGATAAACCCTCAAATGTGTTCTCCAAATCAGTAATATGAGACTCCACAAACAAGAATGATATGTCTGCAAGATAAGAGTCTCAATGTGGTGAATCTAAAAGACTAAGATTGACTACTACAGAGAATCACTAGAAGCCATGAAATAAACAACACTGGACTTAGATGTAACAATAGGAGATGACAAAGTGATCTCAATAGGAGGAGTAGAGAGAATAGAAGAGGTCTTTGTGTCATCTAAGCAATCAAGACTTGCAATATATTCAAGCTCCTCAAAAGTACATCATCAAAGGGTAAATTATCTGCATCATCAATTGGAGTGAGGCAATCTATAGCAAGATCATCTAGGAAAGGAGGGATATGAGAGTCTCCATAGATCTCCGAAATTGTGGTCCAAGTTGTGTATGGGCACTCAAGGTTTGAAATAGCACACAAAGTGTTGTAATCAACACAAGAACAAATCAATCCTACAATATGATCAATATACCTCAAACTGATTTCTTCTAAGGAGTATCTGGTTCAGGTATGAGCCCATAAAGATAAGGCAAGAGATTCAACCACCTAAGATGTGTCAGGATGCCTTTTGCCAAGACTCATAATTATGCTTAGTCAGATTGACCATAGAAGGATGAGTAGAAAAACCCACGAAACCTCCTCAAATGATTAAATTAGAGATAAAAAATAGATTTATGTTGATAAATGAAGCCCATTAAAGCAAACAAAACTTCTCCAAGAGCTAAAACATCTAGGATATCAAACAAAACCTATAAAATTGACAAATTGAATAAAAGATACCTAGGACTAAAACTAGAAAAAGTATATGGGTGGTTGTGTAGATCTTGTTGATACCTTTCCAACGCCTGTTCGTTTGTGAAAAATGAAGATTTTGGGTGAAAGATATGAGCTCAAAAGCCAAAAAGTATGCCTTGACTTAAAATAGAATAAAAACACTAGAAGAAAAATATGTTAAAAAGACCAACACCACTAGATAGTGCTTAGAATTAGATTTCCAACACTTATTTTTTTGCAAAATTTTGATACCGTATGCGCAAGATATGTTCATTTTCATAAAACTACTCGTTTAGGCTATATAAAAGGAACTGCCAAGGCCCTAGTCACCCATGTGACCAGGGGTTGAGTCCTTGGGAGCTAGTGCCCAAATTAAAAAATTAATAAAAAAATTATGTTGTACCTTTTGTGCATATAAATCAAGGTGGCACAAAAATCAAGACGACATATGAATCAGAGCAACTCAAAAATTGAGATTGACACAAAAATAATGGCATGGAAAGTGAGGCAGTTGTACCACTCTATGGCTCCATATGGATTGTATAGATTTCATAGCTCCAAAAATTCTTGAAACTCTCAAATATGGCCAAAAATTTTGTTACAAATATATAGAATGCTTTAAATGAAAATAGGGGTTTTTGGGTCTTCTCGGCACAACCGTGAGGTCCGTTTCGCACCATAAAGCACTAATCACAACCTCATGGCTAAAATCTTCTAAATTTTGAAAAGAAGTTGTCAGATCTTGAGCTTTGATACAATGTTAGAGTCACTCAGGGACTCATAGGAGCCATGATCATCTACAGGAAATCTTCTACAAAGAGAGCTTGCTACACAAGAGCAAAACCAGATTGAGAGGCAAAAATAAAGATTAGTGCTTGCATGAATTAGGTTCTTGATTATTGAAAAAGGAATAATACAAGATACACAAACCACTTTCCAAACATAGAAAAAGTGGGAAAGGAAATCTTATGTCACATGCCATAAAGTTCTCAAGTACAAATAAGAAAATATTATCCTAAAAAGATTCTCCCTAATAAACTTATGCTAAGTGTAAATATGAACATGTGTGAATAGGTCTTAATGTGGAGCCAATTAGGTAATATACCTTGTTCACACTATAAAGTGGAAACCGAATAGGAAAAACCCTATTCACACGAACAAATGACCTACTACCAACAATTAAGATATCTCATTTAAATGAAATCTTTGAATGGAAGATTGCCTACCTAGATGCTCTCTTTGAATCTATTCGGCAAAACCTCAACAAACTTTGCGAAGAAGTCATCATCTTGAGAACAACATCACATAACTCCACTACCACCACCACCCCTTAATTGAACATCCTCACTGTATACACCTAAAATTGGCTCATGTCGAATTAAGTAAATATTTTAATATTTATCTTAATTCTTATTCTTCTATCAATTAAATAAATATTCTAAGTTTATTTGATTGGTTCATTATCCCATAATTAAATACAAATCAATTTATTTAATTGAATTCCCTAAATTCTTCTAATGTCTCACATAATTAAATAAATCCTAAATTATTTTATTTATCCTAAATTCTTCTATCCTAAGTCCTAATTCCATAAATCCACCTCACCAATCCACCTCACCTTTTCCACCTCACCATGTTGCACATGTAATTAAATATTTTAAATATTTAAGTAGCTAATATTCCCTCACCCACATGTCCTATTTATCCTCCAGTCAAATTAGTTAACTAATTAGTCATTTGAGTTCACTGATCAATCAATTCACTTAACTGATTAGTCAATTTAGTCAACTCCCCAATCAATTCACTTAACTTATTGGTCTATTCTGTTAACTCCTCAAACTATTCTTTTAACTCCCCTGTTGCATGAAGGAGATTGGACACTTGTCCTCTTTCTATTCATGCACATTCCTCAACCATTCTCAAATCGTTGATCTTCTTATTTCTTCTCAACCGTTGATCTCTTCTCTTCTGAGTCTATAAATTGAACATTATTTCTCCATTTTAGGAATCCAAGATTTTAGTACAATTACTCTGTCGAATTACCAGCATGCCTTTGGCACCCCCATTATCACCTATTTGCTTGAGATCACCACCATTTCTTTGAAGCTCATCTTCATAGCAATAAAGTATCATAGCCATTTCTCCATCACCATCTTGAAGAACGAAGCAAGGAAGTGCACTTTCTGAGGGCAACTTTCATCACAAAAGATCGATCAAGACTAGGCAAACAATGGAAGCCGTAGAATAACAAGGTTTGTGAGGTTTGTGCTTTATTTGTTCAATCTTGTTATTTGCAATTTCTATTAATGTTCATTGGTTTATTAATGGTTTTATGCTGTTAACCACAATTCCTGATAACATTTATGGTTCCCACCATGGGGCCCTTGCCCCAAATCTAATCCAAAAATTGAGTTTTGAGTGACAGGTTCCGTACAGGTTATTTCAGCGGATCTGAGCAATTCTATCATGCATCTGAACTCTATTCTAGCGCATATAATCTTTCAGCACATCTGACCTCTAAAGCCATGCATACATCCTCTATTATGACGCATTTACCTAAACTGTGCATATATCTTTTGTTTCTATGCTTTTGAGCTCTGTTTCTATGCATTTGTTCCATCCTGTAGCGCATCTGTTCCATCTCGCTACACATCTGGGCTATCCTGCGACGCATCTATTTTATGATGAATTTTTAGAAGTTTCTTTCTATGCATTTGTTCAAAAAAATACCAACTTGCAACCAAGAAACCAAAAACATCAAAAAACGTGTCAAAAACTTTGCAAAAATAGTCAAGAAAACCAGAACTGTGCATCTGTCCTGTAGAACTTCCACATCTGTTGAGAGAGAGTTTTATACCTTTCCGGGTACCCATTTCAGTCTTGTGTCAGTTTCTGTGGAGATGACAAACCAATTAGAAGCAATTGCTCAAGAACTCCAAGCCATACAATAGCAAATGGTAATCTTACAAACTGAATCTTCCAAAAAATAGTATTCGCCACAAGGCATATCTCCTTATCCGTCTGATAAAAGCTTGGCTAAGATACCTTTCTCTTCTACTTTTGATGAGACTAAGTTTGACAAATATAGGGAAATAGATTATCCACGTGTACTAAATTCCTCCCAACATGAGCATGCCAGTACTAGCTACGCCTCGCACTGAGATTGTACATTCTTTTCCTGCCTTAATGACACTCTTGACAAGGCAAGCACCACCTCCAGTTCAAAATCATATACCACTCTGTCTACTAGTCCTCCTTCACCATATTCTAAGACACATATCCCAAAGCATACCAGTCCTACACCAACACTGCCATCGAGTTCCCCAAGCTCTAAATGGACAACCAAAAAAGCCTCAGATGATTTTTGGGAAAGATGTTTTCCAAATTTACACAGCAAAAGAAAAGCTATGGAGAACTCCAAATCCACTCATCCATTACCTCATTCACCTACCCATACACCTACCAATGATGTGATCCAAGGGCTACTAGCAGAGAGTCAACCATGTCCCCAAATTCCGGTCCTTGACCTTACCAAAGATTCTTCCAATGCTATGTCAAATCCTACAACCTCATCGTGTAATCGACAACCACTCGAGCATGTTGAAGAACCTACTACCATGAACCGAAGTCAAGGTCCATCGCACCTTCATGTTGTTGACCAAGATCCTATCCAAGAGTCTTCTACCTCCACTCCAATTCAAGCACCTCAAGCGTTATGTCAAGAGCACACTTTAGAGCATGTGGAAACATAAAACCCTTGTCTAAATCAAGATCAAAGCACCCCCATCTGGCCCATACATAACCTTTATCTTTTCAATGATCCTATACCTATACATGAGAAAGAAATCTAATTTCAAACCATTCATAACCTATATCTCTTTTATGATCAAGATACTACCTTTGATGAAGAAGCTATCCATGAGCAACTTGATCTGATACATGAGTAAGGGATCAAATTCCAACATCTCCATAGCCTATATCTTCTCTATGATCAAGATATTATCGTTGATAAGAACCTATGCACGAGCACTTTGATCCCATCATGCTTAATCCTATCTATGATCAAGATCCCATCTACGATCAGGAGCCTATCTATGATCAAGATCCCATCTATGATCAAGACCCTATCTATGATCAAGTGGACCGTGATGATCCTCTTAGCCCACTTTATGCATTCCATGGTCCTGAGCTTATAACCCCATCTAGTCCTATCCAAGATCCAACAACTTCCACTTCCCTTGATGAGACACTTGCCTCCCAAGCAAGCATAGAAGATCATACCAATAATAATTCTCCACCACCCATTATCGACCATGCTGTAAATCCCCCACCGTATGTCCTTGGTCTTACTACCTTCATTTATGAGTGTTCCTCCTTAGAACACCAGCAACCATTGTCCTCTATCTCACCTTCTCCATCTAATAAGGAACTCGTGTCTAGTGTTCCACCTATACATAATCCCATTGTTCACCGCATGCTCCAACATATGAACTATCAAGGTAAAGGCTTAGGCCTTCGTGAACAAGGTATTTTGGAGCCTGTCCATGTCAATGTTCCTCTTCCTTCATATGGCCTTAGACACACACCCCAAGGTGAACAATCTCAAGATGTTCGTACTTCCTCCACTCCTCCTAAATCCCCCACTTTCCATCGCAAACCCTATCATATACCCAAAACATATGTCGCCATTTCACCTCTATCATCCTACAATTGTCAAAAGCAAATGACCATACACCTTCCACCATCCAATCTACCTCTGCTACTTCCAATTCCTAATATCCCTCCATACATTTTACCACCACTTCTTCCAACACCTTATTCATCCATCTATGAATCTTCTAATAATCCCAATCAAAGCCAACAGTTGCACATGTTGTCTAAACAAAGAACATCCTCCAACTCCACTTCCACCATCTCAAGAGAATTCAACAATAAAAATCTGAATGCCTCTACCTATAAAGTACAAAATCCTAAGAGTCCTCATGACCTAGGATACAAAAGCCAAGAATCAAAGAAACATCCTTCTCAAGAGCTGCATACACCCACACACCTATATGCCAAACTGAAAAAGGTGTAGGTCTGCATCAAACAAATGATTACCTTTGAAGCTGCACCAAAGCTGCATACACCCCAGCCCATACCTTCACAGGTACTATCTCAAAGAAAATTGGTTTGGGTGCCTAAGAAAAAAGCCCTCATGTTACATGAGGCATCCACCTCTCAAGAATCCCAACCATCCACTTTCTCCCATTCCATCCAAAAGTCCCAAATTCTTCCATCCCACATGGCAAACAAAAGTTAAAAAAACACTTAGTCTATGTGGATCCCTACATGCCTAAGTCATTCATCCACAAGCAAAAGTCTTCGTTGCTTCCTACACTACTTTCCCATCACTAGCTTCAACGTTTATCACAGTATGTGCAACCATTGGTCATGATTCCCTTCCATCTCCCCTACCTTCCACTATTATCCTACATATCTTCCCCATCCTACTCACGTGGTCCGTTCTTTTGCATAAGCTTTCTATTTGTATTCTGCATCTCATCCACTATCACACCTTCCATAATCCGCTATCTACTTTCTTCATCTAACTTTCATGCAATCTCCTACCAACATCTATGGGAACACTTGACATAGTCCATGCGACAACATCCGTCTAGCGAGACACTGTCACCTTTCAGGGAACTAGATACCTGAGTCTCTCCCTTCTGTATCCACCTTCTCCTATCCAAAAAAATGAAAAATAAAGAAAAATAAAGAAAAATTAAAAAAAAGTAAAGAAAAATCCCTTCATCCAATGGTGAAAATCTAGCAAATAGACGCCTTGGATAAGTACCATGATGAAAACCTAGCAAACAGGCATCATGTGTAAGTTGATCTTCTATGTCACCTACACTTGGGAGACACCTTGTCTCATTGGCATATCACTCTTTCTCCTATCAGTTCCTTCTATTCCATTTCCTACCTATCCTTCTATCCATAGCATACCTACACTATTGAATCCATCCATCCTAATCTTCCATTCCTCTATTTTTTGATCTTGATAAAGATTGGGGGCACAATGTTGACAAATGTTTTAGATGTCTCTTGACATATGTTATCCCTCCAAGCCACGCCAATCCTTCATTATCCTCTCATCCTCCTATTGTCATAAGTGTCGCCATGAAAAATCCTAAGTATTCTACCTATAATGGGGCACATTATTCCTATGCGACATAGTCCTTAGAGATCACATCCTTATTTTCTTCTACCGACCGATCCATAATCCACTGTAACCCATCCATCTGCCTATCTGTGGTGTTTCCTTGTCGTCAATATCTAGCATTAAGGCTATCCATAATGTCACCTTATCCTATCATGGCTTGATACTCTATCTCTTTTGTCACCTTCTCAACTAAGGTCTCATCCAGTATCATATCCACAGTGTCAGCCTAGTATAGCGTCTGTTGTCAATATCATAGGGTCAACCCCAAACTCCGCTACCTATGCATTGTCACGTACGCAAGGCCATTTTCAATACACCCTCGAGGCTCCTTCCCGTCCATCACATATCTTGTCATCTATCCTCTAGTCCATCCATGGTCCAAGTCTCAAACTATGTTGTCTCTACGTCATCACGTAGGCAAGGCCATTATCAATGTGCCCTCAAGGCACTAGATCAGTCCCTTAGGATCTGTTTCCCTAATAAAGATTGTGGTACCTTTCACCAGGCAAGCAAGTGCAAATCAAACCCTGTTTCCAAACAGAAGTTTTGACACAAAATATCAACCTATCCAAAGCAAAGCAAGTACAAGCACAAAACCGATCCAAATGATTCTATCTAAATTATGGCAAGAAAGATACATCTAATGCAAGAATGTTTTATTTCAATTAGTTACATCTTAAAGTCTTGATTTTTGTTATTATGCCTTTCTATGCTACTTGAGGATGTCAAAAACTAGAGATGCTATGATGGGGGCATAATCATTTTCTTTGTTTGCTGCTTGCAGGTTTATCTTTAGTAATGTGAAGCCTTGTCTAAAGACACTATCAACACAATGATCATCGAGGACATTCGGGGTCTAACATGAAACAGGTATAATCTTTGTCTATTGATACGCAAGAAATACTCAGGTCATCTCGGTTCAATTATACCTAGATGCTTGTATTAACTTCCTAAATCAAAATCCATGTAAGTGATGCTCAGGTCATCTCGGTTCAATTATACCTAGATGCTTGTATTTTTTTACAACATTTCGAAAACAAAAAAAAATAAAAAAGCCCAATGATGAAATAAGCACTTCAAAATACTTGCACTATCAAGATGGCAAAACTATTCGCATCTGCAAAACATCCATATCCCATGCAATAAAAATTCTATATAGAGTATCAATGTTTACAAATAAAAGCTTGTGATTCCTTTGTTCACATTTCCTCTATCGATCAACTTTCTATCTCTCATTGTATCTCTCCTCAATAGTTCTAACTGTTAATATGAGTAGTGATCCGAATGTAAGACCGTCCTTAATCCATACCAATCTAGTCAAGTCAATCTTGTCAAATGATCCAATCACACTCAGTGGTCTTGATCCTTGTCTAGTCGTAAACCAACTCAATCAGTTGTAATCAATTCTCTTATACAGGATGTATCATTGTCAAAATTAGACCAATACATGCGTCTTACACGACATGTTTCATTTCCTCAAACCATACACTATCCTCGTGTTGCTCTAGGGATCTATCGTTCCCCATTATAACAACACTGTCGTATATCATTATCAGTATATCGTTGGTTTACCGCTTGACAGGGGCAAAACCTTGGTTGCTCTTGTATCATTTGTACATACTTGCTTGCTTACTTGTGTGTGTTATCATTTTATCTTGCATCACGTATCATTTGGCTCTTTCTTCATCTCATTTTCTTGTCCATCCAACCATTTTCTAACCTATTTTTCACCTTCTTCATCGTGAGATTGTCCGTCTCACGTCTTCTGCCTTCTCCCCGTCCAATCTCCCGAGGGGGCATCCAGTCGTTAAACTTGTACTAGGGGCAAACTGGGGCATGTATCATTGTCAGACAATCTTTTTCTTTGAAACAACGTGATAAAACACATTGCATCAAAGAGGGGCAAAATGTATACACCTAAAATTAGCTCATGTCGAATTAAGTAAATATTTTAATATTTATCTTAATTTTTATTCTTCTATCAATTAAATAAATATTCTAAGTTTATTTGATTGGTTCATTATCCCATAATTAAATAAAAATCAATTTATTTAATTAAATTCCCTAAATTCTTCTAATGTCTCACATAATTAAATAAATCCTAAATTATTTAATTAATACTAAATTCTTCTATCCTAAGTCCTAATTCCATAAATCCACCTCACCATGTTGCACATGTAATTAAATAATTTAAATATTTAAGTAGCTAACATTCCCTCACCCACATGTCTTATTTATCCTCCAGTCAAATTAGTTAACTCATCAATCAAATCAATTAACTAATTAGTCATTTGAGTTCACTGATCAATCAATTCAGTCAACTCCCCAATCAATTCACTTAATTGATTGGTCTATTATGTTAACTCCTCAATCTAGTCTATTAACTCTCCTGTTGCATGAAGGAGCTTGGACACTTGTCCTCTTTCTATTCACGCACATTCCTCAACCATTCTCAAACCATTGATCTTCTTATTTCTTCTCAACCGTTGATCTCTTCTCTTCTGAGTTTATAAATTGAACCTTATTCCTCCATTTCAGTTATCCAAGATTTCAGTACAATTACTTTGTCGAATTACCAGCGCGCCTTTGGCACCCCCACTATCACCTATTTGCTGGAGATTACCACCATTGCTTTGAAGCTCATCTTTATAGAAATAAAGTATCATAGCCGTTTTTCCATCGCCATCTTGAAGAACGAAGTGAGGAAGTGAGCTTCCTGAGAGCAACTTTCATCACAAAAGATCGATCAAAACTAGGCAAACAATGGAAGCCGCAGAATAACAAGGTTTGTGAGGTTTGTGCTTTATTTGTTCAATCTTGTTATTCGCATTTTTTTATTGATGTTCATTGGTTTATTAATGGTTTTATGCTATTAACCACAATTCCTGATAACACTCACCATTCATAGAGCACTCCTTCCTCATGAAGAGGGTGGTCCATTTGATTCTCCACTCTTACATCTATTATTACCTTGCAAACAACAGTAGTGTGCCACCTATTCAACCAATGTGAATTGTGCATATGCCTACAATTGATGATTAACATATAATAGTGGTGAATCAAATTTGACAAGTGTAGCACCAAAGATCAAATCTTACTAAGTGCGAAGGGCTAACATTCTTAACGAATGGGATCAAAATCCTATTCTAAATAAATTTCAAAGAATGGATATCCCTCACACTTTTTTAACTCTAAACTAAAGGAGGGGATCATTTTTCCACGTAACACCACAATTGAAAAAAAGGTCTCTGTAAGCATGTTTAAAAACTCAAAAAAAAAAAAAAGAGAGAAAAGAGAAAGAAAGAAAAAGAGAAAGAGAAAGAAAACAAGGGATTTGCAGATGTAACTCCATGACAGCACTATCAATAATAACCCAAGTTCGTGGAAGTCGTCTACATTATTAGATCTGAAAAGCCGTATAAAAGAAAGGGAAAACCTAACCCTCCACATGAAATGTGTCACGCTAAAGATGAAAGAGTACATCCTCAACTGAGAAACTTCCAGGCACTAGGAAGGCGGAGAAGGTGGGGAATTCTTCGCATACAGACAAGAAATTAAAGGGCTGGACTATATTTTATTTCAAGAAAGAGCACCTTTTACGGATGAAAATGAAATTTCACCAAGAAAGTGTTTGTGGGCATGTACAATGAGTACCTACGAAAACAAAGAGAGAATCTTACAATTACTTTTGAAACAATCTATTTTAATAGTTTTATAAATTTTAAGATAAGCTCTAGCTGCATCACAATCCACCCCAACAATCCTATAAAACACTCGCCACCAACTCGATTTTCACCTTCCTAAAAGTAGTTCAAAACCAGATCGAAATACTCGGACTGTCTAATCAAATCCAGGGGGCGAAATATTCTCCAACCGAGGAGAATAAGCAAACAGGACAAAACAAGAGACAAGTTGATATAAACAAAACCAGGTAGATGTGGCACGATTGTGATCGGCCCCCGGCCCGCCCAAATAATTCACCACTGGTGGGCCAATTTCCCAAACGGCCCTGCCAAACCCGCTTACACCCGACCCGGCGCCCGGCCAAACCCGTTTATGCCCGACCCGGCACCCGGCCACACCCGTTTAAGTCCGAGTCCGACCACATTATAAATCCACTCCCACTTCCGTGCTCACAATACTAATGAACTACCCGTCTTTTCACCAAATGTGAATAAGCTCTTCAGTCTGTGAAAACCCGGACCTAAAGTTTTAGTTCGCTATGTCGTTTAGAAAGCTAATGGAGGTAAACCCGGCATCTATGCCAGTTGACATATCGAAGGACATGATTCAACTCCGGCCGGAAGAAGGTTCTTTCGACCCAAATTTAGTGGTAATCTTAGCGGCTTTGCTGTGTGCTCTGATCTGTGCCCTGGCCATAAATTACATCATCCGCTGGTCGTTTCACTTCAGCCGCCTTTTTGTAGGCCGGACTCCGACCCGGACGGGCGAGGAAACGGGCACGCCCGGCGCCGGGTCGGCGGGTGTTGGAGCGCCGGACGAAAAGGGACTTCAGCGGGCGGAAGTTCAGACATTGCCTACCATTATTTACACAAAGCCGCCGGGTCGTGTGGAACTGGACTGTCCCATATGTCTGTCCGACTTCGCGGATGGGGAAAAAATCCGGGTCTTGCCGGAATGTAACCATTCTTTTCATAGACGGTGTATAGATCAATGGCTTGTGTCTCATTCCTCGTGTCCGACCTGCAGACGGAGTCTTATGGATTTTGTTGCTGATAAAAATACTGTGGCGGCCCTGCTTTGTAGTTACCAGCAGAGTCACGAATGTCCCCAGAATGGTAGCATACGCATAATCATTCATCAGGCCAGAGAAGAAGATTTTGAAGCCTCTGCAACGGAACAGAGTCCTGAAACCCCAACAGAATCTGTGGACAGAGTAGCTGAGAACCCTTCTGATCGGAATCCAGGATCTGGCACTTGTTAGTGCTTATCCTGTGAGCTGGTAACAATGACATGGCTCCTTTTTGTGGGGCCGACTATAACTCTTTTCTTTCTCTGGATAGATGGAGGGACCCCTGGAGTTGGGTCTGAGTAGGTCAGTTGTTTAGTAAATAATAGGGCGAGGAAAATGTATGTACAGAATGAGGGTGTGTATAATAATTTTTTCAAGCTGATCTCCACCATGTATTTAAACCTTTTCTTGAACGTATGAGTTCTAGTCTCTCCACTGTTAATTTGAAATGTTCATGTTCTTTTTAATCGAGGAAACCAACAATCATCCACACTATAACCTCGTAAGATGCTAATGTTTATGTTTGTTTATCTTTGGTAAGAGTAACTTTATTTAGATGTTTATAAGTGGCTTTTTAAAAATCAGTGAAAAGTTGCTATTTTTTTTTGGTCCTGCTGTTAATTTATATTAAAATAGAAAAAGTACATTGTTTATTAAGAAAAAGAATTTAGTAGTTGAAATTTGAGTTGATTCTAGTAATTGTGGGTAATGCAGTTTGACTCTTATTATCAATAATTAAATACAATAAACTCTTACCAATGAGTCATATAAAGAAAGTAACAAATCCTGCAATGACACATGGGTTGCACCAAAAAAAAAAATGATTTAGTACATTGGACCTAACTTTTTCTTTATTTGTATTTTGACACTTCACTAAGAAAAAAAGTATTTGAAACCATATTTAATAATGTGGTCCTCATACCTTAAGTTTAAACATTGAATTTACCAACAAACCAATATAAAAAATATATTCATTTGAATTATTGTGAGAGATGTAAGCTCCTAGATCCTTTCTTAAATATTTTCAATTGTAGGCGAGTGACCATTTGAATGAAATGTCATCAACATTAAATTGTAAAAGAAAAATATAAAAACCATAGTTGACATGAGTTTTCTACAATCCATGAAGTAAGAGTGCTTTTAGATTCAACTTTGTATATTTTTATGTCAAAAATATTTAAGATGTTTCAAATCACACTTAGTGATCCATCATTAGGTAGGAGATAGGAGGACTAGAAAATGAGGAACAAGAAAGGACGAAAAAGAGATAAAGACAAAAGGGGGAGAAATAGGAATAAATGCATAGAGAAAAATAGGGATAAAATACATGGACAAATTTATGACTATGTACTAAAGGATGTGCCACAACAAGGTAGAATAATGCAAAATAAGAGTATAATATTAAATATATAATAATGCAAATTAGAATATAAATAAAAAAGAAACACAGAAATGCATGAATACAATCATGATAAATATATATGTAGATAGAATATCTCACACATATATAACAATCTCAAATTATAGAATAATATTGCTATATAATATTATATATCTATCTATCTACTTAATCTATATGGATGTATAAGAAAACTAAATCTATATCATGGTAATGTATATTATGTATCTATGTAGCAAAACAATAACAATTTCATATTATTTGCATATGATGACAAACTTAAGGATAAATAAAGACCACAAGAATAATAGATATGAAAATAAGTGAAAGCAATTAAATTAAAAAATAGGACAAAATAGGAGTATAGAAGTAAACAAATTAATGTATTTAAGTAAACACATAACGACAAACCAATAAGGGAAAAAATATGAACAATAATATATTTAATAAGTAACTATTAAATAGCGTGACAATGGATAGTGGAGAAAAAAGCAAACATGATATTATGCATGTAATCATATATAAAAATGTGTAAAAATATATGTATCATTATTATGTAAAATGATGCAATTCTGTGTCTATGAACTTGCAATTTTAGCTCCAAAAATACTATGTTCTACCTTAACTCGTGAATATAAACAATTCCAATAGTAGAGAGCTAAAAAGGCACAAAATCCTCTATTTTATAACCAAATGAAATGCACAACACGATATATTATATTAGTAACAAGAAACTACAAAATAGACACAATAGTGAAAAATGAAAACTTTGATCTCACACCTTTCAACCCTGATTCCTTAGAGTCTATTGTGTGTTGTATCTTTTCTTCAAAACTTTATTCTCATCCCTACTCTTTAACTCTAACTTCTATTCACCAAAAATACAACTCCTCTAAAACCTATCTATCCCTGCTCCTACCACCAACATAGTTATTCCCTCCTAAATTTATTCTTCAATCTAAATATAGAAAGAAGCTTAAAACTGTTAATTAAAGACTAGTTAGAAAGAAAACTACCAAATAGTATACTATTATTAGTAAAATAGAAGTCCTAAAATGATTGAACCTCAACTCAACTGACAAAATGTGGGAGGAGAGCATTCAGGAATATGCTCTGCACCATCCCCCCCTTCTCTTAGAAAATATGAACCTCCTATTTTTGGTTCATAGGGTAAAGTTGTTCAGTTGCACTTAAGCAAGTCAGTTTATGTGATCTAAGAGTTGTAAGAATCTAGTAGACCTTCCCACTTAACAAAATACAACTTATATGACCTAGATCATGTAGCAACCAATTTGGTATCTAACACTCATTCAACCTATTCTCTTTTCTTCTACAACATGTGATTTTCCAATAGTTGTTTTCCTTCTCATTTTTCTCATCTTCCACCTAATCATCATTTGCCCCAAATGAATATGAATAAAGGTTAGTGATATTAAATAGAGGGTTGATGTCTAAGTCTTCAAGCAAATCAATTAGGTAGGCATTCTCATTTATCTTCTTAATTTTTCAAGGCCTAATTTTCTTGGGCTTTAACTTGTTGGAGGTGCCTTGGGGATACCTTTCCTTACACAAATGTACCATGACCATTTCTCCTTGAAAGACTTTTCTTCTTTGATGAAAATCATCACTCTTCTTATATTTCTCATTCATGGACTACAATCTTAGCCTAACTTATTGATGTACCTCTTGAATATTCTCTACAAAATTTGTAGCTCTTTCATTGATATGCATGTTTACTATTAGATCAACTAAGTCTATAATTCCTTGGGGATTTGTACCATAAACAACTTGAAATGCAGACTTACACGTAGACCTATTTATGCTATAATTATAGGAAAACTCCTTAGAGTATCACCAAAGCCCATTGTTGAGGACTATCACCAACTAGATACCTCGATAGATTTCCTACCTGATCCTATTCACCACATCAGTTTGACTATCAGTTTGGAGGTGGTATGCTAAGTTGAATTATAACCTATTGTCCAACTTTTTTCCACAAGACTCGTCAAAAGTGGCTTAAGTATTTGGTATCCCTATCATGAGTTATGGTTTTTGGAATACCCTGTAACCTCACAAATTACTTATTGAACAAATGTGCCACTTGACTTGCATCATTTGTCTTCTTATAGGGTATGAAATGGGCCATTTTATAAAAGCAATCCACTACTACAAACATTGAATCATGACCTCTTTGGGTTTGTAGTAGCCCCAAGACAAAATCCATTGAAATATCAATCCACAGTTCCCTTGGCACAGGAAAGGGCATATATAGGCCTTTACTTTGATGTCCTCCTTTTACTATTTGGTAGACCCTACAAGAAACAATAAACATGTCCACATCTCTTCTCATATTAGGTCAAAATAATTTCTCACTCACTAATCCAAAAGTCTTATCTCTTTTAAGGTGTCCACCCAACCCACTTGAGTGCATCTCTCTCACAAGATTTTTGCTTCTTGATCTAAGGGAAATGCAAAGATGAGACCCCTTAAATAAAAATCCATATAATAATAAGAAGTCTTCAAATGGATGCATACTTGTATGGTCTTGACTACTTAGAATTGCATAAATGCTACCAAAATATGAATCATTTGCATATTCACCCTCCATTTCTTCAAACTCAATGACTCATTACAACCAATAAATGATGCAAGCTTTCCACTTAAGGCATC
Source organism: Cunninghamia lanceolata (assembly GCA_027924645.1). Classification (NCBI taxonomy): domain Eukaryota; kingdom Viridiplantae; phylum Streptophyta; class Pinopsida; order Cupressales; family Cupressaceae; genus Cunninghamia; species Cunninghamia lanceolata. Next base: position 2,638,367 of record BSBN01001322.1, on the reverse strand, counting down.
AACCACTACATTGATTTTTCCACTCCTATGCTACACAACAAATATATAGGCCTACAAGAATGAAGCCCATTTGGCATGCTTGTGAGATAGCTTACCCTATGTTTTATGTACTTCAAGTCTTTCTTATAAGTCATAAAAATGAATTCCCTATGTAGAAGATAATGCCTCCAATATTTTAATGTTTGTACCATAGCATAGAATTCTTTATCATAAGTGGTATACTTCTTTTTAGCTTCATTTAATTTCTCACTAAAAAAATCCATAGGTTTTTCTTCTTGGCTTAACACTCCCTTAATAGCTACTCTTGAAGGATCACACTTGACTATAAAAAATTTCTCAAAGTTTGGTATCGTAAGAATAGGTGCTTTAGTAACCTTCCTTTTGAATTGTTCAAAACTCACATTAGTTTCCTATGTCCAAGTAAAAACATTCCCTTTCATGCAATTAGTCAATGGTGCACTTATGTTGCTGAATTTCCTAATGAATTTGTTATAAAAATTCACCAACCCATGGAAGATCTTTACCTTATTAATACTTTGAGGATTAGGCCACTCAATAATATCCTTAACTTCCTCTAGATCCATGCTCAATCCATCAGCTAATATAACACTACCCAAAAATACCAAATTATCTTTGCAAAATTCACTCTTTTTTGGGTTGATAAACAAACTCTTTGCTCTTAGTATGTCAAGCCCTACTATCAAATGTTCTACATGCTCCTCCACACTTCTACTAAAAAAATGATATCACCAAAATAGACTGACAAATTTCCCAAAGTGTAATCTAAATACCTGGTTCATTAGTCACATGAACGTAGCTAGAGCATTGGACATCTGAATGGCATCACCACCCACTCAAATAACCCATCCTTCATTTTGAAGGTAGTCTTCCACTCATCACCTTCATGAATTTGAATCTAATGGTATCCACTTTTGAGGTCAATCTTGGAGAAGACCTTGGCATCTAGAAAGCAATCTAATAAGTTATCCATTGTGGGTAGCAAATATCAGAACTTCACAATGATTTTGTTAATGGATCTAGAATCCATACATTATCTCCATTTTCCTCCTTTATTAGGGAAGAATAGAGCAGGTGTGGCACACAGACTCATTCTTTCTCTTACAAACCCCTTTTCTAATAATTTAGTAACTTTCCTCCTCATTTCCTCATTTTCTAGAGGAGTCATCCTATAAGCAACCTGATTTGGAATTTTGGGACCCAAAATTAGATCAATTTGATGAGTAATGTCTTTGAAAGGAGGAAAACCAACTAGTAGATTCGATGGCATCAGATTAGAATATTGTTGCAATAATTTATACACTTGCAATGGGATTTTTTATTGATATGATCTCTCCTTTTGTAGAGGGTACAACAGATAACAAATCTCTCTCTTAGATTCTCTAAAATACACTTTCCAACCCACTGTATAATAAAGACAAAGGTGCTATTTTAGTTCTTCCTTCTCCTTTAAAAGGTTTGAAGATATGGAGTTTACCCTCATGTTGTATCTCATAGGTGTTTTCTTTGCCATGGTGAACTACATTTCTATCATATAGCCGAGGTTTAACAACTGACAAGCATCCTTTGGCACTATGTCACAGAACACCTTATCTTCATAGGGACCAAATTTGAAGTCAACCTGACAAGATCAATTCACAAGCACACTATGATCCTTTTTCAACCAATAAATTTTATAAGGCTTTAGTTTCATAATATAAATAAGCTATAATTTTGTACCATTTCTATACTTACCAAGTTATTGGTAGACCCATTCATAACCATCTTGCACACTTTATCTTTACGTTTGTATTATGTCTGAAACATGTTGTTTCTTCTCCAATTAGCTACAAGGGATTCTTTGTCTCTAGCTATCAAGGTTCTATTCAACATCAAGTTCTCACCCATTTCTACTTGAACTTCTTCTATCAAGGGTTATCCTCCTTCTTCTTGGGTCACCATCACTCTCTTGGGGTTTTAAGGGAAGTCTATAGCTCTGTAGGTCTCACTACAAATCAATCACCTTAAAGGTTTCCAACCTCCAGAAGATTATTGTCCTCATCCTCTACCTTTAAATCCACCCCACCCTTGAAAGTTTAGCTTCACATTACCCTCTAGATCTTCTTCATTAGCTGATTTAGAGGAACTTCCTCTACCCATACTCAAATTCTTCCACCTCTTTTATTTTCCATTTTGCCCCACCTATTGAGTTTTTCCTCTACTTTCAAGGTTAATTGATATGCCTCATCCATATTATTCACTTTGAGTGGTGATAACTCATCTTGGAGTTGAAATCTAAGTCCATTAATGTATCTAGATGATGCATGATATCCATCTTCTTGCAAATTAGTCTTGATTTGTAGCCTCAAAATTTCTTCAGTATAGGTTGTTATGGATAACTCCTTCTGCTTTAGATTTTGAAACTCTTTAATAAGTTTTTGTTGATAATCATAGGGAAAGAACTTATCTTTTAAATGGTTTAACATCTTTGGCCATAGTTTGATTTTCTCTTTCCCTTGACTTCTCCCAAAATTCTAGAGATTCTCCCACCATTTAGTAGCATGAGACTTCATTTTAGATGTTACAACTTTGACCCTTCATGGATCAGTTTCTTCAATTCCTTGCATGTCATAGTATTTTTCTAACTCTTGAATTCAATTGAAGAACACTTTTGGATTAAATTCACCTATAAAATTAGGGACTTTAACCTTAACTCTAGTTCCCTATTTGGTTATATCTTCAATAAGCCTTTCCATGGGATCTATGGCTCCTCCTCACCCCCTTTGAACTTCTAGTTCTTCCTTAGAATCCTCACATGGAAACCTAGCCTCAAGGGTCTACAACCTTCTAAGTACCTCATCAACCCAGATTATCTCTCCCTCTAGCATTTCTCTAGTCTCTTCTTCCCTAGATCAGATGATCTCTCCTTTGGGCTATTTAAGTTTTTCTTTGATACCAAAATGATGTAGTTCTATTTCTATGAACTTGTAATTTAAACTCCAAAATGTATGTTGTTCTTCCTTAACTCATGAATACAAACAATTCCAATAGTAGAGAGCTAAAAAGGCACAAACTCATCCATTTTATAACCAAATGAAATGCACTACAAGATATCTTATATTATATTAGTAATCAAAAACTACATAATAGACACAATAGTGGAAACTAAAAAATTTGACCTCATACCATTCAACCCTTGTTCCTTAGAGTCTCATGTGCACTGTAATTTTTCTTCAGAACTCTATCCTCACCCCTAATCTTTAACTATAACTTCTTTTCATCAAAACTAAAATTCCTCTAAAACTTATCTCCAATTACCAAAACAATTATTCCCTCCTAAGTTTATTCTTCAATCTAAATATAGAAAGTAAGTTTATTCTTCAATCTAAATATAGAAAGAAGCTAACAATTGTTAATTAAAGACTAGTCCAAAATAAAACTACCAAAAAGTATACTATTATTGGTAAAACAAAATTCCTAAAATGGTTAAACCTCAACTCAATTGACAAAACATGGGAGGGAGGATAGTGTTGATAAAGATTCTCTGCATCATAAAAGAATCAAGTTGATATACATATATATGCATACACACACACGTGTGTGTGTGTAGTTAAAAATGATTGAAAAGGTGACACAATAAAGGAGAGAAGGAAGTTGAATGGTAAAAAGGATAATAATGAAATGAGTAAATGCAATCATTAATATATATGGAAACAACACAAATTAATATTGGGGAAAATTACAAATATAAAAACCATCCAAATTGTGTAGGGTTGGGTGGCACACTAATATGAAATCTCCTTTGAGACCCATGACTTCTAATTCCTTGATATTTATTTGTTGTCTGTGAGGTTGTCATTCTTGAAAATTGGTGGGAATATTATGATAATTTTATGACTCTAAAATTAAATGTATCTATTCATTTTACCTATCAAGCATGAGGATTGATCCTCTTCATCTTTTGAGTCCAAGGTTTGATTTTTCTTCCTTAGAAAATATGGTGTGTGTAGGCTCAAAGTTGACCAATACTTCATGTGTACTGTATTCCTTAGAAATAGGTTCTGAGAGAATCTTTATTTTTTAGCCATGTTTAGTCTTGAAGAATAAATGTGATCAATCTAAAGACAAATATCCTCCTATCTTGGCTATGAAATATCTCAACAAATAAAGACCACAAATAGGAGAAACATCATTCATAGTGACATTCTAAGGAACTATAACACTTGGACAAGCATATAGAGTAAGATGAAGGTCTTTGATTATTTCTAAGGTTTGAATGCTTTTATTATCTAATTGCATGCTACCCTTCACTATAGGTTGGTAAACTAGGCCTAATACATCTACAATCCTCTTATGTATGACTATATTGCTTGTGCTAGACTCTATCATTAAATTATGCAGCAATTTCTTCTTGATTATCAATGTTAAGTAGAATGGTATAGGTTTTTCTTTACTTACCTCTATGCCAACATTATGGATGTTTGTAGGTTGATTCACTTAGATGGTCCTAGGTTGATCAACTACATTATTTCTAGCATGAGCAACTTGAGTTATCACTTTGGATAAACTTGCATGCATCCTTAGAGCTTCATTAAGCAATTTTCTTTTCTCAAGGATAGATAGAAAGTCCCATAAGGAGATGTTCATAATAGTTTTCTTCAACTACTCCACCACATTAAGTGGGTTGGAAGGATCTACTCTTATCAATTTGACTAGGTTCATTTGATATTTGTCTTTTGATCAAAACATCGGTCATCTTTGGCAAAGCCTATCCTTGGATTGCTTTAGATTTTTATATTTAATAAGGATGCTTTAACTCTATGCTTTAGGAATATTTTTTGTTTGGAGTGATAGTCACTTCTTGAATCACTAGATCAAGTTGCACCACCTAGTTAAATAACCCTCCATAATTATATTCTTAGACCTTGTGAAATAGTCAAATTGCACCAGAGGGGCCACAATACTAGTAGCAACATTGGTAAACATTGCATCTTCTTCCATCCATGAAAATAATTCATGGTTTGAAATAATTTCCTCCTATTCTAAAGACATTCTATGTATTTAGGTTGTATAAATAATTCTTTGTAGCCCTAGAGACCAAAGTGGATATTTTGTTGGGGAGACTCCTTACAGTGCACCGACAACTTATCTTTTTGCAATGATCCTTTGTTTTACATTATCTCCCAAGAGCATCTTAGAAGTGTGAGTAGCATTACAATGGAAGCACCAGATATTGGTATCTTCCCCAAAATTGTTTTGTCCTAGGACAATGTTTCTTATAGGATTATTTGGAATTTGTTACAGTGTCATGTCTATTAGAACAAGTTAGTCTTGTGGGTACATCTAAGCTTGATTCTATAAGGAAGCTAAGGTAGCAGAACAACTTCCTACACTAATCTTAAGAGGGGGATAATGCAAAACTTTACAAATCTTTAATAGTTACAGAAACTTAAACAAAAATAAACATAAATATCATGCATACCATAACACAATAATTTACATGGGGAAAACCCTTTTGAGAGAAAAACCCCACACTCCAAAAGTTGCTCGATATATTATTCAGAAATCACAAAGATTATAATATACTTGTAGAGAAGGCTTCTCACATGAGTATCACCACCAGGGATCCAAAGACAACACAACTGCTATCATACTCTCATAATACATCATGATACCACAGCCATAATACAACTCCCTCATAAAAGCTAGGGTTACCTTCTAAGGCAAGACAAGCCAACAAAATATCTACCATCATATCTAAAACCTAATAATGAACGGTCCATATTTACAATATATCATTAATTTAATGTATGTCAGCTATTTAACAGTTTTTGTTAACAAAAAAAATGTTAACACGCATCCCACTCCACCCCATGATCCCATTATATATTACATCTATCAGTGTAACTAGGAAATATATATAAATATATATATGCTATCAATAATAAACATTATATAATTGGAAGGTTGAGACACATTTTCCCAACAGATTCTAAACCTAGACTTGATTTTTATAAGGATGTTGATTCTAGTATCTATTGGGCTAATATTGATGTCTAGGACCTTGGTTATTCTAATAAAGGTGGTCTAGGATATGCGGCCTATTATCTTTTCAAGTTGATGATCTTGTTTGAAAATATCCTAAGCATATTTTTGACATCATCTATTTTAAAATATCTTTGATAAGTGGATCCAAGATTAGATAGGTAGACATACATGGATTGAGGAGCTTGAGAAGTACTTAGGGTAGGAGGGTTTTCCACTAGGGAATCAACATGCACCAGGAATAAATTTTTTGGGAACATTGGTAAGTGCAATCTATATGGAAACCTTCCTACATCTATTAAATTATTTTCTACGTAGACTACTAAGTAATGTGCTATGAGGAAATATTTTCTTCCAATTAATTAATGTTGTATAAATTATCTCAACCTTGCAATTACAAAAAGTGTGATTTTTTGGGTTATAAAATAAATAATCTCAATTTCTAAGCTATAGAGTCAATCTTTGTCCAAAATAACTAGTTTAGGTTGCCTAGCACTATTGGTGGATAAAATAAATACTCTACATTTCTTAGCACCACTTCCAATGGTGCTTGGTACATAGATCACTTTGAGATCTACAATTAAAAAGAAAGCTTAATTGACCTCTTGAATCAAAAGTTATGGCCTCTAGAAGTTGGTCCTCCCGCATTGGAAAATATAAAAATGTTTTGGACACAAAAGAGAGCTATAATGGGTAGTTACACTTGTTGACCAACTTATGATCCATGTCATGACACACTATAAGGCATATTTGATTGGAGATAATGGAACCCTAAGGATTTGGGTGCCACTTTTGAGTGGTTTTGGATCATGGTTTTCTAATTGCTATTTGACGGTTTCATGTATTGTATCTCTTATATATTAGATGCTTGAGATGGAGGTTGTGTGTGAGAGTCTTATAGATATTGTTAAGCTACCTTCAGATTGCTAGTTGGTGTTACTCTTGTGAAGGCTTGCTCTACAAGTATATTCTAATCTTATTAATATTTTTGAATAACATATTGGGCTACTTTTGAAGTATGGGAATTTTCTACCAAAAGGGTTTTCCCCATGTAAATCAATGTGTTATGTTATGATTACTATTTATGTTTATTTCTATATAATTTATGTAATTGTTGTAAATATTTTAAAAAATTTGCATAATCCTCCTCTCAATATTAGTGTAGGAAGTTGTTCTACTACCTTATCTTACTTACAAGTGGTATCAAAGCTTGATCACCTTTGGTGTTAGTTGTGGGTTGTTGGGTTTTTTTAAAATAATCTAGTTTGAGTGGGAGCTTATGCAAAAGATACTTGGTTATCTTGTTGCAAGAATTTTTAGATGGCAAGAACATCAGGGAGAATAGAGGTAAGAAATTTTTTTGGTAACAATGTTTAGATGTGGAAGCTAAAGATGAAAGATCTATTAATTGATCAAGATCTATGGGATGTTATTGATGAGAATTATTCAAGGCCTATAGACGATACTTTAGCTGCTTAGTATGACATTATGGATCATAAAGCCAAGGGTCTAATCAAATTGTGTCTTGTAGACTCTATTTTGATCAATTTCCATGAAAGGCCCTCTATGAAGAAACTATGGAAAAAACTTGTTGAGATATATCAAGCCAAATCTTTAGTGAACAAGATTTTCTTGAGGAAGAAGTTGTATCCCTTGAGAATGGAAGAGTGGAAAAATTCCGGACCACCTAGAAGCATCTAATATGTTGGTGGCTTAATTACCATTAATTGGTGTAAAAATGGATGAGGAGGAGAGATGTTAGATCTTGCTTTGTTCTTTGCCCGATTCATGGGATTCTCTTGTTATGGCTATTGGGAGTACTTCAATTTTATTAAAATTTGAAGATGTGGGTTCTTTTATTTCTAACTTGAGATGAGGAGGAAGGTATCCATCAGTACCAAAGAGGCTTTGAATGTTCATGAAAGACCTAAAGGAAAAGGAAATAAGAATGAAAAGCATGACAAATCAAAATCCAAGTCTCTCCTAGACAGTCCAAAGTTATTTGTTGGAATTGTGGTAAGCCTAGGCACTTTCATAAGGAGTACAAAGAAGAAAATAAGAAGAAAACAAAGAAATTTAATTTTGATTTTGAATTTGAGAAGAAAATGGTGATATGTTCATTCTAGCTTTGGCCACTCATTGAAGTGATGAGGCATGGCTAATTGACTCATATGCATCTTTTCATATGACCTCTAATAGAGATTAGTTTTCTAAATATGAAGAATTTGATGAAGGTAAGGTGTACTTGGGTGATGATTATTGTTTAAATATTTTTGGCTATGGTAAAGTTAAAATCATATTTCCTAATGGTAGAGTAAAAAGGATTAATGGTGTGTTTCATATCCTAGGGTTAGCATGAAATTTATTATCAATCAACAAACTAATAGATGTGGGTGTGTAGGTAGTATTTTCTGATGCAAGATGCAAGATTATTAGAGGTGCTATGGTGATTGCAAGACGTGTCATATTTGTCACATTGTATAAGATTAATGCATACACTGTTGAGTGGAATAGTACTTCTATGAAAAGAAAGTCTATGAATACTTCATTGGAAAAAAGGATAGTTTCCTCTTCATTAGATGACCATGGCTTCTAGGTACCTAAAGGTGCTCTTTCTTTTAAATCAAAAATACCCTATAGAGGAGACTATGTTATGGTACCAAAGACTTGGCCACATTGGAGAGAAGGATCTAAGGACCTTGAAAAATAAAAACCTTGTTGAAGGCTTGACTGATTATAATCTTGATTTTGATTTTTGGGAGCATTGTATTTATGGTAAATAGAATCACATTTAGTCTTTCTCAAGTTATCATAAATCTTGTGGTGTATTAGATCTTGTTCAATTTGATGTGTTTGGTCTTGTAGATGTTCCTTCCATTAGAAAATCCACATATTAGATTTCATTTATTAATGATTATAGTAGAAGGACATGGGTATATTTTCTAAAGAGTAAATTTGAAGTTTTCAATTGATTTAAAGAATTTAAAGCAGTGGTTGAGATGAAAAATGGAAAGAAAATAAAATGTTTGAGGACTAACAATGGTAGTTGTTTTTTATCTAATGATTTTGATAGATTCTATAAAGATTGGTGGTATTTAGAGATATAAGACAATTGTATATTCTCCACAACATAATGGAGTTGTAGAAAGAATGAATAGGACACTGTTGGAGAAGGCTAGGAGTATGCTTAGTGGTGTTGGTCTAGAGCAAAATTTTTGGGGTAAAGTTGTTGCCACTACTTGCTACCTAATTAACAGGTCTCCTACATAAACTCTTGTTGATAAAACACCTATGGAGGAGTGGTAAGGTCACAAGCCTTCATTAAAACATATTAGATTTTTTGGTTTTAAGGAATATGCACGTGTCAAAGAAGAAGTGAACAAAGTTGAGCAACAAGGTTATGAAATGTATCTTCATTAGTTATAGTTATGGTGTGAAAGGATACAAGATTTAGGATCTTGTTGCATAGAAGGTAACATCGTATAAGTGTGACTTTTAGATAAATTAAGCCTTCTTCTATTATATTACAACTAGAACAAAGCGAATATAAAGATATGATTCATCTTCCTTCTATGACTGAGAAAGTTGAATCGAGACCCCTAGATAGACAAAAAGTTGACTAGAGTTCATCTAGCTCTGAATCTTTAGAAGAGGAGGAAGAATCTCCACTCTAACTTGTTCAAGGTCTACAAGGCATAAATAACCACCTGAAAGGTATTCACCTAATGATTGGAGGTGTATTTTTACTTTGAATAATAACATGGACGAACTGAGATATGTAGAAGAGGCATTAGGTATGAATGATGCAATGTACTAGAAGATTTCCATGGATGAAGAAATGGCAGCTTTGGAAAAGAATGATACATGGGACCTAGTACCATTTACTTAAGGATAAAAACCTATTGGTTGCAAATGGGCATTCAAGAAAAAATTGGTTCAAATAGAGATATTGGTAAGTATAAAGCATGATTGGTTGTGAAAGGTTACTCTTAGGTTAAGGGTGTTGATTATGATGAGATAATTTATCCTATTGCAAAAATGACATCCAATAGATTCTTTCTTTCTATTGCTACAACTAATGATCTAGAGGTTGAGAAAATGGATGTGAAAATAGTATTCCTTCATGGTGATTTGGAGGAGGATATTTATATGACACAACCAAAGAACTACATGGTGAAAGGTTAAATTAATTTGGTTTGTAAATTTAATAAATCCTTGTATGGCCTGAAACAAAGTATGGCCTAAAACAAAGTCCTAATATGTGGTACCATAAATTTTATACATATGTGTTGAGTTTTAGATTTGAGCATTCTAAATCAGATCACTATATTTATTATAAATTTGATGGTGATTGTTTCCTATTTATTGTATTATATGTTGATATTTTATTTATTGGTCAAAGTAAAAGAATGATTTTGGAACTAAAGTATCAACTTGCAACTAAATTTGAAATGAAATATCTTGGTGCATCTAAACACATTCTTGCCATGGAGATCAAAAGAGATAGACTGAACAAAAAACTATGGCTTGGCTAGAGTAAGGATGTCAATTAATTTTTATAGAGGTTTAACATGCAAGATTGTAGACCATTATGTGCTCCTTTTATAGTTGGAATGAATTTATCTACTTCACAATGTCCAACATCCCCATCAGAGATGGAAGACATGAGAAAAATATCTTACCAGAGCATAGTTAGAAATTTGATGTACGCTATGGTCTGTACTAGACTGAACATTGCCCAAGTAGGGGGAGTTATTTCTAGATATATGCCTTAGAATCTTATTATATTCCATTGGGATGCAATTAAGAGTATTTAAATATTTATGAGGTACCTTAGAGTATTCCTTGTGTTATCATGGTAAGTTGATAAGAGACAAACATTTCCTTGATATTCATGGTTATGCAGACTCAGACTAGGTAGGTATTTTAATAGCAAAAGATCCACCAATACTTATTCGTTTACTTTATTTTGTGGTGCAATTAGTTGGATGAGCAAGTGATAGGTTGTGGTTGTTTTTTCCACTACTAAGGCTAAGTATATGGTAGCTACTCACTCTTGTAAACAATCCATTTACCTTAAGAGATTATGTTTAGACATAAGAATAAAACAAGGGATAGTGATAGTTTATTATGATAGTTAGAGTGTGATCTACCTAATTAAGAACTCAAATTTTCATGCCAAGACCAAGCATATTGATGTAAAATATCATGTGTGAGAGATATGGTCAAGGATGGTAGGGTGAAGCTAGTTAAGGTAGAGACTTTGATGAATGTTGCAGATTCATTAACTAGGCCCGTGAGCTCATAGAAGTTTAGATGGTGTTCAGAGTCTATGGGCCTTTCAACCCCTAGAAATTAGATAATGGTGTTGATACTCCCTTTTTTCTCTTGCAAGGTATTTGACAAGTGGGAGAATGTTGGTAAAAGTGTCTCAACCTTACGATTACAAAAAGTGTGATGTTTCAGGTTATAAAATGAATAAACTTGATTTATGGGCTATAGAGTTGGTTTTTGGTCAAAATATGTTTTCTAAGTTGCCTAGAATTGCTTCTAGTGGTTCCCAATGCATAGATCACTTAAAGATCTACAATTTAATAAAAAGGGCTCGATTGGCCTCCTAGACCAAAAGTTATGGCCTAAAAGTTGGGCCTTACACATTAGAAAATATAAAAATGTGAGACACAAAAAAAAGTTGTAAGGGGGAGTTACACGTGTTGAACAACTTACGATGCATGTTATGACACATCATAAGGCATCTTTGATTGGAGATAATGGAACCCTAAGGATTTGGGTACCACTATTGGATGATTTTGGCTCATTGTTTTCTAATTACTGTTTGATGATTTCATGTATTGTATCTCCTATATATTAGGTGCTTGTGATGGATGTTTTATTTTAGATTTTTATAAATATTATTAAGTTGTCTCTAGATCTCTGGTTGGTGATACTCCTATGAAGGCTTTCTCTGCAAGTATATTGTAATCTTGTTAAGATTTTTGGATAATATATTGGGCTTCTTGTAAGAGTCAATGTGACTCAGCAAGCTAGGATCCCTGCAATCAAGACAACCTTCCACACAAAGATAACAAAGAAGAATATGCTAAAACAATGGAGAAAAGATTCTATACAACTGTCATAAATTGTATGCAATACAATGAGAGATAGCCTTTCTTAGAAAGGAAAGGATGACAATGAAGGAGTTGTAGTCATGTCACAAGTGTCACATTCCTATCACATGTGACAACTAGAGGATAGGATGCCAACTAGAGTACATGTGTAGGATAAGACAACTCACTACAACTATTAACAACTAGAAACATCTAGAAGACTCACTCAGTCAACTTAACATGTGAATTATGTGTGATGTGTGAATATTATTTAACTAATAAATAGTTAAATAATATGAATTATCCACACAAGGGTAAACCGGTTAGGTAATAACCTTATTCACACCAACACCCCCCCTTAAGTGCAACTTAGGGAGTAGCTGACTAAAACAAAGATGCAATGATGGGTCCCAGTTACTAGGCCATGTTAGGTACCCTTGTACAACAAATCTCAAGTGAGGAAAAGGAGAAAACCACATGGGACAAAACTCCTCTCCAAAAGTGAGAATGCAAAAAACAAATAAAATGAAAGATGTGATGGAAGAACTCAAGACCCCCTATGAACTACATCCAACACATATGTACAATCAATTACCCCTATAGGCAAGCAAGTGTGAGACTATAGGTCCCCCCCACAATGAAGTAGCTCTTTCGCCAATGGCGAATGCCTAAAGAAGAATGCTAAAGAGGATCCAAAGCCCGTAAACAACATTCTTCCCCTTAGGAAGAAAAAGGTCCAAAGGTTGATGTAGAAGAAACTCCATCTCAAGGTATGAGGGAAAAACCCTCATGATGTATGATGTCTCTAAAAACTACTCAAGTGTCCACATGTCACAACCAAAAGATGTCACATAATTAGGTTCTGCATGCCTAATCAAAGAATGTGACAATCCAAGACAAATTGAAAAGTCAAGAGAATCAATCTCCAAAGACAAAGAATCCTCCAAATGATGCTCAAGATACTCCAACTCAGTGTCAAAATGTGACAAGTGAAGAGGAGAAGATGGTTCCTACATATCCAAAGCAGGAGAATCAAATCCTTCAAAGAGGAGATGAATGTCATCAATTATGTTCTCCAAGTCATCAAGATAGGACTCATGAAACAAGTCTAAAATACCTGTCAAGTACTCATCCCAAAAACCTGTATTTGGAAGACAAAGAATATCCTACTCAACTAAAGTGGATGAAGCTATGCCAATGCCAATTTTGAAGAAGCAGGAGAAGGAGGAAGCTTAGAACTAGTCTCAAGAACCAAAGTAGATGCAAGAACACCAAGGTTCAAGTGACCAAACTTCTCCTTAGAAACATGATTTACACTTGATGCATGAGTGTGAATAGCAAACAATGGATCTACATCATCATCAGAAACAAAATGGGAGAAAGTATACAAGTGAGATGCATGATCAACCATCCCGATAGCAATGATATCTCTGCTCTCCAAGTCTTGGATGATCACATAATCGAGAGTGAACTCAACTGTCTTCCCTGCACCACAATGAGTAATCTGATAGATGGAAAGGAAATTTGTTGTCAAGGAAGGTACACACAACACATTGTTGAATGTACACTCACCAACATCAATAGTTCCTTTACTAGTTGCATGCATGTATGTATTGTTACCCATCAAAATAGGTGGTAAAGTACATGACTGAAATGAAGAGAACATCCCTTGTGAAGATGCCATATGATGAGAAGCTCTGAAATCAATAAGCCATCTCTCTGACTGTAGACTTGTTGAAGCAAAGAGTGCCTGTCCTTTTCCTTTGTATGACCCATTAGTAATGCCTCTTGTCTCTGTAGATGTAGATGATTATGGTGGTGAAGAAGAAGACTTGGGTAAAATTGTTGTTGATGAAGAATACTCAATGTTATGTTTTTGAAGAAGTTGTGACATCTCATCAAAAAAAATTTCATAACATTTAGTTTCATCAAGACCCAATTTCTTACAATAAGAACACTTTAGCTTCTTCTTCTTATTGGACTCCTCTTTGGAAGAAGAGTTGGGGGTTTTCTTTGATTGTTTCTCTTGCTCATTAGACTTTGAATCCTTTTGTTTCTTTCCCTTATTATTTGAATCCTTAGGATCTTTTGTGCTTTGTGTTGCAACTAGAGCCTGTAATCTAGGAGGCTTCAATGTGCCCATGTGTAGTAGCTTAGCTTGTTCTCTAGTGAGTTGTGCAGCAAACTCCTCAAGTGAAGGCATAGTAAACCTACTACCAAAGGCATCCATTATAACATGAAAGGTAGAAACATAAACTGAATAAGCAAGACCCAATTTTGCAAGAATAGATAGAATCAATTGTTCATCTTCTTTCTCAAGACCACATTGTTTGAGTTGCAACTTGAGAGACTTAAACTTAGTGAAGAAATCTTCAATTTGATCAAAATCTTGAGGATTAAGGGCAATTAGCTCATTCTCCAATTTGAACCTTCTTATTTTATCTTGTTTACCAAAGAGATTGTCTAGTGTTATCCATATCTCATTTGGTGTTGTACAAGACTCAACATGAAATCTAAGATCTAGAGAAATAGCAAGACAAAGTGTGCCATAAGCCTCATCTCTTATATCTAACCATTTTCTTCTCTCAGTAGCACCTGTGAATTTAGGATCTATGCCTAAATTTATTCTATGTAACTTTTGTTTACACAATACATACTCCATGTTTTTCTTCCATTCATAATAATTATATGGAGTTAAAAGTGGAATTTGAGGCACATCCATGATGAAAAAGAAAGACAACAATACAATAACAGCCCTTTACTATGTGAGAGAGCCCCACCAATTTGTTTGTGGCACTTTATACTTAGTGCAATTTACAATTGTCCTCAAAGGACCAAAATTGGGAAAACAATGAAAATCTAAAAAAAAGAGATCCAAGTGAGATTACAATCACTCACAATGATGTATTATAGCAAACAAATCCTCTCAAAACAAATTTCACCTTCTCAAGTATCAAAATGCCCAAGTTAGCAATCAAAAGCCAAAAAATTGACAAATTGAATAAAATGAACCTAGAGCTAAGTCTAAGAAAAGTGCATGGATGGCTTGAAAGAGCTCTTGAATACCTTTCTGATGCCACAAGAATCATGATAGAAAGTTATGAGCTTGGAAGCCAAAAAGAGAGATTTATCTTCAACCTACAATAAATGCTGTCAAATAGCAAAATCTATGAAAATGACTAATACCACTACGAAGTACTCTTTGTCAGCTTTCCAACAATATCTTGTTTGCCTGATTTTGACACCTTGGGAAAAAGTTGTGCAAAGTAAAAAAACCCTACTTTAGGACTTTGAGGAGCAAAACAGGCCCCCTGGATGGAATATTCTCTATCTGGGATAAAATATTCTTTTTACCATGAAACCATTGGTCTGAGAAAAAAACCACTTGTCGGGAGAGAAAAACCACTTGAAAAATAAAAACCGCCTGGATAGTAGGAAACCACTATCTGGGATAAAGCAAAAAATGCATGTACCTGAAAAACATGGGACAAATGCTGAAACCGCCTTTGATGCTACCAGCAATTAACTATGACTTTTGCCTACAGGGGTTGATAGTCGTTTGGCTAGCGGGTAAAGTTGAAACCACCGATAATACAACAAGGACCACCAAAGATTTTTGAAGGGCTAGTGGTTTATCTAACCACCGGTGGGTTTGAAAACAACTGCCGCCAACAGAAACTACCAACGAGCGTAGAAAATTTCTCGGTGTGAGATGCTTCAAGGCCACCGTGGTATCCACTGATGAGAATGGTTTTGGTCACTATCGACTATTAATAGTGGTTGCCAATTGCAGATCAAAGACCACCATTTGCAGACATACCACTGAGATGCTAGAATATCCACTGATGAAACTATTGGCTAATTGACCGAGCCGGATCAAAGGCTCATTGGGCGGTTAGAAATTTCACTGCTAGAATTTTATTGCTGACTGTTTTCCTATATTTTGACTGCTGGAGAGAATTTTTGATTTGTAGATTAAAAAAATTGAAAGATTTTTTTTGTTGTAAGCCCGAAGGCTTTTTTACCACTGCTTGCTGGGGGCTATTAACCCCGCCGACCAGGAACTGTGATCCCAGCGGTGGGCTCCTTGCCAAGAAATTTGATCCCAGTGGGCCTCTACCAACCACTGTACGTGGGCCCGACAGGGTCTGTGCAAGCAGTACCTTGTGGGTACCGCAGAACTAATTTTTTGTTTATTTTGCTAAAAAAATCTCTACAAACAATAATCCGTCTGGTAAAAAAACTATAGTCCAACAAATAAATATTTTACCTGTGAATATGATTCCAATTTGACAATGTAGACAAAGTACACATGCTGACGTAGTGATGACGGTATGCCTGCACAGAGATTACGACGTGAGCCGTACAATTTTTTGCAAGCCCTAACTAGGGGAAAAAAATTTGCCAAAAAATTTCTGACTATGAAATTCAGTGATTTGACAATCGTTCTATACTGATTTGGGCCTTTTGATCACAACTGTGATGTTAGATTTGCTCCAAGACACACCTAACAACAAGCTCCCAACAAAACCTCTCCAATGAGAGAAGGAAATTGCAAATCTAGCTCTGATACCATGTAAGAGTCAATGTGACTCAGCAAGCCAGGATCCCTGCAATCAAGACAACCTTCCACACAAAGATAACATAGAAGAATATGCTAAAACAATGGAGCAAAGGTTCTATACAACTATCATAAACTGTATGTAATACAATGAGAGATAACCTTGCTTATAAAGGCAAGGATGACAATGAAGGAGTTGTAGTCATGTGACAAGTGTCACATTCCTATCACATGTGACAACTAGAGGATAGGATGCCAACTAGAGTACATGTGTAGGATAAGACAACTCACTACAACTATCAACTACTAGAAACATCTAGAAGAGTCACTAAGTCAACTTAACATGTGAATTATGTGTGATGTGTGAATATTATTTAACTAATAAATAGAAAAATAATATGAATTATCCACACAAGGGTAAACCGATTAGGTAATAAGCCTATTCACACCAACACTTCTTTTGGATTATGGTGTTTTTCTCCTGAAATGATTTTCCCCACATAAATCACTGTGTTGTGGTATGACTACTATTTATGTTTATTTCTATATAATTTATGCAACTATTGTAAAGGTTTGAGAAGTTTTGCATAATCCTCCTCTCAAGATCAGTGTAGGAAGTTGTTCTTTCACCATAGCTTCCTTACAATTATATCATCACTAAAATATTTAAGTTGAAATCTTTGAGATAAAACACAAATTCCATGTTAGTTGGAGGTCGTGAAAATGTAGGTATTCTCTCCTAGTTCTTACTAAACCTGGTGTTGAAATTAGTTCTCTTAGTCAAATATTTCAATAGGATTTGCATACTTGAAAATTTGTAAATAAACCTCAAAAAATAAAACTTTAATGACAAGCATTCATGGACAAGAATTCAAATCAAACCTCCCATATATGGAGTACCATCACTTTGTTAGGGTAAGATGACAGAAGATATCAATTAAATGCAAATATAGAATAAACAGAGGAATGAAAAATACACAAAAAAAACAACAAGAGACAAGTTTTAATGTGGTTCACCCAAACTTGGGCTACATCCACCAACAGAGAGTCCAATATTATTATCCAATAAATCAAACCGATTACAATCAGCAATCCTTGCAACTCAATACCACTACAAAATGCTACAATAGAATATCAACAGAAACCCTAATCCTTAGCCATTTTTATCATGACTTTTGTCAGTTACAAAATAGGGTTTTTTATGTCGACTAATGAAAAAATAACTCCTGACGCCTTAATAAAATAATGACCTCATCTTGGGGGCACTGCCCCTTGACCCCGTAGGAATTTGGGGGGAAATTGTGCTGATAAAAGTGGGGTAAATTTAACCTCCAACTCTGATTAGGCTCCATATAACAACACGCTTCATATCAAACCTCCCAAAACTTCAATGACAAGCATTCATGGACACATCCTTACAAGATGAAGGAAATAGTCCCAAAATCCATCAAAATACCTTTGATCAAAACACCTTAGGCCTTGTGGAATTCGATAAAGATCGAGAAATTTGTGTTACCCAAGGACCAGAACAACCAGATGACACCAACAATTTAATTTTTTCTCACATGCTAGAACTTATCAAGAGTTCCACATACAAGAACACTCTCCTCAATGCCTTAGATCTAGGCCATCTAGTTCAAAACACTCCAAAAGTGTTCTTCAACATTTGACTTTGAAAAGTTACCCTCAGATGATGACATAGCTAAACAAGGTGATCTCACCCTCTGCTTAATAGTCCAAGTTCATGAGTATTCTATTCAACGTGTAGTGATCGATGATGGGTTTGCAATTAACATAGTCTCTGTTCCTCTTCTTCAAAGAATGGGTTATGATGAAACTCAAATCACACAAGAAACTTCCATCCTTAGAATTCACGATAACCCAAACATTCAAACAATGGGTAAAGTTAATATTCAAATCACATTGGGTCCCAAAACCCTCCCAACTGAATTTTATGTCATCAATGAAGAAACCACCTAAAACATGATCCTAAGAAGGCCTTGGATCCATAGGATGAGGGTTGTTCCCTCCACATTATTTCATGAAATCCACTTCTCGTACGTGGGACAAACCCACATCATCAAAGGAGATCCTGATCCTTTCGGCCTTTATAGAGTTGAACAAGTCAAAAAGAAGGGAAAGAACCATGAAAACCACCATTGACCCAAAAATCAACACTTTTGAAAAAGGAGAGACATCGAAAGAAATTGAAAACATAGCCAAGACCTCAAAATGTACAAGAAAGGGGGCAACAGGGCAATTCCCCTTTGATCCCCACTCAACAAAGTCTTATGCTCCATTTAACTTAGTGGCCATTCCTATTAAGCTAGATATGAGTATCCATACAATTGAGATCACCACTAAGCAAAAAGGAGAAGCAAACCCATATAGAAACTAGGAGAGTCAACACCAATGTCATTTTCCCCTCAAAAGTTTAAAATAAGTATTATAACTCGACAAGAACAAAAAATGATAAAGCTAGGGCCAAATCATCAACCAATGAAAAATGTGAGTACATAAAACTCCTCACTAAATACAAAGACAATTTTACACCAAGTCTTCAAGTATCCTTGCAAATACTTTCAAGCAAAGTTCAAAACAAATTGGATAGGTCCATACATAGTTAAGGAAGATGTAAAAAGTGATGCTACCTCTTGTGCATTATGGAAGGAGAAGAGTTCAGTATGTCAAACCTTTATAAAAGCTTATAAAATCCAAAAAAATCAAATAATTCAAAAATCCATAAAAGCATAAAATCATTTTGTTCCATCATGTATTTTGTGAGTGTCATGTTCTTGTTTGATTTTTGTCTTAGTAAAGAGTCTAAGGTTTCTTAAGTATAGGTTGATTCTTTTAGCCTTTGAGATCCCTTGTATTCATAATTGGCATTTATCATTCCCCTACCACATCCCCTAATTATTGTATTCAAAGCCTAGCTCTTAGCTCTACAATGATCTTGGTCTTAGCAATCCATGTTGTTAAAGTCTAAGAAAATTCAATAGTCAAAACTACAGTACTCAATAGAATCTTGCAAGTAGACCTCCCTCATTCCTCAATAGAGGGGAAGTCTAACTGGATAGTGAAAACTTTTGGTGGCACTCAGCCCCTTATCTTTCCTGTCCAAAAATACCAGGAGGATATGACTCTGCAGGAAGAAATCTAAAATATGAGTGAATAAAAAATGAGTGATAGAAAAAAAAGAAAAAGAATCATTAGAATAGTAGAAACACCAAAGAAGTTATATATCCAAGCATCCATAAAGTTTCAAAGCATCCCAACATTAGCCATCAAAAATTCAAAAACCCAAAGTACAACAAAAGAGAAAAGAAAAAGAAAAAGAAGAAAAAAAGAGTGTTAGAGAGAATATTGCCGATGTTCATACTCTCAAGTGGAGATAAATCTAAGATCAAAGCTACGAGAGTGACATATATCAGATAAAGTAAGGTAAAAAGAACACACATGCACCATCTAAGAAATACTAGGAGATTAGTTATCTTTAGGGGTCACATCTTCTATTCTGGAGCCTTTCCTTTATCCTAGGTATATCTTGTTGTTCATCCTTTGATCTAAGTCTAATGAGTGCTAATAAAATTTGTTGTTTGTCTAAGTTGAAAGCTTGTCAATATGTTTTATCTAGATAAGGATCAATGTTTGGCCTTTAGTGAAGCCCAAAATTTAGAAGCATTCCATCTCCTCCCCATCCCCACTTGAGTTCCAAATCCTATCTCAAAGGGTTAATAGGTCTCCTATACCAAGATAATTTGCAATCCCCTGAGTCAAAATCTTACTAAAGAGCTATCACATTGTTTGTTCCAGCATGCATTCATCATTTCAAAAAATTTAAAAAAAATTGAAAGCAATAAGTTTATGACATAACTCATGACATTCCATATGATTAAGATGTGTTGCATTCCCTCATGTTCCCCTGCATTTCATGCACTACATGCATTCATATATATTCATAAAAAGAAAAAAGAAAAAAACAAATTGCATCATCCATATGTGATCATCATAGGTATGAATTATCATAAGCAAAATAAAAGCTCTAGCAAACCATATGTACAATAGGGAAAGTGAAGTACAAGATTTTGGTTGAAGCTATGTATAGATCTCAACCAATCAGGTCTCAAGTGCAAACAATGTCTGAGCACAAGTCACTCCTCCAACAAGTCTTAGAGAAAAATAGTTCACTCAAGTGTTCAAGTCTCCCCATGCAAAGGTGCAAGGTTATAGATCTCTTCAATAAATGTAGGTCAAGCTCAAATACCTCAAGGATTGTCAAGTTGGACCTTTGCAAAAGCTCCAGAAAAACCATAAAAATTAGAAATTTGAAAAAAACTAAAAAATTGTAAAACATAAAAAATCCCTAAAAATTGAATATGTTCTTCAAAATATGCAATAAAAGAAGATTCATTCTGCTCTCTATCTTAGCATGTGTTTTATTTACATAGTTCTCTTTGCACCCTCATTTTACGTGTTGGGTATGTGCATGGAAATGGGGGACCAAAATGGGGTCATAAGTGGCCAATTTTTTTTTTTTTTTCTGAAATTAGTAAAAATTGATCTTGGATGATAAATTGAAGATAGTCATACTCAAAATTAGAAGATGTAATAAGAACAAGATTTGTAGTGCTCGAAATGTAGTTTCTAAACTACTATTTTTTTCTTAAAATGGTGGAGATTAAGAGGTTCAAACAGGGGGAGCACACAAAGTGCTCTTGTTTTTGTTAGAAAAATATAACATAGTGTCTGGTGTGCTCCCCTTAAAGTGTTATTTTTTTAAAGTATTTCACAAATCACTTTAGTGGAAAATTAGCTAACATTATGGAGTTTATGCCTAATTTTTTGTTAATTTTTTAATGAATATATGATTTTTAATGAATTTTCAAAGTGGACACATCCTGAAAAATGAAAATTTGAGCATGCTCCCCCCCTAATTTTTTTTGAAAAATAATCAAAAATCATTTTTTTCAATGTATATAGAATAGAATCTAAATCTAAAAATGTAATTTTTTTTCAAATTTTGACAAATGTGTAAAAATGACACCAAAAATACTACACGTAGGTTTTTTGCAAAAAAGAACACATTAGAAAAAGAAATTAAAGATGGAAAACTTAATATTATCATATTAAAATATATATGGGGGTAAGTGCAAGAAGATGGGGGGCCAAAAATGGGTCTTAAGTGGCCACTTTTTTTCTGAAATCAGGAAATACTGGCCTTGGATGAGAAATTGAGCATAGTTACACTCAAAATTTGGAGATGCAACCAAAACAATGTTCATAGTGCTCTGAGTCTACTTTCTAAACTACTATTTTGTTTTGAAAATGGCATAGATTAAGGGGTTCAAAAGAGGGAGCCACAGAAATTGGTGTTGTTTCTGTCAAAAAAACATAACATAGCATGTTTTGTGGCTCCCTCAAAAGGTCAACTTTTTTTTGGTATTTTTAAAATCGCTTCAGTGAGAAATTAGCTAATAGCATGTAGTTTATGCCCAATTTTTCTGATAATTTTTTGATGAATATTTGATTTTTTACTAATTTTTAAAGTGGACACATCCTAAAAAATAGAATTTTGGCCGTGCTACCCCTATAAATTTTGAAAACTAATTGAAAATTATTTTTTTATTTTTTTAATATTTGTAGAATGGAGTCTAGTTTCTAAATATGTAATTTTTTTGAAATTTGAATGAATAGTTATTTTACAATGAAAAAAAGACCAAACAGTAGTTTTTGCATAAAAACGGACACACAAACAAAAGAAATTAAAGATGAAAGGCTTAACATTGTTAAAATGTGAAAAAAATCACATCGTCAAATAGCTAAGAGAAAGCCTAACATTACCCATGTGTTCGATTTGTTCAACCTTGAAACACGTGCAAATCTGAGGGTTAGCACGAACGAAATTATGTGAAATTTTGAAGAATATAGAAAAACACGTCTGTGACTGTTCATAAGGCACTCCAAGCCTTTGGGTTGGAAATCCAAAGCAAATCCCAAGCCCAAGGCTTGGGATTCCCAAAGCAAGAAATAACGCGAGCGCGTTATAACGCGCTCGCGTTATGTTTCGCCTTACATTTTTTCCCGCAAGTCTGTCTTTTGCCATGTTTGACATAACACGAGCGCGTTATAACGCGCTCGCATTATGTCCCACTCAAAATTTTTTACATTCAAGGCTATTCATCATGAGGGTTAAGGCATAAGGGATAGAGTTGGAAGGTTTACGGATAAGGGATTAGCGTTTAAGGTATAGTATCGAGCCCGTTGAGGGTCTAGGAATAGGGATAGCGTTTAAGGTTTAGGGATGAGGGATGACAGATTACGGTTGAGGGTCGAGGGATCAAAGTTAAGGGTTGAGGGATTAGGGTTTGACATTAAGGGTTGAGGGTTGAGGTTCAAGGGTCAAGGGTTTAGGGATAGGGTTTAGGGTCGAGGGATTAGGGTTAAAGTAGAGTGTGGAGGGTGTAAGGATTAGGGATAGGGTTGGAGGGTTTAGGGATAAGGGATTAGGGTTTAAGGTATAGTATCAAGTCTGTTGAGAGTTTAGGAATAGGGATAGCATTTAGGGATTAGGGATGAGGGATTATAGTTGAGGGATGATGGATTAGGGTTGAGGGTTGAGGGATTAGGGTTTAAGGTATAGTGTTGAGGGTTGAGGGTTGAGGGTTTAGGATTAGGGTTTAGGGTTGACGGACTAGCATTTAATGTCGAGGTTAGGGTTAGAGTGTTGAGGGTAGAGGGATTAGGGATAGGGTTTAGGGTTTAAGGTTTAAGGATTGAGGGTTGAGGCTTTAGGGATGAGGCTTTAAGGCTTAAGATATAGTGTCAAGTGTTGAGGGTGTAGGGATAGGGTTTAAGTTTTAAGGGTTAAGGGTTGAGGGATATGGATTAGGGTTTAAGGTATAGTGTTGAGGGTCGAGGAATCAGAGTTAAGGGTTGAGGGATTAGGGTTTGACGTTGAGGGTTGAGGGTTGAGGTTCGAGGGTCAAGGGTTTAGGGATAGGGTTGAGGGTCAAGGAATTAGGGTTAAAGTAGAGTGTGGAGGGTATAAGGATTAGGGATAGGGTTGGAGGGTTTAGGGATAAGGGATTAGGGTTTAAGGTATAGTATCGATTCTGTTGAGGGTGTAGGAATAGGGATAGCATTTAGGGTTTAGGGATGAAGGATTAGAGTTGGGGGATGACAGATTAGGGTTGAGGGTTGAG
The DNA here is from genome assembly GCA_027924645.1 of Cunninghamia lanceolata. Classification (NCBI taxonomy): domain Eukaryota; kingdom Viridiplantae; phylum Streptophyta; class Pinopsida; order Cupressales; family Cupressaceae; genus Cunninghamia; species Cunninghamia lanceolata. The sequence continues at coordinate 2,614,452 of BSBN01001322.1, read as the reverse complement.
GGATTAGGGTTTAGGGATAAGGTTTAGGGTTGAGGGCTGAGGGATTAGGGTTTAAGGTATAGTGTTGAGGGTTTAGGGATAGGGTTTATGGTTGAGGGATTAGGATTTGACATTGAGGGTTGAGGGTTTAGGGTTTAGGGTTAGGGTTGAGAGATGAGGGATCAGAGTTAAGGGTTGAGGGAATAGGGTTTGACGTCGAGGGTTGAGGGTTGAGGTTCGAGGGTCAAGGGTTTAGGGATAGGGTTGAGGTTGAAGGGATTAGGGTTAAAGTAGAGTGTGGAGGGTGTAAGGATTAGGGATAGGGTTGGAGGGTTTAGGGATAAGGGATTAGAGTTTAAGGTATAGTATCGAGTCTGTTGAGGGTTTAGGAATAGGGATAGCATTTAGGGTTGAGGGATGAGGGATTAGGGTTGAGGGTTGAGGGATTAGGGTTTAGGGATAAGGTTTAGGGTTGAGGGTTGAGGGATTAGGGTTTAAGGTATAGTGTTGGGGGTTGATGGTTTAGGGATAGGGTTTAGGTTTGAGGGATTAGGGTTTAGGGTTGATGAATTAGGGTTTAATGTTGAGAGTTGAGGGTTGAGGGTTGAGGGTTGAGGGTTGAGGGTTGAGGTTGAGGGATAGGGTTAATGGTCAAGGGATTAGGGTTAAATAAGAGTGTCGATGGTAGAGGGATTAGGGTTTAAGGTATAGTATCGAGCCTGTTGAGGGTCTAGGAATAGGGATAACGTTTAGGGTTTAGGAATGAGGGATTAGAGTTGAGGGATGACGGATGACAGATTAGGGTTGAGGGTTGAGGGATTAGGGTTTAGGGACAAGGTTTAGGGTTAGGGTTTAGGGATAGGGTTTAGGGTTGAGGGATTAGAGTGAAGGGCTGAGGGATTAGAATTTGGCGTTGAGGGTTTAGGGTTTAGGATCAGGGTTGAAGGTCGAGGGATCAGAGTTAAGGGTTGAGGGATTAGGGTTTGATGTTGAGGGTTGAGGGTTGAGGTTCAAGGGTCAAGGGTCAAGGAATTAGGGTTAAAGTAGAGTGTGGAGGGATGACAGATGATAGATTAGGGTTGAGGGTTGAGGGATTAGGGTTTGATGTTGAGGGTTGAGGGTTTAGGGTTAGGGTTGAGAGATGAGGGATCAGAGTTAAGGGTTGAGGGATTAGGGTTTGACGTCGAGGGCTGAGGTTCGAGGGTCAAGGGTTTAGGGATAGGGTTGAGGTTGAAGGGATTAGGGTTTAAGGTATAGTGTTGAGGGTTGATGGATCAGAGTTAAGGGTTGAGGGTTGTAAGGATTAGGGATAGGGTTGGAGGGTTGACAGATTAGGATTTGACGTTGAGGGATTAGGATTTGATGTTGAGGGTTGAGGGATTAGGATTTGACATTGAGGGTTGAGGGTTTAGGGATAAGGTTGAGGGATTAGGATTTGACATTGAGGGTTGAGGGTCAAGGGATCAGAGTTGAGGGTTTAGGGATTAGGGATCTATAGCAGGACAAAACGCGAGCGCGTTATAGCGAGAGCGCGTTATAACGCGCTCGCGTTTTGTATTTCTACTGAAACGGTAAAAAAGTGGTTACCCCCGTGATCCAGGCCCACATGCTCTATTTTCTTACTGATTCTGCGCGTGCTCTGACAAAAAAGAAGTGCTTTCATGCTATTGGGAAGTTCACATGCACATTTGACACATTGTACCACCTTTGCATGATCTTTCCACCACCTTTTCTGCTTTGCCAACTTGAGAAGGAGGAAATAACATAGTTTTCAAACCAAATTTGATATATATCTATACAAGTTTCAATTTTTGTAGTATTGCAATGTTAATTTTGATTCAATTTTAAGAATTTAACATTGAAAAGGAAGCAAGTGGTGAAAAACTCAAATTGTTGAGGAGTTTGATGCAAGAAGATAAAAACACTACATAATTGGGCACTCTCTCCATTCAAATCTTCATTTTTTAGGTATGTCAAGTCTTTACATGCATGTTCTTTACATTTTCCTTATTTCGGATTGAATTACTTTATCATGCTTTATCATACATGTTTAAAATAGACACATTCCCAATCAAGAAAGCAACCTACAATCTCACATGATGCCATGTATATTTTCTACACTTGGGCTCTTTAATAATTATGTGTAATAAACAAACCTTAGTTCATACCATGATGTCAAACTATACAAGAATAAATCCTTACAACATAAAAAAAATACAATCCCACTATTATCATGTATTCATTTCTTAGGAACTAATATTGGTCTCTTTATCATGCTACAGACAAATTCTCCATCATGCCGAGGAAACGATCAAGAATTAAACCAACACAAGAAGAGATAGAAGCTAAGAATGCAAAGAAAGCAATGGCTATGAGGGAACTTCGTGAGAAGAGGAAATTGGACACGATAAATGAAGACATACCAATTGAAGAGGAACCACAACCATCACAAAGAGATATGGTATTGGCGGCACAAAGAGAACGAATGCAAAAACTTCGTGGTACGAGAGATTTGAATACCATAGTTGGAGACACATCCTTTACCGCAAGACAACATGTAGGGACACCATCTACCACATCTCAAGTTGAGAGTACATCATCACTCACATGTGATGAAGAAGGTACGCCATCATTCCCACCTCAACCTCAAGGTATGTCATCTATTCCATCTTCGATCGAAGGTATGCCATCTAACCCATCTCATTTAAATATTGATGAAATTCCTAATGTTGAGATGAATTTACCTAACTTTACACCACCTAGAATTTTGCATAGAAAGCCAAAGTATTTGATTGATATTGATGAGAATATTTTGTAGCCAATGGAAGGTAAGATTCCAAAATGCACTTGTAGAAGATATGCTAATAAGATTTGGAGATTGTTCTTTGAAAAGTTAAATGAGACTGCAAGATGTCAACTATTCGTTGAAATGATGCGAAGTATAAAGTATAGGTCTATCATGAAGATTCTTGGGTTGAGAACATCAGAGGCTTCAAGTGAAAAATCTATTGTCAAGAATCTAATGAGTGTGTATGAGAGTGTGGGTAACACCTCACGCACAAAAGATAGTAATGCAACACGGCGTGTGATTACATCGACTATAGTAAGTAGTCAAACGAGGAAAGCTCGTCTCATTAGAAAGACAAGTCAAAAATTGAGAATTAATAGGAAAACTTTATCAAGAGCCGTTGGAAGACGCCAAAGAATTGAGGACACTAATGCCAATGAATTATGGGCGTTCTCGGGGAGACTATCACGAAAAGATAAACCAATTGTTGAAGCATTGAGATCACTAATTGAAGACTTTTGGAAGAATTACACAAGGGTATCTCCGAATCAAAGGGATGTGGTAAGAAGGAGAATTGGTAGTCAGAACCGCGAGCCACATCCAAAACATTTTTTGGATGAGACTCAAACACAGTTTTATGGTAAATTTCTAGAGAAGTATCCTCAAATTAAAATTTGTCAAAGATATTTTGAAATGCTAAAACCTTTCTATGTTAAGATAAATCACACACGCACTACTTGTTGTTGTAGATTACATATTGAATTTTCTAACCATTTTGATGCTTATAGGTCTATATGTTTAGATATGCATACTAACAATGATTTGCAGGGTTGTGCCATATGTGCCCCACCAACATCTTCAAGAGACTTCATATCAAGAATTTTATGTGAAAGAGAGGAAGGTTAAATATTCTACAAGAAATTATGCTTGGATGGCACATGTCATTGTTGCGGTGGCTTGCAACATTTGCCAATATGTGAACATATGGAAATAACACATGCGGTTGGAAATGAACTAGTAGAGTTTGGCAAGTATAAAATAGTGGCATACAATACAAAAGATGGTAAAGAAGCAAAGAGGTGTGAATTAGTTATTGAAAAGATTCCAGTGTATGAGTTTATGCCTATATTTCGTGACAGCATAGTGTATGAGTATGCAAGACATGCCCATAGAGCTTGATGGTTGGACTTGCAATTCAAGTTATGCAAGGACACATTTCTGGTTGGTAGCATTGTTTCAGTTGTCAACTTTACAGAGAACTACAGTCTACAGCCACAGCGTGAGGTGCAATCACAATATTACAACTCCACACAGGTTTCTATATTTGTGCACATCGCATTCATTCATGCAAATGATAGTACAGAGGATGACAGAAAGATCATAAGGGAGTATCATTTCTATATTAGTGATGATCGTACGCATTCTACAGAGTTCGTGCAAGGTTGCTTCCAGGTGTTCTACAATGATTTGGCTAGAAGGGGCATATCGTTCAGTCAGCATATCATATGGTCGGATAATTGTGCATCACAATTCAAGAACTCGCAGAATTTCTATTGGCTGAGTAGGAGGCATAATTTTACAGGTATTCAACATATGTGAAACTTTTGTGAGGCCGGGCATGGAAAGGGGGAGCATGATGGTGCAGGAGCATGTATCAAAAGAGCCATAGCACGAGAAGAGTTAAAGTATAAAGACAATGCAAAGTTGACAGATGCAAAATCGATTGTCGAGTGGTGTAATGCTTCCATGGGTCAAGGTAATGAAGGTAAGTCTTTAGTTCGTAGATTTTTTTAGTTGATAGATGATACTAACATTGCACCATATGAGGATTGTTGTACACTGACAGGATCAAATGAGATGCACTCTTTCAGAAGCTCAATTGCAGGTTCATGGAGTATCCATACATGAAAGATGTCATGCTTTTGTTCTTCCTGTACAATTCAAGTTTGGGATGAGTGCGAGTCAAAGGAGTGGGTTGACGAATGGCAGTTAAGTTATCTTAGCCCACTTGACACGTATCGACCCCCGACGGCACTGGAACTAACACAGATGGAATCATCAGTTGACTTTGACCATATATCAGATTTAGTTCAACCAGATAATATAGGGCACATATATGCATCTAATTTCATCTAGTTCAACCAGGTAATGTCATCTTACTTTGTAGTGTTTTTGTAATGTTGACTAATTTCATCTAATTTGCTACACATATCAATGTAGGACACGTATATGCAGTTATTGCAGATGAAGATAATGAAGAGGGAACAGATTATTACTTATGTCGTTGTGTTGAGGCCAAAAAGAAATTGGAGGCCCCTGTTACAGATGGAGAAAACATCGAATACCCTACAGGATCAGTGGTTATTACTGGAACATGGCTTAGAAGGTACCCACATAAGAGTGTTAATATTTGGCTATTTCAGGACTTTGACATGCATCGAAAGATTCTTCATTACTCGAACCTTGTCGTGGCATCCAATGTTCATTTGATAAAGTATCGGGGTAGACCTTTGAACAAAATATTGTGGAAGGTGCGTGAGTCTGACCATGAAGCAATACTTGACACAATAAAGAGTAGAGCAGATCCAGATGGTTCATTGGATTAATTTGTAAGTATTCACATTGATTTTGTAAAGTTATGTTACATTGAGTTGTAAGTATGCACATTAATTTGTAAGGTTTGTCTTTTTTTATTTCCTCCTGCATTTTTACACATATGTACACATTTTTACATCATCATGTTATGCATTTTTTGGTGTCCTGCTCCTGATGTGACCAAACTCATAACTCACCCTACTAGACACCATTTGATGATCTCTCCAACACTCTGGATCCAGGGCACCCAATCATGATGATGACCTATATACCATTCTCCCAAGGCGCTCACAATGAATGAATGATAAGGAGCACCTCGACCTCTATAATCAAGGTGATTTTAAGTCACTTTGAGTCATTTGGGGTCAGTTTGAGTCTTTGAGTCATGTTGCAAAAAAGTGTCAATGTTGTCAAGTTGCACAAAGCAACTTTTGCATTTTTGGTGTCCTGCTCGTGATGCGGCCAAACTGACTATTCTAACGCATCTGAATGGGTACATTTATGCTAGGCATGGTCCTATTTCTCACCCAAACATGTCGAAACAGTCAGAGCTACATTGTACCGACGATATCCCTGAAGAGTCCAAAGTGCAAAAAGGCAGTAATCTTTGACGAGATGTTACTCAAAAATCATGTCACTTAGAAATATTCTGTCTGAGGCAACGGGATCACGTAGAGTGCCTCTACAATAACCTCTCTCAGTTTTTTATAGCTCTGAGGCATTTGCCCGTGGTGAAAGGTTTTCTGTTGCCCCAAAAATCGTCAGAAGGAGGCAGTGTAAAGTTGCAAAGGGGCGTAACTTTCATCCTGCTCCTGATGCGACCAAACTGACTGTTCCAACGCATCCGAATGGGTACATTTATGCTAGGCATGGTCCTATTTTTCACCCAAACATGTCGAAACAGTCGGAGCTACATTGTACTGACGATATCCCTGAAGAGTCCAAAGTGCAAAAAGGCAGCAATCTTTGACGAGATGTTACTTGAAAACTGTGTCACTTAGAAACATTTTGTCTGAGGCAACGGGATCACGTAGAGTGCCTCTACAATAACCTCTCTAGGTTTTTTATAGCTCTTAGGCATTTGCCCGTGGTGAAAGGTTTTCTGTTGCCCCAAAAATCATCAGAAGGAGGCAGTGTAAAGTTGCAAAGGGGTGTAACTTTCGTCCTGCTCCTGATGCGACCAAACTGACTGTTCCAACGCATCCGAATGGGTACATTTATGCTAGGCATGGTCATATTTCTCACCCAAACATGTCGAAACAGTCGGAGCTACATTGTACCGACGATATCCCTGAAGAGTCCAAAGTGCAAAAAGGTAGCAATCTTTGACGAGATGTTACTCAAAAATCATGTAACTTAGAAACATTCCGTCTGAGGTAACAAGATCACGTAGAGTGCCTCTACAATAACCTCTCTCAGTTTTTTATAGCTCTGAGGCATTTGCCCGTGGTGAAAGCTTTTCTGTTGCCCCAAAAATCGTCAGAAGGAGGCAGTGTAAAGTTGCAAAGGGGTGTAACTTTAGTCCTGCTCGTGATGCAGCCAAACTGACTGTTCCAACGCGTCTGAATGGGTACATTTATGCTAGGCATGGTCCTATTTCTCACCCAAACATGTCGAAACAGTCGGAGCTACATTGTACCGACGATATCCCTGAAGAGTCCAAAGTGCAAAAAGGCAGCAATCTTTGACGAGATGTTACTTGAAAATCGTGTCACTTAGAAACATTCCGTCTAAGGCAACGGGATCATGTAGAGTGCCTCTACAATAACCTCTCTCGGTTTTTTATAGCTCTGAGGCATTTGCCCATGGTGAAAGGTTTTCTATTGCCCCAAAAATCGTCAGAAGGAGGCAGTGTAAAGTTGCAAAGGGGTGTAACTTTCGTCCTGCTCCTGATGCGACCAAACTGACTGTTCCAACGCGTCTGAATGGGTACATTTATGCTAGGTATGGTCCTATTTCTCACCCAAACATGTCGAAACAGTCGGAGCTACATTGTACCGACGATATCCCTGAAGAGTCCAAAGTGCAAAAAGGCAGCAATCTTTGACGAGATGTTACTCAAAAATCGTGTCACTTAGAAACATTCCGTCTAAAGCAACGGGATCACGTAGAGTGCCTCTACAATAACCTCTCTCAGTTTTTTATAGCTCTTAGGCATTTGCCCATGGTGAAAGGTTTTCTGTTGCCCCAAAAATCGTCAGAAGGAGGCAGTGTAAATTTGCAAAGGGGTGTAACTTTCGTCCTGCTCCTGATGCGACCAAACTGACTGTTCCAACGCATCCGAATGGGTACATTTATGCTAGGCATGGTCCTATTTCTCACCCAAACATGTCGAAACAGTCGGAGCTACATTGTACCGACGATATCCCTGAAGAGTCCAAAGTGCAAAAAGGCAGCAATCTTTGACGAGATGTTACTCAAAAATCATGTCACTTAGAAACATTCTGTCTGAGGTAACGGGATCACGTAGAGTGCCTCTACAATAACCTCTCTCGGTTTTTTATAGCTCTTAGGCATTTGCCCGTGGTGAAAGGTTTTCTGTTGCCCCAAAAATCGTCAGAAGGAGGCAGTGTAAAGTTGCAAAGGGGTGTAACTTTCGTCCTGCTCGTGATGCGGCCAAAATGACTGTTCCAACGCGTCTGAATGGGTACATTTATGCTAGGCATGGTCCTATTTCTCACCCAAACATGTCGAAACAGTCGGAGCTACATTGTACCGACGATATCCCTGAAGAGTCCAAAGTGCAAAAAGGTAGCAATCTTTGACGAGATGTTACTTGAAAATTGTGTCACTTAGAAACATTCTGTCTGAGGCAATGGGATCACGTAGAGTGCCTCTACAATAACCTCTCTCAGTTTTTTATAGCTCTTAGGCATTTGCCCGTGGTGAAAGGTTTTCTGTTGCCCCAAAAATCGTCAGAAGGAGGCAGTGTAAAGTTGCAAAGGGGTGTAACTTTCGTCTTGCTCCTGATGCAACCAAACTGACTGTTCCAATGCATCCGAATGGGTACATTTATGCTAGGCATGGTCCTATTTTTCACCCAAACATGTCGAAACAGTCGGAGCTACATTGTACCGACGATATCCCTGAAGAGTCCAAAGTGCAAAAAGGCAGCAATCTTTGACGAGATGTTACTCGAAAACTGTGTCACTTAAAAACATTCTGTCTGAGGCAACGGGATCACGTAGAGTGCCTCTACAATAACCTCTCTCGATTTTTTATAGCTCTGAGGCATTTGCCCCAAAAATCGTCAGAAGGAGGCAGTGTATTAAGTCAGGATGAAAGCCTATTCACTCTAGGCGCATGTTTTTGACCAAATCACACATGCACCTTGAACAACTCTGTCTTCAAGGCGCTTTTCTCTAATCTCTGTAACTCTCCAAATCCACTAAGGCGCAAATTTTACCTCTTGGGCTCAAGATATAGGTTCTTCATCCAAGGCGCCAGAATGGTCCAAAGGCGCATTTCACCTCTAACCTCACCTCTGACCTTACTTGGAGGTGCTAAACCTTTTGACATTTCAAGTAACTTCAAGAGAACTATTTTTCCTTAAGGTGGTTCACTCCTTGCAATTGGATGTATGGTACTTGTAACTCATTTGATTGACTTTGTAATGTTTCTTCTTCTTGCAAAGTAGATAAGGATGATATAAGCTTACTTCATGAATCGGAGTAGAAATCTCTCTTGGACTTGCTAGGTGAAAGGACTTGAACTTGAAGGACTTGAAGTTGATGAAGTGATCCTTCATGATGGCCTTTGACATTACCTTCTCGGAGTGTAGATGATAACACCTTCCTTGGATAAAGTGGATAACCTCTGACCTAAACTTTGAAGCTTGATGAATCTTGAAGATTGGGTTTCCTCCTACTCCCCTTCTGGGCTCCACTCCATCAAAGGCGTATTTAGTTGTCCAAGGCACCAACATTCACTCAGGGGCACCCAAAGAGAAAGTTTACAACTCTAGGGCGCTAAACTCTTATGCAAAAATGGTCATCATCAAAGGCACAAAAATGGGTCTCTGGGCGCCAATCTCTACAAGACATTCCATCTCATTGCTCTCCTCCATTACAAGCACTCACTTACCTCAATCTTGGGCACATACCAACATCCCAACATCCAAATCACCTAGGCGCTCAAAACCTTCAAGACTCAAGGCGCATTTTATGATCAAACAAGGTATCTCCTGAACAAGGCGCTCATAGTCTCATCACGGCGTTAATCATCATCATGAGCGCTCATATTGTTCTAGGCACACAGTTATCTCTGGAATGCTCAAGGTGCTCAAGGCGCACATACCCTTCTCTAGGCTAGTTTACACTTATTCAAGGCGCTCATTCCAAACTTACATGAACTCCTCATTACAAGACGCACAAACTAGATGATCCTAGGGCATAAGGGCGCTCATAGGAGTTGTTATGTGTCATTTTGGCCAAGGTTTTCCGGAGCAGTGAAGACATTAGGAAGGGGATGATCGTTTGGATAGTTTTGAATGCTTTATTTCTCCTTGTTTAAACTAGGCGCTCACTGAGGATTGGAGTAGCCTTTGCACCCTCACATCACGTTAATCGGCGTTTTAGAGGCAATCATAGTATAGGAAGATTTGCGCCTTGAAGAAGAGAGTTATCTGGTGAGCGCTTAGGAGTTCTAGCACCTAGGGGAAAGGTCTAGGTAGAGTGCCTTCAGACTTTGACAGTGAAGTGCCTTAAGGAGTTGGATGATGTTTTTGCCTAGAGTGGAGATGATGTTTTTAGCACCTTAAGGATGATGATGGAGCGCCTTGGAGTCAGGTTAGTCTGGAGCACCTTAAGAAGGTAAAGCACTTCAAATGTAAACACAAGTGTTTTGAGCGCCCTAATGAGAAGTTGTCTTGGCACCATAAGTTGTTCAAACGAAGATATGCGCCTTGGATAGTTGCAAAGACCTAATTTAGCGCCCAAGGTTGGAAGACTCTTTGTGAGCGCCCAGTGTTTGAAAGATCTTTGTGTTTGGTGCATTAAAATGAATTTGGCACCTAAGTAGTATTGAAACACTCAACTGAGCGCCTAAAGCCCATGAGAGAAGTGATATGCGCCTTGATAGGAATATCATGGAAGATGAGTTTACTGAATGGCACCTTGAATGACTTGGTTGATTAAGTGTTTTAGCGCCTAGATATGGGATGAATCATTGAGCGCCTTTGGTTGAGATGATGTCAGCACCTTTGAGATTATAACACCTTGGAGTCAAGTTTGAAGGAGCACCTTGAGAAGGTAAAACACTTCAAATGTTTTCAAGGAATTGGAGAAGTCACTTAGTGCCTAGAAGGAATTCCAGAGCAAGAGGGTTGGAGCGCCTTGAACTTCAAGTCAAATATGCGCCTAGACCTCTACCCTTTAGCAAGTTGAAGCCCTCTAAGCCTTGACAACGTGAGAATGCCTTATAGTGAATATGCGCCTTGGGCAAGGTTGAATACAAAGTTGAGGAGTATATCATAATGAGTAAGTGCACTGTAGGGTTAGATGATAAAGACTAGTGCCTTGAGTGTCTTGGTCAAAATTTTGACGTGAGAAGTCTTGCAAGATCAAACCCTGGAGTGCGCCTTAGAGAGAACCTATTGATCCTTTGCTTTGACAAGATTTGGGCGCCAGAATGATCCTTAATAAATGGAATGTATCTACACCAATTTTGCGCCTTTAGGGAAGTGATGGTGGCCAGAATGATCCTTAATCTCATGTTTGTGCGCCTAGGTCTAGAAGCAAGATTTGAGGGCCTTAGGATAAGGTTTTTTGCACCTTGTCTTGGAGAGTGAATTTGCGCCTTGGATGATGTTGAAGCGCCTTGGGATGAAATGCACCCAAACTTACAGAGGGCCTTCAGTGAGGGAGTTGAAGAGAGTGCTTAGAGGAAGGATAGCCTTAAGATCAAACTAAGTACTTAGAAACCTAAGATTAGTGCCTTATTTGAAGTTATACACCTATTCTGGCGCTAGAGAGTGAGTTTGAGTGTGAAGAAGTGAATGTCTGCACCTTGAAGGGGATACAAAGGGAAGATGATGCACCTTGATGGGTTGATGATGGAAATTTGCATTTTGGAGCTAAATGTGCGCCTTGAATCTAAATGATATTTGAGTGCTTAGAGGTAAATAGGGCCGCCTTTGAGAATTCTTTGTGCTTTAAGGAATGGATTGTGGCGCTTTGGACTAAGGTAAGTCCTGAGCACTTCCAATGATTTTAAGGAGCGCCTTGAAGGAGATAGTGCATAGAGGTACAATGAATCTTCCGGAGAACATGGATAGACAACTAAGTCTCCAACTTGAGTCTTCTAAGTGAATTGGATGATGAAGAGAGTCTAGTCATTTTGGGCGCTAGTATCAGGATGAATCATCCAAAATGGGTGCCTAGAACTAGAAGGTGCCAATGCATGAGTTCAAGGATCCTCCATTGGACCACCTAGCCCAGATGGCTATAGATTGAAAGTTTTAAAGCTAAGTGATGTCTCTTAGGTGAATTCCTAGCCCAGGTGCATGTGTTAGGAAAAACTCTTTGGCTCTGGCGCCTAGAATTGGGAGCTTTGTAAGATGCACCAATTGATGAAACATTTCCATTTTGCGCCTAGAATAGAACTCTCTCACATAGTTGAAATTGACTTGATAGAAGGAGATAAGTCTTAAGGACTAGTTTGGCGCCTCACTTGCCTATCTCACCTTTGAAATGTGCTTTGGTTGATGATCATCATTGATGGCGCCTAGTGAAATGTAAAGCTATTTGCATCTCCAGAGGATCAAAATTAGATTAGGAGATCATCCTTGCAGTTGAAATTGACAGAGAAGTGTTAAAGGAATCACTTCAAATGGGCGCCTAAGCTAGTTGAGGCACATATCAATTCCACTATAACTCCAGACTGACGCTTAGGATCCAGTCATCTCCTAAGGCGTAGTTCCATTCACCCATGACCTCGCTTGGCGTCTAAAACTTGGAAACTCCTTTGGAAAGCTCCTGTTGTGCCTAGAAGATGAGTTTGGGATATCAACTTGTAAAAGGCTTAGAAACTCTTCAAAGATTTTAGGCACAATCCCATGGCACTGGAGCTCAGTTTTGGCACCTTCAAGGAATAGCACATGAAGGAACTTGGGAGGTCAGGTGCTTGTAAAAGGGAACACCTTGGAACATCTTCCAGGGGTTGAAGTAGTAAGAAAACATCAAGTGAGTCTAGGCGCACTCCCTTGTGTGAACAGTTTAGCTCTGGCGCCTAGCCACAGAGTGAGCCAGAAGAAGTAGTTTGGACATTAGAAGATAGGCGCTCATTCTACAATGAAGCATTCCACCTTCCTAATCAAAAAAGACTTGCAAGAATTGACAAAGGAAGCTAAGGCGCACCTTCTACTTATTTCCACCTCCAGAATGCGCCTAACCTTGAAAGGGGGTTCAAAGATGTTTGTTAGACCTTTTCACTCAAGGCGCTCACCTTAGGCGCACTTTCTAAGTCCTTGTCACCTCAAGGAAACACCTAGTTTGGAAGGCGCTTGCCCTGTTCTCCACTCCTTTCAATTGGCACCTAGAACACATAATGCATGAAAGGAGCACCTAGACTCCAGAGGGCTCATTTGGGCGCCTAGCATTTAAAACACTTTCATAATGATGATGTTTTGGCGCCTACTTTTGGAAACAATCCAGAGCATCCATAAACTCTAATTGGCGCCTAATGTTGACAAGGCGCAACTTTAGGAGGAGGTCACCTCACCTGTAAATCCTTCAAATATGCGCCTACCTTGTGAGGTGATGAGTTGAACATTCCAAATCTTCAAATGTTGCTCAAGTAAGGAAGATATTGTAACATCAAGGCTTCAAGGCCTGTCCTTGTATTTCCATTGAATGAGTTGTACTTCATGCTATTGAAAGCATTTTCCATGTAATAAGACATTGCAAGTTGATTGAATCAAGTAACAAGACAAGTACCCAACTCTAATGTTGTTTCATTCAAATAGTTATCTTGATGTATATCTTTATGTTATTGAAGTAGTTGATGAATTGTTAGCAAGTAAAAGTGTTTAAGTAAGAAAAAATTTTCGTAGAACTAGTTGGGTATCTTACACTTACACCATGCCTATCCATCAAACATCACAATGCAATCAAAATCCTAACAACATGCCCATGATCCAAGATCAAGTGCAATCATGCAAAGATATTATCAATCACAAGCCTATTAAGAATGAACTAGAGTCTTCTAGTACCATACTTTTCCATCAAACACCATCATGTAATCCATGGCCTATCAAGCCTATCAAAGAAAATGCAAGCATCCTATGTAATACAATCAGACTTTAAATATTTGAAGTAGCTATCTACAAATATCCATTCAAAAGTGGATTTATAATGCAAGTATGGACGCCATCAATAAAAAAGATTTGTATTAACCAAATATCCATATACACATACATCAATATCTATCGATATAAGTATAACATATATACAAAATAGCCATATAGGCTTACAAGAATGCCATATAGGCATACAATGTCATTTATGTACAATACAAAATATATGTCCACAAATGCCATATAGGCATACAACAGAGGAATACAATAAAAAGTCATTCCCCTCTAGCTGGTGAAGAGAATAAATCACGAGCAGCCTTTGATCTTCTAGGGGATGGAGACATGCATGTGGGTGGTCTACTACGAACCCGAGGGCTACTCCTCCTATTTAGTTCTTCTTGCACCTTTACCTGTTACAAAAAAAAGTATAGATATTAATATATAGAAATTACATGTTATAAAAAAATGAAACATTTAACAAAATAATCACTTACCGCTAACATATAATCTGTCTCCTCGCTTGCCTCAGTAGCAGGAATAGGCCTTGGTGATGTCATGTCCTATAGAAACCATCCAGATAGAAATTAAACTTCAAATCAATAATCTTTTGATTTTTCAAAAATAGACAACTATAACAATGAATGTAAATTGAAATTTACTAATCTGCCTCATACCCCTGTCAATGCCATAGAGCTATGAATCGCAGAGGCCACACCCTGCTCCATTGCCCTATGAACATGGGGAGGTGTATCCGCAGCCTGCATCATCTGGAAATAAAACAACATTATTCAATTACGAAAACTATAATAGTGATGCAAATCATGGCTCCTAACATACACACACGCTCATCTAAACATGGAAGTACACACAATAAAACACACAAATCACATACAAAAATTTAGTAAGTACAATTCATTCATTAAACTATTTATTTTATTACCTCCGTAAAGCTTTGAAGTCCACCACCGCTGGCAGGTGTTGCCATGAAATCTACAGTGTTAACCTATTCAACATCCAAAATCAGAAATTAGAATACCATTCATATAATGATGCTATTCACATGTAATATTTATAATTGTTTACTAATTACATACCTCGACAGTAGATGATCTAGTGAAAAATGTAGGTGGAGAACCACTGAAAACTGCATCGACGCTATGACCCTGAAATTTCATTAAAATCATCAATTTAAATTAGTTAATCTTGTATTTCAAAAATAAAATTTAATAAATTAAATTCAATAAACTTGCTAATATTTACCTGAGTATCAAGGCCGAAAGTCTCACTCAGGAGGGTATCTGTCATCACCATCTGCTCAGCTGCAGATGTAGCCTGTGCACCTGCATCCTGACTGTCCATGGGGTCATAACCAAAGGCTGACCTGCAAGCCTGGCAAGTATGCGGTGGGACCCTACTCCTCGCACTATCTCCCAACCCACTCTGTGTTGCAGGATCGGCATGCTCTATGATGCTCTGGGTCAAGGCACTAATCGACCTTAGTGTATCGACCTCAACACTCTCCTTCACAATGGAAGGGATAGAAACATGCTCGTGGGCTGGTCTGCTGATTACTCGTCTCACTACCGCTGTGGGTCAAGACGTGCCCCTGGTCTATCCTGTGCTGAGCCCCCACCTCTACCCTGGAAGTCCCGCATATCAAAATAGTTTGGCACTTTATTGAGGACAAACTCAGAGTAGAGTTTCCTCAAAAAGTATTGTGGGACCTCATTGTTATTGCATGGAGGATGGTCAAAAACCATTCACCACCTCTGCCCGAAATTGTCCCTTATTGCTTGGTTGTTGCACCAATGGATAGGGAACCTCTTGCATGTAATGGGTGGAGGTTGATTTGTTTGTGGGTTTGTGAAAATTGAACACAAGTCTACTTTTGTAATTTGTAATTTTTTGACATCTTGGTATGACAATTTATCTGCATAGTAATCTCTAAACTCTCTCTTTTTATCGGTCCAACTAGTTATTTGCTTGCTAATTGAATTTACATTTGATAACATAGACTCAAGAGATTCGGCAAGCGTGGACCTATGCAAGGTTGAAGTGGAAGGATCTTTCAACCTTGCAATTATATCTTCAATTTGTTTTTTGTTGTTTTCAATTTCCCCCATTATATTATCTTGTGTTCCATGGGCATGTCGAGGAATGAATGGAGGAGGTTGTTGTTCTGCAGGTATTTCTTCCTCAAGATTTTATGGATTTTGAGGAGGAGGAGGAGGTGCATTAACATTTCCTATAATTAATAAAATATACATCAAAAATCAACAAAAACCTACCTATTTAGGAAGAAATTCAAACAAAAAAATAAAGATAACTCACCCCTTTGGCGTGCTCGACATCGCGACGGCATTTCGGCAATGAATCAACAAATCTTTTGTGTTGAACAACGCTTTGTAGAACGCGAGCACGTTTTTGGAAGGGTTTTATGCCGCGGGCGGAGGAAAAACTCGTTGAAATGAAATGCAATGATAGCGGGGGTTTTTTTTATAAAAAGCAGTTTAAAACGCGAGCGCGTTATAACGCGCTCGCGTTTTGCTATAAATTTTTTTGAAAATTTTTTGGCCACTTTTTGGCCCCCCATCTTTTTGCACTTACCGATGGTTAGAAAGATAATACAAAACTTGAAGTCATCCTGACATTTGTTTGCATTAACATTGAAAAATGTGTAAACCTAATGAAGAGTATGCTCAAGATTTTGTTGATTTTCTATGTTTTGTTAATAACACGTCTTTAGCATCCAAAAGGTACGTCCAACCCTTTAGTTTGGATGCCCAAGGAAAATAGAACCCTTAGAGTTGGAATTTCCCAAAGCAAGTAAAAATGCACTCGCATTATAACACAAGCGCATTATGACACGCTTGTAGTATAACACAAGCGTGTTTTATATTTGTTGAAATCCTTTGGATATTTAGTTAATATGCTTTACAAAATTAGTGTTGCCCTCCATCTTCTTTCCCTCTATAGTAGCCTCATGTATAAGAAGAACCTAGGATTGTGATGTGGTTGTCATTGATGTCAACACTCAGTTTGGGCTATCATTGATGATTGTTGATGGTATACTATGATAGTGTGGTAGCAGTGATGTTGCTAATGTTCATGGTTGGCTGTCATGCCTTGTTGAGTATGTTTGTTGTCAGTAGAGATGATATCAAGATGATATATTAAGATGGGAATTAGAAGCATCAAAATAAGGATTAAAAGTAATGTTGATGGTGGAGAACTGTTGTTGATGGTTTGTAGTGTGTTTTTATGCTCTTTCCTGTTGTTCTTAAGGAAGTGTGTACTGCTACAAGGAGGTTTTGGTCTCTAAATGTTGGTGGAGATTTATGTTACAGGAAGTTGCCTTGAAGACTGTTTGGGAAAATGCTCTACATTCCTTCACGTTTGCAGATATGATCATGCGGTTCAAAAGTTAAATTCAGTATGATACAAAGGTACTATATCCAAAGGTTCATATCATTTGGAGCTCCGTAGAGAAAGTTGTAAGTAATAGAGTTCCAATCTATGCTCTAGCAGAGTAAAGTGATGATGAAGGATTATTAGAATGCTTCTCATTCCTCCAGAAGTGAAGAATTATCCATGTGGTTTTGAGGACATGTTCAAGGATGTTCAATGCATGCTAGTTTGTAGAATCAAGTGATTTGGTGATACACAAGTTAAAGTTTTCATATGAAAGTGTGCTACAAACAGTTCTGGATGCCTAATTAATCACAAAACATATGTTGAAGATGTGCACCACAACATTCTTGTTGTGTGGAGTTCAAGAAGTGTTTGGAGATATTGTGTGGGTCATGCCAACTCATCTGGGACAAGAACAAGCAATAATCAATCATCCATAAGTACTGCCAAGGTGTAATGACCAATGTGCTACAAGCATAATGTTTTCTTTCTTAAGGGTGACCTATTTCAATTGTGTGAAGATTGTGGATGTTACTCTTTGAAGGAGGATGTTGTGAAGGATGTTTAGGACCATGTTAAGTGTGTGTTGGAATCCATTAGGTGTGTTTCTCTTCCTGGTGTTGAGTGTAATTCATGTTAAGGCTTGTCCTCTACATGTTTCATGTTGTTTGATCTATGGCCGACTTGTAATTGTAATATTCTTGTTGTCTTTGGCTAACTTGTAATGTAATCAATGTAATATCATGTATATATTGTAAACCTAGTTGATCTAGATGAGGTATGATTGTGAATATGAATATGTTAAGTAGAATATGGATGTGTAATGTGTTATGATGTGTGACTAAAAGAGAAAGAGTAGATGTGATAGATCCTATCTGGATTCATCTTGAAGATATTTTTGTGATAGAAGGGAAGTGAAGAGTGTGCCTAATTGATTCAGTCATCAAAAGAGGAGTAAAAGGTAGAATTGTAATCATCAAAAGGAGTGAGCTTCATTGTCATTTTTAGTTAGTAGAAGGACTACCATGCTATAATCTTTTAAGAGTTTGTTCTCAGGTCAGGGAGTAGTTGCTTCCTTGCGTTGTAGCCCTAAAATAAAGTTTGCAGAGAGTTGTAGCTTCCTTGGGAGTGACACTAAAACCATTATTCAGGGAGTAGTTGCTTCCTTGGGTTGTAGCCCTAAAAAAAGTTATAATTTTGAGCTTCATATATTGTGAGTTAATCCTCACCATGGTTTTTCCCTTTTTGGGGTTTTCCATGTACATATGGTGTTATGTGGTGATGTGCATTGTGTTGATATCTTATGTGTTTGTTAATGTTATAATGTTTAAGTTTTAATCTGCTCTGGAGGGTTTGAGATTTATTTGAATACTGATTCACCCCCTCTCAGTATTAGATGTGTTCAACAATATGGTATCAGAGCCAAGTTCCTCTGAAGAAGCTTAACTGCTTGAGGAAGGTCTGGAATGGCTCGGAATGGATCTCACAAGGCACCTATGTTTGATGGAACAAATTACTCCTTTTGGAAGCTAAGGATGGAGAATTATCTATCTTCTCTTGGGTTTGGTGTTTGGCAAGCTGTCAAGAATGGTTACACTACTCCTACTTTTGATCTTACAGATGCTGATGAGATTAAGTTGTATGAGAAAAATGCTAAGGCAAAGAGTTCTATCATGAGTAGGCTAGTTGATTCAAAACTTTTGAAGGTAATGAGTGGAAAATCTACTAAGGATGTTTGGGAAAACTTAGTAGCATTTATGAAGGAGATAGTAAAGTGAAGCAGGCCAAGATGCAAATCTTCAAGAGCAAATTTGAGACCCTAAGGATGGCAGAAGATGAAGACATTGCCAATTATATTCTTCGAGTAGATGAAATAGTTAATGACATCATAGGTCTTGGTGGAATAGTGAAAGAAGATGAGATTGTGAAGAAGGTGTTGAGATCTTTCACTAAATCTTATAGTCATAAGGTATCTACTATTGAGGAGACTCAGGATTTGGATCACTATACAACTTAGATAAATTGTTTGGTTCTCTCACAACCTTTGAAATGAGAGAATTTGACAAAGGTTCTCCAAAGAAGGAAGCAACATTCAAAGCAAGTAAAAATATAGAAGATGAAACAATAGATCAAGATGATGACCTTGATGAGGTAGAGGCAAACTTTGTGAGAAGATTGAAGAAGGGCACTGACAAATACAAAGGTAAGTTACCTTTCAAATGCTTCAATTGTGGGAAAATTGGTCATTTTGCTTCTAAATGTCCTTTTAAAGATTCAAAGCAAGTCTATATTCTATGGAGAGTAGTTGTTCTTCAGAAGATGATGATCATGATGATTCAAATGATGAAACACTTTTCATGGCCTTGAATGTTGGTGACAAAAGGATGGTATTGGGAATTATGAAAAGTATGATACCTTGCAGGATGATCAAGACAATGAAAAATCAATGGTTGTATGGACTACCTTTCATGCAAAAGAAGAAGCCAATGCTTGGGTAATTGGTAGTGGTTTCTCTAATCACATGACTGGTGACAAGGAGAAGTTTATCAGCCTTAAGAAATGGAATGGTGGAGTTGTTAAGTTTGGTGGTGATGAGTCAGCACAAATATGTGGAAAGGGTGCTATAACTATTGATGGGAAGAATAGGACTGAGAATGTCCTTTATGTCAAAGGGCTAAAGCACAATCTTCTTAATGTCAGTCAGATGTGTAATAAAGGATGCAATCTTACCTTTCATGCTAGAGGATGTCAGATCAGGAAGGCAGGGTCTGGAAGACTTGTTGTAGAAGGTATTAAGACATATGTAGATATCTATCATATGAAGGAGGTAAATGGAAGAACCTGTTTATTGGCTCAATCTAGTGAGTGTTGGCTATGGCACAAGTGAATGGGACACATCAACATTGATAATATGGTAAAGATCAACTCTATCCATGCATTGAGAGATACACCCAAGATAATCAAGCCTACAAACACATTATGCAAGGAATGTCAAATGGGAAAGTAGACAAAGACAAATTTCAAGAGCAAGGAGTATTCTTCTACAATGCCATTGGAGCTGATTCACACTAACCTGTCAACAAGGTGAAAGGTATTTCATGTTTTTTATCGATGATTACTCTAGAATGACTTGGGTTACTTTCTTAAGAGAAAAATTAGAAGCTTTTGATAAGCTTAAGATTTTCAAAGCAATAGTTGGGAATGAAATGGATGCTAAGATTAGATGCTTAAGATTTGATAGAGGAGGAGAATTTACTTTAAATGAATTTGAAAAGTTTTGTGAAGATCATGGTATTAGGAGACATTTGTCTACTCCTAGAACCCCTCAGCAGAATGGGGTAGTGGATAGGAAAAATAGGATTGTGCAAGAGATGGCTAGGGCAATGTTGAAAGATGTAGATTTGCCCAATATGTATTGGAAGGAAGTAGTTCACACTACTGTCTACCTACTTAACAAAGTACAATTGAGGGTCAATGACACTAAGACCCCTTATGAGCTATGGTATGGAAGACCTCCCACTATCAGATATTTTAAGATCTTTGGCAGCAAGTGCTACATCAGGAGAGATGAAGAAGACCTTGGAAAGTTTGATTCAAGGTGTGATGAAGGGATATTTCTTGGTTACTCAACCAGAAGCAAGGCTTATAGATGCTACAACAAGAGATTGGGAAGAATTATTGAAAGCACAAATGTTAAGGTAAATGAAGATTTATATCAAATCTCTCAAGGACTAGAGGATTATAGATCTGATATACCTCCCTACATTGAAGAAGAAGAAAAGGAGGAGAAAGAAGAAGAGGAACAAGAATCTGAGCAGATCCCTAAGACTCCAGTAAAGTATGTTCAGAGAAATCACTCAATAGATCAAATCATTGGGGACAAGAATGAAGGTGTGTAGACCAAGAGAAGGTTTGCAAAAGCAAGTGATAAAGCAAATTTGTGCTTACTATCAAAGGAAGAGCATAACACCTTTGTTGATGCTAGCAAAGATGATGGATGATTGGAGGCAATGGAAGAAGAATTGAATCAAATAGAAAATAATCAGACATGGGAATTGGTTCCTAGACCAGCTGATAAGAATGTTATAGGAACAAAGTGGGTGTTCTAAAACAAGCTAAATGAAGATGGTGAATTCGTGAGGAACAAAGCAAGGTTGGTATGTAAGGGTTATTCACAAGTCGAAGGTATTGATTTTGAGGAAACTTTTGCTTCGGTAGCCAGGATAGAGGCAATCAAGATGTTTCTTACCTTTTCTACCCACAAGAACTTCAAGGTCTATCAGATGCATGTCAAGTCAGCATCTTGAATGGCGATTTAGAGGAAGAGGTCTACATTGAGAAACCAAATGGTTTCCAGCTATCAGAAGATCTGGACATGGTGTGTAGACTCAAGAAATTTTGTATGGACTCAAGCAAGCTCCTAGAGCTTGGTATGCTTAGTTAGATAAGTACTTACTTCAACAAGGTTTCAAGAAAGGCACTATAGATAGTAATCTTTACATTAAAGAAGAGTGAGACAAGATTTTCATAGTTGTTGTATATGTTGATGATATCATCTTTGGTGGAGATGATGATATGTGTAAGTGGTTTGTAGAAGAGATGTTGAAAGATTTTGAGATGTCTATGATTGGTGAGATGTCTTTATTCCTTGGACTTCAAATTGTTCAGCTAGATGATGGTATCTTTATTTCTTAGGATAAGTATGTTAGAGAGATGTTGAAGAAATTTGGCATGGAGGATTCCAAACCAGTAAGTACTCCTATGGTAATTGGTTGTCACTTAAGCAAGACTAATGAGTCACTTGAGGTTGATTAGACTCTATATAGATCTACGATTGGAGGATTATTGTACCTGATTGCTTCTAGACTTGACATTATGGATGTAGTATGTTTGGTTGCTAGATATCAAGCTAATCCCAGGCAAAATCATGAGAAGGCAGTAAAAAGAATATTCAAATACTTGAAGGGAACTCCAGATTATGGCTTATGGTATCCAAGTGGTAATGACTTTGATCTAAGTGCTTACACTAATGCTAACTAGGTTGGTTATGTTGATGATAGAAGAAGTACAAGTGGTGGTGCTTTATTTTTAGGAAGTAAATTGGTTTCATGGTAGAGTAAGAAACAAGATTCAATATCTTTATCAACTACAGAGGCAGAATATATTGTTGTAGCATCTTTCTGTACATAAGTGTTGTGGATGAAGCAAACATGAAGGATATCAAGATACAATATGATGAGCCTATTCCTATTTTGTGTGATAATACAAGTGCTATCAATATTTCTAAGAATCCAATGATGCATTCCAGAACCAAGCATATATCAATTAGGTATCACTTTTTAAGAGAGAAGGTTGCAGATAAAGAAGTGAAGTTGGAATATGTTCCAACAAAGGATCAGATTTTATACATTTTCACAAAGGCTCTTGTAAAGGACACATTTGAGTATCTCCAGTAGAAGTTAGGGGTAATTGCCCCACCTTCTAACTAGATGCATGGTAGGTGCATCTATCCAACAGGAGTAATTACTGCTATATCTTTTTCTTGAATTAATGGTGGCTACCTCTCAAGGGGAGTAGGTAGTGGTTGCTGTTAATAGGGGGAGAAGGTTAAAAAAGAGAGGTTGTTCCCTAATGGGGAGAAGTTATTGCCCTTTGTCCTTGATGTCAAAGGGGGAGAATGAGCAAGTGTGTTTTGCCATCAATGCCAAAGGGGGAGATTGTTGCACATATGTTACCTAAGGTTGTGATGTAGTTGTCATTGATGTCAACACTCAGTTTGGGCCGTCATTGATGATTTTTGATGGTATACTATGATAGTGTGGTAGTAGTGATGTTGTTGATGTTCATGGTTGGATGTCATGCCTTTTTGAGTATGTTTGTTGTCAACAGAGATGATATCAAGATGATATATTAAGATGGGAATTAGAAGCATCAAAATGAGGAGTAGAAGTAATGCCAATGGTGGAGAGATTTTGTTGATGGTCTGTAGCATGTTTTATACTCTTTGCTATTGTTCCTAAGAGTGTACTACTACAAGGAGGTTCTGGTCTCTGAATGTTGGTGAAGGTTTCTGCTACAAGAAGTTGCCTTGAAAACTGTTTGGGAAAATGCTCTGCATTCCTCCGCATTTGCAGATATGATCATGTGGTTTAGAAGTTAAGCTCAGTATGCTATGAAGGTACTATATCCAAAGGTTCATATCATTTGGACCGCTACAAAGAAAGTTGTAAGTGACAGAGTTCTGGTCTGTGCTTTGGTAGAGTAAAGTGATGTGAAGGCTTATTGGAATACTCTGCATTCCTCTGGAAGTGAAGATTTATCCATGCAATTCTAGGGACATGTTCAAGGATGTTCAATGCATTCCACTTTGCAGAATCAAGTGATATAGTGATCTGCAAGTTCAGGTTTTCATATGACAGCGTGCTACAAATAGTTCTTAATGCCTAATTATTCTCAGAACATATGTTGAAGATGTGTGCCACAAAGTTCTTACTGTATGAAGTTCAAGAAGTGTTTGGATATGTTGTGTGGGTCATGCCAACTCATCTGGGAGAAGAACAAGCAATGATCAATCATCCATGAGTACCGCCAAGGTGTAATGACCGATGTGCTACAAGCTTCATGTTTTCTTTCTTAAGAGTGACCTAATTCAATTGTGTGAAGCATGTAGATGTTATTCTTTGAAGGAGGATGCTGTGAAGGATTTTTAGGACCAGGTTAAGCATGTGTTGGAATCCCCAAGGTGTGTTTCTCTTCCTGGTGTTGAGTGTAATTCATGTTAAGGCTTGTCCTCTACACATTTCATGTTGTTTAATCACTGGCTAACCTGTAATTGTAATATTCTTGTTGTCTTTGGCTGACTTGTAATGTAATCAATGTAATATCATGTATATATTGTAAACCTAGTTTATCTAGGTGAGGTATGATTGCAAATATGAATATGTGAACTAGAATATGAAGGTGTAATGCATTATGATGTGCGACTAAAAGAGAAAGAGTAGAAGTCATAGATTCTGTCCAAATTCATCTTGAAGATATTTTTGTGACAGAAGGGAAGTGAAGAGTGTGCTTAATTGATTCAATCATCAAAAGAGGAGTAAAAGGTATAATTGCAATCATCAAAAGGAGTGAGCTTCATTGTCAGTTTTAGACAATAGAAGGACTGTCATGTTGTAATCTTTTTTGAGTTTTATCTCAAGTCAGGGAGTAGTTTCTTCCTTAGGTTGTAGCCCTAAAACAAAGTCTGCAGGGAGTTGTAGCTTCCTTGGGAGTGACCCTAAAACCAATCTTCAGGGAGTAGTTGCTTCCTTGGGTTGTAGCCCTAAAATAAAGTCTACGGGGAGTAGTAGCTTCCTTGAGTAGTAGCCCTAAAACAAAGTTGTAATTTTGAGCTTCATATATTATGAGTTAATCCTCACCATCATTTTTCCCCTTTTGGGGTTTTCCACATACATCTGGTGTTATGTGGTGATGTGCAATGTGTTGATATCTTATGTGTTTGTTAATTCTATAATGTTTACATTTTAATCTGCTCTTGAGGGTTTGTGATTTGTTTAAATACTGATTCACCCCCCTTCTCAGTATCTATCTCCC
This sequence comes from Cunninghamia lanceolata, assembly GCA_027924645.1. Lineage (NCBI taxonomy): Eukaryota > Viridiplantae > Streptophyta > Pinopsida > Cupressales > Cupressaceae > Cunninghamia > Cunninghamia lanceolata. Next base: position 2,589,793 of record BSBN01001322.1, on the reverse strand, counting down.
CTCTCCCCCATCTCTCCCTTCCACTCTCTCCCCATCTCTCTATCTCTCCCTCTCTATTCATATCTTTCTATCTCCCCTCTATCTCTCCTCTCCCCATCTCTCCCTCTCTCTCTCCCCTCTCTATCATTGTCTCCCTCTCTATCTCCCCTCTCTCCCATTTGTCCCCCCCCCCTCTCTCTCTCTCTCTCTCTCCCACTATCTCTATCTCTCCATTTCTCCCTATCTCTCAATCCCCTTCTCTCTCTCTCTATCTCTCCCTATCTCTTCCCCTTTCTCTTTCCCCCCTCTATCTCTCCCTCTCTATCTAGGTATCTCTCTGATGAGTGCCAGGTAGCACCCATAATAATACACCTTTTTACCTCTCTTTTCCATCCTTCTTATTCTGTTGTCCTGATAATTGCACCAAAGTAGACTGATAAGATTTGTTTTACTTATATTAATGAGAGATGAATTACTGAAAGTCATGATTTTTTATTGAAACACTAATGTGTAGTAATTTAATGGAAATATGTAGAAATTCTTTCTTTTTGAATCTACAGGTACAAATGTTTGAGCAAAGGCAATTTTGAGCATCTCTGGAGATGGTCCTAATAATCTCCGGAGCTGACATGAAGGATACCATGCCAATTTCTGATGTTTTCCAATATGATTGGAGAGATTTTGAGATAAGAGGACCAAGGGTGAATCATCTCCAAAGTAGGACAAAAGTCATAAGCACATCTCTGGAGCTGCAAACAAAAGAACACACCTTCAAAGCCCTCCTTAATGTACTGCAGAGTTACATCGCCACTATCAGTCAACACTTCCAGTGGCAATTGGAGTGCCCCAGGGATTGCTCATCCAACACCTGAGTAACTAAATGAAGACTCTAGTTAACTTCTAGAAGTTTAATTCCTTTTTATTTATTTTGCATGAGTTCTTGACAAACTGATTAAGTACCTATACTTCAGGGCCTCACTGCCCAGTTGTTATTTGAAACTAAGACTCCAGATTTAGTGGGACTGTTGTTCCACTAAAATATATTTCAATTGCATGATTTTACTCTACAGTTAAATAGTTCATAGAATAAGAGATTGATGCTATCTCATAGATAAACTAGTATTTAGAGTAAGTGATAACTCATCATTGGATTTGATATCAATATATAAGGTAGAAGTAGAAGAAATATACAGATTATTATTATTGTAATCTCATTTTGATATAGATACTTTTCTGAATACAAAAAGGATACTGATGGGATTGGACTAAACAAGAATTGTGATATTACATTCTTGTACTGATTTATTGCCTTAGTCATTAGTCCTGAGGGTGAGGAGCAAGGGTCCACTCCTGCCATCAAGATAGGAGGCTAGTATTTATTTTGTTTATCATTCTGTTTCAGATTCTGCTTAGGAAGATAGTTATTATTTCTCATAGATAAATGTATGCTTCAGTTGAATGGATTAGAATAGATCAATGTTAGCTATTTATTGTTTCATCTTTGTTTCCAAGTATTCTTAGAATTTACTTTCATAGCAGATAAATTAGCAACATTAATTTCCATAGCAATTAAGATTAGTCGAATTAGTTAAATAGAAGTGGCAATTATAGGATTCCTAATTGTAGATAGCCAAGGACACAACCATGGATTTGACACATGAAAACATGATTAAATGCTGAGGACCAACAACCCTTGTCATTTTTGGTGTCGTTGCCAGGGACCTCTGTGTTAATTAGGGAAACTTAGTTAAATAGTTTAAGGATAGATTGAATCTGTATGGTTAGAGCTAGGGATTCAAAAGGAAGATACATAAAATAGACACCCCAATAGAAAACTATAGGAGAAAGCAATAGGGTGGCACAAGATCTTGTTAAAGAGAGGCACCTAGAACCTACCTTGGAAACTGCACCCCAAATCAATAATTCCTCAAATCCTCCAAGTCCTTCGCTCTCTGAATATATCCAAGAATTGCAAGAAAGATTCTAGGCAGATCCTTTGATAGAAACTAATTCCTCAGAACCTCACACTGAATCTCAAAGAGAAGAACTAGTAACAGACATGGATGATAATCATGAAGAGGAGGATAATCAGGCTCCAAGAACCTTCTCATATCCCATTGTTCTAGCTACTGGAGATAATGCCCCTAGGAAGAATATTTTACCTTCACATTTGCCAAATTTTATGGGTCTTGCTTCTGAGGATTTAGATCAGTTTTTGTTTGAATTCAAAGTGGTATGCCAGACTTACGATTATGGATCAGACAATCAATAACTCAAACTTTTTCCCTTAACACTAAAAGATTCTGCTATGAGATGGTTCATGGGTTTGCCCCAAAACTCCATCCATTCTTGGGAATAGATGGAAACATAGTTTTTGGGAAAATACCAAGATTACTGTAGAGTCAGTGATAAAAATGAGGAATTGTTCAAAATTAAACAGAGGAAGAAACCTTAGAGGACTATGTGGATAGGTTCAACTTCTCTTTGAGAAGGTATGGAAACCTTGTGAATCACTCTTTGGCCATAACCCTATTTGTAAAAGGATTAGACAAAGAATCAAAATAGGCATTGGATCTAAAGGGAAAAGGGAATATCAATAAAATGGATATGCCTACTATAGAAGAACTCTGTAGGAACTATTCTAGAACCCAAGATGGAGTGAGAACATCCATATCTTTCAAAGGGAAGAATGAAATAGGACAGTTAATGGAGGAGATTGCAAATCTTAAAATAGAAATTCTAGTCCAACTAAATACCACATTAGATGGGATTCAAGCAAAAACTAGAGCAACTGATCATAGCAAAACAACTGAACCACTATCCATATATTGTCCTAGGTGTAGGAACAAACACCTGTTGAGAGAATGCCCTTTAAATAAATCAGAGATCTATTAGATCTGTGATAGAACATCCTACCAGTTAGTGTGATCAGCTTCCAACCTTAAAAAGGAAGACTAAAAAGAACACCATTATAGAGGAGGAGTTGAACTATGTAGGACAAAAACAATCTGGGAATTTCCCTTATAATCAATATCCAAACCAGGCTTCTTATAGGGGCCCTTCGAACTGGGGAGGTAATCAATGGAATCTAGTGTGGCATGGGCCTCAGAATATTCCTCCTTGGGGACCACAAGATTGGCCAAACCAACAATGGTAGAACCAACATTGGCAAAATCAGCCCTGGGGAAATCAATAATGGCCACAACAGTTTGGATCACAAAATATGCAGCCTCATTGGGGTCCTCAACAGGGTTATAATCAACAATACTAGGGACAACCTCAATGTTTCCAACCTCAACAACAAGCATTACTAATTGGACCCCCCAACACACAAGGACAATCGTAAAATGAGCTAGTTAGCTAGCCACCTTTACCAGCCCAACCTATACCAAACCCACAGAATAAACAGGGAGCAATTGTTTACATGACAGAACAAGAAAACATAGCTGGTATTAATGCCATATATTCCAATAATCTCTAGCTGCATTCTGGGAAAGCACTTCCAAGACCATCTCCTCCAACTATAGTTGAAGTAACCAATGATGAGGAACTTGAAAATCCATCCACTCAACTTCAAAAGGAGATTACTATCGAAATAGTGCTAAAAGAACCATCCTTGGATAACTCTAGAGTTCCTACTAAAGGAATAGCTCCAGAGAACACCCCTGGAAAAATTTCTGCTAAGAACTCCAGAGTTGCTTCAAAGATAGAAAAACTAGCACCATACCCAGAATGGCTCAAACAACATGTCCCTCAAAAAAAGGTCTTAGAAAAACAAGTCCAATCTACCATGGAATCAGAACTTCTACAAGAAATTAGACAATTAAACATTGAAATTCCACTCCTACAAGCAATTAGAGATGTGCCTAAATTGAACCAATTCATTAAACAACATTGTGTTAAGACCTAGGGTAGGAAGAAAAACTTTCCTGCCACCATCCAGGTGGAAGGGAAAGTAGTAGACCTCCTAATGGGAGAAATGCTCCTCCCAAAATATGGAGATCCTGGGAACCCTGTCATAACTATTTATATCCCAAGGGTGGAAATATCTAATGTTTTGGTTGATTTGGGAGTAGCAATAAATGTAATGACAGTCCACACAATTAACAAATTAGCCCTAATAGGTATCTACTCCACATCCACAGTCCTTCAACTGGCTGACCAGTTGGTAGCTATTCCAAAAGGAGTGATAACTGATGTTCTAGTTGTGGTAGAATCATGGGAATTCCCAGTAGACTTCTTGATATTAGAACCTAGAAACTAGTGAAATGCATATCCATTGATATTAGGAAGACCATGGCTAGCTACAGTAGCAGCATCTATTGATTGTCAAACTGGGGATATGGTCATTTCCAATGGAATAGATTTGAAGAAAATATCTTTGTATCCTCCAGCTAAACCATTAATATATTATTCAGGAAAAGTGTAGGTAGATGAACCGAATAACATGGGAAACACTGCCTCAGTAGCTATGGTTACCATCAAAGAACATTTGGGTGAGTTAGAAGAAGAAATCCACTATGATACAACATAAGATATCACCCACATTCTTATTAATGAGGATATAATGACTAGCCTAAGATTTAAAAAGAGAATTTCTCACTTTTGCTCATTGTACCCTAGCAAACATCATTCCTTGTGGAGAGACATTTTACAAAGAATTAGCCACATTCCACATGTTTCTTCCACATTCTTGCCTCCTCAATACCATGACTCCAAGATATGGATTGAATACATCTATGGATCAGATCACAAAATAGGTCATGATTTTACCTGGGAAAACACTGAATATCAACACCAGTTAGTAGAAAAATAGGAAGAAGCACTTCTCAAACGCCTAATTTCCCATTTAGCAGCTTTTGCTTGGGAATATCAAGATATGAAGGGCATCCCTCCTAAGATAAGTACTCATCATATATACACTGAAGATGTCAAACCTGTCAGACAACCCTATAGAAGATTGAATCCTACTTTAAAAGACATTGTTAAGACTGAGATAGAAAAAATGCTGCAAGCAGGGTTTATATATCCAATCTCAAATTGTCAATGGGTCTCACCCTTAGTCATAGTGCCTAAAAAGAATGGGTAGTGGAGAGTGTGAATTGACTATAGAGAGCTAAACAAAGCCACAAAGAAGGACTACTTTCCTTTAGCATTCATTGACCAAGTGCTAGACAACCTTGCAGGGAGAAAGTACTTCTCATTCTTGGATGGGTTCAGTGGATACAACCAAATCCAAGTAGCACCTAAAGATTAGGATAAAACCACCTTCACTTTTTCTTGGGGAACTTTTCCCTACAGAGTTCTTCCATTTGGGCTATTTAATGCTCCAGCTACATTTTAGAGGCTTGTTTTAGCCATTTTTGTTGAATTAGATAATGAGTGCATGGAAGTCCCTATGGATGACTTTACTGTGTATGGGGACAATTTTGAAGAAGCTCTCATAAACCTAGAGAAGGTACTCAAATGCTGTGAAAAAAATTGACTATCCTTGAGCCATGAAAAATGCTTTATGATGGTAGAGGAAGGAATTGTATTGGGACACCACATCTCAGAAAATGGGATCAAAGTAGACCAAAACAAAATAGAAGTGATCAAATAGTTACTCTCACCTAAAAATTAGATAGACATTAGAAGTTTTTTAGGTCATGCAGGTTACTATAGGAGATTTATAGAAAATTTCAGCAGAATAGCTGCTCCTATGTTTTCCCTACTTAACAAAGACATCGACTTCTTATGGACAAATGATTGTTAATCAACATTTGAAACCCTTAAGGAGAAACTTACTATCACACCTATTTTAAGAGGGCCCAATTGGATGCTACCATTTCACATACAAACTGATGCTTCAAATGAGTCTATTGGGGTAGTCCTAGGATAGAAAGAGGAGGGAGAAGATATGCATGCCATCTATTACATCAATAAAAACCTTACCTCTGCAGAAAGAAACTATACTACAACTAAAAAAGAATTCTTAGCAGTCATATATGCTATAAACAAATTTAGGCATTATATCACCGGATACAAAATATTTGTACATACTGATCATGTAGCTATCAAATACTTAATGAACAAGCCAGTAGTAGGTGCAAGGATAATTAGGTGATTATTGCTATTGCAGGAATTTGACATTACCATAGTTGATAATCTAGGGAAATTCAATTTGGTTGTTGACTTTCTGTCAAGATTGCATACAGGTGGAGAGAACCAACCAGTGGAGGACAAATTTCTAGATGAATATCTTTTTTCTATCCCCTTTACTATACCTTGGTTTGCAGACATATCTAATCTCTTAGCTACAGGGTTCTTTCCATCTCATTTTACCTCAAAACAAAATAAGCACTTATTAAAAGAAAGCCTATCTTACAAAGGGTTAAATGGTTTACTCTTTAAGTGTGGTCTTGATTTCATTTTACTCAAGTGTCTAAAAGATGATGAAATTTTTTATGTCTTAAGGGCATGTCATGATGAACCATTTGGTGGGTATTATTCCTCACACAAAACCATCCACAAAATTCTAGGGGCTAGTTACTACTGACCCTCTATTCATAAGGATACCAAGAAGTATATGCAACAGTGTGATCAGTGCCAAAGGATGGGATAGTCACCCAGGAAATGCCACTTCATCCTCAAGTAATGTTGGAACCATTTGAGCAATGGGGTCTAGACTTTGTGGGACCGATTTCTCTACCATCATCAGGCAAAGAATACATTTTGGTATGCACAGACTATGTAACTAAATGGGCTAAGGTTCAGGCATTGCAATTTGCAAGAGAAGAAAAAGTTGTTGATTTCTTCTATAATAGAATCTTCTTAAGGTTTGGATCCCCAAGATCAATAATTTCAGATAGAGGACCTCAATTCACTTCTAAGGTAATTAGAGCATTCACAGACCTATACCAAGTTAAGCATAGAAAGTCTTCACCTTACCATCCCCAAGCTAATGGGCAGGTGGAGGTGACTAATAGGGAACTGGAAAATATCCTGACAAGGACAGTGGCCATGAATAGAAAGGATTAGGCTAGTAGGTTACCTAAAGCAGTTTGGGCTTACAATACCACCTAGAAGTCAACAACCAAGTTCTCACCATATGAACTGGTTTATGGGAAGAAGCCCATTTTGTCTATAGAATTCAAACTATAGACACTCAAAAATTTATTAGATATCGGTCTACCATTGTCTATAGCACAACATAATAGGATTCTTCAACTCAATGAGTTGGATGAAATCTATACAGAAGCCATACAACAAATAGAATGTTTTCAATATCAAAGGAAACAATGGCATGACCAACACATCAAAAGGAGGATATTTCAATAGGGCGATTGGGTTCTCCTATATGATTCTAAGTTCAAGGAGTTCAAAGGGAAGTTACAAACTCACTAGATGGGCCCTTACCAAATAAGAGAAGTTTTTGAAAATAGAACAATTTTGCTAGCACTCATTGATGGAAGCATAGATTCATTCTTAGTAAATGGCCATAGAATCTGACTCTATAAAAGGCCATCAACTAAGGAGGAATTTACAAAGGACTTGTGCTTGGTTACAAGGGTCATGGCCTCTATCACAGATTGAGACAAAAAAAAGGGAAGGTTGAAAACTAGTAAATGGCGGCCTTCTTGAAAAAAAAAAGAAAAAAAAATAGAGGAAGGTTGAAAACCAACAAATGGTGGCCTTCTTGAAAAAAAAAGGAAGATAGAAAACTAGTAAATGTTGTCTTTCTCAGCCAAGGGTATTGAAAACTAGTAAATGGTGGTTCCCTTCTTCTTGCAGGATTGCAATAATCAATCTACGGAGCCAATCAGATGCCAGGAGCTACTAAAACACATCTTTGTAGCACTCTAGGAGCACCTCTGGTGCTTCACCAATAAAGAACCATTTCAAAGAATAAAAACAAGGAGGGGACCTACCTCTCCAGGTATTAAAGTGGGGACATCATAGGATGAGGTCAGCATGACTCATCCTCCACTTTGTGACATAAAAAATGATGAGGTCAACACACACATCGTCAGTAATCAAAAGGCAAATTCTTTCGCATGCACAAGTCTTCACAGATTGCTCTACTGACGTCACTTGACAGCATGTCACTTCTAGACCACTCAGTGGAAATAATTTCAGAATACATGACAATGAAGATGCTGACGCCAATTCAATCCACGAAGGAGCTTCTCGCATGCCAGGCCACATCAAATCTCATCAAAGCCGCATCATTGCAGCGAAGTACATCAGGCCATCATCACAAAAAGTGATTTAGGTAATTCACACGAATTTAAATTAATTACTACATGTCTTGTCATTTCTATTTTTAGGTGAAGTTATTGTGACACATCTCCCTTCCATTATTTCCCTTTTAATTCATGCATGTTGCCTTATTTGCCACACTGTCAACCTCTCTTCGGAGTGTCACATCACTCCCTGCAATTATGACTGTACAATCATGCTCAACTGATCTCAAGCCACCTTCCCATAATCTAAGCAGTTGCAATTAACAGATCAAACCCAATTTAAAGATTTCAAATTCTCCAAAATCTTTGGGGATAATATTCAAGTCTACTGTCATAGTCATCGTAGGGTGGAAAGAGAAAAAATAATAGAGGAAATCAAGAAGATTTTAACCAGAGGAGGTGAACTAAGACAGAAAGATGGAAGTGAAAAAGAAGTTAGAGCCAAAGAATGTAACAGGCCTTCTGCAAGATCAAGTTGTAGCAGATATCTTAAGGAATGCTGGGTGGTTAGAATTTCTGGAGAAGTTTGAAGGCTTTTAGGAAGACACTGTGGATGATTTCCTGCACAACTTGAGGAATAACCAAACAATTGTGAGAGGGTTTCAAATCAATGTCTCTCCCACCATCATCAACCATATTTCAGGGCTACCAAAACAAGGTGAGAGGTTTTTACCATCTAAAAACCCTATATGCTGATTTGAATTAAAAATTTCTCTGAAGAAGGTGAACCTAAAATACAAATGCATTTAAGCAAAAATGAAGTCAAGGGAATTGTTAGGACCTCACTTCCACAACCATGGCAATCTCTAGCTATGTGGTTAATGAAATATCCTACATGTGATGGACAATTCTCTATAGTTTTAGGACCAATAATGAAAATGTTAATTTTTCTAAGGCATGGGCATGCCCATCTAGAATTTAGCATCAATATTCCAAAATTTCTGTATTCTTCTATTAAAGCCTCTACAGACAAGTATCAACAGGGGAAAGGTCCTATGAAAATCCACAGTCTCATTTTCCTTGATTGTAAAACATCATTTTCTGTCCCAAGCTGATGGGGAAGCCTAATGGCAGACATTTTTAGAAAACTAACCACAGGACAAGACACTAGAAGGAGATCAAGGTATAGATGAGACTTCCTCTACTCAGCAAGATGAGGAAGCAATGCCTTCCACTTCCTCCCTAGACACTGAAAAGGACAAAAATTAGAAACAGACAATGGAGGGAAATTTCAACTTCTACCCTATTACTGGCAACAAGAGGAAAAGGGAAAGAAGTTTTTGGGTGTGAACTCTTTGTTGGCAGAGAATAGCTAAAAGAGCCTGTCTTAGAGCAACTCTCCTATATTACCTACTCAGCAAAAAGGAAAATGACCTTGGCTGAGAGAAGTCTATTCCAACCAAGCAAACAGGGGAAGCAGTCATTATAGAAGAGGGAAATTATGTTGGCCTCTACCCAGACTTCTGACCACAAGAAGCAAAGGAAAAGAACAAGGTAGAGGAAGAAGGCAAAAAGGAATTCAAAGACACCTGATTCCAGTAGACACTATTGGGCCGAGGAAGAATCTAGTGATTCATATGAAGTTCCTTTGATTAGGAAAAAGAAACAAAGAGTAGTTAAGGGAAGCTTCTCTAGAGCCACCTGTTCATCCAAGTTCTCAGATTCTAGTGCCATAGCATTCCCATGCTCTAGAGACAGAAGAGAGAGACACCTTCACCATTTCTTCAGATTCTAAGGATAATGTACCTTCTACAAAGGCACAAGCTGCACCTGTGCTATGAAGAAGCTAGAGAAAAAGACAACCTACTCAGGCTGAAAAAGATACTGTTCTCTTAGCTGATGTTCTCTTAGGTTTCCAAACTTCCATGGATGAGGCTAGACCTTCATCAGCCCCAATAATAATAGAAGGAGGTCAAGAGGAAGTTCAGGATAAGGACATTGTAGGGGAAGTTGATAAGAGACATGATAATATAGCTGACAATATAGAGCAAGGAGCTATGGAAGCCCTTGAGGAGGAACATACAGAATGGGGAGAGAAATAGGGAGTTACTCTCACCCCTCTAATTAGGAGGATATAGAGGTTCCAAGAGCACAACAGCTTCTAGAGGAAATAGATAATCTAAAGAGACTATTGTGGGGGGAAAAACTTAATCATTACTGACCTAAAAAAGGTCATGAAAGAAAAAGAAATGGAGCAGAAGAAGATACTTGAAAGACTGCAAGCAGAACTCCAGGACAAATTAAAGATAATTCAAGAGAAAGAGGTGGGAAATCAGAGACAAAGAAACAGAGGCTACCCAAAGAATTAGAGAAAAAGAAGAAGAAGAAGCACAAAACATCTCTGATACTATGAAAGCTCAAGACAATGGTCTCACAATAATTACAACACTCATTGAGAAGGTACAAAGTTAGGCCAAATAGTTGACATGGGCCAATAACTGGATAGATGATAAGGAGGAATACATTCATGAGTTGACTAGCCCAATTGCAACCATTGAACAGGGGATTCAAACAGATCCATATTTAGGACCAATTCCAATAGATATCCCTAAGGCCCTATTCCATTGGGAAATAAGATGTCAGGAATATGAGACCTCCAAACCAATGTTGCAATTGCAAAGAGCAATGATTGCCATGTCACAGAGTACAAACCTTAGAGGAAAGGTCATTCAGGTGGCCTCCATTTTAGCTGAGATCATATCTTATAGACCTCCCAGTGGTAGTTATGCTTTGTTTCTACAAGAGTGAATCCTCCAGAGAAAGATATCTTTGATTTTTTTGATTTAACTAAGGATATTGAAACTGAGGCAAGCTTCATGGAGGCATGCATGAGAGGTCCTGATGAGGAAAAATATTTCCTGTGTGAGTTGTATTTGCATGGTTTTTGCATCAATGATCATACCTTCCTTATCAACTACTTTGTAGGGGAATGCCAACTTAGGGCATTCATGTCACTAATGAGAAATCATCAGATTTGGAACAAAAAGATGGAGGCTTACACAAATAAAGATGTAGAAGAACAAGCCTCTTCCTCAGAAGGGAATGTGAGATTCATTTCAGGGTAAACATTTACTCCCCGAAAGGTAGGACCAAGATTTTGCCTTTATATCAGAAACAACTGCAGGAATGTTCTATCGATTTTGGTCTCCTCATAAATAGTTTATCTAATCAAATGCTTCCAGTGGCAAAGAAAAGGTGGAATACTTTAACTACAGAACAAAAGATGAGGGAAGTAGTGTCCCCTGCCAACCTAAGGTTATTTATGAGAAAGGCCAGTATAATGTCCAAATTGATGGATAAATAAAAACTTGAGTGGATAGGTGCCCGTTTTAGACCTCCTCTCATTATTGAGCCACTACCTATTGGGGCTGAACAAATGGAAGATGCTAGATTTCAAGAATGGTTGAACCAGGTTGAGAAGTTCAGGGGGAATGGCAATACAAACCACACTACTTGGCCCACATATGTAGATGATTTCAATTTGACTGATAGAATACTCCACCTAAATAAGTCCAGATTATGAGGAGTAGGAGGACCTACTAACCTTTAAGTTTGGGGGGGCATGATGAGTGCTAGGTAGCACGCATTATAATACACCTTTTTACCTCTCTTTTCCATCCTTATTCCGTTGTCCTAATAACTGCACCAAAGTAGACTGATAAGATTTGTTTTAATTATATTAATGAGAGATGAATTACTAAAAGTCGTGATTTTTGATTGAAGGACTAATGTGCAGTAATTTAATGGAAATATGCAAAAATTCTCTCTTTTTGAATCTACAGGTGTAGATGTTTGAGCAAAGGCAATTTTGAGCATCTCTGGAGATGGTCCTAATAATCTCCAGAGTTGACATGAAAGATACCACGCCAATCTATGATATTTTCCAATATGATTGGAGAGATTTTGAGATAAGAGAACCAAGGGTGAATCATTTCCAGAGCAGGACAAAAGTCATAAGCACATCTCTAGAGCTGCAGACAAAAGAACACACCTTTGGAGCCCTCCTTAATGCACTGCAAAGTTACAACGCCACTATCAGTCAACACTTTCGGTGGCAATTGGACTGCTCCAGGGATTGTTTAGCAAACACCTAAGTAACCGAATGAAGACTCTAGTTAACTGCTAGAAGTTTAATTCCTTTTTATTGATTTTGCATGAGTTCTCGACAAACTGATTAAGTACCTATATTTCAAAGCCTCGCTGCCCAGTTGTTATTTGAAACTAAGACTCTAGATTTAATGGGACTGTTGTTCCACTAAAATCTATTTAAAATGCATGATTTTACTCTACAATTAAACAGTTGATAGAATAAGAGATTGATGCTATCTCATAGATAAACTAGTAGTTAGAGTAAGTGATATCTCATTGCTAGATTTGATATAAATATATAAGGTAGAAGATGAAAAAATATATAGATTATTATTATTATTGTAATCTCATTTTGATATAGATACTTTTTTGAATACAAAAAGGATACTGATGGGATTCAACTGAATAAGAATTGTGATATTACATTCTTGTATTGATTTATTGCCTTAGTCTTCAGTCTTGAGGGTGAGGAGAAAGGGCCCACTCCTACCATCAAGACAAGAGACTAATATTTATTTTGTTTATCATTCTATTTTAGATTCTGTTTAGGAAGATAATTATTATTTCTCATAGATAAATGTATCCTTCAGTTGAATGGATTAGAATAGATCAATGTTAGCTATTTACTGTTTCAGCTTTGTTTCCAAGTATTCTCAGAATTTACTTTCATAGCAGATAAATTAGTAACATTATTTTCCATCATAATTAAGATTAGTAGAATTAGTTAAATAGATTGATAACTATAGGATTCCTAATTACAGATAGCCAAGGACATAGCCCTAGATTTGACACATGAAAACATGATTAAATGCTGAGGTGCAATGACCCTTGTCACTCTCTATCTCCCCTCTCCCGCATATATATATATATATATATATATCTCAATATTCCCCTCTCTCTATCTCTTTCCCCCTCTATACCTCTCCCTCTCTATCCCTATCTCTCTTCTCTCCTCTCCCCCATCTCTCCTTCTCTTTCTCCCTCTCTCTTTATCTCTCAATCTTGCCCTCTCTCTCTCTCCCCTCTCTCTCTCCCCCTATCTATTTCCCCCTCTCCATATCTCCCTCTCTATCCCCATCTCTCTATCTCCCCTCTCCCCCATCTCTTCCTCTATCTACCTTCCCTGTCCCCCATATCTCCCCTCTATCTCTCTCTACTTGTCCCTCTCTCTCTATCTCTCAATATCTCCCCCTCTCCCTCTCTCACTATCTCTCTCCCCCTATCTCTTTCCCCTCTCTATCTCTCCCTCTCTATCCCTAAGTCTCTATCTCTCCTCTCCCCCATATCTTTGTCTCTCTATATCTTTCTTCCCTCTCTCTTCCCCCTATCCCTTTCTCCCCCTTTCTCTATATCTATCCATCTCCCCCTCCAAGTCCCCACCTCTCTCCCCTCTATCTCTCTCTCTCTCTCTCTCTCTCTCTCTCTCTCTCTCTCTCTCTCTCTCTCTCTCTCTCTCTCTCTCTCTCTCTCTCTCTCTCTCTCTCTCTCTCTCTCTCTCTCTCTCTCTCTCTCTCTCTCTCTCTCTCTCTCTCTCTCTCTCTCTCTCTCTCTCTCTCTCTCTCTCTCTCTCTCTCTCTCTCTCTCTCTCTCTCAATCTCCCCCTCTCTCTCTCCTTGTCTCTCTCTTCCTATCTCTTTCCCTCTCTCTATAGATACTCATGCTTATTTTATCATGGTGTTACTATGTGTTCCCAATTCCTAAGCATACTTACATACTAAGCATACTAAGCATACATACAAATGGATTCCTTTACAAATGGCTTCAACATACTAAGCATACCTCCATGACCTGTAGTCTCATGGAATGCAATGATTGTAGGATATGCACAAAATGGATTTGTTGAAAAAGACTTCGAAAATTTCAAGTAAATGCAATTAGCAGGTGTAAAGCCAAATTCCTCAACCTTTTCCAGAACCCTCCCTTCCTATACAAAAATGAGATCTTTGGAATAGGGTATGTACATCCATCAAAACATCAAGGATATGATAATTTTGTTAGATGTTGTAGTTGTAACTTCCCTAGGAGACATGAATGCAAAATGTGGAAGCATAGAAAAGGCACATGAACTATTTAGTAGAATACCTCAAAGAGATGTGGTCTCATGGAATGTAATGATTACAGGATATGCACAAAATGAATTTGTTGAAAAGGATTTAGAAACTTTCAAGTAAATGCAATTGGTGGGTGTAAAGCTAAATTCCTTAACCTTTGCTATCACCCTTCCTACTTGTGCCAAAATGAGATCTTTGGAACATAGTACATGTACACCCATCAAAACATCAAGGATATGGGAATTTTGTCAGATGTTGTAGTTGCAACTTCCTTAGGAGACATGAATGCAAAATGTGGAAGCATAGAAAAGGCACATGAACTATTTGACAAAACACCTCAAAGAGATGTGGTCTCATGGAATGTAATGATTACAAGATATGCACAAAATGGATTTGTTGAAAAGGCTTTAAAAACTTTCAAGAAAATGTAATTGGTGGGTGTAAGGCCAAATTCCACAACCTTTTCTAGTATCCTCCCTACCTATGCCAAAATGGGATCTTTGGAATAGGGTATGGCTATCCATCAAAGGATGAAGGATATGAGAATTTTGTCAGATATTATAGTTGCAACTAGCCTAGGAGACATGAATGCAAAATGTGGAAGCACAGACAAGGAACATGACATAATGCCTCAAAGAAATGTGGTCTCATGGAAATGCCATGATTGCAGGATATGCACAAAATGGATTTGTTGAAAAGGTTTTAGAAACTTTCAAGAAAATGCAATTGGCTATTGTAAAGCAAAATTCCTCAACCTTTGCTAGCATGCTCCTTACCTGTGCCAAAATGAGATATTTGAAATAGGGTGTGGACATCCATCAAAACATCAAGGATATGGGAATTTTGTTAGATGTTGTAGTTGCAACTGCCTTGTGAGACATGTATGAAAAATGTGGAAGCATAGACAAGGTACATGATCTATTTGATAGAACACCTCAAAGAAATGTTGTCTCATGGAATGCCATGATTGCAGGATATGCACAAATGGATTTGTTGAAAATACTTTAGAGAGGGAGAGAGGGAGAGAGAGATAGAGATGGAAGATAGATAGATAAACAAATAGAGGGCTCAAAAATAGATAGCTATATAGATCTAGGGAGAAAAAGAGGGAGAAATAGAGCGATAGAGATGGGGTGAGAGAGAGAGAGAAAGAGGGTTCAATAGAGATATAGAGTTAGAGAGGGAGACAAAAAGAGGTAGGGGAGAGAGATAAATAGAGAGTGATATAGAGAGGAATACATAAAGAGATAGAGAGAGGGATACATAAAAAGATAGAGAAGGAGAGGGAGAGGGAGAGGGAGATGTAGGGGGAGAGATAGAAAGAGATAGAGGAAGAGATGGAGATAGAGAGGGAGATATAGAGAGATAGAGAGGGAGAGGGAGAGGAAAAGGGAGAGGGAGGATAGATAGAAAGAGATAGAGCTAGAGATGGAGAGATAGAGTTAGAAAGTCTATACAGAAAGTGCTTCAAACATTGAAAATCTATACATACTTAAAGAATTTGAAGTGAAAATAAAGGCATTAGAAGGCTAGGTCACCACAATTGTAGATCAATCCATTGAAGTTGAAGATACATACGTAGAAGAAACTAAAAAACAACTCCTAGAGGTTAAAGCAAAAATGACTAAAGCAAGAATAGAGTTGGCAGTAGGGAAAAGCTAGATGGTAACTAAGACATGCACCAAGAATGCATTATCAAAGCAAGTGGAAAACTTGGAGGTATAATTAATCCATGAAAAGAATAAAACTAGTGCCAAGGCTATTGGAATAGGATCACTAAAGGAAAAGGCCTCTAGCTAAGATTATGTGCTAGTGAAGCTAAATAATCAAGTGGACACCTAGGCCTAGACACTCAAGGTCCTAAGAGAAAAAGAGATTGACCTAAAGATTATAATAGAAGAATCAAAGCAGGAGGTTAAGAGATTAAAGAACCAAATTAAAGAGTTCAAATAATTAGTGTCTTCCCTTGACCACATCAAGGTTTTGTGAAGATCATATTGTAAGGCCAAAATGGAGGCCACATCATCTAAGCCTTGTGAATGAGAAGAGCCAAGAAGAAACTATATTCAACATGTGGTCCATAGATCCTTTTATCAAAGAGGTTCAATTAGTTTTCAAGACATTGATAGAGCTAGAGGCCCTTGTACACACATCTATGGCTCAAGCATAGGAGATATCCTAGGAATGCACCATTGAACTAGAGTGCTACTTTAGACTCTTATATAAGATCAATTTTCCCTTGTACAAAGAGTGGGAGAAGCTTCTAGATTCTCCTTAGGTTGACCTACTTCCTTTTATGAGCATGGACTATCATTGTTGCAACCTACAAGCATCAACTAAAATTAAATTTAATGCACATGATTTGTACTCTTGGTCTTAATTTGATTGACTTGTATATCCACCATGAAATCTTATCCCCTATTCTATACCTATTCATTGATCCTAGGTGGAATTCCTATTCTTGCAAGTGCAATCTTTCTCTATAATTATGTATCGATCAAGATGTATTTAATGCTAATCTATTGTGCTTGGTCATGATGTATGTGACATGATTTGACTTAAGATGTATGTGCTTAGTACTATATGAATTTAATTGTGACACAAAGGTATATATATGCTTAAATGTAATTTATGTAATTGGGATAAATATCTTTTGGCCAATTTTAGACACCTATAGCCAAATGATCTAGAGAGAGAGAGAGAGAGAGAGAGAGAGAGAGAGAGAGATGGAGGGATGATAGAGAGATAGAGATATAGAAAGGATAGAGATAAAGAGATAGAGGATAGGTAGAAAGAGACTCTCCGTATATCTCTCTATCCTCCATTATCTATCTCTATATCTCTCCCTCTCACTCTCCCTCTCTCTCTCTCCCCCTCTCCTGAGTCTCCCTCTCCCTCTCTAGATCTCTATCTATCCCTCTCTATCTCCCCACCTCTCTCTCTATCTCTCCCTCTCTCTATATATATCTCTCAATATCCCTTTCCCCCTTTCTATTCCCTGCCCTCTATATCTGTCTCTCTATATGTTCCTCTATATATTTCTATCTCTATCTCTCCCTCTCTATCTTCATCTCCTTCTCTATCTCTCCCTCTCCCTCTCTCTATCTTTATCTCTCCCTCCCTCTATCTCTTTGTCTCCCTCTCCCTCCCTCCATATCTCCCTCACTCTCCCCACTCTATCTCTCTATTTCTCCCTCTCTATCTCTATCTTTCCTTGTCCCTCTCCCTTTATCTATCTCTCTATCTATTTATATCTCCATCTCTCTATTTGTTTCCTTTTTCTTCCAATATTGACTATAGTACTAGTGTATGTCTAACATGGACTTAAATTCCACATTATCTTGTTACTTGACCATATTAATACCTTGATACTCTTTCTTAGTGGTTTCTCAATTGTCTTTTATCATAAAAATTATATGTAGATTTGAAATAAAGGAGAAGGAGATTTTGACAAGCTTGGTTTATATTTCTATAAAGAAATAATGCAAGCATGTTATAATGTGCTCATGTTATAGAGTGAGTACGTTATGGCTTGGTAATGACTGAGCCTAGGCTCGGTAACTACCAAGCCTTAATGTGAGCACGTTATAATGCACTCGCGTTATATCTTGTTGGGGTCCCAAAAAGGGGTTTTGGCCACTTTTTGGTCCCCCATCTTTCTACACATGCCCTACATTCATCCTTACAAGTCCCCTTGGTGAAGCAAACTACTAGGCAAACTTTTGACATGATCTATGGTATGTTCGTTCATTTAAAATTCATTATTTACTTCAATATATCAAATGTTCAACTAATACTGGTTATTGCAAGTACAATTACAGGAAATCAACAACAAATAAGGCCTAGTTTGAGAACGGTGCCTATCTTTCATATAGACTACCATCCCTAAGGGGGGAAATATGTAAGCACTAAAAAGACACATGGGTCTACATGGTAATCCTATGATAAGCTAACTTGTGAAACCATGTTCCTTCTTCATTCCTCCTTTGTCACCATTTCATCTTCTTCACTTTTTGGCCTTGTCAACATGGCCTACAAGAGTCGTAACATGGGAAATTCATCTTCCCTAAATCCATTTCATTTGTTTCAAACATCTAGAGGCCTCCATTTGACCTCCCAGACCTATCCCCATTTTTAGATTTTACCTCGCTTTCCTCCCTTTTGGGTCGCCCTCTAGGGGATCCTTCTTAGTTTGTCCTTTTGACCTATTTCAAAAGTTAGATGGCATCTTTGAACTCCTAGGACCATGCTCCAAGCTTTAGTTTTCACTAAGGAGTCCTCCTTCCTAGGGCCACCCTTGTTTACTTAAGGTCACCCCCTAGGGGATCCTAGGGTTGCCCTTGGACAACCCTACTAGTGAACTAGGGGATCCTATCATGTTTTCATGTGCGAGTTCCTCTTCAGTTTGAGCCCAAAATTAGCTTCATTTTGCCCCAAATTTGCTCCAAATTAAACCTTGATTGCATGAGTCACCTTCCCTAACCGATCATCAACTTTTCTTGATTGATTCAAGACTCCCAATGACCCTTTCTAACTCACAAATCAATTCTACTCAGATTCTCTCAATTAATTTCATGCTAACTCCATTTCTTCTTCTGTGAAAGACTATCAAATCTTGTTTACTCCCAACAAATCCAACCCTCTCCTCAATCAAGCATATTAACTCTTCAATCAAATGAGTTAACTCTTCAATCAATTTCCTCCTCTTGTGTGCATCTCCAAGCTATAAATACCTCTCGCCTCTTCATTATTTCTCAAGTTGGAGAATTCTCTTCCCATCTGTTAGTGCTCGAATCAGCAGAGGGTTTGCCAGCTCCAATGCACAGGCAGATTCAGCCAACAAATACAGGAGGTTGTGTGAGTTGCCTCCCCTTCACTTTTGGTTATGCCGCACCAAGGGGGGTATCCCTATAGCTAAATATTTGACCTTGACTCGCCCAATGATAAAAAGATTTAGCTTTACAATAATAGGTAGAATACTCTCATGTTTGGACTAAGATTTGCATGATAGATCACAAGGCTGGCAATGTTCTTGGACATATCTAACTGGTTGAGGTATGAGAGTATGCAAGGGTCCTAATCCTACTCCTACAACTAATAGGTTGGAAATATGAAATGGTTTGAATTAATGTTTTAGATGCAAGACAAGGGGTTTTGGATCATAACTACTAATCCAGAAGCAGACCAGTGCCTATCTCATGCAAGGAGTCAACTAGATGTATACAAGAGAATGGATTGCAACTGGCATTCAAGTTTCAAGGGGTTAGGACTGGTATTTGCATTACAAACACCACCCAAGGATAAGTATTTAACTGTCTCTACTTACATACATCCTAGCTGACATACAATCTTCTCCATACTCAACCTAAAACAATTTAATCCACTCCTTGAATGGAAGTTAAAGATTAAGCATGTGATACAAAAATCCATACCCTAGAATCTGAGAAACCCTTAGCAACTAGATTAAAAAGAAGAGAATGCATACAACACATGGAGATAGACAGACAAACACATGCAATAATGCATTTTTCATATAAAATGACAAGAAACTGAACATATGTGCAAGGTGCACTTAGATGCAACTCATAAACTCCAACATGGATAAAACAGCCAGGAAAATGCTATCTTTCATTATTTTTCCCCCCAAAATGCCCAAGTCTTCAATAACCACAAATGAATAACACAGTTTGCATTTTATAGCAAGACTGTGTACTCAGCAATAATTACATGGAATTTCAAAAATTCTGCCAAATACAATGCACCATAAGAATGGTGCCCAAATCATTCAATGTTCTAGGCAGAGAGAAGGAAGGGAGCAGGTGAGATCAAGAACTGAGCCACTGATTGGAGATTTTCCTTACAAACCAGGTAGGTTGCTATCAATCATCAACCCATACCTCTGGGATTTCACCATTAATGGCCAAACCTACTACGGCCCCTTGGAAATGCAGCACCTACCTGCCTTTGAAGTTCTCCCACCTGAAAACAGCTGTAGAAACAAAGAAATCGCCCCTACTGAACATTTGAAACATGGCCGTAGATTTCCCCTCTTATCGCCAAGATCCACGGCCCCAAAATGCCTCAAAAATTTGCCAGCCAATTAGAATGTGCCATGTAGGCAGCCTGTTGCTATCACAGACTTTTTCGCCACCGATTTTGCCTTTTTTGCCTTTTGCCTTCTGCCCACAAAATCCCTTGTATATGCAAAAAAGCAAATGCATATACATACAACTGTATGCATACAAGATGTGGACCACAAATTATTATAGAACAAATTGAAATTGCATTCGAGTCCCGCCTTATACATTTCTCTTTACATATCTTCCTTGTATATTACAGATACAAACGCAATATACATGTCACGGATTTCAAATTTTTATGAAACAAGTTGCAATCGCTTTGAAACACAGCTTGTATCTTTAATCCTTTGTATATCAGTACCTACAATGCACAATATACATGCAAGACATGGACACTAGCATTAAATTTGCCAAATTTGATCTTTGAATCAGGTTCGGCTTGCAAATCCCCCTTTGTATGTTCACCTTGTATATCGGCTTGCATATTGCATTATACAAATGCAATATACAAGCAAAAACATCAGACCCGAGCCCCTATCAACTATGTTGCATACTTTTTCAGATCCAGCCAATGCATCTTTAGAATGCATGTTCTTTGTATGTGCGAACATACAATCACACATACACAAGTGGTGGGCCCCAGCGTTTGTATCACTTTCCTTGCATGTATTTCCTTGTACATTTGCTGCCGATGCATCTACTTGATATGCATTCTGCCTTGTATGTTTGCAGGCCCCACCAAATGTATATCAGTCCCTTGCACATTTTTCCCTTTGCATATAGCGAATGTATATTACATATACATTTGATTTATATACAAGATACAAAGCCATTGTATGTGAGGCAGACCCCACCAAATGTATATCCTATTGCTTTGTATGTTGCCGAATATACAAAACCCCTTGTATATTTGCACTATAGCAAATGTATATGCGCCCCCTTTGTATATCTACAATGTACATTTCCAATGTATGTCAGACATACATTCACTGTTGCATCTATCTTGATGTACATTGACCCTTGCATGTTTTGCTTTGTATCTAGCCGTTGTATGTCTGAACATACAACACAAAATATACATGCAACCCGATATACAAGTAGGGAATATTCTTGGGATCTGCAAAAGATTCCTCAATGTATATGAACCTTTTTGAAGCCTGATATGCATTGCGAAATGCTTATAACTGATTTTTTCACTATTTTTGAAAGCTGATCGATATCTCTGACCTGCCAATGCACATTCGACCTACATGTATATGCAAACATCCTTGTATATACAAAGTGACATGCATACAACAGAATTTTTGCACTTTTCAACTGCAAAGGCCAAAAGACTTAGAATTTTTTGGATTTTTTGGGAAGGTGCATGCATATTTAAATGCTTGAACCCTGAATGTTTATGTAGGCACTAACACCATCTTCACAAGTTTCTTCAAAGGCCTTTGAGCCTCTTAGTTTCTTTCTTTAGTTTTCAAAGCTTTCATTTCATTAGTTTTCATTGTTATAAAGCTTCAAATCTTCCCCATAGGAGGCAAATTCATTATTGAAGCCATTCATTAGCTTTATTTTTGCACTCTACTTAGCATACTCATGCTCTTCGTAGGACGTAGGTGCCTTTTGCTTTTAGTTGCATTGCCCAAGCTTTTCAAAAAGCTTCATTTAGCGTTGTTACACTTGCCAATTTTCAAGCCCAAGTGCTTCAATCATAGCTTTCATAGCTCACTTCGAATCAATAGCCATTCAATCCCTATCTCCAAGAGGAGTACCCTATTGCTACAGAGGAAAGGAAAGGTTGCCACACAAATGATTTCTGAGGATATGCTAGGCTCATGCATAAAAGAGGATATAGGTACTTTATGCTTTCAATAGTTAATTAAATCATCTTTGCTCTTGGGAATATTAATCTTGTTGTTGCAATTTCCTTGATAGGTTTATTTCAAGTTGATTAGATTAGCTTTGCTTTGAGTAACTAAATTGAATTCTAGATTAATTTCATTCCAAGTATTCTTAGATTAAACCAAAAATCACTTTCAAAAATACAAAAACATAGTATAGCTTGCATTAGGAAAAATCATAGTAGATTGCATACATATTTCAATTTCTAGATTAATTAGATCACTTTACATTTGAGAAAAGGAACCAAAAATTGTATTGCATTCATAAATTAGTTGCATACATCGAAAACACAAAACATTAAAATATTAGAAAACTCAAAACCCTTGATTTGATCACGAGGAATATTCCAAAACATAAGGCCTAACCCTCAATAACACCATTAGGTACAATTCACATTTCACAACTCAAACTAGGCAAACCATAGGTCAACTCTTAGTCAACCCTAGTTAACTCATTCTTCTCTAAAGCATTTTTAATGAGCCCAAGAGTTAGAGGTGAGTGGTTTAGGGCTATCCTTGAAGAGATAGACGAAATACATCCTAGACCATGATTGCCACAAGTAATTCAAGAACAAGAACAAACCCTTAGAATCATCCAAACAATACAAGAACATAAAAACTATCTAGAATGCCTAAGAAACATCAATGAATACAATCGACATCCATCTAGGCATTGGAACACAAGGAATCCTAACAAGAGATCAATGGCCAATGACCCTTTGGGTGTCAGTGTAGGTT
This sequence comes from Cunninghamia lanceolata, assembly GCA_027924645.1. Taxonomy (NCBI): domain Eukaryota; kingdom Viridiplantae; phylum Streptophyta; class Pinopsida; order Cupressales; family Cupressaceae; genus Cunninghamia; species Cunninghamia lanceolata. The sequence continues at coordinate 2,566,736 of BSBN01001322.1, read as the reverse complement.
TTTTATTCCTTTTCATAAGGTTTTTCCTACACATTTATTTAAACTTGCTTAGGTTAATAAAGCATGTTTTATTAGGTGAGAGGATTATGAGGTGTCACCTTCCTGCATGTGAGCAACAATTAGCTATCTTGAGAAGATACTTTGCTATCTTTAGTCCAATAGATGGTTCCTCCTCATTGGTTGGTGTTGCCACCTCCTCCCTCTCTCTGGTCTATATAAGCATGCTACCTAGCTTGTATTTTCATTCGATATTGGAGATAGTTATTTGATGCTATTTTGTCATTCGAGCATTTCACATCATTCTCTTGGTATCGTTGTTATGCTATTTCAATTGCTTTTGCATTTACAGTTTATGTTTCTAACTCTTTCAATTCATTTTGGGTTATAATCTATTTTATGAATTCTAACATGGTATCAAAGAAAGTTTTGTAAAGTTAGATTCTTTGTAGAGGTCTTGCAAAATGATGTATGCTCTTCACTTACGTTTTCGAATGATCTGGAGAATCAAAAAGGATTTATGAAGATCTAGTAATCTTGTTTTTGCATGTATGAGATCTGGGTGATTTCAGCATCTTCAGGTAGTTTGGCAACATTTTTAACTATTCCATTGCATCCGGGAGGCTCTTGAAAGTCTTTTTTGGCTTTCATCTCACTTATTTTGGAGATTGTTGGCCATACTTGCAAACAAGGTTTTTAAAGCTCAAATCTGGCAATCGACTTGCATAATTAGTGTTTTAATCAATATTGCAGGTTGTTGCATGCCTTTGCTTCTCTTAGGTAGTCGATTCAGCCTTTGCATGTCATTTTTGGTTGCTGGGGTCATTTTTTGTTGCTAAAACTATTCTTTTTACATTAGATCCACATCTTCTATATATCACAAAGACAAACACCTTCTGGGTTTTATTCACAGAATTGAAAAACCATCTGGGTATCTATTAGGTTTTGCATGCAAAGTATATATTTTGCAGAAATGAAATCAGAAAGCTACAACAGACCCCCTCTCCATTAGCAGTTGTAGATTTGAAGGCGGTTTTCAAATGCTTCGTTCTTGCTCACATGGATTCCATTTCTCAAGAAACTTTTTTTGATTTAGGCTATTTTTTCATGCTCTATGCACTAGTGCAGATGTGTTTTGATTTTGATGCATAGAATTTCGATAAATTATAGATTCTCAGTCATGACATTGCACAATTCTCATTTTGGGAACTTCAAAGTAGCACAATGTTTTCATAAAACCTTGGATTGAGGTGATTCTTTTTTTTGAAAGTGCATGTTTTTTTGTATAATTTGTAGTGGTGCTATTTATTTCACTTGGAATTGTGCCAAAGTTATATTTTCAACAAATACTCTTTTTGAGGATTTGTAATTTAGCATTGTTATCAAGTTCACTCAGTATTTATTGTTGGTGGCAATTGTAATCACACTAAATATAAAGTGCCAAATAATATTTTCTTGGGGGGGTTCTTTGATTGAGTGAAAGAGGGGGGGTGCCTTGTGTGTGATCTTTCTTCCATTTGCTTTTCAGCTTTCTTTCATGCACAACAAACAACAACAACACTCTTTTTTATACATTAAGATTGATAAATTAATAGTACCAATTCTAACACCCAAGTGGAAGTCCAAAATGACAATCTATCTTAAGAAACTAGGGTTGTTTAGAGTAACTATGGCTCTTGAAACTGAACATATAGTAGATGTAGATACGCCTAAATGGTTTAACAAATTGGATGAAGCTTTTGGAAGCCTATGTATATTTGTATCTCTGGATTTACTTTTTCATATTGAGTTTGCAACAACACCAAATGATGTATGGACCACCTTGGGAAATCTCTTTGGTACACAAGATTAAATAAGGGGACATCTACTGGAGAATGAGCTAATAGGGTTAAATCCTTGTAATTTTGATACAATTCAGGATTTCTTCACCAAACTAAAGGTTTTAAGATTACAGTTGAAGCAGTGTGGGATAGAGAAGAAAGATAGTCAATTAATTCTTAGCATCCTTTCCAAACTTGGTTCTAACTACTCTGTGTTTGTTTCTACATTCTATGCCACCAAAAGTGCCTTAGGAACCACATATAAATACCTTCTAAATCTCATGCCTTGGCTGCAAATTAGGGCACTAAAGATAAAAAAGGGTCTGGTAAGAAAGATAAGAAACAAAAGAACCAAGGAGAAAAGAAGAAAGAAAAGAAACAAGTTGCTCCAAAAATAGATAATAATGCCTCTTCTTCAAAACATGACAAGCCCAAGAAGGAGAAAACTCAGTGTTCCTATTGTAAGAAACTTGGCCACGATGAGCATAAGTGTCTAAAGAAGTAGATTGATCACCTAACTCATCTTCTAGAAAAGAACATCAAGGTGCCTGATTCTGTCAAGCAGTGCTCATCTCAAGAATCTTCAAAGGACACATATAAAAGTAAGGGGAAAGGAAAGGGCAAGGCCCTAGTTATTGTTGCTTCACAATCAAATTCCTAGATCATTGACTCAGGTGCTTCACACCACATGGCTTCATCACAAGGTAGTTTTGCCTCCTTGGAGTCATGCTCTTTACCATCTATTCTATTGGGTGATGATGCTCCTATAGAGGTACAAGGGAGAGTGTCTGTTGATGTGGGGATGGCACATTTCATGTTCTTTATGTGTCCTCTATTGGTGCCCAAATCAGCAGACTATCAAACCCTAAAAGTAGATCAGGTTCAACAAGTGATCTGGCCAATGAATAGAATCAACCAGGATGGTTAGAATTTCTTGATCTTTAAGCTCTGCTATGCCTAGGCGGGTGTACCTTTATCACCAATAGTTGTTAACTTTCCTAGGATTATTTGATGATAATCAAGCAGATTAAAAACATCACACAGATTTGTAGGATTTGTGTGATTACAATTTTGTCAATTAAATCATCCTCTCTCAATCTATTTCATACTGGCATGAGGGTTTGAAATAGACAATAAAAATACAAAACTAACTGCTACTCCTACTCCTACAACTAAAAATTAAAATGTATGGAAAATATTTTTACAAGAAATTTGTTTTGGGGATAGAGATGATTGGTGCTTTTCTTCCACTGGGAAATAGAGTCAAAATATAGATTGATATATTTCCTCCTACTGGTTATAACTCAAATTGTTTGGCACTCTGATGTTTATGACTTGCATAAATGTTCAATCCATTTCATATTAGCATGAGGGTTTGAAGTAGACAATAAAAATACAAAACTAACTGCTACTCCTACTCCAACTGAAAATTAAAATGTATGGAAAATATTTTTACAAGAAATTTGTTTTGAGGATAGAGATGATTGGTGTTTTTCTTCCATTGAGCAATGGAGTCAAAATATAGATTGATATATGTCCTCCTACTAGTTATAACTCAAATTTTTTGGCACTCTGATATCTATGATTTGCATAAATGTTCAAGGAAATTAATTCCTAGGCTCTAATTTTTAATCCAAATGATTCTTCCAGGTTACTGTGACTTATTCAAATGAATTTAATTCTCACTTGAAGAAACCAATCAAATAAACCACACAAAACATGAATGTGCTTTGATAAACCAGATATATACTTGATACATTGATTTAAATAACAAGGAAAACATCAAATTGGAGACAACTAGATAATTATTATCAATAACTTCAACACAACAATTGAAACCAGAATTTGGGCACCATGTTAATGTTATCTTTCCATTACTTTGCTTCAGAAAATGGATTTACAATGCATAGCTTTTCTCCTAATCAAATTCGCCCCATATATTCTTAACAATCGGTCTTGGTTTCCTTCTTATAGCCAGATGAAGGAAGCGACAAGCTTTAGACCATTACAACTCTAAAAGACCTTTCAACTACCCACCCGTTCATATAACAACTTTGCTTTATATTAATTATCTTTTTGTTGTCTCTAATTACACTTGACTAAAATACAATTAATGAAAGTAAAGCATCATAGAAGGCTGAAATAAAACTGAGACACATTGTTGGTAAACATGGAGTGCCCATGGTTGATAGATCTAGAAGAAAACTTGATCAATTCACAATGCTTTGGGACAAGATTAATCTTCTGGAGGAGTCAAATATTCTTGTTCCCACCAAAACATTGTATAATCATTCGGCCATTTATATCCCTTAATTTTTGGCACATTTGCCAAATGATCCTTCCATCTTTTGTTTAATAATCCTCTGACTTCTATGATAAACTTGGAGTACCCTGAGCCCAATGCAATTATGTCATCCATAATTAAATTAAAACTATGGATATTTACTTCCTGATCCTTTTGCAAATGAGTGATCACATTGGGAACAATCTAATTGAATTCCTTCTTCCAATCCTCAAGACTTTTGAGATGATCACTTTCCCCTAGAATTTTTGGTATAAACTAATGTTTGAATGTACAAAAGGATTCCATTTTTATTTTGATTTTCTAACTTTCTCCAGATACATACTAAAATTCATCAATAACCATCCATACCATCTTCTCAGTGGGCTCCAAAGTTGTAGGAGCATCAAGACTTCTCTGTAAAACTTTACACAGTGTTATCAAAGTGTGGTGAACATGTTACCACTTCTTAAACAAAGGCTCTAAACCTAGGACATGATCTTTCATCTATTCTAGTGCTTGTGACAAAGCAACATAGCATTTGTGCACATCTTCTATTTTGTCCATAACCAGCTTGACCCTATGCTCTAAAACTTTTTCCAATACACCAAAATTTTGCCATCTCACCTCCTCCTTTGTGGCTTCATTGATCTTTTTCAAAATTTCAATCTCTTTTCCCAAGCCTTGCTTTAATGTATTTACTTGATCTATATGACCTATGTCATCACCACATTCATGAGATGTGGAAGGTTGATAAACCACAATATCCTTGCTTTGAGAGGAATCAACTCCTTTTAATTGTTGCTTTAGTTTCACATTCTCCAAAAATAACCTATTTACTTCGTCATTCATGTTAATTTGGGCTTTCTCATATTCCATCAATTTGAGTTCCATATTTTTAACAACAGCTTGAGTGAACATGGCTGAATACATTGTCATGGTGGCTACCTCTAGTGTAGAAGTGTCCTTGAGTGTTTTAACCATGGTGGTCCCTCTCATTTCCTACACTACATCCAATAACCTTGGCTTTTCTGTATTCTTCTATTTTGCCCAAAAGGCCAAAGTCTCAATCTTGGGGTTATATCCAATGCCACTCACTCCTTCTGAATCAAATTCTATAATTAACAAAGGATCTTCTTGATTTCTTGCTTGACCAAGCAAAAACATTTTCTTTAATTCCAATCCTAGAATAATTAACATGTTGGTCTTCAATACCATTTCTCTAGCCTCTTGTGGACTAATATTCACTTTGTTTATCCTGAGCTCTTTGAATGTCTGAGCCACAATCTGGTCATGTTGGGACTCATCAATTCCCATTTTATTTATTTGAACTCTTTCTTCAAATTCCTTCATTTTCATTTTAACCCAAAAATCTTTAAACTTAGGAGTTTTTCACAAATTCATCATCCTCCATAAACCTAAGAGATGATATTATTATTTTATCTTCATGCAACTCTTGTTCTTCATGTACTTGCATATCCATTCTTGCATCAGGTTTATGAGCCTCAATTTCATGTTCAACAAGGGTCTGGTCAACCTCATCACCACCTTTCATATGCCTTAGTACACTAGTAACCTCCTCTGTGTCCCCCACTTCCTCTTTCATTTCATATGCTACTAGGGGAGTTACATCATAATCTTCTATCTTTTAGACCTTGGTTGCTCCGGAGGTGACATTGGCAAAGATTTTTGCACTGAAATTGCATAAGGAGGAGGCTCAGAGATCACAACTTCCCCTTGTTTCTTAATAGGAAGCTTGGTGGGCTTTGTGGGCTGGCTCTCAAGTCCTCTTGACTTATCATATAACTTTTCAAAATTATCAATCATTAAATCAATTCTCTTAAGAGGATTTCCCTCTTCCATAAAGAATCCAAAGAAATTAGGGTCCTTCTTCTTCTTATCTTCTACTTTCATCAAAATTTCTCATTTCCTCTTTCTTTGAAATACTTATTGAGGAGTAAGACAATTCCTTATCACATCTTCATCATAGTCTACCTCATGGGTGATCCTAGTCTTGGTGAGAATCATTTTCCTCACAAAATTCATATGTCCCTCAGGGTCAAAGACCCTTTCTGCTTTAGATCTCAAAGAATACCTAGCCTTCAAATAATCTTGTAACTCTTCAAGGGTGTCTAAACCAATAGAGAGCCCTCCATACATAGTTAAGTAGAGTAAGAATGTACCTTTCTTTCATTTTTTCATGACATCTCTTTCCATCCACAACATTTGCCAAATGAATTCTAAAAATGCCAAACAAGGAGGAACAAATTTGGGCAAAATGTGGAGAGGTTGAGAGTATCCATAAATCCTTATAACTATATAATCAGGCAAGAAAAACCAATCACCAAAGTTATGTGTATGTCCCTTCTCTGGTCTCAATTCCAAAGGTCTTAACAACTCTCTTATCTCAACAGGTAGTCTTGGTGAAACATCACCAAGAGCACCCATAATTATTATTACAAAGTCATCATGAAAGATCACATAATCACTATTCTTGCATTTGCTGTCCCAAATGTAACACCAACATTGCACTGGCATTCTTCTGCCCTATTGATCAAGCATTCTTATGTCCATTCTTTGGGTCTAACGTTTTCTATTTTGATACAAGATTAAATGACACAATAAGGAGTAATGTCTGAAAGTAATGGGAGCCTTGTTTTCTCTCACTTGAAGAAATCCCTCATGCAATCCCTTTTCAATTTATGAAGCAAAATCAAACTCAATATTCACCTCTGGATTCTAGATCATCATAGCCATCATCCTAAGATTGACTAGCATCCTATCATGTGCATCTATTCCCAACACATGACACAAGGCAAAGTATGTCCTCTTGAAATATACTACAAAATTATTTACTGAAAATGGTTCAACACAAGATGAGGATATAGGAATCCTTTTGTTATTGGCACCTTTCCTCATATACATTGGAATCTCATCACTTTGATAAGTCTTCCTCAATCTGTTATAGTCTTCTTCACTCTTTTGAAGATCAATCTTGGTGAGAGCTTGTTTGTTCAACATGAAACATTCTATGATGGTAGATTTGGTCAATACTACCAATGGTGACCCATCAGGCAACCTTATAGTTCTTGTTACTCCATGATAATGTTATGCCAATTATCTGATGAACTCAACATCTATGAAAACATTAGGGACAACTAGTTTTGCCAAGTCAAGAGTCTAGGGGTTTGAAACAGGGGCCTGAGCATTCCTCTTGTCATAGAATACCAAAACAACTTCCACCCTGAAATGGGAATAATAGCATCCCTACATCTATGTGCCTCATCCCTGAACACCTTTCTATAACCCTTATCGACTAATTTTGGCAATACATCTAAGATTGACTGCTGAAGTGGTCTTTTCTTTTCTTTGGGAGCTGAGGACTCTCCCTTTTTACTCATAGATTCACTCTTCTTAGGAGGCATTGTGTGAATTATACTAAACTAGGGTTTGAAGTCTTTTGTTCACAAAGTTATTTGAGACTAGTAATTGAAAACACTTATGGATTGGATAGAAGAGAGGCACATATGCACTTACCCATTTATGCAATAGTTGTAGAGCCCGCACCAAGCTTTGAATTCTTTTGTCTCCACAGGCACCGAGCTTCTGTGAATGATCAAAATGGCATCAAATTCTAGTTATATCAACTCTACAACTCAGTCTTATCACCATTAATGCCAATTCATGCTAAAGATACAGTGGTTAATCGTCTTGTGTGAGTTTAAATGTGCATCGTTGATCTAAGAAGATCAAATGGTTTAGAACCTTTGATATGATTATTCTTATATTTGTAGTGAATGTAAGACCAATTGTACCGCAGTCCTACCACAATAGATTAAGACCCCCCTGTGGGGCAGCGGGAGTATATATATTTCATATTTTAAAGTATCCCGCTATACCGTATACCACCTTTGATGTCATGGCATACTTGGCACTGGGATGCAGGTCACTTTATGCTTGGTTAATTCCTTATTGCCATCCTGTACATACCCTTACTAACTGATGCGGTATTGCGGTGAATGGTTGTATTGCACCTCAAGCTCCCGCAGGCCCGCTAGGGTCTATTAAGGGTGACTACACACATCTGCGGGGATGCGGTACTTGGCTAATATGTATGTCAAGATGGAAATACAAAGATGTAACATAGATGTGACATAGGTAATGACCCAATAAAGATATCAACAAAGGTTTTTTGATTTTAGGATAGGAGTAGCAAAAGGATTAAGACTCTTTACATTAGATTTTGGGTTCAAGGTTTATAAAATTGGTATAATCATGTAAATTTTATAAGTTCCAACACCCTCATTGTCAACTAATCTCCTATCTGTTTATCAAATAACTCACACTGGCTTAGGCAATTGGGTTGAGTTCACTCTAGACATAGTGGTAATCAGTGAGATGCACATTGGGTCTATAATTGTTGTGGGGAAGGTTGATCATCAGTCTAGACTGTATCACTTTTCTCACTTTATTCCTAATTCTCCTTCACTTGCATTGCTCACTCACTTAGATGAGGAGAGCAATTTGTGGCATCAATGGTTTGGCCACTTGAACTACTGTTACTTGCAGTAGCTTAGTCAACAGGACATGGTTTCAGGGTTGCCTTCTATTCAGTTTTCTGATGGAGTTTTCCAAGGATGCGTTCTTGGTAAGCATCCTGAAGAAAAATTTGAAAAAGGCAAAGCATGGAGGGCCACAAAAATTTTGAAGTTAGTACATAGTGAACTAATGGGTACATTAACACATCCTTCTTTCAGTAGGGCTAGATATGCCTTGACATTTATTGATGATCTTTCCAGATACACATGAATATATTTTATCAAACAAAAGTTTGAGGTCTTTGAGTCTTTTTAGGACTTCAAAGATTTTGCAGAGAAACAGTCTGAGAAGGCCATCAAGATTCTACATATTGACAATGGGGGGAGTATGTCAATCAGAGGTTTGAGCAGTTTTGTGTCGCATAGGGCATTGATCTTCATCACACAGTTCCCTATAGTCCATAACAACATGGTGTCACAGAGCGAAAGAATAGGTCCTTGAAATAGATGGCTACTTGTATGATTCATTATAGATCTTTGGCACCTCAATATTGGATAGAGGCCATCAACTATGCGTACTATATCCAGAATCGGGTTCTTCACTGAGCTATGAAGGGAGTCACTCCTTTTCAAGCTTGGACCAGTCAAAAGCCCACAATGAAGCACTTTTGAGAGTTTGGATCTCCTGCATGGACCCACATTCCAATAAAGAAACACAGGGATTTAGATCTGCAAAGCAAGCCTTGCATATTTATTTGGTATCCAGATGGTGTCAAAGGCTATAGGCTTCTTCATCCCACTACACATGAGTTGTTCATTGAGAGGAGTGTTCAGTTTGAGGAGGATGCTTCCATATCTTCCAATACTTCTCCTTCTTCTATCACTTTGGAGAAATGATGACATGATGATAGTTCTTCCAGGGATCTTAATCCTCCTACACCACATGAGGAGTCTTCTTCCTCCACTTCACATGGTGAAGATGATACTGAGGTCATTTCTTCCTCCTCTTCGAGTCATCATTCAGAGGATGATGATTCTCCTCTAGGTTCTCCAACTATTGGGCCTCTTTGGGCTCATTAGACTTTGGAGCCAGTAGGTAATTAGGTTGGTGATTTTTCAGATGTGAGAAGAACAAGGTCACAGTTTGAGCAGGCTCCTAATCTCTTCTTTTCTTCATCTTTTGATCCACAATCCTTTAGGGAAGCTTTTGGTGCCCTCGAGTAGGATGTTGCTATGCAGGAAGAGTTCAGTTCCTTGGAGAGGAACCACACTTGGGATTTAGTCCCTCTTCCTAAGGGAAGAAAAATTGTTCGATGTAAGTGGATCTATCAGATAAAATTTGCTGTAGATGGGTCGATCGATAAACATAAGGCTCGCCAAGTCGCAAAAGGATTCTCCTAGATTCCTGGGATTGACTACTCTGAGACTTTTGTGTCGATTGCCAAAAATGAATTCAATCTGACTTGTACTTGCCATTGCTGCAGCCCATCACTGGGAAGTTCATTAGATGGATGTGAAGAGTGCTTTTCTTCACAGTTACCTTTAGGAGGAGATATATATGGAGTAGCCACAAGGGTTCAACCACAATCTTTCACTTGTCTGTCGACTTTAGAAGTCCCTCTATGGCCTTAAACATGCCCCTTGAGCCTGGTATGCCAAGATGGACTCCTTTCTTGTATCAGCTGGTTTCACTCAGTTCCATTCTGATCTGAATGTCTACATTTTGCAGCAAGATGATACTCTCACTTTCCTTGTTCTCTATGTTGATGACTTGTTGATTACAGGGAGTTCCTCATCCACCATCAAGGTAGTGAAAACTGCCCTTCATGATCAGTTTATGATATTTGACTTGGGTCTTCTTCACTACTTCTTGGGCATTGAGATCACACAGTCTTCGGCTGGTATTTTTCTTTCTCAGCCCACGTATGCAATTGATATGCTCTCCAGATTTCACATGGCTAACTGTAAGTCTGCGCCGACTCCATTTCTGTCAGGGGTCAAACTTGAGGCTTCTTGTTCTTCACCTTTGGTGAATGCTAACTTGTATCGCCAATTTGTTGGGAGTCTCATATACTTGACTCACATGAGGCCTGATATTTCATAGGCCGTGGGCCTAGTCTCCAGGTTCATGCAGGAGCCCCATGAGCTGCATTGGAAAGAAACTAAGTGGATTCTTCACTATGTACAGGGCACTCACAATTATGGGATTCATTATGTAGCGGGAGTGGATATTGATTTGGTGGGATACATAGATTTAGATTGGGTGAGCAATTCTTAGGATCACAAGTCTACTTCAGGGTATTGCTTCTCTCTTGGTTTTGGTCTAATTTCTTGGTCAAGCAAGAAGCAGTCTGCTATTTCTCTTTCATCTACAGAGGATGAGTATCGAGGAGCAGTTAATGCTGCTACTGAGGTCATTTGTCTTCAACACATTCTCACTAAGTTTGGCATTTCCTTCAGGAAGCCTACACTCATCTTTTGTGACAAACAGAATGCGATATAGATCTCTCATAATCCGGTCCATCATCAGCGAACAAAACACATTGAGATCCACATGCACTACATTCAGGAGTTGATTCATGAGCAGGTACTTGATCTTTAGTATTGTCTGACATTAGATCAGACTACAGACATCTTCACCAAACCCTTCACTGAGAGCAAGTTCATTCATTTGCAAGCTTTTCTTGGGGTGTGGTAGGTGTCCTCCATTAAGGGGGCTTCTTAGCTCCTTATTTCCTTCTCTCTCTATTCTGGGGGGGGCGTACTCATTTTTGTGGGGGGGGCTACTTATCTTTTGGGGGGGAATTCATTGTACATGGGTACCTCATCAGGCTTGATTTACTAGGACCCATCTCTTTCACCCACCTAATCTGCATTTAAGGGGGGTTTTAGTGTAGGTTTTTTATTCCTTTTCATAAGGTTTTTCCTACATGTTTATTTAAGCTTGCTTAGGTTAATAAAGCATGTTTTATTAGGTGAGAGGATTATGAGGTGTCACCTTCCGACATGTGAGCAACCATTAGCTATCTTGGGAAGATACTTTACTATCTTTAGTTTGATAGATGGTTGCTCCTCATTGGTCGGTGTTGCCACCTCCTCCCTCTCTCTGGTCTATATAAGTATGCTACCTGACTTGTATTTTCATTCAATATTGGAGATAGTTATCTGATGCTATTTTACTGTTTGAGCATTTCACATCATTCTCTTGGTATCGTTGTTGTTCTATTTCAATTGCTTTTGAATTTACAATTTATGTTTCTAACTCTTTCAATTGATTCTGGGTTATAATCTATTTTATGGATTCTAACATTGGGTCATAGGGTTATCTCCACCAAAATGGTTGTAGAACAAACAACAACAAACAATAGGCCCCAAAACTAGCTGACCACTCTCATGATGTTCTGATCCCACAAGAACAGAACCACCCCCGGGTTACGCCTCCACTCGACTAGCTTCTGCCGCAAGAGAGAGAGTGACTTGGAGGTTGTCCACGACAAGGACAAGGTTCATGTGCTATGTCGAAGCTAACTCAACCACATTTGCGCCCGAGTCACATTTTGAGGAGCACAAGAACTATGTCATAATTTATAGGGAGATCATGCAAAGGAGGTGTGCTCAAAGGTATAACATCATTAGAAATATGCACAACATTCTCACTCAATCTATATAAGAGGTATGCAATGTATATGTTAATCATGGAGAAATGGAGTAAGGGTGTCTAACAAATATGGAAACATAATAATTTAATTGAATACCTAAAGGAAGAAAAATAACATATGTAGAAATGCAATGCTTCCATAGAGAATGTGACTCCATCCATATGATAGAATATCAAAAGTAAATCAAGCACAATGAGATCCCATACAAAATGTGTAAACACAACATAATCAGTTATGGAAGCATGGATATAGGAACATGAGAATCCATAGCATGAAAACTAGGGTATATCCAAGTATCTAGGGTTTTCTAAAGATATGCCAAATTAAAGTGTACTAACCCTAGAAGGCAGAACCAATTGGCATTAATATAATATATAATCTATTATCACTTAAGATATCAATCTTGACTCAGATCTAAGAAATAAGCTAAAAATGTAAACCCTAGGTTAAGGCAAGGGTGTGTAAGGTGGGGAAAACATAGACTATGTAAAGCAATATGAGATCCTATCTGATAGATTTGTGTCATGAATATCAATGTACAAAGGGATAAATCAAACCTAAAAGTAATATAAAAGCATATATAAATGTAAATAAAAAAATCTAATTAGGGTTTCAAGTTTGGCTAAGTTTGTCAGGTTTACCAAAATGAAAAGGAAAAATATCTTTCCTTAGTGATTAATCTAGGTCAATTAATTAAATGCAACAATCAGGAACTAATCAAACTAGATTAAATTGAGTTGTAGTAGAATGGATTAGATCAAGTAATATAAGACAACAAGCACAAGCACACCATAAATAGTAATTAATAGAGAGAGAGAGAGAGAGAGAGAGAGAGAGAGAGAGAGAGAGAGAGAGAGAGAGAGAGAGAGAGAGAGAGAGAGAGAGAGAGAGAGAGAGAGAGAGAGAGAGAGAGAGAGAGAGAGAGAGAGAGAGAGAGAGAGATTTGTGTCAATTGATGAAGACAATGAGATCTACGCACCTCAGAATTTGGAGATGCCTTAGATAGTTATGTATGTGGATTAGAATTAGAATATTCCTTTTTTCTCTATGCTAGGTTGACTTTGGTGTTCTACATCTTGTTTGTGCCTATGAACTTGTTTTGTATCTGTGAACTTGATCTATAATAACCTTTGGATTCTACCCTATGAACTTTCATAAAACATACTATTAGGCACTAATAACCTCCATCACACTCTCAAGGTTTTTCTATCAAGCAAGTGGTATTTAAAAATACCTTGGTAGACAACAAGCTTCAAACATACACATGAATTCTAGAATGATTGCTAGGTGGCTCTTATGTAGTAGGATTGTTCTTAGATCAGATGTTTTCTTTCTTGTGATGATGTGATGTTTAGAAATAAATGCAATGGGTCTTTTTATACATAAACATAACACCAAACCAAAGATCTATGCAAAGTCGACCTAGCACCAAATCATAACATGGGGCCAATTGGCTAAATGTTTGATTTTGATTTTACATTTAAGTGGATCAAGATTATGCTTGTGAGGATGACATCACCCTTGCAAACATGACCTAGGTCAAACCGCTAGGTTGGATAAGAGTCCAATAGAATTGGATAAACGACCATAATTAGACAAATAAGTCAATTGGGCTAAGATTGTGTGCACATCAACATAAGACAATGCATGTAAGGCTAAGTAGGTGGACCCAACTATAAACAAAAAAATGTGTCATTTATAACTATATAAATGTATAAGTCATTACCCCAAACTAGACACAAAATTAAATGAAAAAACACATCACCAAATGGAGAAACACATTGGGGATATTTTTTTCACCATTACAAATATAAAAACAAAACCTTTTATAAAAATGCTTCCAAAATTTTAATTCTAACCTTCCTGATCACATATATAAGATGCTCACAAACAGTTAACCCTAATAATCAATCACAAAGTGTAACGGTCAAGTTAAAATGCTGACACAGTATTCTCAAAAACCTCCCTTCTTAATTCCTGTGTCTATCCCAGATGCTAACAAATTAACAGTACACTTCCTCCGCAGAACTCCGTTTCACGCCCCTCGTATCGCTATTTTCTTAGTGCTATCTGGTTTTTCTGTATTTTTTAGAATGTTAAAAGTCATGGAGGAAGTATCTCTTTTTTTTTTTTTGAAAGTTTTAGTGGAGTGCAACAAGGACAAGAATTGAAAAAGCTCACAAAGCAAATACTGGGAATCACGTTGCTTTGTATTATCCCGTATTACTAGTACGGACAGTCAAATGCCTGTCTCGGTAGGGACATCAATGGTGCGCACCAGTGAAGTGCAGAATCAAATCTAGCCAGAGTGGCCCCAACATCATTAGTGGGAATATCCGTACTGATAAAGAAACAAAAAACAAATAGAGTACCAAACAGAAGAAATAAGTAGTTTTTGAAATTAATAAAGCATTAAAATATAATTTATAGTACAATAATTATCAACTTAATTTTTATTATAAAAAAAAATCAATGTGGGTTTCTTGTCAGATGAGGCTAGCACTACCTAGTAGTTGCCTTAAAACATTTTTTTCTCTCGTTTAATGCTTTTAATATGAAATTAATTTGCTTATAATTTTGTAAGTTTAGAAAACCTTAGTGTTTTATGGGGATGCGTCCCCCCCCTCCGAAAAAAAAAATCCGTGTTTCTAAGACAGGGACGTATGTTTCGAGGACATGGGGATGGGGAACTTCCCCCACTGTCCCACCACTGCCACCCACGACTTGGGGACATTTCTAGGATGTCCCCTTTATTTTTGGTCTTCTTGGAGGCTCTGGGACATCCCCAAGATGCCCAAGGGGCTCCTAGATGTCTCTTAACTGTCCTCGAGACTCTCAGACGTCCCCCATCGCAACTAAGGCAAAAAGTTTATTTTTTTTTTAAATCAGGCTTTTTAGATCTTCGTGCTAGTAACCCTAACCCTAATAGTCTATGGGCCCTATCCACACCCTAAGCAGTCAGAAAAGTGAAAAAAATCAAAATGAGAAAGGCTAAAGGCTGCAAGATTGAGAGTATTAAGATAGGAAAAGTAAGGATTTGGTATTGCATAAAACATAGTGATAAAAGTATGAAAATGACATGCGCCATGAAGGATTGTGTGGTATCGAAGGCCTTAATTTGGGTTGGGAACGCACCTGGGGCACTGCCCTTGAACCTCACGAGGGGTACTACCCCTCAACCTTGTTTGGGGGTGCTACCCCCAGACCCTCACAAGGGGCTTTGCCCCTCAATCCCACTGGGAGCATTGCCCCCAGATCCCCACAAGGAGTGTTGCCCCTCGACCCCACTGGGGGCACTGCCCCTCGACCCCATGAGGGGCACTGCCCCTTGACCTTGTTGGGGCTCCACCCCCAAACCCCAGCTAAATGGGATGTAGAACCAAAGGAATCAACATAGTTGGTGATGATGCTACACAAGCAGGGATGGTTGGTATCGGTTTGGCTTGAGCATGTGGAGTCTAGTAGTTCTAGTGATGAGGAGCTTGGCGAAAACTTTGAGGATGAGTAGAGGCATCAAGCCATTAGCCATTGACTCACAATCATTTGTATTTTGTTTTTGAACTTGTAATCATGAATCATCATTATGCAATTTTGAAAATTTGACATGTCACATTTTCATTGTTAATGTTCAATGAGATCATTGCAATGTGTTTAAACTTTATTGTTTATTAGTTACTACAAGTACTAGTTTACTTAGTATGTGAAAGTTTCATTTGTAATTTATACATCTTTTTATAACTAATTTTTCAAGTACTATGTGCATTTGTGCCCCCAAACTTATGCCCTTGGTTCCCTATCCCCGAAACCCGTCCCCCCATCCACCGAAACTCTGTGGAGCTATGGAAAACTTTATATTAAAACACAAAGGGAAAAAACCACATATGCCAAATTGGAGAGGAAGTAGTTTTAAATGAAATCACAAAAAAATTGTGAAGTGTAATGGTTAAAAAGCACAAAGTATCCAGAAAAAACGGGTATAAGATATTCGGCAAGGCAAGATTATAGATAAGAATGAAGAAGATAAAACAAGGCGGCTGTTTGATCTTCACAAGATTTAGAAGAATCTCACTGTGAATCTCACATAATACTACACGCGCTATTTCAAGTAAATAAAGTGGGGCCTATTAGAAATTGCCCATAGTTTAGGTTAGTGCAATCCACGTTGCTTATCCGTTATGAAATTAAAAAATATGTGTGCAGTGGATTACAAGGTATTCTAATGTAATTACAGGCTGCTTTGCACTTTAAAACTTGAAGAGGATGACAACCCAGTATATATACCAAACGTGAGTTGTAAATCATATGGTCCTGGAAAACTTTCTTCCATAGAATTGTGTTGGAGTTGATCTGTTCTATCCCCCACAGTTTACCTTCAATGCTTTTAAGTTTTTGTCCTTTATTCCCAAGAGTCCTGTCTTAGGATCCTTGTTTATCTATACAAGCCACAAGCTGGTTTCCTTTAGAGGAAACTTTTTGAGTCTTTGCAAATTAGAAGAATGATATTAGAAGGATCCACCAATGTTGTTGGCTTGTCTAATGAAAGCCAGCAGACAGTGTTTAATCCTTACATCTCTGAAGATACAATTGTCTCTCTTATTGTTTTGCTCTCTGCAGTGATATGCTTTGTGGGTTTAGTTTCAACCATCCCATGGGATTACATCTGGAGATCTCCTGAGGGGCAGACAGCAGCCAGTCTAGCAAATACTGGGTTGAAGAAGAAGTCCTTAAAATCACTTCCATTTACTGTGTACAGCAAGCTCAGACCAGAGCTTCAAGGCAAGGAGTGCCCAATCTGTTTGACAGATTTCATGAATGGTGAAAGGGTGAGGGTGTTGCCCAAATGCAAGCACAGCTTCCACCTGGAATGTGTGGACAAATGGTTTCTTTCTCATTCCTCCTGTCCCACTTGCAGACATTGCCTTCTCCACAGAGCAGCTCATGTCTTGGACATACCAGAGGGTAGTATAGAATCTCTTCATCCTGGGGAAGTAAGGGACATGGAAGTTGGTATTAAAGCATAGTCTGATCTCATCTTCTGTACATAATGGATCCCTTGAAAATTCATAGAGTATGTTAGGGAACCATTGTTCGCTGACGTAATCCTTGAAAATCCAAGTGACAATGTTAAATCCTTCGGAATAGGGCTGCTCGAGAAGCATCTGGTCCCCCTCACCGGCCAATTTTTTTTGTGGATGAAAATAATCAAAATTAATTATGTATGAATAGTGTTGTATTTATTTATTAATATAAATCATGCTTTTCATTAAAATAATATTGATGTTGCTCAATGTGCTCATTTTAATTTAGTTTATATTTGTAATGGTGAAAATTGTACACCCATGTCCTTTTTCTTTGTGCATAATAATTAGTATATTTATATTTAAAAATATATATTTAAACGTATGGAGAGAGATATTTTCCAATTTGTTTTTGGTTTTGATTTTGATTTTTTAATTTTTTATAATTTACTGCATTCATTTCCCATTAAATATATTTCTTATTCTTGATATTTATAAATTACCCATTTTGGTTTAAAATAGTAAAAGTATTTTTAAGTGGTGTATTTATTGTGCCGTTTCTTTATGATCCTCTATATTAATAATCTCATGCATATAAATCTTTTTTGTTTTTTTGTTTTTAGATTGGAATCTTATAAAATTACATGGAATTTTGGAATCTTTCAGCTATGATTGTAGAACGCCTCTTGGTGTAATTAGTTAAGTAGTGGTATATTTTTATATAAATTTGGTTTATGATATTATTATTATTTTTCATTTTTAGATATTTTGAATTTAATTTTTAGATATATTATTTATCATTCAAGTTCAATCTGTGTGTAAGTTTGACCCAAGTCACTTTTGCATTCGTAGATTTAAATCTCATATTTTAATAATTTAAAATTTAAATTTCCATCTTGTTGATATTTCACTAGTCATTGTGAGCTAACGTAATGCATGTCTATGTTGAATTGTGTGCTTGGATGTTGTGTTTAAAGACACATATTTAATCATTTGAAAATCATCATATTGATAGAGCATTCTAGTAGTGTTGGTTCCCAAAACTACATATCTTGCAACCCCAGAGACTACACACAGGACCTAGACTTAGGGATGTATGTCAATCTAGGCACAATGGGCAAGGTTTGTGATTATCGTATAGGCAATAATAGACCAATTGGTAAGAGAGGGTGTCTCTTCTTCACTTCAAACTTTGCAAGACCTAGAAGGGTGTTCCATGAGGTTTGAACAAGATAATTAAAGAGAAATAAAATTAATAAAAGTGATCTCCTAGAAAACCATACCCTCGTGCATGACTACCCAAAATATTTGCCACTAAACAACACCGCACTAGTTTACTAATTTGAGACCTAGAAGCCTCCTAGTAGATTTTACTAACCACGTATGCAACCAAATATTTTAAACATAATTCTTATCCACAAAGTGGTGCAGTCGCGGTAGGAGGGTTCAAAGAATGAATTGTCTAGACCGTGCAGCAATAGTAAACACAACGGAAATGACTCAAATAAATGAAGCAAATGCAGATTTAGTCATTTAGTATATAGTAGAATTCAAATACAGATTAGCCAGCAACATGCAGGCTTACAATTGGGCTCACAAGCCTGATTACAAGATATAGCTTTGAAACTCCTTCGCACAAAATCTAAACTATGAACTTATGCAAATGATCACCACTTGATCACTTCCCAACTGCTTTCCTAAGGATCTATTACATCATTATATATCATCTTCGGATCAATAGATTCCTCCGCATCGGCCAAGGAAGGTCACAAACTCTAATGAAGAGCTGGATAGGTCAGACCTAAATGCATAGAACACTTCCTCAAATGAATGGATTAATGTGCGGATCTTCCAATTGGCCACGAACCAAAGATCATTGAATGATGTGTCATTAAGCTCCACAAGTCAAGAAATGCTCCACAAGTCTTCTCCTTTAACTAGTTATCAGAGACTATCAGGATGCTCTGTTATGAGAAAATAGTCAATCTTTTGATAGTGATATCTTTTCGGTAATGATATGCGGTTCTCTAAATTCTGGATACGACGTAGATGAATGAATCTAGATGTTAAGTCCAGCTCCACAAGGACTGAAATGCAACTGTGGTGGAATGCGGATCAAAATACAGAAACTGCTCCCGACTGAACTGCTTGAACTGAATTGGAAAATGAAAAGAAACAAACTGATCTGCAAACAAACTAAAATGCAAATGTTTTTGGTTGATGCAAGATTGCTCTTGAACTAGGGATGCTCCTACATAAGACATCCGGGGTTATTGAAAAGTGAGTACCTCACTTTGTTGGGGCTAGGTGAGAACCAAGACGGTCCACCTTAGCCTGAGAAATCCATGCTGAATGTTCTTCCAATCTACCTTTCCACTTCACAAGATATTCTTTGTATTGTCTTCCTCTAGTGCTGCATCCAACTCTGCTTTCCAAAATGTCTTCAATATGCTTCAGTGCTCGTTGCGGTAATTGCTTCTTCAAGTCTTCTTTTATGCTATCACTGGACTCTACTTCATGATACTGATAAAGGTTTGCAATGTTGAAAATAGGTGATATACCCAATGTCTCTGGTAACTCCACTTCATATGCATTTCCTAAATCAAATTTTTTGAGTATCTTACAAGGTCCAAACTTCTTCATCTTCAACTTGTTATATGTCCCAACTGGAAATCTTTCTTTTTGCAAGTACACCATCACTTCAACTCCAACTTCAAATTCCTTATGTCTTTGCTTCTCATCTGTTTTTTCCTTATACTAACTATTCATGTCTTCCAAATGCTTCTTCACCTGATTATGCACTATCTTCATGTGATCTACAAATTCTTTTACTTCTGTACTTCTCTTTTCTTCCATACCAACGTCCCTCAATTTTGCAACTCCTCTAGGATTCACTCCAGTAACAATATCAAAAGGTGTTCTTCTGGTGCTCCTATTTATTGAATTGTTATATGCAAACTCTGCTTGTGAAAGAATCAATCCCAACTTCCTGTCTTTTTTCCAACCAAACATCTCAACAAGTTTCCCAAACTCCTATTCACTACCTTTGTCTATCCATCAGTTTGTGGATGAAAAGTTGAACTGAACTTCAAATCCGTCTTCATCTTCTTCCAAAGCATCTTCCAAAAGTATCCAACAAACTTTGTGTCTCTATCTAAAACTATAGTTTTAGGTAATACATGCAATCTCACAATCTCCTTGAAAAATAGGTCAGCTACATGCACTGCATCGATTGTCTTCTTACAAGGTATAAAATGAGCCATCTTTGAAAATTTGTCAACCATTACAAATATTGAGTTATGTCCTCTTTGTGTCTTAGGCAATCCCATTACAAAATCCATACTTATGTCTTCCCAAGGTCTCTACGGTACTATCAAAGGTTTATATAATTCAGTATTCTGACTACTCCCTTTTGCAACTTGACAAACTCTACAACTCTGCACAAATCTCCTAACATCCTTATGTATCTGAGGCCAAAAGTAGTTTTCACTCACCAAAGCCACTGTCTTATCAATGCCAAAATGTCCTGCCAATCCACCACTATGTTTCTCCTTGATCAAATTATCTCTCATTGAACTTAGGTATGCACAACTGATTTCCTCTAAACAACATGTCTTATTGAATGAAATAATACAACCACTTACTTCTATCTGTCACAACAGGTGCCTTACATTCTTTCCAAGGTTCTAAAAAATTAGTGTATCCCTCATACATGTTCTTCAATTCATCAAAACCCAACACTTCAACTCTCATTTATCTCAACAAGTTTATTCTCCTACTTAATGCATCAACAACTTTGTTTGATTTTCCAAGTTCTTATGTTTCAACAAAAAAGTATAACTCCTCATGAACTCTACCCATCTCAAATGTCTCTGATTCAACTTACCTTGACTGTTCAAATATTGCAAAGCTTGATGATATGTATACAACACAAACTCATTAGGCAACAAATAATGTCTCCACTTCCTCAAGGGTTGAATTATGGCATAGAACTCTTTATCATAAACTGAATATCTTCTCCTTGCATCATTCAACTTCTCGTTGAAATATGCTATAGGTCTACCTTCTTGACTTAATACTGCTCCAATTACATTTCCACTTGTGTCACAATCAACTTGAAATAACTTATTGAAATATGATAATGCCAAAACTGGTTGCTCTATCACTTTCTGATTCAACAACTCAAAACTTTTATCTACTCCAGATGTCCACTTGAAATCTTTTCTGTCACCTCTCATTGTATCTATCATAGGGTTACATACTGAACTGAAATTTCTGATGAACTTCTAGTAGAAACTAGCCTATCCATGGAATGATCTAACCTCTCCAATGCTCTCTGGTGTAGGCCATTCAACAATTGCATTCACTTTCTCAGGGTCCATCTTCAATCCTTCTGCAGAAATCACAAATCCCAAATATACCAACTCTTCCTTCATGAAACTACACTTCTTGATGTTTATCAACAATTTCTCTTCTCTTAGTCTCTGCAAAACTTGTCTAATATGCCACAAATGTTCCTCTTTTGTTTTACTAAAAATTGGAATATCATCCAAATATATAATCACAAACCTACCCAAGAATTTCTTTAGAACTTCAGTCATCAATCTCATGAAAGTACTAGGTGCATTTGTCAATCCAAAGGGCATCACTATCCACTTATACAATCCATCATTTGTCTTCAAAGAAGTCTTCCATTCATCTCCTCTGATTCTGATCTAACAGTATCCACTCTTCAAATCTATCTTTATGAAATATCTGGCTCCACTCAAACAATCCATGATATCATCCATCCTAGGTAAAGGAAATCTATACTTAACTATGATCTTGTTTATTGTTCTAGAGTCAGCACACATTCTCCATTCTCCATCCTTCTTAGGTGCAAGCACTGCAGGTACTACACAAGGGCTTAAGCTTTCTCTTATCAAAACCTTTCCTTAACAACTCTTGTATCTATCTATTTAGTTCTTCATGCTCTGCTAGTGTCATTCTATGTGCTACTTTGTTAGGCAAACTTGCTCTTGGTATAAGGTCCATGTGATGACTTATACTCCTTATAGGTGGTAATCCTTCATGTACATTATCTGATATGATGTCTTCATATTCTGTCAGCAAATCCTTTATTTCCTCCGATTGTGATTCTTTAGTTTCTTTCTTCAATGTTTCAGGCCTCATAGGAATCAAGGCATAACACCTATTCTCATGTCTCAAACCATCTTGAAATTTTCTTCCATTTACCAAATAGATTCTAGCATTCCCACATACTTCACTCTTCAAATCATCCTCCAAAGGGATCAAAGTAATTCTCTTTCCATTTGATTTTATAGTATAAGTATTCTTTCTCCCATCATGTATAGCTTTTCTATCATACTGCCAAGGTCTACCCAGCAAGTTATGACAAACATCCATAGGCATAATATCACACAAGACTTCATCATGATAAGATCTAATATGAAATTTCACCAAACATTGTTCACTCACCAGTACCTTATGATCATCCTGAATCCATGTTATCTGATAGGGCTTAGGGTGTTTCAATCTTTCCAACTTCATCTTAGTCACCATCTCCTCTGAAACTAGGTTATCTGAACTACCACTATCAATTACAACTTTACAACACTTACCTTCTGATTTGCATCTAGTTCTGAACAGACTCTTCCTCTGCAGTGACTCCTCATTTGTCTCTACTTGAAATAGTGCTCTCCTCATCACAAGTGATTCTCCTTTCTTAGGTTTGCCAACTGAACTGGGTGATTCAACAGGTTCTTCTTCCACATATGCTGTTCTTCCACTATTTTTTGTCCTCCTACTTGTACTACCCTGATTACACTCAAATGCTCTATGTCCTTCACCTCCACACTTGAAACAAGTACCTCTGAATGTTCTCTTATCAAATCCTCTTCCTTCTCTTTTGTATCCTTCATTCTGGTATGCACTAGGGTTTCCTCTCTGATAAAATTTTTTGTCATCTCTTCGATAAGTATTGTTATCTCTGTCATCCTTCTTAAATGGGATGTCAAACTTGTTTTGCTCTGGATGTGATCTGTCTCCTTCAAAAATGTTCTACCTCTCTAAAATTTACCTCCTCTTCCTCTCTACCTCTGATCATGCCTCTTATTTAGCTTCTCTTCAACCTTCAGGGCAAATTGATATGCTTCCTCCAAAGATGTCATCCTTACCAAGCTTAGTTCTTCTTGAATGTTCAATGCCACTTTCTCCTTGTTTGCTTCACTATGTCCCATCCTTATTATTTTATGGAATTCTTCAATGTACTCCTTCACAAATTTCTCCTTTTGTTTCAAGTTTTGCAATCTTTTCAACAGTTCCAACTCATAGTCAGCAGGTATAACTGATTCTTCAACTTTGTCACCATCCTATCCCACTTTGTAATCTTTTCTTTTCCTCTTCTGTTTCTTTCTAACTGAACTTCTTTCCACCATATAGCAACATGTCCTTTCAACTTTGTCTTTGCAAATTTCACCTTCTCTGGATCTTCAATTTCATCATATTCAAAGTATTCTTCCACGTCATTTATCCAGTCAATCAATTCTTTAGGGTTCAAATTACCAGTATAGTTAGGCACATCAACTCTAGGTGTCTTTCCAATCTTTGAAATAGCTCACAACATCTTTACTTGATCTGATTCTTCTTCTTCATCACCTCCTAGGGTTTCGCCAGTTTGTTCAATAGATTGAAATTCTTCTTCATCATTGCTTTCAACATTAGGTCACGGTGTCAACCCTCTTCACCTATCTTCTTCAACAACATCCAAATGAATTCACATTATTTTCATCATCTCCATCATCTCATCCATTCTACTAGCCATTGTTCCAACAATAGCAACTCTCATCAGTGGCATTCTTCCTAGGATCAATTGCAAATTGCCTCAAGTTCAGCGATCGGGCTATAAGGTGACAATTGCCTCTCAATTAGTGATCGGTTGTGACACAAGTAACCTGCCTCAATTCGGCGATCTGTCCACAGCAAGATCTTATAGAATTTCCTTGCCAACTTTACTCAATTCGCTCCCAAGATTTGAACTTTCACTCTGATACCACTTGGTGTAGTCACAGTAGGAGGGTTCAAAGAATGAAATGTTTGAACTGTACAAAAATAGTAAACATAATGGAAATGTCTCAAAGAAATGAAGCAAATGTAGATTTAGTCATTCAGTATATAGTAGAATTCAAATACAGTTTGGCCAGCAACATGCGGGCTTACAATTGGGCTCATAGGCTTGATTACAAGATATAGCTTTGAAACTCCTTCGCACAAAATCTATACTATGAACTTATGCAGATGATATCCACTTGATCACTTCCCAACTGCTTTCCTAAGGATCTATTAAATCATTATATATTATCTTCAGATCAATAGATTCCTCTACATTAGCCAAGGAAAGTCACAGAGTCCAATGAAGAGCTGGATAGGTCAAACTTAAATGCATAGAACACTTCCTCAAATGAATGGATTAATGTGCAGATCTTTGGGGAAGGTTGGCCACAAACCAAAGATCATTGAATGATGTGTCATTAGCTTTGTAAGTCAAGGAATGCTCCGCAAGTCTTCTCCTTTAGCTGGTTATCAGAGACTGTCAGGCTGCTCTATTATGAGAAAACAGTCAATCTTCTAATAGTGATATCTTTCTGGTAATGATGTGTAGATCTCTAAATTCTACATATGATGTAGATGAATAACTCTAGATGCTATGTCTAGTTGCGCAAGGGTTGAAATGCAACTGTGACGGAATGTCGATCAAAATACAGAAACTGCTCCTGATTGAACTGCCTGAACTAAACTGGAAAATGAAAAGAAACAAACTGATCTGCAAATAAACTGAAATGCAAATGTTTTTGGTTGATGCAAGATTGCTCTTGAACCAGGGATGCTCCTGCATCACAAAGTTATATGAAGATTAATTTTTTACTACATACATGACTGTGTAGGGTATAGTAATGCATAACCTCTTGAATATGATTTCAAGTATTAACTCACATAAGATTTAGTAGAAATTAAAAGCTACGTATTATTTAAACTAGTTAAACAACTAAGATTACCAAGATGTGAGAAAATAAGAATTGAATTAGATTTTGAAATTGGTTGGAAGGATTGGCAACCACAGATTGGCACTTTGATCATATGGGAATTAGAGTCAATCTTCAAGTTTCAAATGCAATCATGTGCAAATCCTAAATCTAATTACGGAACATGAATCAAACTTAGATGGAGAACATATTATGCACTTGGAATCTGATAAGCATGGTTGTATAATCATTTAAATATAGTCCAAAATAGATCAAAAACATTCATAACTAGACATACTTCAAGAAATCATGATTGAAAAAAATATCCCCTATACTACATTCGAAAGATTTGCTCAAAATTTTTGAGATAATTTGACAACTTCATGTGAGGACCAACTAATCAAATATAATAGTTAAGCTATCAAGTGTAGCCTTGGGGATATCATAGACACCTAAAATTGACAATGTCCTAACCACGCCAATAACATCACTGACATTTTTCATCATCCTAAACCCATCTTAATTCCATCATATACATCTTAATACTAATTAATTAAATAAATTATATTTATTTAATTGGTGCAATCATGGTAGGAGTGTTCACAAAATGAACTGTCTAGATCATGCAACAAGAGTAAACACAATGGAAATAACTCAAAGAAATAGAAAAAATGTAGATTCAGTCATTTAGTATATCAAAGAATTAAAAAATAGATCAGTTGGCAACATGCAGGCTTACAATTAGGGCTCACAAGCCTAATTACATACATGCGCAAGATAAATCTTTGAAGCTCCTTCGCACAAAATTTGAACTATGAACTTATGCATATGCTTATAACCTAATAACTACTTTCCTAAGGATCTATTACATCAATATATATCATCTCTGGACCAATAGATTCCTCCGTGTCGGCCAAGGAAGATCACAAATTCCAAAGAAGAGTTGTAATGTGTGTACACAGATAGGTCGAACCTAAATGCATAGAATACTTCCTCAAATGAATGGAATAACGTGAAGATCTTTGGGGAAGGTCAGCCATGAGCCAAAGATCATTGAATGATGTGTCATTAGGTTCCGTAAGTCAAGGAATTCTCCACAAGCCTTCTCCTTCAGCTGATTACCATAGATTGTCAAGATGCTCTATTCTGAGAAAACAGTTGATCTTCTGATAGCGATATCTTTCCGGCAATTGATCCAAATGCTTTGAATTTTGGATATGATGTAGATGAATGCATGTAGATGCGCAAGGCCTGAAATAAAACTATGGTAGAATACCAGACCAAAAGCTGAAACTGCTTTTGACTGAACTGCTTGAACTGAACTGGAAAAGAGAAAGAAATAAATCGGACTGCAAACAAACTGAAATGCAAATATTTTTGGTTGATGCAAGATTGCTCTTGAACTAGGGATGCTCCTGTATTAGACATCTGGGGTTATTGAAAAAGTGAGTCCCTCACTTTGTTGGGGCTAAAGGAGAACCACGACGGTCCATCTTAGCCTGAGAAATCCATGATGAATATTCTTTTGATCTACCTTTCCACTTCACAAGGTATTCTTTATATTGTCTTCCTCTAGTGCTGCGTCCAACTCTACTATCAAAAATGTCTTCAATCTGCTTCGGTGCTTTGTGTGGTAACTGCTTCTTCAAGTCTTCTTCCATGCTGTCACTAAACTTTGCTTCATGATATTGATACAAGTCTGCAATGTTGAAAATAGGTGATATACCCAATGTCTTCGATAACTCCCCTTCATATGCATTCCCTGAATCAAATTTTCTAAGTATCTTACAAGGTCCAAACTTTTTCATCTTCAACTTCTTATATGTCCCAATTGGAAATATTTCTTTTCTCAAGTACACCACCACTTCATCTCCAACTTCAAATTCCTTATGTCTTCTCTCTCACTTGCCTTTTCCTTATGCTTACCGTTCATGTCCTCCAAATGCTTCTTCACCTGATTATGTACTATCTTCATATGATTTGCAAATTCTTCTGCTTCTGCACTCCTCTTTTCTTCCATACAAATGTCCCTCAATTTTGTAACTCCTCTAGGACTCACTTTGGTAACAATCTCAAAAGGTGTTCTTTTGGTACTCCTATTTACTGAATTATTATATGCAAACTTTGCTTGTGAAAGAATCAAATCCCAGCTTGTCTTCTCTCCAACCAAACATCTCAACAAATTTCCCAAACTCTTATTCACTACCTCTATCTGTCCATCAGTCTGTGGGTGAAAAGTTAAATTGAACTTCAAATCTGTCTTCATCTTCTTCCAAAGTGTCTTCCAAAAGTATCCAACAAACTTTGTATCTCTGTCTAAAACTATACTGTTATGTAATCCATGCAATCTCACAATATCCTTGAAAAATAGGTCAGCTACATGCACTGTATCAGTTGTCTTCTTACAAGGTATGAAATGAGCCATCTTTGAAATAATGTGAACCACTACAAATATTGAATCATGTCCTCTCTGTGTCTTAGGCAATCCCATCACAAAATCCATGCTTATGTTTTCCCAAGGTCTCTCTGGTACTGTCAAAGGTTTATACAATCTAGTATTCTGACTACTCCCTTTTGCAACTTGACAAACTCTATAACTCTGCACAAATCTCCTAACATCCTTATGTATTTGAGGCTAAAAGTAGTTTTCACTCACCAAAGCCACTATCTTATCAATGCCAAAATGTCTTGCCAATCCACCACTATGCTTCTCTTTGATCAAATTATCTCTCATTGAACTTCTAGGTATGCACAACTGATTTACTTTGAATAACATATCTTCTTGAATGAAATAGTCCAACCACTTACTCCTATCTGTCACAATAGGTTCCTTACATGCTTTCCAAGGTTCTACAAAATTAGTGTCCCCCTCATACATGTTCTTCAATTCATCAAAACCCAACACTTCAACTCTCATTTCTGTTAACAAGTTTCTTCTTATACTCAATGCATCAACAACTTTGCTTGAATTTCCACTCCTATGCTTCAACACAAAAGTATAACTCTGCATGAACTCTACCCATCTCATATGTCTCTGATTCAACTTACCTTGACTATTCAAATATTGTAAAGCTTGATGATCTGTATACAACACAAACTCCTTAGGCAACAAGTAATGTCTCCACTTCTTCAAGGCTTGAATTATGACATAAAACTCTTGATCATAAATAGAATATCTTTTTCTTGCATCATTCAACTTCTCACTGAAATATGCTACTGGTCTACCTTCTTTACTTAACACTACTCTAATCACATTTCCACTTGCATCACAATCAACTTGAAATACCTTATTGAAATCCAGTAACAACTCAAAACTTTTATCTGCTCCAAATGTCCACTTGAAATATTTTCTGTCACCTCTCATTGTCTCTGTCATAGGGTTACAAACTGAACTAAAATTTCTGATGAACTTCCAGTAGAAACTAGCCAATCCATGAAATGATCTAACTTTTCCAATGCTCTCTGTTATAGGCCATTCAAGAATTGCTTTCACTTTTTCAGGGTCCATGTTCAATCCTTCTGTAGAAATCACAAATCCCAAATATACCAACTCTTCCTTCATGAAACTACACTTCTTGATGTTTATTAGCAATTTCTCTTCTCTCAGTCTCTGCAAAACTTGTCTAATATGCCACAAATGTTCCTCTTTTGTCTTACTAAAAATTAGAATATCATCCAAGTATACAATCACAAACTTACCCAAGAATTCCTTCAAAACTTTATTCATCAATCTCATGAAAGTACTCATTGCATTTGTCAATCCAAAGGGCATCACTAACCACTCATACAATCCTTCATTTGTCTTAAAAGCAATTTTCCACTCATCTCCTTCTCTAATTCTGATATGATGGTATCCACTTTTCAAATCTATTTTTGTGAAATATCTTTCTCCATTCAAACAATCCATGATATCATCCATCCTAGGTAAAGGAAATCTATACTTAACTGTGATCTTGTTTATTGCTCTAGAGTCAGTACACATCCTCCATTCTCCATTCTTCTCAGGTGCCAATACTGCAGGTACTGTACAAGGACTCAAGCTTTCTCTAATCAAATCTTTCCTCAACAATTCTTGTATCTATCTTTTCAATTCTTCATTCTTTGTGAGTGTCATTCTATGTGCTACTTTGTTAGGCAAACTTGCTCCTAGTATAAGATCCATGTGATGACTAATACTCCTTATAGGTGGTAATCCTTCAGGCACATTATCTTATATGATGTCTTCATATTCTGTCAGCAATTCTCTTATCCCCTCCGGTTGTGATTCTTTAGTCTCTTTCTTCAATGCTTTAGGCTTCTTAGGAATCAAGGCATAACACATATTCTCATGTCTCAAACCATCTAAAATTTTTCTTCCATCTACCAAATAGATTTTGGTATTTCCACATACTTCACTCTTAGGATCATCTTCCAAAGGAATCAAAGTAATTCTCTTTCCACTTGCTGTTATAGTGTAAGTATTCTTTCTCCCATCATGTATATCTTTTCTATCATACTTCCAAGGTCTACCCAACAAGATATGACAAACGTCCATAGGCATAATATTACACAAGACTTCATCATGATAAGATCCAATATGAAATTTCACCAAACATTGTTCACTCACCAATACCTTATGATTATCCTGAAGCCATGCTATTTGATATGGCTTTGGGTGTTTCAATCTTTCCAACTTCAAATTAGTCACCATCTCCTCTGAAACTAGGTTATCTGAACTACCACTATCAATTACAACTTTACAACACTTACCTCCTAATTTGCATCTAGTTTTGAACAGACTCTTCCTCTATGGTGATTCCTCATTTGTCTCTACTTGAAATAGTGCTCTCCTCATCACAAGTGATTCTCCTTTCTTAGGTTTGCCAACTGAATAGGGATCACTCAGTTCAGTAGGTTCTTCAACATAGGCTGCTCTTCCAATATTCTATCTTCTTACTTGTACTAACCTGATTACACTCAAATGCTCTATCCTTCACCTCCACACTCAAAACAAGTACCTCTAAAAGTTCTTTTATCAAATCCTGTTCCTTCTCTTCTATATCCTTCATTCTGATATGCACTAGGGTTTCCTCTCTGGTAAAGATTTTTGTCATCTCTCCAGTAAACATTGTTATCTCTATCCTCCTTTTTGAATGGGTTGTCAAACTTATTCTGCTCCAGATATGATCTATCTCCTTTGGAAAATGTTCTACCTCTTTGAAATTTACCTCCTCTACCTCTCTATCTCTGATTATGTCTCTTATTCAGCTTCTCTTCAACCTTCAGGGCAAACTGATATGTTTCTTCTAGAGATGTCATCCTTACCAAGCTTAGTTCCTCTTGAATGTTCAATCTCAACCCATTGATGTATCTAGCTACTTTCTCTTTGCTTGCTTCACTATGTCCTATTCTTATGATCATCTTTTGAAATTCTTTAGTGTACTCCTTCACAGATTTCTCCTTTTGTCTTAGGTTTTGCAATATTTTCAATAGTTCCAACTCATAGTTAGTAGGTATAAATTGGTTCTTCAACTTTGTCACCATCTTGTCCCACTTTGTAATCTTTCTTTTCCTCTTCTGTTTCTTTCCAATTGAACTTCTTTCCACCATATAGCAGTATGTCCTTTTAGATTTGTCTTTGCAAATTTCACCTTCTCTGGATCTTCAATTTATTCATACTCAAAATATTCTTCCATGTCATTTATCTAGTCAATCAATTCTTTAGGGTTCAAATTACTAGTATAATTTGGCACATCAACTCGAGGTATCTTTCCAATCTTTGAAATAGTTCACAACATCTTTACTTGATTCGATTCTTCTTCATCACGTCCTAGGGTTTCTCCAGTTTGTTCAACAAATTGAAATTCTTCTTCCTCATCGCTTTCAACATTGAGTCTCAGTGTTAATCCTCTTCACCTATCTTCCTCAATAGCATCCAATCTAAACCACATTGTTCTCATCATCTCCATCATCTCATTCATTCTACCAGCCATTATTCCAACAACAACAACTCTCCTAGGATCAAGTGTAAACTGCCTCAAATTCGGTGATTGGGGTACAAGGTGACAACTGCCTCTCAATCGATGATTGGTTGCACACAAGTAAGCTGCCTCAATTTAGCAATATATCCACAGTAAGATCTTATGGAATTCCTTCACCAACTTCGCTCAATTCACTCCCAAATATTCAAACTTTTGCTTTGATACCACTTGGTGTAGTCATGGTAGGAGGGTTCACATAATGAACTGTCTGGACCGTGTAGCAAGAGTAAACACAACGAAAATAACTCAAAGAAATGGAAAAAATGCAGATTCAGTCATTTAGTATATCAAAGAATTCAAATACATATCAGCCAGCAACATGCAGGCTTACAATTAGGGCTCACAGGCTTGATTGCATACATGCGCAAGATAAAGATTTGAAGCTCCTTTGCTCAAAATCTAAACTATGAACTTATGCATATGCTTATAACTTGATAACTACTTTCCTAAGGATCTATTACATCAATATATATCATCTCCAGACCAATAGATTCCACCACATCGGCCAAGGAAGATCACAAATTCCAAAGAAGAGTTGTAACGTGTTTTACACAGATAGGTCAGACCTAAATGCATAGAACACTTCCTCAAATGAATGGAATAACGTACAGATCTTCGAGGAAGGTCAGCCATGAGCCAAAGATCATTAAATGATGTGTCATTAGGTTCCACAAGTCAAGGAATGCTCTACAAGACTTCTCCTTCAGCTGATTACCATAGACTATCATGATGCTCTGTTATGAGAAAATAGTTGATCTACTGATAGTGATATCTTTCCGGTAACTGGTCCAAATGATCTAAATTCTAGATATGATGTAGATGAATGAATGTAGATGCTAAGTCCATATCTGCAAGGTTTGAAATGAAACTACGGTAGAATACCAAACCAAAAACTGAAACTGCTTTTGATTGAACTGCTTGAACTGAACTGGAACAAAGAAAGCAATAAATTGAACTACAAACAAACTGAAATGCAAATGTTTTTGGTTGATACAAGATTGTTCTTGAACTAGGGATGCTCCTACATCATTAATTAATTAATTAGGATTATGGGTTAGCATTTTCCCCATCATCGTATTAATTAATTAAATTATATTTATTTAATTAATCAAATTTTCCCCATGATCCATTTACACTAATTAATTAAATAATTTTATTATTTGATTAATTAGTCCTAAACTCTTAACTAATTCTCCATTTATCCGAACTAAATCCCATCCTCATCTATTTTTCCCTTTTAGCCAAGATTAATTAAATAAATTATATTTAATTAATTAATTTAATTCCCACATCATCACCCTTGTCCAAAAATTAATTAAATAATTTTATTCTTTTATTAATTATTGAGAGTCACATGACTAGCTAAGAGCTTGTCCAAAAGTCAAATTATCTTTTCATCTCCACCACTCATTTCATACTACATCTCCCAATCTCAATTGTTCACATAAGAATGCCCTAGAAGCTTCCATCCTTATCCCTAATTCATCTAATCAAATCTTAACCATCCATTTCATACTTCACCTCTTAATCCTAGTCATCCATTAAACCTCTTAATCCTAGCCATTCATTACACCTCTTAATCCTAGCCCTCCATTCCTCATATCATGAATCTATAAATCCAAGCCTCCCTCTCATCCAAACAATCACACCTTTTGCTATCAAGTACATACTGTCATTTTGCTATCATTTATCCTCCATTATACCAAGATTATGTTCATTTATTATTGAGAAATCCGCATTCAAGCAAGCAAGCATTTGAAATATCGAATCAAGTGGAGCTAGGGTGAACTCTACTTCCTCTCTATCGGAAGAGCAAGGTGATTTGAGGTAAAAGGTATTGTCTATTTGCATTATCTTTGTGTTGTTTGCCTCATTTCATTTTCTTGTCTTTATTTTGGCATGCCTAGTTCGACTCTTGTCCCTATTACTAATGAATTTTGGTGCAGTTATGTGAGTTTCTTGGCTAGATTTCCAGAATGGCGCTTTTGACTATCTTTTAACGCTTTCGTTACATCTTGGTGCTTACGCTCTTTGGTTTAGTGCTTCCTCCTCAACTTTAGCATTCTTTCTCTAGTTTTAGTGCTTATGATTGTGGTTTAGCACCTATGCCCTGGTTTTAGTGCTTTTGCAATGTAAGATTTTTGTCTAGTTTGTTTGGTTTTCTATAAAACTGTGACTTTTTAGGTTATTTGTTGAAGTATGTTTCTATTTTTCTCTATTGTGTAACCTTCTATTTTGTAGAAAATTAATCTTTTTCTTATAGGTCTTATTGTTCAGGTTCCATAACGGTGCTTTCAACTATCATTTAGAGCTTCTACTTCAATTCAACACTTCTATTTATCAAATAGTACTTTTGTGATCAGGTATAAATCTATTTTCTATCTTAGCACTTTCATCTATCTTTTGGCACTTTTGATTTGTAGTTCAACACTTTTTTTAATAGCACTTTTTACCGTCCTTTAGTGCTTTTGATCTATACATCCACACATTTTTTCTAGACATTTTATGATTTTAACTTTTAATTTTTTTTCTAACCCTTGTTTGGCCTTAGAACTAACGAAGTGGTGCATCTTGTCTTTTTCTTGTCAAAGATCAAAAGTGAAACTACTAACATGTTTTTTTGTAGATTTGTTCAAGTCCAAGACCTTGTATTTTACACTAATCTAGGCACTAAAGTTAGTTAGAAGGTTAATGAACTTTGTTTCTCATGTTTGTGGAAGTGTACAGATGTATACTCTCTCCTTGCGCCTAGTGTGATCTTGCAGATCAGAAGTCTTACATTTCCTTTTGTGTTTAGATTAGAACCCAAGGTGTGTTAGTATGTGTATGCTCTCTCATTGTGCTTAGTGTGATCTTGGAGATTAAAAGAACATAATATCAACCTTTCCCTTTAGGAGGCTTGCTTGGGGGTTTCATTACCCCAAGGGATGACCTCAACCACATGTTTTAGTTGGGTATACAAAGGGGGAGAGTGAAAATTGTACCTCTAAGAGGATCCATCATCATGTCTAGCAAAGCCCCAAGACCCTTAGTCCACCAAGACTTGTGAGGTGAAGAGGATAAGAGAGGCCCTCCTAGTCTCATGCTTGTAGATGGGCCCTTTGTTCACGGACTTGTGCCTCAAAGTACCTAGCATATATCAAGGACTCCCTTAGACACCTTGTTTATCCTAGTTTAAGACCTCTTGATTGTCTTCTAGTGTGGTACAAGGGACATGAACCACCCCTTGAAGTTACTCACAATGTACTTCCATGTGTTGAGATAGAACTAACCTTGGTGAAGACTTTGGTACTCCTTAGTAAGGGATTTCTTGTGTATGTGGCTATCCCTTGTAGGTAGATAGTATTAATGGATTAATTTCCATTTTTTTGGGCGCACATTAGGAGTTACTCCTACCTGAATAATATTAGGAAATGTGCTCATGTGCTTGGTGTGTTTTTCATGTGTTAAACCAATATAAGCAGTGATCATCCTTATCACCTTGAAAAGTCAAGTCAACCATTATGTTTTCTTGTGTGCTTGAATCTCTTGCCAAATCATCCAACACAACCAAACCCTCAGATTAGCACATCTGATCTATCTATTATCACCTAGACTTGCACCCTTGTTGCAGTTGTAAAACTTTAGCAATCTAGAGAAACATGGGATCTTTCCAAGGTTTGTGGGTCACCTGTGTTTGGAAAGAACCTCCAGAGAAGGCCGGCTTCCTTAACTGGTTATCACCTAAAATCTACTAGATCTTTAGAGGAAAAGGGAGAAGGAATGCTTTAAAAAGAAAGATAAAAACTGGAAAACTTGAAAGTAAGGGTGATGCACCAGACTGAGTAAAAGAACCCTCACAGAACTGAGAAGATGCACAACACAACTAGATATAGCAAGTAGATATACACAGATTTAGATGATTCTAGCAAAGGTAAGAAACAAGATGATTGAGAGGAATAAAATGTTCATAGACAACCATATGTAGGTTTACACTAAACTAAAGATCAATAAAGAGGTAAAATAACTTGCATATATTGAATAAGAAGGCATGGTTACAGTAGAGGAATGCTCTATTTGGAATCAGAAACCTATATTACTAAATCTTCCAAAAACTCCAACCCTATTTACATCTTCAGACTATGCATATATAGCATTTTCATTTTTGACCTTAGTCGGTTACATTAAATTCATCCCATGGGCTGCATTAGCAAAATATTTGCATCTGAAGGGATGTCCACCTGTAAGAAGTTATGGAATAAAAGATCTGGAACTAGGACAGATAGAAGATATTTTGAATCTTCAATGCGAGCTGCTGAATCATCGACTTGCACCCATAAATGCAACAAATATCTGCATTTGCATATGCCAAAAATGGTTGTTGAAACATCTAATCAATCGAGCATGCAAATCCAGATCCAAATTTTGAAAGTGAAAATATTTCCCTCAAAAGCCCTCCAAATGAAAGAGAAGGCAAAAATAAGCAATTTTCCCTTTTGAAGCATGTTGAAATTCGCCAGAACAAGGGAGATACTGGCAGTCAAAGTTACGGTCAATTGCATATTATATCTATAAATCGCTTTGCATTTGCACTTGAATATGCATTTTACAATGCTGGGTTCACTTTATGCAAGAATGGGCTCTAATTTACCCACCATTGGTAAGACTAACAAACGAGCTCTTGATACATTCGATCGGCTAGACAACTATCGTTGGGCAGGCTTTATTAAGTCTTATCGTTGATCAAACTTACACCAATAACTATCTTTACTTTCTCTTTGGCGAGATACCACGGGACTCACAACAAGTTATTCAACTCCTTACCATCGATGAGACCTCTCCTATCAGCTGAGTCTTTCATCCCTCTGACGATGTGCAAAGTCCCGCTGAAATGTCCATTGTATGTACCTTTTGCTTTGGCATTTTAATCAGTCTTTGAATCAACTTTGTACGTATGCACCTGCCACATGTCAACACTCCATTAGTTGCTAAGTTGTACCTGAGACCCCTCATTGAACATCTGCATCCTCCTTATTAGCCATCGGAGAGACTTTAAACTGAGTCGCCGATCCACTAAGTCTTGCCAAAATCCCTTGTATGTGACCCTTTGTATATCTTCTTGTATGTATGCACCTTTTGACCTTGTATATGCAAATATACAATGCAGATATACAAGCAAAACATACAATCAATCGTACTTGTACCTACAAACAATGCATCCGACCTTTGTATGTGCAAACATACAAATGAGAACATACATACAAAGAATGCATACAATCACTTTTGCCTTCATCACCCATAATGCATATTCATTTCGGGTCTGAGATTTGTATCTCAGGAATGTTTATTCCCTTGTATATGCGATTGTATGTGTGAAGATACAATCACATATACAAGTAATTGGTGGACCCCACCTTTTGTATCTGACCTTTGCATATTTCTTTTGTATATTTGCCTCTTGTATATTTCATCAACCATCGGAGATACTATGAGTTGAGCCACCGATAAGAATGTCACACCAAAAATCCTTTGTATGTCTGCCCCTTGTATATTGCCGATGTACATTCACCTTTGTATATGGCCTTGCATGTTCCCTTGTATCATTGCCTTATATCTGCCCTTTGTATGTTCAAACATACAACACGAATATACATACAAAGAACGCATACCAAGAGCTTGATGTACAGTAACACTTTGTACATGACCAAGGTACAAGGAAAAATGTATCGGAGATACAACTCGTCCAAAAGATAGAAAAACCCAACACAAGGATGATGTCATCATCATATACATGAAAAATGGCTAAGTATAAAACTGAGAAATCTCTGTGATGGAAGGCACTTGAAGACAAAAGATTTCTGAGTTTTCTGCAAGGATTCTCAAGGTGAGATTTTTGGGATTTTTTGCAAGGCACAACATGAATAATTGAAGGATTTAAGCCTTGTAGGGTCACATTCTAAAGGATATTCAAGGAATATACAAGGTGAACTATTTAGCTCTGGACAAAGGCAAATAGGTTAACAATTTGGCGACTTCTATGGGATGTTTGCCTGCTAAACAAATAGACCAGTGGCCTTAAACATCCATTGGGCATGGAGTCACATAGAGACTCAAAATGTACCTTTGACAAACAATCCTAACCTTAGTAACTCAGTATATCAACAATGAAGAACACTGGAAGAGCAAAACAAAACAAAATGCTGAAAGCAACTCCTCTAACTGTGCTAGACAACACTTAGGGAAAATAAAAGGGATCTAAACTATTGTGCAGTAGCACTTATTGAAAGCAAGAAACCTAATTTTTTGATTTACAAGGCCAGTCATACCTCAAAAACACCTCTTTAAGTGTATCCCATTGATTGGGATAGGCAAATTTTCTCCATCCATGTTTGATAACTGAAATGCATTGTGCTCCTTGCATTCAGTAATGATAAATGGGCCACTCCACATGTTGTCAAACTTGGAGTGCTTCCCTGGCCTGCTTTTCAACTCATCCCATTTGAGTACCATATCACCTTCCCTAAACATTTTGGGAGTGGCTTTCCTATCAAAAGTTCTTTTTTCCTGAAGCTGATGATACTCCATAGCTTTCATAGCTTTATCTCTGATCTCTTCAAGCTCCATAAGTTGAGCATATCTGACAGCCATGGGGTCTTCTTCTTCAAACATGTCCAGCTGATTCATGATATCCAGTGTTGCAGCTCCACAGATATAGGTAATCTTGTCTCTTTCCCATAAACTAACATATATGGGGAGTTTCCAATAGACCTCTTGGGAGTTATTCTATCTGCCCATAAGGTAGATTTTAGATTGGTGTGCCAGGTCCTCTGGTTGTCCTCCATTAATCTTTTGATAATCCTTATGAGACTCTTATTTGTGGATTTAGCCAAACCATTACCCTGTGGGTAATAATTTGATGAAGTGTTCAGATAGATTCCATTCTTTACAGCCCAGCTAGTTATTTTCAATCCAACAAAGGCTAAAGCATTGTCTGAGATAATTGACTCAGGTGCTCCAAATCTAGATACTAAATCATGATAAAAGTTCAAAACAACATTCTCATTGGATTCCTTCAGAGCCACTACTTCAGTCCACTTTGTAAAATAGTTTGTTGCTGTAAGTACCCACCTATGGCCTGCACTTGATGGTGGGTTAATGGGACCTATAAAATCAATGCCCCATCTCATGAATGGTTGTTCTACTTGAATTGGCTGCAAAGGTAAAGCTAGCAGCCTTTCTTTGCCTGCAAAAATAGCACATTTTACACACTTTTTGGCCCATGAATGGGCATCCTTGAATAAGCTGGGCCAGTAATATCCAACTCTCATTATTTTCCAAGCAGTAGTCCTTGGGGCAAAATGACCC
Source organism: Cunninghamia lanceolata (assembly GCA_027924645.1). Classification (NCBI taxonomy): domain Eukaryota; kingdom Viridiplantae; phylum Streptophyta; class Pinopsida; order Cupressales; family Cupressaceae; genus Cunninghamia; species Cunninghamia lanceolata. Next base: position 2,528,038 of record BSBN01001322.1, on the reverse strand, counting down.
CCTACTGTTCCATCATGAAACTCATGCAACACCTTGTCAGTTTGATCATTATCAATGCATCTTAACGACACACCATTAAAATCCTTTCTGAAAAGGATATCATTTATTAAAACATATGGAATAGACTGCAATCTAAAATACCTTCTCTTGGTTCTATCTAAACCTACTAGACATTCACCAGTTTGCAAAAATGAGTCATGTTATTACCCCAACCTGTTCCAACTGCTGATGTATCATCCTGATGTTCATCTTCAATGGTCAGAAACACCTCCTCTTCTTTCTCTATTTCATTTTCAAAACTAGTAGCAAGCTATTCATTGAGTCCTCTACCTCTAATAAGCTTGGTTATCTTAATATCTACTTCATACTCCATGACTTTGGTAATCCAACCAACCCTTTTCTCATTAACATCCTTACCTAATAGGAACTTCTTCACACTAGGGTTAGCAACCATCAAATGTACCTTACTGTTAGAAATAAGATGCCTAAACTTCTAGAGACTTCTTACCACTACAAGGACATGCTTTTCAATGAAACTATACCTCTGTTCATACTTCTCCAGTCCTTGACTAAAGAAAGCGATTGGCTGCTCAAAGCCTTCACTTTGTTGCTATACTGGAATTGTAGAAATTGTATCTAGACCGCCATAAGCATACAAAATAAAATCTTTGGAGAAATCAGGATTTACCAGAGTTGGTGCAGCCGATAACGCTTCTTTTATGGACTCAAAGCTGAGTTTAGCCTCTTTTGTCCAACTGAAAGCTACATTTTTATTTAACATAAAGGTCAATGGCTTTAATAAATTTGCAATGTCAGGTATAAATTTTTGCAAAAAATTAATTCTACCAATAAAACTTTGCAGTCCTTTCTTGTGACTGGGTAAAGGCAGCTCCAAAATAGCTCTTACTCTTTTTGTATCAATGGTAACTCCCTCTTTTGACTCAATGTGTCCTAAAAGATTGCCTTCATGCACAAAAAAATGCATTTCTTGGGATTAAGAGATATCCCAAACTCTTTACATCTCTCAAATACTTGCCTCAAGTGGAATAAATGTTCATCTGCATCTTTAGAGAAACTGTGATATCATCAAGGTACACAAGTACCAATTTATAAAGCAAACCTTTAAAAGCCATATCCATAGCCCTCTGAAAAGTAGAGCCAGCATTTGACAGACCAAAAGGCATCCTTTTGTAGGCCATGGTGCCCCATTTGGTGGTAAAAGCAATTTTAAATTGATCTTCCTCCTTGACTCACACTTGATTATAACTGGAATATCCGTCAAGTAAGGAGAATCTTTCTGAACCAGCCACTACTTGTAGAATTTGCTCCATTGAGGGCAACGGGTAGTGGTCCTTCAAGGAGGCTCTATTAAGGTCTCTAAAAGCAACGCACACCCTAATCTCTCCATTCTTTTTCCTCACAGGAACAAGATTCGAGACCCAAGAAGTATGCTTGATCAGAAAAATGATATTTCTCTCGATCAACTTGGTTAATTCCTTAATTCCCAAGAAAACATAGCTTCAAACTCTTGACAAAGAGCAATAAAAGCCTTCCTATCCTCAGGTAAACAGATTTTACCAATTTTGAGAAGTTACCTTTAAAAATTTCCAGCTCCTCATAATGTTCTTCTTCGACCTGCATGCCGGTTTTACTCTTTTTTAGCTAATCATCAGTACCAAAAATGGATTCCAAGGTTACCAATCATCTGGGCAGCTTATTAGTCCTTAACTGAACAACCTAATAATCATCATATTGCTATTTGAGTTTGTTCTGATTCATCACAGAAAACTCATCCTCTTCTAACAGAAAACGTAGAATATGCTCATCACTCTCAAAAACCTGCCAATGAATGTTATTGTTAGGAATAGAGGGCCTATCAACTATTTTCACATGAGGCTGTACCTTTTCTCTTTGAATATCACTGGGGATATCGAACTGAGCCCCAATCACAGCTAACCTATCTGCATGATAGTTCTAATTTCTTGGAATAGAGATTAGATTGAAAACGTCAAACTCCTCAATCACATCCCATACCCTATGTTTATAGCATTTCAAAGCATCATTCTTTGTAACATGTAGTCCCCTTACTTGATTTACAATAAGTTCGTTGTCCCCATACACCTACAAATAACCAATTTTCCTCTTTCTTGCCCAATGCAAACCTTGAATCAACCCTTCATACTCAGCAATGTTATTTGTACATGAAAAAGAAAAATGGAAAGTAGAATAATATATGTCACCTTGTGGAGACACAAGCATTGCACCAGCACCAGATCCATTCCTATACCTAGAGCCATCAAAGTACATTTTCCATACTTCATTTTCTTGTTCTATCTGATGTTTTGCATTCTTTACTAGGTTTGGAATTTCTGTTTGAGGTTCGTGTAGTATGTAAACCCCCATACTAGTTTTTTGAATGTGTCCTTCAAGATCATCTACAATATTTTCTAAGGCCCACTCCTTTAACAACACCTCTGGTATACTTTCAGCTTGCAGTTCTTAAGTAGCAACAAGCTCAGGATCATTAGAAATAATACAATTTGCCTTAACAACACTTGGGACATAAGGCTCTATGTGATATTTGACAAGCAATTTAGATTTTAGGGTCACCTTTGTGCCGTAATGGGTCCTAAAAAATATCTGGGACTAGTCTGAGGATAAATATACTCCTATCTTGGCTGTGAACTCTCTTGACAAACACATAGCAAAATTAAGAGGTAAATCTATGATGAACACCTCTAGGGAGATGGGCACATTTGGACAGGTATGCAGAGTGAGACCTAGATCTTTCATCACACCTACAGTGTTAACAACTGTGCCATCTAGCTAGAGCACACCCTTCTCAAGGGGTTGGTATTTCAATCCTAATTGGTCTACAATCTGTTTCGACATTACATAACTACTTGCACCACTATCCACCATGCAGTTATGCACTAACTTATCTCCAATTATTAAAGACACAAAAAATAGAAGTGGCTTAGCACTCTTAATTGGCTGCTTACTATTGTCCTGGGATGAATTGGTAAGAACAACCCTAGCTGGGTCAACAGTTGCATCATTTGACACTTTTAAATCAGACAAGGCAGATTGTAACATGTCCTTTTGACCTGGGATGGCTAGGGAATCCCACATAGACATTGTCACATTCATTTTCTTCATATTTTCAATGATATTAAAAGGTGGAGGGATGTTTACCTTCTGAAGTGACTTTGCAGCAGCAATATTAGCCTGCAAATGAGGTTGTTCCCTGACAGTTGCTTGAGTATTCCTTTGCAAAATATGGGGAATTTGGGATGCAGAAGGATCAACAGGTCCTTTTCCTTTATTTGCTGCCTGATCTATCTCATAACCCCTCTTTTTAGCTCTGGTATTTGCTGCGACTAAGGTATCATCTCTGTTTATGCCACAAAATTCATCTCCCTGCCAATTTATGAAGGTAGTATCATTCTGAGGCTGTTCTTGTTGATGTATAGCCCCATCATTTGGTGTGTTTGGCTGTGAAATTACAACATTTTGTACTATTAGAGCCTGATTTATCACTCCATTTGAACAGGTTGCCTGACTTTGTGGCTGATTGCATGGAAAACACCATTCATACTTAGCTGCAAGGTTATTCTGAATAGGGACAAGGTCCCTAACTGCATTAATGGGTACAACATTGTAAGGTTTGAAAGGTCTCTTGTTAACATTCTGCCTGGTACCCTAGTAATTGCCTTGATATGGAGGCCTGTTGGCTTGGTATGGCTGGTTTTTTCCCTGATAAGGTTGATTTTGCCCTTGGTTGTGTGGTTGATAAGGCTGTCTATTCTGGGACTGTTGTTTTTTGATATTCACCAGCTCATTCCCAAAAGTTTACAAGATATTCTCTATTTTCTGTTGGCTATTTTTTATCTCTTAACTCTTGTGATGAGCTAGAAACAATAGTCTCGGGATTGGCAGTACTTGGCAATGGTGCTGCAATAGGTAAAGGGGCAAAAAATGGGATCGACAAAGGCATTGAAGCTTGAATCTCAAGAAAAATGGGCACTGGTGGTCTAGGTGCTATTTTCCTAGCCTGAATCAAGTTGTTTTATACTCTAATAGCTATTTCATATGCATCAGGGAAACTTGTACCTCCCAACGATTGTATCATTACTGAAATATTACTATTTAGAGCTTTTAAAAAATACATAAAAGCATACTCTGATGGAGGCCTTACCATGGTAGGAATTTTGTCCCATGTCTTTTGAAACCAGAAATTAAAATCTATCATTTGCTCCTGGGGAGCTCTCTTTATTGTAGTTAGTTGTTCAACCGGCAATAAGTTATTAGACTTATCTTGAAATTGCTTGTTCAACTTATCACCCAGATCATCCCAAGTTCCTGTGGTTTGTACTGGTAAACTCCTAAACTATTGTAATGCTTTTCCTTTAAATGAGGCAGCCAGTAGCCTAATGGCTACATTTTCTTGGGTTACATGATGAACTCCACATAGAGAAGCAATGTCTCTAATGTGCTCAATTGGGGTAGTTTGATCCTCCCTTGTGAAATAGGGTAGACTTTTCAAAGCTGCCATGGGTATATTTTCATGCACTGTCAAATTCAATGGGCTCCCCCCATCAAAAGCCACAAATGGCTGATTTCTTGCCATTGGAATAACTAGAGGTAGGTTCGCTTGAATTGGTACAGGAACTACAGGTACTGTTGGCTTGAAACTTGGTGGAGTTGATTGTATTCTTTTGGAAACTGGAGTCCTTACCACAACTCTACTCTGTCTTCTACGTGGAGACAGCTGCAAGTAATCAAATGAAATCAAACTCTGAGTTTGTATTTTTCTCATAAAACGTAACCGCAGTACTGATCTACTTATCTTTCCTCAGTATGAGTCACCAGATATGCAGAAAACTACCTCTTAAAAGACTGATAATGCTGGTAGCATATCATAACTAGCAATATGATAGTAGCATCCCACCGGGTGTGCCAAAACTCTTATCACCTAGACTTGCACCCTTGCTGCAGTTGTAAAACTTTAGCAATCTAGAGAAACATGGGATCTTTCCAAGGTCTATGGATCACCTGTGTTTGGAAAGAACTTTCAGAGAAGGCCAACTTCCTTAACTGGTTATCACCTAAAATCAACTAGATCTTCAGAGGAAAAGGGAGAAGGAATGCTTTAAAAAGAAACATAAAAACTAGAAAACTTGATAGTAAGGGTGATGCACCAGACTGAATAAAAGAACCCTCATAGAACTGAGAAGATGCACAACACAACCAGATATAGCAAGTAGATATACATAGATTTAGATGATTCTAGCAAAGGTAAGAAACAAGATGATTGAGAGGAACAAAACGTTCACAGACAATCATATGTAGGTTTACACTAAACTAAAGATCAATAAAAGAGGTAAAATAACTTGCATATATTAAATAAGAAGGCATGGTTACAGTAGAGGAATGCCCTGTTTGGAATCAAAAGCCTATATTACTAAATCTTCCAAAAAACCCCAACCTTATTCACATCTCCAGACTATGTGTTGGAACTGGATATTTCCAGTCAATTTTTTCAAAAGATGCTTACCTTGTATGTACTTCAAGATCAGTTTACTCGACTAAATGCAAAATTTCTGGGACAGCTAGGGGTTGCATTTCTCTGTCTAGTGCCTGACCTTTTGAGCTCATCAGCAAGCAGAAGGTTTTGATTAGGCCCGTGGATGGTTTTATACTCTGATGACATTATCAATAGCTTTGTTTGATAAACCACCGTTTAAGAATCTAATTTATAATGGCCTTGTTCTAATGAGCAAACAACAAATATTTTGATACAATCCTATGAGCCCCATTGGCAATTCCTATTCAGGATGATCTCCTACTTTTTGATTACAATGTTCAAGAACGAGTTAATGATTTTGTGAATGCAGCAATAATACAGGCAAACGTTACTCGCACAAATCATATTATGTGGACCATGGGGAGTGATTTCAAATATCAATATGCAAATTCTTGGTTTAAAGAAATGGACAAGCTTATTCATTATGTAAACAAGGATGGGCTTGTTGATGCTCTATACTCAACGCCATCTATATATGCTGATTTGAAGCATGCAGCAAATGAATCATGGCCTCTTAAACTTGATAACTTTTTCCCGTATGCAGACATTGAAAATGCTTATTGGACTGGATATTTTACAAGTAGGCTGGCTCTTAAAGGATATGTTTGAATGCTGAGTGGATACTACTTGGCTGCGAGACAACTTGAATTTCTTGTTGGAAGAAATAGACTTGGTCAAAATACAGGATTTCTTGGAGATGCTTTAGCCATTGCACAACATCATGATGCTGTTTCTGGAACTGCACAACAACATACGACAAATGATTATGCCAAATGCTTATTCATTGGAGCTTCTAAGGTTGAAGAAATGGTGAATTCTGCTCTTGCTTGTCTGACAAACTCAACATTAAATTCTCAATGTGGAAACTCAGCAACAGGGTTTCAACAGTGTTCTTTGTTAAATATAAGCTATTGTCCAAAATCGGAGGAGAATCTTACCAACAACACAAGTTTTGGTTGCATACAATTTGCTTGGTTGGAAGCGCATAGAGACCATTCGAGTCCCAGTAAATAGTGATTCACTTATAGTCATAGATATTGATGGGAACACAATAGAGTCACAACTTGTACAAATAAGCAGAACTTCAAGTAACTTAAGGAGCTACTATTTGATGGCATATTTAGGTGTACCATCAAACAAAACGCCAATGTTTTGGCTTGTATTCACTGTATCTGTTCCTCCTCTTGGATTCAGCACCTATGTTATCTCAACTTCCAAAGGGAAAGGGGGAGAAGCCACTATTTCAACCACACAAATACCAGAAGTTCCAAGATGAATTTGGAAGCTATAAACGTCTACGGGATAATAATCTAGAGGTAAGTGCTTCATCCCTTGGTGACCTTTCTGCCGAGGCTCAATTAGATGAGAGAGCTGTGAGCTATCTTTCTGCGGTGGACCAGCTTGAAGAGGCCTCAAATGCTGTAGCCACTGATGTGCCAACTGTTCGTTCAAGTGCTATTGATTTTTCATCCTTGGTTGCGCCGTCTGTTGGAACAGGAGACATTTTACCTATAATAGCTTCTTCTTCAGGCAGTCTGTCAACTATTGGTACTGTAGCTCCTGGCAAATCAAATCTATCTTCTCCAAGTATTACTACTACAATTAGTACAGTACCAGTCATTAGTGGACCTAATATTTCAAGTACTGCAGCTGCCATTCGGCAGATCCCTCGGCAGCCTGTCGCAACTAATCCTTGTATCTTCCATTCCTGTATTAGCTAGTTCTTGTTCCTTCGTGTTTAGTTGTTTTTGTTTGAATACTTAAAGCACTACAATATTTCAATTCTTCTTTAATCCACGATTGGTGAGCAACAGGATGGAAACAAAAGCAATGAGAGGCTTAACTAAGAGTGGCAATTATTGATCACATAGACCTTCCATAGCAAGCTCAAGAGCCTATAAATCTTTTGAAAGAACTATGAATCATTTGGGATGGAGATATTTTCTTCCATACAGCCAAGGACCAAATTATATCTCAACATGGCTTCCCCTTATACAACTGCTTTAAAAACATAATGTCATCGGTGATGAATTTCCACTAAATGTCCCATTCACCAAGTACTAGCAAAACAACTTTTCCTTGGTCTGGATGCAACTCTCAGTAATTAGTTGACGCTGCAAAATATCACAGGATATTGTTATGATTTTGACTTTCTTTCGTTTCCTTGCAATTCTATCAATTCTTTGTACAATGGATTACAATGTCGTGATATATTTAGAGAGTCTGATTTAAGCCTTTGGTTTTTTAGTAAAATACAAAAGAAATTATTGACTAAGGCACAAGCAACAGAGTCAAAAAAAAAAATGATACACAGAATAGCCAAACTGCAATTTCTCGTATGATTCAACGACTTATGTGTGAGCCAAAAAAAATGTAATAATACTCATCTTGAAAGTGCCTCTTCCTTTCTAAAATTTGATGTGGGCGAGCATATAAAGAGAGTGCTAGATGGCCGAATTCCAGTTATGGGTTTTGGACTCAAAAGACAAGGAGATCAAAGCAACAGTCTAGCACTCTCTACTGCAGACTTTACTACTACAAATTCTGATTTGAGATCTAATGTGCAATACATAACTGACAATGCCAACATGATGGTTATAAGAAAGGATGTAGATTTGAGTTCTACAATAGGAGCTATATCTTCCCAGGCTATAAATGATGTAGCAGTAAATTTTTTGGCTTCAACTCGAAGGCAAGGTTCTCGTGATCTTCGTTATGCTGGTGGTCATTCCAGTGAAGCAGAGATTCGCCTGGGAATAATGTTTGCCATGCAGTTAGTGTGAGCAAAAGCATCGTCACAAATACTCAAACAGCAGCACTGGCACAATCCTTTGCAGGTGGAGTTGAGACTTCACAGGTTACTAGAGACAATTCATTTTTGGGTCAGCAAGGTATTTTATATGGTTCTGGAAATGTAGGTTTGGATGTCAGTATGTGGAGTTCTGGTACTAGTGATCTGCATAGAGTTGCTCTACCAACAGTCTATTCTGTTTGGCCTCATGGCTCTGTGATAGTTTAGTATGCAATTCAAGGAGAATGATTGATGGTTCTTTTGCCCCATCCTTTAGCCAGAAGATTTATCCAGTTGAACGAAGCCAGGGCTGAACTTCAAAGGCATTCTGGTATAGAGAAATTTTATATTCCCAAGTTTGAGAATTTTGGATATGATACACATGGATTTATTAACTGTTTCTGTGCAGGGGCGTGATAGCGATTTCCATTTTATTGTAAAAAAATGAAAAATAAAAAATTGTCACATCAAATAATGATTTTTTTAATTAAATCAGGCAAAGGTTATAGAGGGGTAGCATCGGCATTTGCGGTTGTGATGGGAAAGAAGTACAACGTAGAGAAGACCCCCAAGACAGCTAGGGTTTCTGATGAATATGATAAAAGAATCAAATAAGGGCAAATGATGTGGAGATGGCAATACTTATAGTTCATGGAACAATATCGCTCTAGCTTGGGAAAAGGACAGACGAGCATCACACTCATAAATGGACTGTCTATATTCATGGGGCAACAAATAAGGATCTTAGCATTGCAATTAAAAGAGTTCTTTTTGAGTTACACCAAGCTTTAACAGTCCAATCAGGGTTGTCGACTCTGCTCCATTTGAGCCGTCTGAAACGGCGTGGGGTTAATTTCAGATGAAAACGACCATCTTCTTCCACAGTGATGTAGCAGAAAAACAACTGGAGATATATCATGAGCTAAAATTGCATCCTGAGGATCGTTCTGGACCGCCGACGACAAAGAAACCAGTGGTTGTTGAGTCATATGATGAAATTGTCTTTACAGACCCTTCAAAAACTTTCTATTTGCGTGCCCATGATCATCTAGCTATTGTTGTGTCTGAAAGTTCGTCTAGTTTGATCTTACCACCCCCTTCAGGGATTGCAAATGATAATTTTATTGAGAAGAAAAGAGGGGATACAAAAGATCATCCTCTAAGTCAGTGGTTCTTGCGACATTCTGACAAAGATGAACTGGCCCGTTAACTACAGCATGGCAACAGGCAAGCCACTCTAATCATGTCTCATGAATTTTGTCATGTTCCATTTTTAAGATAAAACAGTCAGTTCATATATCAAGGACTTGTCAATTGAAATGAAGAAAAGGTCATATTATATCTAAAATGGTGGAAGCTTATTGACATTGTTAAGCTAGATTAATGGACTGAATCAAATGGGATCTTAGGCACATTCATGGGAACATATTTAAATTTTGTTTTACAAGAGAACAAAAAGCTATTAGCAGGCTAAATGGGGAAGGATTCCCATTGTATAGACTCCTAAGAAAACTATTTGCTTCTGTAATAGATGGTAAGATAGTTGCCATCAAGGCTCTTAATTTTTAGAATGAAGAAGCTCATAAGAGCTATAACACAGAATGCAAAGTGTTAGGGAGGATTCGGCACCGTAATTTCATCAAAGTAATAAGTGCATTTTCCCACCCTGACTTCAAAGGTTTGGTTCTTCAGTTTGCATCTAATGGGAGCTTGGAAAAACATTTGCACCCTGACAGAGATGATCAGGATGTTTGTGAGTTGGGATTCAGTGAGTGCTTGAGCATTGCTATAGATGTAGCCCATGGTATGGAATATTTACATCATGATTCTCCTTTACAAATTGTGCACTCTGATCTAAAACCTAGCAATGTGCTCTTGGATGCCAACATGACAGCTTTCTCGAAGTTATTTGCAATGCTATAAACTGCTCATCAAATAGAGGATTCCATGCTTGTCAAAAATGTAGAGCACCTATTGACGAATCGAATAAAGAGAGAACTAGTTTAGTCTGTCGAATATGTGACGAGGCAGAGAATCAGTAGAAGCTTCAAAAGGCACTCATTGTTCGTGTAAGGAGTAATCCTAGAATTGTGGATTGAAAAATGAGTGAAATATTATTTAATGTCAGAGGTCAAATATTTCGGAGAAAACAAACCAATGGATAAATATTTAACCTAAAAATTCAAACCACCATATGAAATATTTTTCACAGAAGATTAATCATTTTTCACGTCAAGATAAAAATATAATTAAGAGATGGAATGTTGATTAAAGTTTAGTGAAATATTTTATTTTCATATAAGTGCCAAAAGAATTAAACTACTTAATTATTTTATCTCCCGGATACAATTAATCAATTAAATATAAAGGGTACACAGGTGAATATTTCTACTAAAGAGAAATAATAAGGTAAGAGGGATTAATATTGGAGATAATTAAATGAAGGATGAAACATAGTATTGGCAAACCCTAAAATAGTCTCCCAATGAGTGAAACCTTTTACTAGAGAAAGAGTAATTATTACTTCACGGGTAAATGAAACCACAAAGGTGAAATTATTTGACTATACTTTATAGTTGGCAACTATACCAAATGAGGAATATTTTCTAAAAATAATACAAACGGCAAAATAATTTTCCAATGGATAATTATTTTATTGGTAAAATATTTTGGGAAGATATAAAAAAATTTTTGGAGAGGATTTTTGAGAAAATTTTCACTTGGAATAAAATGTTTTCTGGAGGAATTGATTAAATAGGTAATTATTTTACCTAATGTACATTTTATATGCAAATGCACATGATGAGTAGCGGACATTTTCACTCCAAAAAGTTATTATTTTGATGAATAAATATCAAAGGTGATAAAGAAGGAAGAATAATTGTTTTTGCTCAGGTGATTTAATTTTGCCAAATAAAAGTGAAATAGTGTGTGGGAGAATGTAAGTGAGAAATTAAGTAAACATTAATGAGGCATGGGATTAAAATATTTTATCATAAAAAATGACGAAGATTAAGATTTAATCTGGCAAAAGCAGCCAATTAAATATTTTATTTTTGCCTATAACGAAGTGAATAATCATTCCAAAGTCCTTTTTTAAAGTATTGCAACCCTAAAAAGGATATCAAAGAGATTTATTATTTGGGTATGATAAAGTGACATTTGACGAATGAAATATATTGTCACGGTGAGAAAACCCTAAATACTCGTCAGTGATAAAATATACAACGATACCTCACGACACAGGTCCTAAGGATTACTCAATATAAATTATATGTTTATATATGATTTATCTAACAAAAGTTTTGATTTGTTTTTGCAGGATTATGATTAATATAAAGCGTTTCAAGCTGGAGATGAAAGAATGCAGTTATGAAGATTAAATAGATGGTCGATTTATTTTCTTATTACTTAAAACCATCTATCTGTTATGTCAGTTATTGTAACGGGTCTGAGGCTTGTTGCATCTCTTTAAATAGAGATCCCAGGACCCGGAGAATGGAGTTAGAAATTGAGTTAGAAATTAGGTTAGGATTAGACTTTACAAAAACACATTTGAAATATTTTAGGGTTAGATTAGGTTAGATTTATTCAATCTGAGGCCAATTTGATCCTTCTATGCAAATTTCATTCTGAGAAAGATAATGGTGCGTGATCCATTCTGAGGCAGCAGTTGAGGATTCAAATTCGAAATACACTGTGACGGTATCATTTGTTTGTTGTTTTTAATTCAATCAATTTAATTATCTCCATTTCATTCATTTTCTGATTATTCAATTTGAATATGTTAAGGATATGTTCAAATTGTCTGATTACATTTGCTAATTTAGTATAGTTGATTTGATTGGTTTCTCAAGTAGAATTAAATCCTTTCTCATCAATTATAGTAATCTTAGAATGTTGAATGGATTATTAAGTACGATTAATTGATTAGGGTTATTAATTTGTCTCCAGAGTTGATCTAATTTGTCAATTTGCAAATTTAAATTGGTTCTTTCCGGAAAGATTAAAATCCTTTTTGATATTTTGCATTTGATTCAATTATGTCCTTTGGATTATTAAGAATGAGTTAATAATTTCTTCCTTGCACGTTTGTACAAGTTGCAAACTATTGTATGTGCCAATCAGATCGAGTTATTACCTGATACAAGTTATTTGTTGTTGATATCCTGACTCCGTTGCCCAAACAGACAAAGCACCAGTCTAATTATTGATTTATTTTACATTTAAAATCTTTGCTCTGTTGTAGATTCATTTCATGTTATTTGTTATTTCTGTTAAAATTTAGATTAAATCATTTACTTTTCCTTAGAAATAGTTTATAGTATTTCATCTGATTTACAAGTATGCCAGTGTAATCAGATAAACTAGCAGCAAACCAACATCGATTTAATCATACAACCTGCTTTGAAAATTAAAGGTTCACCCGCCTAGGTTGTAGCAGGACCTGAAGTGTAGGGAGAAGTTGATCGTTAAGGTCAAACTCCAGTCATTGGCTCAAAAACGTTGTAGATTTGACCATAGGGCTTGGCATCCCCTTAGAATCCACAACCTGCATTTTCGAGACCCAACACTATGCATATATAGCATTTTCATTTTTGACCTCAGTCGGTTATAATAAATTTGTCCCATGGGCTGCATCAGGAAAATATCTGCATCTGAAGGGACGTCCACTTGCAAGAAGTTATGGAATAAAAGATCTGGAACTGGGATAGATAGAAGATATTTTGAATATTCAATGCAAGCTGTTAAATCATCGACCTGCACCCATAAATTCAACAAATATCTACATTTGCATATGCCAAAAATGGTTGCTGAAATGTCCAGTCAATTGAGCATGCAGATCCAGATCCAAATTTTGAAAGTGAAAATATTTCCCTTAAAAGTCCGCCAAATGAAAGAGAAGGCAAAAATAAGCACTTTTGCCTTTTGAAGCATGTTGAAATTCGCCAGAATGAGGGAGATACTGGTGGTCAAAGTTGCGGTCAATTGCATATTGTATCTGTAAATTGCTTTGCATCTGCACTTGAATATGCATTTTAGACTGCTGGGTTCACTTTATGCAAGAACGGGCTCTAATTTACCCACCTTCGGCAAGACTAGCAAACGAGCTCTCGATACATTCGATTGGCCAGACAACCATCGTTGGCCATGCTTTATTAAGTCTTATCATTGATCAAACTTACACCGATAAATATCTTTACTTTCTCTTTGGTGAAATACCATGGGACTCACAACGAGTCATTCAATTTCTTACCATCGATGAGACCTCTCCTATCGGCGGAGTCTTTCATCCCTCTGATGATGTGCAAAGTCATGCCAAAATGTCCATTGTATGTGCCTTTTGCTTTGACATTTTAATCGGTCTTTGAATTGCCTTTGTATGTATGCACCTGCCACATTTCATCACTCCATTGTTCATTGAGCTATACTTGAGACCCCTCACTGAAAATCTACATCCTCCTTATCGGTCGTCGGAGAGACTTTAAACTGAGTCGCTGATGCACTAAGTCTCGCTGAAATCCCTTGTATGTGACCCTTTGTATATCTTCTTGTATGTATGCACCTTTTGACCTTGTATATGCAAATATACAATGCAGATATACAAGAAAAACATACAATCAATCGCACTTGTACCTACAAACAATGCATTTGACCTTTGTATATCGCATTGTATATGACCTTTGTATGTGCAAACATACAAATGAGAACATACATACAAATAATGAATACAATCACTTTTGCCTTCGTCAACCAGAATGCATATTCATTTCGGGTCTAGGATTTGTATCTCAGGAATGTATATTCCCTTGTATATGCGATTGTATGTGTGAAGATACAATCACATATACAAGCAATTGGTGGACCCTACTTTTTGTATCTGACCTTTGCATATTTCCTTTGTATATTTGCCTCTTGTATATTTCATCGGCCATCGAAGAGACTATGAGTTGAGCCACCGATAAGCATGTCACACCGAAAATCCTTTGTATGTCTTCCCCTTATATATTGCCGATGTACATTCACCTTTGTATATGGCCTTGCATGTTCCCTTGTATTATTGCCCTATATCTACCCTTTGTATGTTCAAACATACAACATGAATATACATACAAAGAATGCATACCATGAGCCTGATGTATAGTAACACTTTGTACATGACTAAGCTACAAGGAAAAATGTATCTGAGATACAACTCGACCAAAAGAGAGAAAAACCCAACACAAGGATGATGTCATCATCATATACATGAAAAATGGCTAAGTATAAAACTGAGAAATCTCTACGATGGAAGGCACTTGAAGACAAAAGATTTCTGGGTTTTTCTAGGTTTTCTACAAGGATTCTCAAGGTGAGATTTTTGGGATTTTTTGCAAGGCATAGCATGAATAATTGAAGGATTTAAGCCTTGTAGGGTCACTTTCTAAAGGATATTCAAGGAATATACAAGGTGAACTATTTAGCTCTGGACAGAGGCAAATAGGTTAACACTATTCTCTAGCACATTTGACTATTCTTTAGTGCTTTTGACCTGCTCTTTAGCACTTTCTCTTCATCAGTGCTTGCACTTTGTATTTTAGTGCTTGTGCCTTACCTTTTAATGCTTTTGATCTATCTTTTAGTGCCTACATCAATCTAGTGTTTCTGACTTGTATCTTAGCACTTTCATTGTTGCCAGGTGTTAAATAGTCAATCAAACCTTGCAGTACCCAAAATCAGACCATTTTTATCAAAATCTTACCTTAGCTGACTTTAGACATACCTAGTATCCCCCATCACACCCATCTTTACACCAAGACCATCTCCATTTCCTAACATCCAAATCTTGTGTCATTTCCATATCACCTTGGCCATTTCTTCTTGTCATTCACCATAATCTAATGAATTTCTACTTCCCTTCCCATTCATTGTGATTTGGAATCAGACTCTATCCCATAATCTTACACCACAACATCCAATTAAATTTATCCTATCCATAAAATTTCCAATCTCTATAATTGTCACCTTGGTCATAACCATAGTCACTTTCCTCCATTTTGGACTTCAATCTCCATAATCATTCATTTTCAATCTAGAATTTAAATTTTGTATCCATCCATTCTTATCCAACCTATCTTGTCACCATCCTTAACCAAAATCAAAATTGTCATCCACTTACAAATTCATATCAATCCAAAATCAAATTTGTTTAAGAGTCAAATCTAGATCTTCATCCTTCATCACTAACTTGCATTTTGCTTGATAAGTTTCCTATCTCAAGTAGTGTGTCAAGTTAGCCCTTATCAAATTTGGAAAAATTAGCTTAGGATCTTTGGTAACTCCTAAGTTAGTGGACTCCAAATCCCTATCCTATTTTTTCCTGGGAAAGTTCTATCCTATCCCAAGTAAGAAAAGAGTAATCCCTATCCTATTTTTGCTTGGGAACTTTCCTATCCCAAGTAAGAAAGGGTAATCCCTATCCTAGTGTGTCTTAGGAACTTGTCTACCCTAAGTAATAGAGGATAAATCCTTATCATCCTTTAAATTACAAAAGATCTCTAGATTTACTTGAAACAACTTTGGTTTTTATCAAATATCACCCCCTTTTTCATTCATAACTCATCTTTTAAACATCATCACCTCATTTCAATCTTGGGCCAAAAGTCCAAAAAACCAATTTCCCAAAGTCCCAATCATCATATCCTAAGTCCATATTGTTTAGGGTAAAATTGGATTTTGTTAATCTTTTGTTGTTTAGATGTTAAAATCCTCATTTCACCCTAACATTGAAGGATTTAGAGTCGAGTGGCGAGCACTATCATACCCTAGGTCACTTGCAAATGAAGGGAAACTTGGATTAGGGAATTAATTATCAATTTTTCCTTCTCTTATGTCTAATTAACCATTAACACCCTAATTATGCAAATACGACAACAAATTGACAAATAATAGAAAAATCTCTCATAGACGGGAGTAAAATAACAAATCACAAAATACCTATTTTTAGGGTTCCGAAGCAAAACAGTTAGGGATTAAGTTGCGGGTGTCCAAGTCCAAGGTACCTACTTTTTTGGGGAATCTAGACCTCCTTCGGACACTGATCAACCCTATAACTTCTATTTCCCAAGATCTGTCTGCGGAGGACACTATTGTGAGTGCCCTAGTCCTAGAAGTGCTCCTGTGTCTGACTTTTCTTCAGATCCTAAATCCCTGATGCTTGCCAAGCCTTCCTGCAACTCCACTTTTTCCAGATGTGACACCTGTAACTTGTAATCACAAGACTTGGTTTGGGGGTTGTGGTGTTTAGAGGCTTACCTTAGTCAAGCCCTAGAGGACACTTAAGTCTTCAAACACCATTGTCAAACAAAGAGTGTGTGCCCTTGTGAGGTAGAGGCAAAAACCAAAGGAATCAATGATAAAAACACAATATTATGTCACCTTGTAGTGAAGCTCTCATGGAGGAAGATACTCTTCATGCCATGAGGATATTGATGCTCAAATCTACAAATATCAACACACAAAACATACAAGTATGCTCTTGCAACACAATAGAAAGCCTTAAATCACCTTGAGAACAATTAAACATCACAATTGCCATCTAGTTTACAAATGAAGGCCTAAGCATGCTTATATATGCAACTACAAGCACTCCCACCAAGCTTTTAAAAATCAAACTTTACTGTGTCAGAAAAAGAACCAACTAACGGTCATAAACCAACACCCAAAAATTAGGGCTTCCTGAAAATAGGGCAGGACTAGGGCGCAAGCACCCAAGTCCTCCCCCTATTTTGGGTAGGGTACAGCTCAAGGGGTCCACCTAGGTCCCATTCCATCAAGATACTAAAATATGAACTAAAATGTCCTAAATTCATGCTAAAGACCCGGGAGCTAAACCTTATGAGGAAAAATCCCCTAAGGGGACATTTTTCAACATTACATTTAGCCCCCACTTTAATGTATGTATAAATGCAAGGCCCATACATGCATTAAAGTAAGGTCACAAACACAACAAACACACCAAGCACGAAGAAGACACGCCAATCACATAGGAAATAGTAATAGGCACACAAAACACAGAGAAGACAGTTATAGTCATGCAGAACACGACAAAGACAATCAATGCATAGAAGACACATTAATGCATGGAAGATAGAAATGCTATCTTTTCTTTTCTTTTTCTCATTTATATGAAATGCAAATGCAAGTACTGGAAAGTAAACAAACCTCCCATAATACAGGATGACTACCTTAAGGCATAGGTCTCAGTATGTATGTGGAAACACACATGCAAGACACACAAAACCTCCCAAAATGTAGGAAGTACTACCTGAAGGTGCTGGTCTCTGCATATGGGGCAACAATCACGCCACACAAAACAAGCATGCCAAAACACACACACTTGAAGACACTGAGAAAACACAATAGACAAGCGATGGAGTGTACCTATTTCTAGGTTCAACACCATCTCAAGCACATTACAGGGACACACCGATGATTGGGCTTCACCACAACAATCACCAAAGACATGCTTAAGGGTTGAGTTAGTCACAGAACCGCTCCCCGCCTCTGCAGAGGACTTTTGAAAATGATAGGATGATACAATCTTCTCTGAGAAATACACCATCCCCGCCTCCATAGAGGGCTTAAGAAAAATGATATACGCAATATCCCGCCTCCACAGAGGGCTTATATGATTGATTGATTGATTGCAAACAAACTTAGGATGCATGATACACTACCCTGGGGCACAAGTCTCTGCATTTGAGGTCAAACACATTACTAACATCTATAATAGACAACTTACCTTATATATGCCTCCACCTTAAGGTGGTTGATATCAGTTATTGATATCAAGCACATTAAAGTATGAAGAAAACACACAAGGGAACACTGACTTTCGCAAAGACCATGCCCCCCTGGAGGTGACATATACTTTATGATCGCCAAATGTTCTAACAAACACATCCCTACAAGAAACATGTTAGTGTCTACAACAACATGATAAACAACAACATTAATGCATATGATTAACCACACAAAGAGCCAAGGTTATACAATGAATCTAGAGTTCAAGGATAACCGTGACTTGGCTATGTCATGAAGCTCTTCGAAGCGAGTACCACCAAGGCCAGATTCAAAGGCAAACAAAGGTGCATAGAGCAATAGTATTGTTAAGGTTTGTAAATGCAACAAAAACATCATCAAATTCACTATGCAGAAAGCACAAGTGCTTCCACTAGCCAAGCATCAGATAAGATATACAACCCCATCATCATATTAGGAACTAAGTCCAATTTTTGATTGCTCTCAAAAAGGACACTACGTATGCATCAATATAAATGTTTGTCGTCATCCACCACTAAATGGAAACACTCGAGGAAGGGAAACAATAAATAAGAGAGGAAAAAATAAGTGTCTTAGGAATAGTCACATAAGAGGGTGGCCCCAAGTCACCAACCATGATGCTATGTCCGTAAGACACAACACACAACAATGAAATCAGAGAGAGGCAATATAGAAGAATGATGATACAAATAGAAGAAGGTCACAACAGAGATAGTCTCCTGGTATCCTAAACCTTATGGGAGAATCCGAGGTCATTCTAGGAGGCCTAAAAAACATATAACACATCACAGGGGAAATAAATCACGAGAGAGATAAAGGGTTGGAGATACTTACCTTTAGGGTCTCCATGCTAGAAGTCATAAAAAATCATTCTCTTTCCAATTGCAAACATAAGATACCATTGCCAAGTCTTTGTAATTATTCTTTTGTTCATTCTTAAATGCTTCTTGGTTTGACTCAATGTTAGGTGGAATATTTTCTTGTTGAAGTTCATTAGTACCCATATTCGCTATCCTCTTAGGTGGTGGGAGAAGCAAATTATTTTGAGTCATCTCAACATCCATCCTTGAGGGATTTAATGTGAGGGACTTATCCTCATCCACTAGTGCTACATCCTTAGTGATGTCCAAATGACTTGAATATTCAAACAAAGGAGGGACATTAAAGGTCTTCTCTTCCTTAGTGAAATGCAAGGTGTGTGAACAATCAACTAAAGGAACAAGGTTGGTAGGATGATCCATAGAGGTTTCATGCATTATGATAGGTTGTAATTGTTGTTAGATGAAAGCTCATTGTTGACCCATGGAATGTTCTTTGTTAAAGGGAGCTCCTCATTCACCAATGCTTCATCTTGGCTAGGGAGAGCAATGGAATGGGAAGGTGGTGATGGCTCTTCATTTGCTAATGCTTCATCTTGGCCAGAGTGAGCATTAGAATGAAGACTTGATGATGTGATGTTAATAGATGTGTCAATGAAATCATCCTCTTGCATCAAAGTGTCCTCATGAGGGTAATAAACTTTGGAGATATATCATAAGGTAAACCAGAGTTATCATCACATTTTTTATCAATAGGTACCATAGTAGAATTTCCCATAAAATCATCCAAGGCTTCATCTAAAATTTTAAGATCATCATTAGAATATGTATTATTAATCATGAATTTAGTGAGATCATCCAATATTGAAAGGTATATTACCATGAGAGTTGTGAAGCTATCAAATTCATCTATATGGCAAATAATTTCATATGTGGAGCACATAGAGAGATCAATATCATGAATGTGTGCTATTTGTCCCAGAACTTGAGGATATTTATCAGTGAATTTAGAGAAATGATCCATGTCTATGATGTATGAAAACAATTATTCAAAATAATTATCCATGATATATGTCTCCAAATGAATGTAGAATCAGATTTTGACAGTTTTCCAAAAGTATGCAAAAGACGAGCAAAAATAGCCCAGAATGCTTGATTTTTCGATACTTTTTCGATGCCAATGAATGAACCAAAGGGTGTTGTAAGGATTTCAGTCAAGGGAAGCAAGTTATATGTATGATATCAGTCTAAAACAACAAAATTATCCTTCTCAACACACTCTTGATGCAATTTTAAGTTAATGCCAAGTCAAAATATAGTGAAAATATGTCGAAACACACATTTTTTTCACCAAAATTCAATGCAAAAAAGCATAACAAAGGGTGTTGTGAGGAAAATAAAGATGGAAATCATATATTATTAGTAATAAAATCCACTTGGCTCTAAAATACCCAACACAACACGATTTTAGTGCCACTTAAGGTAAAACCCTAGTGAAAATATAGCAAAATAAGCTATTTTTCACGATTTTTCAACCCCAAGACCTAGAAAAAAGGGTGTTGTAAGTAATTTTAGGATGTAAAACAAATAATATTAGTTAAATCAATCCATAAAATTGATCACAACATGCTTGGAGTGAAAACTAGGTCAAACCCTAGGGCAAAAATAGCCAAAATGTGTAGTTTTTCACCGAATTTTCACTACCAGAGCCCGTTAAAAGGGTGTTGTGAAGATGAGGTGTAGAAAATTATTACCTTGATAATATAAAATTAATTCAAAAATATCCTTGACAACACACCTATAGTGCAAGTTTAGAGAGTCGATAAGGCCGATTTTAGTGAAAATTATTGTTTTTGAAGCCCCAGGATTGAGATCTTGGGGCAAAATACTATGAAAATATTTTGGAGTCTGATTTATGATGAAATTGAATTAATCTTAGATCTAGAAATTATTTTCAATCCTTAACATGCAAAATGCCCATGCAAATTTAATGAAAATGCATCAAAATTGCTAGTTTTTGTTGACATTTTCTATGTAAAAATGCAAATATTTTAAATCTAAATGAAAATTCACACTAAAATGCAAGACTAAATTCAAATTCAAATTTGAATAAGCCTCTAAAATCAGTAGAAAAATCTAATAAAAGATTTTGCCTACAAACCCTAGATTTTGGAATTACTAGGTTATATAAAATTGTCAAAATTTCCACAAAACCCTAGCAATTAAATGATCAAAATGCAAGGTAAATTTTTTTTTGTATTTTTCTATAGTTTATATCAGATCTGATGAAAAAATCATGAATTAGGAAAATTTAGGAAGAATTGATGCAATTTAGTAAGCCAAACAATGCAATTTTTTTGTATTTTTTCAATTTTTCAATTTTTTTGAATTTTTCTCAATGCAATAAAATAAATGACCAAATGAATAAATGAAATAAATCCAAATTTGAAGTCAAACACTCAGAAAGTTTAAATTTAAGTCCAATAACATGAGTTCACCAAAATGTTTAGGGTAAAATTGGATTTTGTTAATCTTTTGTTGTTTAGATGTTAAAATCCTCCTTTCACCCTAACATTCAAGGATGTAGAGTTGAGTGGCGAGCACTATCATACCCTAGGTCACTTGCAAATGAAGGGAAACTTAGATTAGGGAATTAATTATCAAATTTTCCTTCTCTTATGTTCAATTAACATTAAAACCCTAATTATGCAAATACGACAACAAATTGACGAATAACAGAAAACGCTCTCGTAGACGGGAGTAAAATAACAAATCACATAATACCTATTTTTGAAGTTCTAAGGCAGAACAGTCAGGGACTAAGGTGCGGGTGCCCAAGTCCAAGGTACCTACATTTTCAGGGAATCTAGACCTCCTTCCGACACTGATCAACCCTATAACTTTTGTTTCCTGAGATCTGTCTTTGGAGGACACTGTTGTGAGTACCCTAGTCCTAGAAGTGCTCCTGTGTCTGACTTTTCTTCAGATCCTAAATCCCTGATGCCTGCCATGTTGATAACTGAGAGGGGGGGTGAATCAGTTATCCAAATTATTTCTTCTTTTGAACTTTCTTATTATTCAAAGCAGCATTGAATTAAACAAACAAACATTACCATGAAATGAGAAACACATGACATAGTATTTTTGACGTGGAAACCTAGTTAAGGGAGAAAACCACAAGGTGATTAACCCAAAGATTATTCTCTGTTAGAAGAATAAGGAGTTACAAAAATGGCACTTGCCAATTAGGGCTCACTGCCCGAGCACACTACTCACAAGAGGCACACTGCCTACAAAGAGACACACTGTCTACAAAAGAATGTTATATAATACTTGAACTGATTGGAAGCATCTACATATGCTGGAGTTCAGTTTCGGTTAGGCTCAGTACACTGATCTGCTGCACTTCATCTTTCCTTTGTTCTTTATTCTGCTATCCTTTCACATACCGGATCTTTCTTACTACTTCTGCTCTGCTCTGCACTTGTTCGCATACATCATCACACGATCACACACCTCACAACTAAATCCATCCTCTATATATATCCGCACAAGTAATTTCATCACCTTTCTAGTCGGCATCCAGAACAGTCTAGTTTCTTACAAACTCTGTTCTGTCGGCTGAATCCTTGCTCACCAAGCAATGCGGATCAAGCATATACTTGTAGATATCATTAATCATGTCGGCCAAACATGATTCATGCCTTCACAACCTTTACCATCAACAGTAACACATCCAGAAAATACTCTGATGCTCTGTCAGTCAGTTCTTCCTCTGTTCTCACTGTCTTTCAGGAATCCGGTACTTAACTATTCATATCTTTTTCCTTGTCCATCACCAGAGGCTAAATCCTTGGAATATACTACTCAAGGTAGTCCTCGTGACTTCCCCAAATCCGCACTGCACCAAGACACTTCCTCTGAGAGGTCCGGACCAATCTGTTGGACCTTGCCACATGCTCTATTCTTGTTTACCAGACCACAACAGTCTTCATTCTGACTCCCGGTAGAGGCACACCATGAGTTGTAGATATGTGGGATGACCTTTGTTGCCATCAATGACAACAACCAAGAATCCATATAGTGTCTCTTGCCAACAATCTCCCCCTTTGGCATTGATGGCAACACTTAGTGAAAAATGACTAAGTGTTTACACTATGCTCCCCCTTTGCTGATGCTCTATCTTTATATACAATTTTCGGAACTCCCCCTTTGTTGGATTCCTCATTTTTCACTGCTCCTCACTCCCCCTTTGACATCAATGGCAAAGGGTAGGGTCCGCACACCAAAATTTTCAAAAATTTTCTATACATAGCCGCATGTTTACATACTCACATAAACTGAAGAATGTCTACAAAGGATGTCTTCAGTTGGATCAGTTCTGTAGCCCAACTTTGCTTCATTCTATCCAAAATTGAAATGTGACCACTCAACAAAAATGCAAAAGCTTCTGCCCTCTTGAGATCTGTCGGATCATTTGTTTGGGCGGTAGTCTGAGCATCACTGATGGCCTCATGCATAGTTTCTAACTTAGGGATTATAATCCTTCTAAGTTCTCCCATCCGGTTAGTAATATTCTTCCTTTCCTTCTCAAAGTTCTTTATTGCATTTGTGATTGCAATAGTTTGACATTCTTGATTTACTATGGAGGAAGAGAGAGGATCAAAACTTTGAGACAAACTTTGTAGTTTGTCCTGTTCCGCTTTTATTTTCTTATCAATGTCTACTGTTGCCTTTGATCAGGAGATACAAAATTTGTAAATATCATCGCCATCCTTAAGAGCATTTTCTAAGCTCTTTATTCCAATACTCATATTTCTCCTATCATTAGAGATTAATCCTAGTACTTCTAAAAATCTTTTATCCAAAAATTCCTTCCGGACCTTTTCTTCAGCTGATTTTTCTAGAGAATCAAAATGTGTATCAACACTACTGACTAAGGTTTTGAGATTACCGGAAGAGGAGGCTATCGGATCTATTTGGATTGATGGCATAATCTTTTCAAGCACTCTGGAAGCAGCCTCTATCAACTCACAGTCTTCCATATGAGACTTTAGGAGTTTTTCATTTGCCTTAGCATTTGCAAATGAAGCTATCTTCATTGTCTGTACCGAAGAGAGAGAGTCAAAGTCGAATGGGCCTTTTAGAAGCTCTGGTTCATAAATCTCTAATGTTTCTTGGCTCAAAAACTTTTGAACAGTTTGTACAGTGTCTCTTGCCGGAGACAGATGTTTCTTTTCTTCTGCAGTTTTGTCCTTTGGAGTCTTTTCTCCTTCCACATTCTTACCACTTTCAGTCATGGTTTTCTCTATTGGATTCTTCTCTTTCTCTACATCCTTGGTGCTGTCAACCTCTTTTTCTTTTGTTGCTGCTTCTTTCTCCTGTAATTTCTCTTCTTCTTGGGATCTAGAGACTGTAGGAGAAGCCAGAGAAGAGATGTTAGTCTGTTCAAGTGACACTTCTTCTGGAGCAGATGATTCCAAGTCCGCAGCTGTTTCTGCACCTAATTCCTCTATGATAGGAATGTTAAACCTTTTGAATGTATTCCGGAGGATCTCTTCAGTGTCCTTGGCTACTTTGTTGGTCTCACCAAGCATAAGCTGATTCATCCTTGCTTTGCTTCTGAATTCATCCTTGCAATCTTTGAATATCATGTTCATTGTTTTGTGATCAATTGAAGGATATAGCTGAATAGCTATCTGTTCCCTAATCTCAAAGTCTTTTGCCATGGCATTGTTTTTTCTTATTTCTAATTCCTTCTCTAGACTCTTAGGAATTTCAGAGATAATCTCAATAAAAGCTTTATTGTAAATGTTCAAGTACCTAATTATAGCTTCCTGCAAGATCTTTTGATCTACCTCATTGTAGTCATCATAGAATTCAGCCACCGGTTGAAGGTTCCCATCCACAGTGCCTGATTTGACTACACTGTCTAGAGACAGGGTGGGCTTTTTAGCAAATTCCTCTGTCATTTCTTCCTTGTCTTGGCCTGAAGAGGGTTTACCGGATCCTTTCTTCTTCTGCTTCTTTATTTCTTTTACTCCCTCATCTGACTTAGTTTCTTCTTCATCCTTTTGGCTTTGATAAGCTCTTGAGGCTTTTGTCTATCTCTTACCGGATCCCTGGACTTCCGGTTTTGAGCTTTTGGTTCTGATAGGTGTAGATCCTTTTGATGATCTGGTCCGGGTTGAGGTTTCCACCGGAGCACTTTTCTTGCTTTTCTTTTCTGCCTCTTTCTTTTCTTCCTCAGCCTTTCTTCTCTTTTCCCGGTTGGCATCAAGTGCCTCCTTTGGGATGCCTAGGCCTTGAGCAATATGCTCTACTTCTTTTCTCACCTTCCTCTTTATCTCAGGTTCCCTGAGTTCTACATGGATCTTTACACTCAGCTCCTCAAAGGTTCCAAACCTTTCTGCCTTTGGATCTTTGGGCTGACTTAGCATGTGTTGAACATGCAGCTCCACTATCTGTTCATCCACTTCATACCCCATGGGCATGATCCAGACAGTCCTTGGCTCCACTGCCTCCATTAGGCACTGATCAGTGTCCACCATAAAGCACACCGAGTCTTTGTATTTTTCAACAAGAGACTGGGGAATTCTTTCTCTTGCTTGCATCGTGCTTTGGAAGTTTTTGAAGTATCCCCATAGGGCTATATTTCTTGCTTTGGCATCCCCAAGCCCATGTAAATAATCTCTTATCTGGACTGCAACAGGTTTGTCATTCTGCCATGCCCATCCACTTGATCCGGGCAGCTCATTCATGAAGTAGAAAAATAGACATAATATAAGAGTACCATACTTAAAGGAATTCTTTTTGTCCTTCTTGATTTTCTATATATTTTCCATTAATTGGCTTAAGAGGAGTTCACAGAGATCATAATCTGCATTCTTCCTTAGCATTTCATAGGCAGTATATACTGCAGTTCTGGATACAGAATTCTCCCTGCTGGAGTGATAGATCTTGTATCCTATTATCATGGATGCATACTTGATATCCGGATCTGAAATATCTTCAATGGTCATTGCCCTCTTATCAAATTTTGATCCGGTGGCCTCAGTTACAATGTTGTTTTTGACAGATTTGAGGATAGGTATACCTCTGGAAGAGTATAAACCAGTTACTGCCCTAATTACCTCTTTTGTGATCTTGCAAGGTCTATCCAGCCATAGGAAGTTGTCATGCATCCTGCTCAATACATACCGGACCCATTCTTCTTCTTCAAAGCAGGGGAAATGAGTGAATTGATCAAACTATTTCTTCTGGATACCCTTATATTCTGGTTTAAGCTCAAAAGCATTGTCTATCAGTTGTTTGTGATAGAGATCTCTCAATTTGAATTCCCTGAATTCCTCAATGCTTGCATGTATGTAAACCCTAATGTCTTCTGTGTGTAAAACGCCATGAGGAACACTAGAAAATGCTCCTAAGGGATCTACCTCCAATGACTTGTATGGATGTTTCTTAAATTCAGGTCGGGGCCTATCTGAGATTTTTACTATATTTGGAGTACCATTTCTTCAAAAGATTTGTAGCAAGATATCGAAAATGGAAAATACCTTTTGCGTCTTCGGTTACACGGAGTGGTTGGATTGATTTCTGTATGTAATGACTTCAGCAGGAGATCTTTGGTGAGCTTGATGAATCTTCTTGCAGAGCTCCACTTTTCGCTTCTTCTTGAGTGTAGAATGAGCAAGTGATTTTATGAGAAATCCTTATATTGCTCCACAAGCCCTAATATCTGTTTGTAATAAATGCTCGACCTACATTATTCCGGTTTGCCTTAACCGGATAGCTTGGAGTATCCCGGATCAATCTTGATCTATGAACATCATGCGGATCTTTTAATCATGAACAAATCAAGATGACACATTACAAGAACATCCCAAACATTCTGTCCAATCCGCAGAGTAAAATAATGCACTTCTGGATTTCTCCGGACCCTTTTGTAATCCTCTGTCATTCCGGAGCATCTTCCAGAACAGGTCTTACTTGATCGATCACAACTTCTTTATATCTTCATGCGGACCTCTGAAATCTTATCTGGATTATCTCAAGACTTATATCTTCAAACCCTTTACTCTGCATCTTGTGCCATATCCGGCACCACTTGATTGGCTGGGGGAACAGGATTTTCTTTGAGTCTCCCCCTGAGCCAGAGCTCACTTTTTAATTTCTGGAAGGAATATCAGCACCAGAGTCTGGTGTGGATCCAGTTTCTATATTCTCTGAACTTTTCTTTACCCAAATCTTGCTCATCTGATTCCTAACTTCATCTGCATTCATCTTTTGTTTACCCTTGTCTTGATTCTGATTATATACTGGACCTCTTTTGTCCTGATTCTTGCTTCTGCAGACTTTAGTATTATGACCGGACCTATTACAGATTTGGCAAATAACATTTCTTTGCATATTTGACTGATAACCTCTTGATCTGCATTGATTAGCCATATGACCTATTCTATTGCATGCAAAGCATCTACCATTGAGTGATTTGTTTACTTGCATATTTCTGCATTCATGAGACTTGTGTCCATACCTTTTGCAGTTAAAGCACTGTCCGGAGAAGGATGGATTAGTTTGATTCATTCTTTTTCTGCACTGATTAGCTTTGTGACCAAAGTGATTGCAGCTGTGGCAGTATCCATTGAAAGATGGATATCTTTGAGCACTGAGCTGTCTTATCGGAGGTCTTCTAGGCCTATTCCTTGGATTTTCTGATCCAAAATTCTTTTGACCGGATCCGGAGCTTTCTCCTTTCTCATATCGCAAACCATACTTGTCATCTGTCTTCTTTTGACTTCCAAGAAGTACTTCAAGTTGGGCAGAACTTATCTTGAATTTTTCTTTATACTCATTTGCTGTTTGAAGATCTCTTTTGAAGGAGACAATTTGATCCTCAAGTTTTTCTTCATTATCTTTGGCATCTTCAAGATCAGATTCAAGATGTTTGATAATCCTGTCCATCTGGTGGCATTCTTCTGATTTCTCTTTAAGAGATTGTCTTAGATTATCTTCAGCTTTTCTTTTTTCTTCAATCTCTTGAGTAAACTTTATAGTTCCTGATTCCATTTCATGTCTTAACATAATGACTTCTTTTGATAATTTTTCACATAACTTGGTTTTCTCAGTCAATTCTTCATTTGTATTGCTTTCTTCACTTTGTCTTGCCAATTGTTGGAGCAGCTCCTTTCTCTTTTTCATAGAGAGACTTAATTTGTCTTTTAGTTCTCTCATGAATTCATCAGCCTGTTTGAGTCTTTCCTTTAATTCATTGACTTCAGAGTTTGACTGTTCCAGATCCTCAAGGGCAGTCTTGAGTTGCTCCCTTAAACCATATGCATCCATTTGAACTCCCAGATCTTCCTCAAGCTGTTAGGCTCTATTAGGAGGAACTTAGCTCTGATACCAATTGTTGATAACTGAGAGGGGGGGTGAATCAGTTATCCAAATTATTTCTTCTTTTGAACTTTCTTATTATTCAAAGCAACATTGAATTAAACAAACAAACATTACCATGAAATGAGAAACACATGACATAGTATTTTTGACGTGGAAACCCGGTTAAGGGAGAAAACCACGGGGTGATTAACCCAAAGATTATTCTCTGTTAGAAGAATAAGGAGTTACAAAAATGGCACTTGCCAATTAGGGCTCACTGCCCGAGCACACTGCTCACAAGAGGCACACTGCCTACAAAGAGACACACTGTCTACAAAAGAATGTTATATAATACTTGAACTGATTGGAAGCATCTACATATGCTAGAGTTCAGTTCCGGTTAGGCTCAGTACACTGATCTGCTGCACTTCATCTTTCCTCTGTTCTTTATTCTGCTATCCTTTCACATACCGGATCTTTCTTACTACTTCTTCTCTGCTCTGCACTTGTTCGCATACATCATCACACGATCACACACCTCACAACTAAATCCATCCTCTATATATATCCGCACAAGTAATTTCATCACCTTTCTAGTCGGCATCCGGAACAGTCTAGTTTCTTACAAACTCTGTTCTGTCGGCTGAATCCTTGCTCACCAAGCAATGCGGATCAAGCATATACTTGTAGATATCATTAATCATGTCGGCCAAACATGATTCATGCCTTCACAACCTTTACCATCAACAGTAACACATCTAAAAAATACTCTGATGCTCTGTCAGTCAGTTCTTCCTCTGTTCTCACTGTCTTTCAGGAATCCGGTACTCAACTATTCATATCTTTTTCCTTGTCCATCACCAGAGGCTAAATCCTTGGAATATACTGCTCAAGGTAGTCCTCGTGACTTCCCCAAATCCGTACTGCACCAAGACACTTCCTCTGAGAGGTCCAGACCAATCTGTCGGACCTTGCCACATGCTCTGTTCTTGTTTACCGGACCACAACAGTCTTCATTCTGACTCCCGGTAGAGGCACACCATGAGTTATGGATATGTGGGATGACCTTTGTTGCCATCAATGACAACAACCAAGAATCCATATAGTGTCTTGCCAACATGCCAAGCCTTCCTGCAACTCCATTTTTTCCAGATGTGACACTTGTAACCTGTAATCACAAGACTTGATTTGGTGGTTGTGGTGTTTAGAGGCTTACCTCAATTAAGCCCCAAAGGACACTTAAGTCTCTGAACACCGTTGTCAGAGAAAGAGTGCATGCCCTTGTGAGGTAGAGGCAAAAACTAAAGGAATCAATGATAAAAACACAATATTATGTCATCTTGTAGTTAATCTCTCATGGAGGAAGATACTCTTCATGACATGAGGAGATTAATGCTCAAATCTACAAATATTTCCACACAAAACATACAAGTCTTCTCTTGCAACACAATAGAAAGCCTTGAATCACCTTGAGAACACTTGAACATCACAATTGCCATCTAGTTTACAAATGAATGCCTAAGCATGCTTATATATGCAACTACAATCACTCCTGCCAAGATTTTAAAAATCAAAATTTACCATGTTAGCAAAAGAACCAACTAATGGTCATAAACTGACAACCAGAAATTGGGGCTACCCCAAAATAGGGTAGGACTAGGGCGCGGACACCCAAGTCCTTCCCCCTATTTTGGGTAGGGTATAGCTCAAGGGGTCCACCTAGGTCCAATTTGCCATGGAACCTAGGTCTCATTCCATTGAGATGCTAAAATATGAACTAAAATGTCCTAAATGCATGCTAAAGACACAGGAGCTAAACCTTATGAGGGAAAAGCCCCCAAGGGGACATTTTCCAACATTACACATATCATCATCAATTTTTAAACTGCCAGTCACTATATTTCCAAATCAAGACCATCATCCCAAAATCTAAACACACCTACATCCATCCTAAGTCATCACCACTACTTACTCCTATCATATCATACCATCTTCATAAACCAACTTTCCACAAACTTCACCCAATCAAACTAGGTCTCATCTTTTTAAGACAATACAAGGTCACGAGAAAGGAAGCTCATGGAGTTAAACTAATTCAAAATAGGAATGCCAAATGACATCTTCAATTCAAATACCCAAGAGGAAATCACACATCCATCCCCTTCTCAAATCTCACATCAACCTCCCCCATATGAGCCACAATATATAAATGAAATTCTTGAGGACCACCCTAAATTTTCACCAAGAACCCAAGAATTTTCCCAAGATCCAAAAAACTTGAGTCTTATGGATCACTCCTCAAAGAAGATCTAGATTATTTCTTCCTATTACTAGCTCAAAGCGGTACCAAGTTACCACCCAATTTAAACACCTACCCACTCAAAAAACAAAACCCTTCAACATCCATCACCACACAAGACAACCTATCGGAATATCATCTCCTTCAAACATCCAATATCCTCAACCTAACACAAACCTTAAGAGGTGGTTCTAATCTTACATCAAGTTCACAACCCATCATCACATCACAAACAATCATACCCAACCCATAATCATATATAAGAATCAAAATATCTTCAAATACAATTCATACTAGTACCTATATCACTACACCACAACATACCCAAAATACATTAGCAAACGTGTCACAATAAATTCAACAACCTCAATCTTTTATCCCCTCTCCCCACATTGCAACATTCATCACACCAATCAATCAATACATTATCCAAATCTCAAACCCCACATCATACCAATATATCCCATCTACAACATCACATCAACAACAACCACCTCTTAATCAACACTACATCAACCCAAAATATAGTTCACCACCCCCTCTTAACATAACCCACACACCACCGAATCTTATAAGTACCTTGGCACAAAAAATACAATATGTGAGAAAGGTGATCCAAGGGTTGTAAACAGGACAAGAAAAGAAACTGTATATGTTTGAAGACATATGTCCTTATCGTTTTAATAGTCTATCACTATGGCACCTTTCCCTCAAAATTTTGAAATGCCTAAATTTTATAAATATAAGTGATGCAGGAGCATCCCTGGTTCAAGAGCAATCTTGCATCAACCAAAAACATTTGAATTTCATTTTGTTTGCAGTTCGGTTTGTTTCTTTCATTTTCTAGTTCAGTTCAGGTAGTTCAGTCATAAGTAGATTCTATATTTTGGTCCAGTAGCATTTTTAGATCTTGTGGAGCTGGATTTAACATTTAAATTCATTCATCTACATCATATCCAGAATTCATAGATCCACACATCAATAACGAAAAGATATCACTATCAGAAGTTGGTTGTTTCTGAGAGTAGAGCATCCTGATATTCACTGGCAACTAGTTGAAGGAGAAACTTATGGAAGCATTTCTCAATCTTTGGAGCCTAATGACACTGTTGGTTTTTCTTCTGAATCAGCATTAGGGTTTGCCATTTCTAATGCACAGGTAGATTCAGCCAACTGAATACAGGAGGTTGCGTGAGCTCCTCCCCTTCACTTCTGGTTCTGCCACACCAAGGGGGGTGTCCCTATTTAATAAAAGTATGACCTTGACTAGCTCAATGACAGAAAGATATAACTTGACAGCAACAGGTAGAATACTCTCATGTAAGGACCAAGATTTGTATAACAAATCACAAGGTTGGCAACATTCTTGGACATATATGTCTGGTTGGGTATGAGAGTACGCAGGGATCCTAATCCTACTCCTACAACTAATAGGTGGAAGGATGAAATGGTTTGATTTGATGTTTGGATGCAAACCTGGACCTGGTGTATAATCTCAACACAGAGCTAGATTGGTGCCTATCCAGGGCTTAGAGTCAGTAGACATACACCTGTGAATGATCAGCATGAACAACTAAAACTGGATTTCAGGGGGATATACATGATATCTACCTTATAGATATCTCCCAATACAGAGTGTTAAGCTGTCTATACTTATGGCATCCCTATTGCAGTATACCCTTCCCAATATTTAATCTGAAAATAGTTTAATCTACCCCTTGAGTAGAAGTTAAAAGATTAAACATTCAACATAGGAATTCTATGTTCTAGAATCTCAGACATTCCTTGAATGCCTGGACTCAGAAGAAAGATACATGCAAAACTGGAGACAGAATCAGCATAACACATGCAAACATAGAATTATTCATATAAAATTGACCATGAAATCAGTGGATTCATGCACAAACGTACAACAGGAGATACATAAACTCGCAAGTTTTGCTGCACAGAGCAACCAAAACTAGTTGTATCTTATTACAGAGCCAAAATGTCCAGTTTTCAACAACCTCAAAAATGGTAACATAGTCTGCCTATATTGGCCAGAAAGTGTACCTCACAGCAATTAATTACATGGCTATTACAAAAAACTGCTAGATACAGATCCCACAGAAGGAATGGCGCTCAGAAGTTATTGCTGCAGAGATAGAAAGTAGACAATGGTGGCCTCGATCCCTGCGCTGCCATCAGGAAGTCTTCCTCCATAAATCGGGCCACCTGATCATGTGTACCATTTCTCCTACCCCTGCTACAGTCGCCATTGATGGCTCAACCACTTGCGGCTGCGTGAAAACTGTTGCTACGTTCAAAAAGAAATTTCCCACTAAAATGCATTTTCTGAAGTTTCAAATGTGCAGGGAAATTAATCCCACATTGGTGCCGCGGAGACTCCTTCAGCAGTTTATAAATGGGGCCACAAACATAATAAGCATCGAGCGCTTTTGCCACGCTCGACACACGCCTCTTAGCCCAAAGCCCATCACCCAGACCTAGGCCATCGGCTCACCCCACAAATCTCTCATCGATCTCAATGGTCTCGCCGACCGCTACCATCGCATTCCCCTTCATTGGCCAGAGAAAGACCGTCGGGCTGACCCTCCAAACCTTCGCCGATCTCATCAGTTACACCGATGAAGCCACCACAATCCTTTGTCAGCCAGACTACTACCATCGGCCAACCAAAAAGCCTCCTCGCCGATAGGCAAAAGTCACACCGACGCTTACACTATATTCCTTGTCATCGGCCAGAGAAAGACCGTCGGGCTAACTTCCCAGACTCCCACCGACCATACACGTCTCCCCAATGGCCACCAAAACACACTATGTTAGTGGTTACCAATCCACCCTCCTCCTCCATCGGTATGACCAAAAATTATCAAGAAGACCACAAATTACTACGCCGATAGATCAAAGTCCTGGCGACCACACATATGCCCAAATCCCCATCGGCCCGAGTAACGATATCGGCAGAGGCCAAAACCCCTCTGCCAATAGCAACAGTCCCACCGACGGTCTTTCCATCTCCAAGACACACTCCCTCGTCACCCTGATATGTCAAACACCAACCTCACCATTGGCCAGACTCCCAACTGTCAGCCTAGCATGAAATTCCCCTGCCGATGAAGAGTATTACACCGATGAACACCAAAAACACAAAGTGCTGAACTGTTGAACCGTCGAACCACGAACCGGTTCAACCCGATGGTTCAACACTGAGGTTCAAACATCAAAAACAATACTCCATCTGTAAAACACTCCGGCCGAGAGCAAAAAACTCAAAGCATCAAACTATTGAACCTTGAACCGTTGAGAAAAGGGTTCAAGTGGGAGGTTCAACGATACAATATTTGCGCAAGGCAAATGCATAATATGAACCGCTAGAAGAGAAATGAACCATGAACCGCTGAACCATTGAACTTATAGAAAAAGGGTTCAAGTTCAAACTGAAATGTCGAAGACACAAAAATGAACGCATGCCGATGGAGAAAACACGAAGACCCCTCCTCAAGAAATGAGATGCAGATACTGAAAAACATTGAAGGGGTGCCAAAACTTAGAACCTTTTTTGGATTTTTTGGGATGGTGCCTGCATGAAAATTGCTAAATTAACTGACAGTGAATTTAGGCACCAACAGACACATCATTCAATGATCTTTGGTTCATGGCTAACCTTCCCAGGAGATTTGCACGTTATTCCATTCATTTGAGGAAGTGTTCTATGCATTTAGGTCTGACCTATCTGTGAACACGTTACGACTCTTCATTGGAGTTTGTGACCTTCCTTAGATGATGTGGAGGAATCTATTGGTCTGGAAATGATATATAAAGATGTAATAGACTCTTAGGAAAGTAGTTAACAATTGATTCATAATTGATAGTTCAAATTTTGTGCAAAGGAGCCTCAAAGCTTTATCTTGCATGTGTATGTAATCAGGCCAATGAGCCCTAATTGTAAGCCCACATGTTGCCTGCCAATCTCTATTTGAATTCTGTGATATATTGAATGACTGAATCCACATTTTCTTTATTTATTAAGTTATTTCCATTGTATTTACTCTTGCTCCATGGTTTGGATTGTTCATTCTGTGAACCCTCCCACCGTGACTGCACCAAGTGGTATCAGAGCGAAAGTTTGATTCTTTGGAGTGAATTGGCAAAGGGGATTGTGTAAAGATCTTGTTGTAAGAAGATTGCCAATCCAAGGTAGGTTATTTGTGTGCAACCAATCACCGATTGAGAGGTAGTTGTCACTTGTAGGCCGATCACCGAATTTGAGGTAGTTTGCACTTGATCCGAGGAAGACATCATCGCGAAGAGTTACTCCTGTTCATACAATGGCTAATAGAATGGATGAGATGATGGAATTGATGAGAACAATGCGAATTCAATTAGATTATGTTGAAGAAGATAGGTGAAGAGGATTGACACCGAGACCTAATGTTGAAAGTGATGATGAAGAAGAATTTCAATCTGTGAAACACACTGGTGAAACTATTGATAACTGAGAGGGGGGTGAATTAGTTATCATAATTATTTCTGCTTTCTAAACAAACTTAATAATCAATGCAACATTAATTCAAATAAGTAAACATAACCGTGAAATGGAAATATACATGACACAATATTTTTGACGTGGAAACCCTATTAAGGGAAAAAACTATGGGGTGATTAACCCAAGATTGTATTCTTTGTTAGAAGAATGGAAATACAAAATGGCACTTGCCAATTAGGGCTCACTACCCGAGCACACTGCTCACAATAGACACACCGCCTACAAGAGACACACTGTCTACAGTTTATAAAGAGTGTAATACAATACTTGAACTGATAAGGAGCATCAACATATGCTGGAGTTTAGTTCCGGTTAGGCTCAGTAAATTGATCTGCTGCACTTCATCTTTCATCTTCTTTTGTGCTGCTTTCCTTTCACATACTGGACCTTCCTTTCTACTTTTATTCGTCTCTATTGCTTTTCTTTGCACATCACCGAAAACCACGACACCTCTCACAACTAAATCCATCTTGTATATATATGCGCACAAGTGATTTCATCACCTTTCTAGTTGGCACCTGGAATAGTCAATATTTTCCACAAACTCTGATCTGTCAGCTGAATCCTTGCTTACCAAGTAATGCGGATCAAGGATATACTTGTAGAAGTCATCAATCATGTTGGCCAATCATAACTTATGCCTTAAGAATCTTTACCATCATCAGTAACACATCCAGAATAATGTCTGATGTTCTACCAGCTAGTTTTTCCTCTGTCACACGGCCAATCAGGAACCCGATACTCAAGTATTCATATCTTTTTCTTCATCTATCATCGGAGGCTAAATCATTGCAATCTATCACTCAAGGTAGTCCTCTTGACTTCCCCAAATGCGCACTTCACCAAGATACTTCCTCTGAGAGATCCAGACCTGACTATCGGACCTTGCCACATGCTCTGTTCTTGCTTACCAGACCACAACATTCTTCACTCTGACTTCCGGTAGAGACACACCATGTCCTGTGGATGTGTGGGATGAACTTTGTTGCCATCAATGACAACATTCATGAATCCATATAGTGTCTCTTGCCAACAATCTCCCCCTTTGGCATTGATGGCAATAGTTAGTGAAAAATGACTAAGTGTTTACACTATGCTCCCCCTTGGCTGATGCTCTATTTTTATATCATTTTTTGGAGCTCCCCCTTAGTTGGATTCCTCATTTTTCGCTATTCTTCACTCCCCATTTGACATCAATGGCAAAGGGTGGGAACCACGCATCAAAATTTTCAAAAATTTAACTATACTTAGCCACATATAACATACTCACATAAATTGAAGAATGTCTGCAAAAGTTATTTTCAATTGAATGAATTCTGTAGCCCAACTTTGCTTTATTCTATCCAAAATTGATATATGACCACTCAACAGGAATGCAAATGCATTTGCCCTTTGTAGATCTATTGGATCATTGGTCCGGGCTGTGATTTGAGCTTCTTTTATGGCCTCATGCATGGCCTCTAACTTAGGAATGATTATCCCTCTAAGCTCACTCAGCCTACTAATTTTGTTTTTCTTCTCTTTTTCAAGCTTCTTAACTTCATTCAAAACTGCAATCATTTGACATTCTTGATTTATTATTGATGTAGTATGTGGATCAAAATTTTGAGAAAGTTTTATCAGTTTATCCTCCTGTTCTTTCATTTTCTTCTCAATCTCCACTATTGTTTTGGACCATGATAAACAAAATTTGTACATTTCTCTGCCATCTTTAAGAGCATTTTCTAAGCTCTTTATCCCAATATTCATATTTCTCCTATCATTAGTTATCAACCCTTGTACCTCTCATAATCTTTTTGCAAGAAATTCCTTTCGGACCTTATCTTCTGGTGACTTCTCTAGGGAGTCAAAATGTGTGCTAACACTATTGACTAGAGTTTTGAGATTACCGGATGAGGAGGCTGTGGGATCCTTCTGAAATGATGGCATAATATTTTCTAGCACTCCAGAAGCAACTTCTATCAACTCACAGTCTTCCATGTGAGACTTTAGGAGTTTTTCTTTAGCCTTTGCATTAGCAAATGAAGCTATCTTCATTGTCTGTACTAGAGAAAGAGAATCAAAATTAAATGGTCCTTGTAGAAGCTCCGGTTCATCAATCTCCATTGTTTCTTTGTTCAAGAATTCTTGGACAGTTTTTGTAGTGTCTCTTGCTGGAGACAAGTTTTTCTTTTATTCTGCATTCTTAGAGCTATCTCTTGGAGCTTTCTCTCCTTCTACATTCTTACCACTAGTAGTTGTGGTCTTCTTTGTTGAGGTCCTCTCTCCTTCTGCAACCTTGGTACTATCATCTTCTTTTTCATTCACCTCTGGTTCTTTCTCCTGTATTCTTTCTTCTCTTTTAGATCCAGAGACTGTAGGGGAAACTGAAGGAGAGATATTTGCTTGTTCAATAGCCACCTCTTCTGGAGTAGAGGATTCTGAGCCCTTGTCTTTACCTTCACCGGAGTCCTCTATGATGGGAATGTTGAACTTTTTAAAAGAATTTCAGAGGATCTCTTCAGTCTCTCTTGCCACTTTGTTAGTTTCACCAAGCATGACCTAATTCATCTTGGCTTTGCTCTGGAACTCATCCTTGCAATCTTTGAAGATCATATTCATTTGTTGCAAAGTGATTGAAGGAAAGAGCGGAATGGCAACCTGTTCCCAGATCTCGAGATCTTTTGCTCAAGCATTGTTCTTCCTCATTTCAAGCCTTTTCTCTAAGATTTTGGGAATTAGAGAGATAATTTCAATAAAAGCTTTATTGTAAGTGTTCAAAAACTTAACTGTGGCTTCCTCCAGAATCTTTTTATCTACTTCATTATATGTATCATAGAATTCTGTTAAGGGTTGCAGATTCCCATCCACAGTGACTGCTTTCACTACAATATCTAAGGATAGAGTGGGTTTTTCAACAAATTCCTCTTCCTTCTCTTCTTCTCCTTGACCGGTAGAGTGTTCATCAAATGATTTCTTCTTCTTCTTGAGTTTCTTTATCTCCTCATCTGATTCAGTTTCTTCATCATCCTTTAGGCTAACATAGGACCTTGTTGCCTTTTTCTTTGTTCTCTTTTCTCCTTTTCTAGATGCCTGGACTTCCAGTTTTGATCTTCTTGAGCTTTTTGCTGTGAGAGGTGCTGATCTCTTTGATGATCTTGTCCGGGTGGCAGATTCTACCATAGCACTTTCCTTACTTCCCTTTTTTGCCTCTTTCTCCTCTTTCTCTGCCCTTTCCACCTTTTCTCTGTTGGCATCAAGAGCCTCTTTTGAGATGCCTAAGCCTTTGGCAATTTCTTCAACTTCTTTTCTCACTTTCCTCTTTATTTCTGGTTGTCTGAGTTCCGCATGAACTTTTACACTTAGCTCTTCAAAGGTTCCAAACCTTTCTGCCTTTGGATCCTTTGGCTGACTTAGCATGTGTTGAACATGCAACTCCACAATTTGTTCATCAACTTCCTACCCCATAGGCATGATCCATACAGTTCTTGGTTCTACTGCCTCCATTAGGCACTAATCAGTCTCTACCATGAAGCATACTGTGTCTTTGTATTTTTCAACAAGAGACTAGGGAATTCTCTCTCTTGCTTGCATCATGTTCTAAAAATTCTTGAAATATCCCCACAAGGCTATATTTCTTGCTTTAGCATCCCCAAGCCCATGCAAATAGTCTCTAATTTGGATGGCAACCGATCTGTCATTCTG
Organism: Cunninghamia lanceolata; assembly: GCA_027924645.1. NCBI lineage: Eukaryota > Viridiplantae > Streptophyta > Pinopsida > Cupressales > Cupressaceae > Cunninghamia > Cunninghamia lanceolata. Next base: position 2,489,107 of record BSBN01001322.1, on the reverse strand, counting down.
CCATACCCAGCCATTAGATCCGGGAAGCTCATTCATGTAATAAAAGAATAGGCAGAGTATCAAGCCACCATACTTGAAGGAGTTCTTCTTATCCTTCTTAATCTTTTGCAAATTTTCCAAAAGTTGGCTTAGAAGAAGTTCACACAGATCATAGTCAGCATTTTCTTTTAGCATTTGATAGGTTATGTAAACTACAGTTCCTAGTACTGAATTTTCCCTACTGGAGTGATAAATCTTGTAACCAATTATCATGGATGCAAATTTGACATCTGGTTCAGTGATGTCTTCAATTGTCATATCTCTCTTGTCAAATTTTGATTTGGTTGCATCACTTACTATCTGATTCTTGACAGATTTGAGAACAAGTATTCCACCGGATGAGTGCAAACCGGTTACTACCCTAATTGCATCTTTGGTGATCTTAAATGGTTTATTCAACCATAAGAAATTGTCATGCACTCTACTCAACACATACTGAACCCATTCATCTTCTTCAAAACAGGGGAAATAAATGCACTGTGCAAAATGCTTATCCCAGATGGCTTTATACTGAGGTTTAATCTCAAAAGAATCATCTATTAACTATTTGTGATAGATATCCACTAACTTTGATTCCCCAAATTCTTCAATATTTGCATGTATGTAAACCTTAATGTCTTCTATATGCAACACACCATGCGGAACACTAGAAAATGCTCCTAGGGGATCTACTTCCAAAGATTTGTATGGATGTTTCTTGAATTTGGGGTGAGGCCTATCAGAGATTTTTACAATATTTGGAGTACCCATCATTCAAGGATTTATAGAGAGATATTTGATAATGCAGAATACCTTTTGCACCTTTCAGTTTCACAGAGTTAGTCAGATCAATTTCTGGATGAATTGACTTCTACAAATGATCTTTGATGAGCTTGAGGAATTTTGTTGCAGAGCTTCACTTTTCATTTCTTCTTGAATGCAAAATGAATAAATGCTTAATAAGAAAACCCTTATATTGCTCCACAAACCCTAATGTCAGGTTGCAATAAATGCTTGACCTAAGTTATTCCAGTTTGCCTTATTCAGATGACTTGAAGAACTGGATCAATCCTGATCTTTAAACATCTTGCGAATCTTCCAAATCTTAACCATAGTTTATTTAGATGTTTCCCTTATGAACCCTTTAAACCGCAACTCTTCTTGTGCCAGTTCTGGCACCAATTGACTAGCTGGAGGGACAAGGTTTTCTTTGTGTCTCCCCCTGAGCTAGAGCTCACTTTTTAATTTTTGGAAGGAATATCAGCACCAGAGTCTGGTGCGGATCCATCCTCTACATTCTCTATACTTTTCTTCACCTAGATCTTGTTCATCTCACTTTGAACTTCATCTGCATTCACTTTTGTTTTCCCTTATCTTGATTCTAATTTTAATATACTAGACCTCTTTTGTCCTGATTCTTGCTTCTACAGAATTTTGCTATATGACCGGATCTATTGCAAATTTGACAAACAACATTTCTTTGCATATTTGATTGATATCCTCTTGATCTGCATTAATTAGCCATATGACTCGTTCTATTGCATGCAAAGCATCTACCATTGAATGAATTGTTCATTTGCATATTTTTGCATTCATGAGATTTGTGACCATACCTTTTGTAGTTGAAGCACTATTCAGAGAAGGATGTATTAGTCTGATTCATTCTCTTTCTATACTGATTAGCTTTATGACCAAAGTTATTGCAGTTGTGGCAGTATCCATTGAAGGATGGATATCTTTGAGCATTAGGCTGCCTTACCGGATGTCTTCTAGACCTGTTCCTTGGATTTTCTGATCCAAAATTCTTCTGACCGGATCCAGAGCTTTCTCCTTTCTCATATCCCAAACCACACTTGTCATTTACCCTCTTTTGACTTTCAAGAAGAACTTCAAGTTGAACAAAACTTATCTTGAATTTCTTTTTATATTTATTTGTTGTTTGAAGATCCCTTTTGAGAGAGACAATTTGATCCTCAAGTTTTTCTTCATTATCTTTAGCATCTTCAAGATTAGATTCAAGATGCCTGATAATTCTATCCATCTTGTGGCAATCTTCTGATTTCTCCTTGAGAGATTGTCTTAGATTATCTTCAGTTTTTCTTTTCTCTTCAACCTCTTGGGTAAACTTCATAACTCTTGATTCCATTTCATGTCTTATCATAATGATTTCTTTTGATAACTTTTCACAAACTTGGTTTTCTCCTTCAGATCTTCATTTGTGTCATTGGCTTCACCTTGACTTGCCAATTGCTGAAGTAGCTCCTTTCTCTTTTTCATAGAGAGACTTAATTTGTCTTGTAGTTCTCTCATGAAATCATCAGCCTGTTTGAGTCTTTCCTTTAATTCATTGACTTCAGAGTTTGACTGCTCAAGATCATCAAGGGTAGTCTTGAGTTGCTCCCTTAAACCATATACATCCATTTGAATTCCCAGATCTTCCTCAAGTTGTTAGATTCTATTAGGAGGAACTTAGCGCTGATACCAATTGTTGATAACTAAGAGGGGGGGTGAATCAGTTACCCTAATTATTTCTACTTTCTGAACTTACTTAATAATCAATGCAACATTAATTCAAATAAGCAAACATAACCATGAAATGGAAATACACATGACACAATATTTTTGACGTGGAAACCCTGTTAAGGGAAAAAACTATGGGGTGATTAACCCAAGATTGTATTCTCTGTTAGAAGAATAGAAATACAAAATGACACTTGCCAATTAGGGCTCACTGCCCAAGCACATTGCTCACACGAGGCACACTGCCTACAAGAGACACACTGTCTATAGTTTATAAAGAGTTTAATACAATACTTGAACTAATAAGGAGCATCAACATATGCTGGAGTTTAGTTCTGGTTAGGCTTAGTAAACTGCTCTGCTGCACTTCATCTTTCCTCTTCTTTTGTGCTGCTTTCCTTTCACATACTGGACCTTCCTTTCTACTTTTATTTGGCTCTACTACTTTTCTTCGCACATCACCAAAAACCATGACATCTCTCACAACTAAATCCATCTTATATATATATGCACATAAGTGATTTCATCAGCTTTCTATTCGGCACCCGGAATAGTCAATATTTTTCACAAACTCTGATTTGTCGGCTGAATCCTTTGTTACCAAGTAATGTGGATTAAGGATATACTTGTAGAAGTCATCAATCATGTTGACCAATCATAACTTATGCCTTAAGAATCTTTACCATCATCAGTAACACATCTGGAATAATGTCTGATGTTCTGCCAGTCAGTTTTTCCTCTCACACTGCCAATCAGGAACCCGATACTCAAGTATTCATATCTTTTTCTTCATCTATCAATGGAGACTAAATCGTTGGAATCTATCACTCAAGGTAGTCCTCTTGACTTCCCCAAATCCACACTTCACCAAGATATTTCCTCTGAGAGATCCAGACTTGACTGTCGGACATTGCCACATGCTCTATTCTTGCTTACCGAACCACAACATTCTTCACTCTGACTTCCGGTAGAGACACACCATGTCCTGTGGATGTGTGGGATGAACTTTGTTGCCATCAATGACAACATTCATGAATCCAAGGTGATGAAGAAGAAGAATTGGATCAGATAAATGTTGGGAATTAAGGTGTCTCAACCTTGGTAACTCCTTGCATTATTTATGTTTGTATTTATTAATTCAATGCCTATGTTGTAAATTAATTTTAAATTCCATATTGTCATTTTGTGGGATGTGGCATGGTGATGTGTCATCCTACATGGAAGATGACAACTTGTAATTTTGTCCTCACATGAGGAGATAGGCATCCCACTTTTTGGTAGGAGTATTTTTCCATGTGTCGGCATCTTAGATGTTGTGTAAGGGAATGTTTGATCGAAATGGTTATGACAGATTCCTATGACGAAGTTATGACATGTAAGAGTCAGAAATAGAAGCTTGTAAGACAAGTGAAGACATGTTGCATGAAGCATCTTTGAAAAAGGCATATTTGGGTGCCCTAAGGTGGACTATGACATGCTATAAGAGAATATGCTATTTATAGCCTGTGTATGACAAATTCTCTTATAGTTATAAGTTGTAACTGCTATGACAGATTCTATGATGGTCGTAAGAGTTGTAAGAGCATCTATCATAGCACATTTTGGAAATAGGCGACCCCTTTGGGATGAGAGCTGATGGACAAGTGTTAGATACATTCTACAATGTTGACCAAGTGTCCTTAGGTGTGGGTTTTGGGCCATGAAGCCAAGTTGGATGCCCATTCCAAGATAGGACCAATTTTGCCTTGTGTATTCTATATAAACAAGTGCTTGGAGGAGGAGATGTATTACAGGATTGACAGGTACTATTATGTTGTCGGATTGACTCTAGACATGAGTGTCAAAGACCATTGAATCTTGCATTGCAAGTGTATTGTAAACAACATTCAGTTTTGTTAATACATTGTGCAGGTTTTTGAGTGGGGTTTTTCACCCGATAAGGGTTTTCCCCACATTATATCTTTATCTCTCTTCTTTAGTCTTCTTTCTAGTTCATGTGTATTGTTGCAATATCTCTATCAAATGTTTAATGTTGCTATAATTGTAAGGATTAAATTGAATTTGCATAGCCCTCTCCTCATTAGATTAGTGTAGGAAACAATTTCTGTAAACCTAGCTTCCCTTCAATTGGTATAAGAGCTTGATCACCTTTAGTCCTAGTTGTTGGGTAGGGGTTTTCTGAGCCGATCTTAAGTTGAGTGGAAGTCTATGCAAAGTATTCTAAATCTTATTGTAGCAAGGAGATGGTAAGCACATCCGGAAGGATAGAGGTGGAGAAATTCAATGGCACTAATTTCAAGCTATGGAAGCTCAAGATGGAAGACATGCTTGTTGATCGAGACCTTTGAGAAACTATCAATGGAACTAAACCAGTTGCAATGTCACAAGTTGATTGGGATCTCAAGGATCAGAAGGCTAAGGGTCTCATAAGACTTAGTCTTGCTGATTTTGTTCTGTTAAATGTCCATGAGGAGACTACTGCAAACTTGCTTTGGAAGAAGTTGGGAGATGTGTATCAAGCCAAATCCCTAGTTAACAAACTTTTTTTGAGAAAGAAGTTGTATTCTCTTTGAATGGAGGATAGAGGATCCGTTGCCAAACATATGAATGTTTTCAACATGCTGGTTGCACAATTAACATCTGTTGGTGTGAAGATGGAGGAGGATTGGTATATGACCCTGCTTTGTTCTTTGCCAGATTCGTGGGATCATCTTGTCATGGCTATTGGAAGTACCACATCCACATTCAAAATGGATGAAGTGGTTTCTTTGTTGTTGTTTGAAGAGATGCAGAGAAAGTCTTCTGAGGCAGCCAAAGAGGCACTTGCAGTTCGTGGAAGACCCAAGGAGAAAGGGAAAAAAAAGGACAAGAAAGCTGAGAAGGGTAGATCTAAATCTTGTGGGAGATCCAAATCTCCTAGAAATTCCAAGGCTCTCTATTGGAACTATGGTAAATTTGCACATTTTTGAAAGGAATGAAAAGAGGAAAAGAAAAAGAAGAAGAAGAACCCAGATTTAGATTCTGACAAGTCACAAGATGATGGTGATGCCTTCATCGCAGCCCTGGAAACCCATGCATCTGATGATGTGTGGATGATTGATTCTGGTGCATCATTCCACATGACCTCACATCAGGACTGGTTCACTAACTATGAGGAGTCTGATGGTGGAAAGGTGTACTTGGGTGACGACTCTCATCTGAAGATTATTGGTCATGGAAGAGTCTCTATCTGATTCCATGATGGATGAGTGAAGGGGATCTCTGGGGCTATGTACATCCCAGGCTTAGCATGGAACCTGCTTTCTGTAAGTATGTTGAATGATGCAGGTGTGTAGGTTGTCTTTTCAAAAGAAGGATGCTAGATGACTAGAGGAGCTATGGTGCTTGCTAAGGGTACTAGGAGAGGTACTCTGTTTCAGTTGGAGGCATACATTTCACAATGCAATAGTTCTTCTGACTCAAGAAAGAGGGCAACAGTCACTTCATCCCCACCATCTAAACAAGTAATGAAGAAATCTATTGTATCTAGTCCTGATGGTTGTAATCATGTCTTGGAATTTTAGCTTCCTACTGAAAAGACAATGTTATGGCATAAGAGATTTGGTCACATTGGTGAGAAGGGTCTGTATACCCTAAAAAATAAGAACCTTGTTGAGGGGTTAGATGATTGTAATCTTTAGTTCAATTTTTGTGAACATTGCATATATGGGAAACAAAATTGTGTTCAGTTTTACTCGAGTTCTCATAAGTCTTCTGGTGTGTTGGACCTTGTTCATTTTGATGTATTTGGTCTTGTTAATGTTCCTTCGTTATCAAAATCTGTATTTTTGTATCTTTCATAGATGACTATAGTAGAAAGACATGGATTTATTTTCTTAGAAGTAGATCTGAAGTCTATAGTAAGTTTAAAGAGTTTAAGGCCTTTACTAAAAATCAGACTGGTAAAAAGATTAAATGTTTGAGATGTGACAATGGTGGTGAGTTCTGTTCTACAAAATTTGATAAATATTGCAAGGAACTTGGGATTGAAATACATAAGACAACTCCATACACCCTGCAGCAAAATAGAGTTGTAGAGAGGATGAACAAGACAGTGATGTAGAAGGCTAGGAGTATGCTTAGTGGAGATGGCCTAGAAGAAAAGTTTTTTAGCTAAAGTTGATGCCACTGCTTGCTATCTTGTAAATAGATCTCATACATCAGCTCTTGTTGGTAAGACACCCATGGAGGTGTGGTCTAGTAGAAAGCCTTCAATAAGGCATCTTCATGGTTTTGGTTGTGAGGCATATGCACATGTGCCTAGGGAGAAGCGGTCAAAATTGGAGAACAAGGCTGTTAAGTGTATCTTCATTGGCTATGGTGTCAGTGTCAAATGATACAAGATTTGGGATCCTATGGCTAAAAAAGTGTTGTATAGAAGAAGTGTCATCTTCAGAGAGCTTACACCTTCTTCCACTATTTTACAGCTAGGTGAAAAAGAAAAGAAAGAGGATTTTGTTTAGTTTCCTACTACCTCTGAGAAGACTGAATAGAAAGACAATGTTGGACCTAATGATGAGGAGATCTCTTGCAGCTCTAAAAGCTCAGATGAAGAAGCTAAACCTCAACCTCAGCTCTTGAGGAGGTCTACTATAATAAGGAAGCAACCTAAAAGGTTTGGTTTTACATTGCTTAATTCTAGCTGTGCTTATGCTTTGATTACTAACAGTGATGAACCTAGAACTATGTCAGAGGCTTTGGATATGAAAGATGTAGGTTCTTGGAAGGAGGCCATAGAGGATAAAATAGCTTCTTTGGAAAGGAATCAAACTTGGGACTTGGTGATTTTTCCTCCTAGATGGAAACTCATTGGATGCAAATGGGTGTTCAAGAAAAAAATTGGTGCAGATGGTAGTGTTGAAAAGTATAAGGCCAGATTGGTTATGAAGGGGTATTCACAAGTGGAGGGTATAGATTATGGTGAGATCTTCTCTCATGTTGCAAAGATGACATCCATTTGATTCCAGTTATCTCTTGTAGTAGCTTATGACTTAGAGGTAGAACAAATGGATGTGAAGACAACTTTCCTTCATGGTGATTTGGAGGAAGAAATCTACATGTCACAGCCAGAGCATTACATGGTGAAAGGTAAAGAAAATTTGGTTTGCAAGTTAAAAAAGTTTTTGTATGGTTTGAAGCAATCTCCTAGGAGGTGGTACTTAAAGTTTGATGCCTTTATGTTGTCAATTGGATTTGTGAGATCGAAATCAGATCACTATGTGTATTTTAAGTTTGATGGTGATCGTATTCTCATTGTTGTACTATATGTTGATGATATGTTGCTCATTGTGAAGGGTAAGAATATGATTTCTGATTTTAAATCTTAGTTGTTAGCACAGTTTAAAATGAAAGATTTAGGGACAGCTAGGTATATTATAGGAATGGAAATCAAAAGAGATAGAACTAACAGAAAACTTTGGTTAAGCCAGAGTAAGTATGTGAAGACCATGTTGGATAGGTTCATCATGGAAGATTGTAGGCCATTGTGTGTTCTTGTTTCTTTGGGGACAAAGTTGTCTATTGAGGATTGTCCAAAATCTCCTAGTGAGGTGGAGGACATGAGGAGAGTACCTTATGCTAGTACTGTTGGTAGTTTGATGTATGCTATGGTCTGTACAAGACCAGACATTGCCCAAGCAGTGGGAGTCCTTAGTCAATTTATGGCTAATCTTGGACGGGTTCATTGGGATGCAGTTAAGTGAGTGTTCAGATATTTGAGGGGTACTTCTGAGTATTCCATATGCTATCATGGTAATGTTACAAGACCTTCACATTTTGTTGATATTCGTGGATTTGTGGATTCAGATTGGGTAGGTGACATTGATAGCAAGAGATCTACCAGTGCTTATGTGTTTACACTGTTTGGTGGTACTATTAGTTGGATGAGTAAGCGACAACCTGTGGTTGCTTTGTCTAAGACATAAGCTAAGTATATGGTAGCAACTCATGCTTGTAAGGAAGCCATTTGGCTTAAGAGATAGTGTTCAAATATTGGTGTTGATGCAGGTCAGATTATGATCAGTTGTGACAGTCAGAGTGCCATTTGCCTTGCGAAGAATCCAACTTTCCATGCCAGAACAAAGCATATTGATGTTTAGTTTCACTTTTTATGAGACATGGTAGAGGATGGGAAGGTAAATTTGGAGAAGGTAGATACTTTGAAGAATGTTGCAGATGCATTGACAAAGGCAATGAGCACATAAAAGTTTAGATGGTGTTAAGAGTCTATGGGCCTCTTGGCATATAGTAGTTAAATCCTGTTATTCTATTGGCTCTTACAAGGTGTTCAACAAGTGGGAGAATGTTGGGAATTAAGGGGTCTCAACCTTGGTAATTCCTTGCATTATTTATGTTTATATTTATTAATTCAATGCCTATATTTTAAATTAATTATAAATTCCATATTGTCATTTTGTGGGATGTGGCACGGTGATGTGTCATCCTACATGGAAGATGACAACTCATAATTTTGTCCTTACATGAGGAGATAGGCATCCCACTTTGTGGTAGGAGTATTTTTCTATGTGTCGGCATCTTGCATGTTGTGTAAGGGAATGTTTGACCAAAACAGTTATGATGGATTCCTATGACAAAGTTATGACATGTAAGAGTCAGAAATAGAAGCTTGTAAGACAAGTGAAGACATGTGTCATGAAGCATCTTTGAAAAAAGCATATTTGAGTGCCCCAAGGTGGACTATGACATGCTGTAAGAGAATATGCTCTTTATATCCTGTGTATGATAGATTCTATGATAATTGTAAGAGTCGTAAGAGCATCTGTCATATCCCATTTTAGAAATAGGTGACCCATTTGGGATGGGGGCTGATGGACAAGTGTCAGATACATTCTACAATGTTGACCAAGTGTCCTTAGGCATGGGTTTTGGGCCATGAGGCCAAGTTGGACACCCATTCCAAGATAGGACCAATTTTGCCTTGTGTATTCTATATAAATAGGTGCTTGGAGGAGGAGATGTATTACAGGATTGACATGTACTATTATGCTATCAGATTGACTCCAAACATGAGTGTTAAAGACCATTGAAGCTTGCATTGCAAGTGTATTGTAAACAACATTCAGTTTTGTTAATACATTGTGCAGGTTTCTGAGTGTGGGGTTTTTCACCTGATAAGGGTTTCCCCCATGTTATATCTTTGTCTCCTTCTTCTGTCTTCTTTCTAGTTCATGTGTATTACTACAATATCTCTATCAGATATTTAATGTTTCTATAGTTGTAAGGATTAAATTGAATTTGCATAGCCCTCTCCTCATTAGATTAGTCTAGGAAGTGATTTCTGCACACCTAGCTTCTTTTCAATAAAGATGCTGTGAGCTATTTCAAAGATTGGAAACAGATCTAGAGTTGATGTGCCAAACTATACTAGTAATCTGAATCTTGAAGAATTGATTGACTAGATAAATGACATGGAAGAATACTTTGAGTATGAGGAAATTGAAGATCCGGAGAAGGTGAAATTTGTAAAATCAAAGTTGAAAAGACATGCTACTATATGGTGGAAAGAAGTTCAGTTAGAAAGAAATAGAAGAGAAAAAGAAAAGATTTCAAAGTGGGACTGGATGGTGACAAAGTTGAAGAACTAGTTTATACCTGCTGACTATGAGCTAGAGCTGTTGAAAAGATTGCAAAACTTGAGACAAAAGGAGAAATATGTGAATGAGTACACTGAGGAATTTCATAAGATGATCATAAGAATAAGACATAATGAAGAAAGCAAGGAGAAAGTGGCTAGATACATCAATGGACTGAGATTGAACATTCAAGGGGAACTAAGTTTGGTAAGGATGACATCTTTGGAAGAAGCATATCAGTTTGCCCTAAAAGTTGAAGAGAAGTTGAATAAGAGATATGATCAGAGACAAAGAGGTAGATGAGGTAAATTTTAGAGAGGTAGGACTTTTTCTGGAGGAGACAGATCACATCCGGAGCAGAACAAGTTTGACAACCCATTGAAGAAGGATGATAGAGATAACAATGCTTACCAGAGAGATGATAGAAATTTTTACCGAAGAGGAAACCCTAGTGCATACCAGAATGAAGGATACAAAAGAGAAGGAAGAGGATTGATAAGAGAACATTCAGAGGTACTTGTTTCAAGTGTGAAGGTGAAGGACATAGAGCATTTGAATGTAATTAGGGTAGTACAAGTAATAAGATAGAAAATAGTGGAAGAGTAGCCTATGTTGAAGAAGAACCTATTGGATCACTGAGTTCAGTTGGCAAACTTGAGAAAGGAGAATCATTGGTAATGAGGAGAGCACTATTTCAAACAGAGATAAATGAGGAACCACTGCAGAGGAAAAGTTTGTTCAGAACTAGATGCAAATCAAGAGGTAAGTGTTGTAAAGTTGTAATTGATAGTGGTAGTTCAGATAACCTATATTTAGAGGAGATGGTGACTAAGCTAAAGTTGGAAAGATTGAAACACCCTAAGCCCTATCAGATAGCATGGATTCAGCATCATAAGGTATTGGTGAGTGAACAATGTTTGGTGAAATTTTATATTGGATCTTATCATGATGAAGTCTTGTGTGATATTATGCCTATGGATGTATATCATATCTTGTTGGGTAGACCTTGGCAATATGATAGAAAAGATATAGATGATAGGAGAAATAATACATACACTATAACATCAAATGGGAAGAGAATTACCTTGATTCCTTTGGAGGATGATCCTAAATATGTGGTATGTGGAAATGCTAGAATCTGTTTGGTAGATGGAAGAAAATTTCTAGATGGTTTGAGACATGAGAATAAGTGTTATGCCTTGATTCCTAATAAGCTTGAAACATTGAAGAAAGAAGAATCACAACTAGAGGAGATAAATGAGTTGTTGACAGAGTATGAATACATCATATCAGATAATGTACCTGATGGATTGCCACCTATAGGGAGTATCAGTCATCACATGGATCTTATACCAGGAGCAAGTTTACCTAATAAAGCAACACATAGAATGACATCGACAGAGAATGAAGAATTGAATAGATAGATAGAAGAGTTGTTGAGGAAAGGTTTGATCAGAGAACGCTTGAGTCCTTGTGTAGTACCTATAGTATTAGCACTGAAGAAGGATGGAGAATGGAGAATGTGTACTAATTCTAGAGCAATAAACAAGATCACAGTTAAGTATAGATTTCCTTTACCAAGGATGGATGAAATCATGGATTGTTTGAGTGGAGCAAAATATTTCACAAAGATAGACTTGAAGAGTGGATACCATCATATTAGAATAAGAGAAGGAGATGAATGGAAGATTACTTTTAAAACAAATGAAGGATTGTATGAGTGGTTAGTGATGTCTTTTGGATTAACAAATGCACCGAGTACTTTCATGAGATTGATAAATGAAGTCTTGAAGAAATTCTTGGGTAAGTTTGTTATTGTGTACTTGGATGATATTCTAATTTTCAGTAAGACAAAAGAGGAACATTTGTGGCATATTAGACAAGCTTTGCCGAGATTGAGAGAAGAAAAATTACTGATAAACATCAAGATGTGTAGTTTCATGAAGGAAGAACTAGTATATTTGGGATTTGTGATTTCTGCGGAATGATTGAAGATGGACCCTGAGAAAGTGAGAGCAATTGTTGAATGGCCTACATCGGAGAGCATTGGAGAGGTTAGATCATTTCATGGATTGGCTAGTTTTTACCAGAAGTTCATTAGAAATTTTAGTTTAGTTTGTAACCCTATGATAAAGACAATGAGAGGTGACAGAAAAGATTTTAAGTGGACATTAGGAGTAGATAAATGTTTTGAATTGTTGAATTAGAAGGTGACAGAGCAACCTATTTTGGCATTACTAAATTTCAATAAGGTATTTGAAGTTGATTGTGATGCAAGTGGAAATGTAATTAGAGAACTGTTAAGTCAAGAAAAAAGACCTATAGCATATTTCAGTGAGAAGCTGAATGATGCAAGGAAAAGATATTCAGTTTATGATCAGGAGTTCTATGCCATAATTCAAGCCTTGAATAAGTGGAGACATTACTTATTGCCTAAGGAGTTTGTATTGTATACAGATCATGAAGCTTTGCAATATTTGAATAGTCAAGGTAAGTTGAATCAAAGACATATGAGATGGGTAGAGTTCATGTAGAGTTATACTTTTGTGTTGAAGCATAGGAGTGGAAAATCAAACAAAGTTGATGATGCCTTGAGTAGAAGACGAAACTTGTTGATAGAGATGAGAGGTGAAGTGTTGGATTTTGATTAATTGAAGAACATGAATGAGGGAGACACTGATTTTGTAGAACCTTGGAATGCATGTAAGGAACCTGTTGTGACAGATAGAAGTAAGTGGTTTGACTATTTCATTCAAGAAGATCTGTCGTTCAAAGGAAGATAGTTGTGCATACCTAGAAGTTCAATGAGATATAATTTGATCAAGGAGAAGCCTAGTGGTGGATTGGCAAGACATTTTGGCATTGATAAGATAGTAGATTTGGTGAGTGAAAATTACTTTTGGCCTCAGATACATAAGGATGTTTGGAGATTTGAGCAGAGTTGTAGAGTTTGTCAAGTTGTAAAAGCAGGTAGTCAGAATATTGGATTGTATAAACCTTTGACAATACCAGAGAGACCTTGGGAAGACATAAGCATGGATTTTGTGATGGGATTGCCTAAGACATGGAGAGGACATGATTCAATATTTGTAGTAGTGGACAGATTTTCAAAGATGGCTCATTTCATACCTTCTAAGAAGACAACTGATGTGATGCGTGTAGTTGACCTATTTTTCAAGGAGATTGTGAGATTGCATGGATTACCTAAGAGTATAGTTTCAAATAGAGACACAAAGTTTGTTGGATACTTTTAGAGGACACTTTCGAAGAAGATGAATACATATTTGAACTTCAGTTCAACTTTTCATCTACAGATAGGTGGATAGATAAAGGTAGTGAATCAGAGTTTGGGAAACTTGTTGAGATGTTTGGTTGGAGAGAAGATAGGAAGTTGGGATCTAATTATTTCACAAGAAGAGTTTGCATACAATAATTCAGTAAATAGGAGTACTGGAAGAACACCCTTTGAGATTGTGACTGGAGTAAATCCTAAAAGAGTTACAGAATTGAGAGATATTAGTATGGAGGAAAAGAGGAGTGCAGAAGCAAAAGGATTTGTAGATCACATGAAGATAGTGCATAATTAGGTGAAGAAGCATTTGGAGGATATGAACAGTAAGTACGGTTGATGAGAAAAGAAGACATAAGGAATTTGAAGAGTGATATGAAGTGATGATATATCTGAGAAAAGACAGATTTCTAGTTGGGACTTATAACAAGTTGAAGATGAAGAAGTTTGGACCTTGTAGGATACTTAGAAAATTTGATTTAGGAAATGCATATGAAGTAGAATTACCGGAGACATTGGGTATATCACCTATTTTCAACATTGCAGACCTATATTTGTATCATGAAGCAATGTTCAGTGACAACATGGAAGAAGACTTGAAGAAGTAGTTACCACAACAAACACCGGAGTAGATAGAAGACATTTTGGATAGTAGAGTTGGATGCAACACTAGAGGAAAACAATAAAAAGAATATCTTGTGAAGTGGAAAGGCAGACCGGAAGAAGATTCATCATGGATTTCTTAGGATGAGGTGGACTGTCTTGGTTCTCCCCTAGCCCCAGCAAATTGAGGGACTCAATTTTTCAATAACCCCAAATGTCTAATGCAGGAGCATCCCTGGTTCAAGAGCAATCATGCGTCAACCAAAAACATTTACATTTCATTTTGTTTGCAGTGTAGTTTGTTTCTTTCATTTTCCAGTTCAGTTCAGGTAGTTCAATCAGAAGTAGATTCTGTATTTTGGTCCAGTAGCATTTTTAGATCTTGTGGAGCTAGATTTAACATATACATTCATTCATCTACATCATATCCAAAATTCAAAGATCCACACATCAATACTAGAAACCTATCACTATCAGAAGTTGGTCGTTTCTCAGAGTAGAGAATCCTAATATTCACTGGCAACCAGCTGAAGGAGAAACTTGCAGAAGTATTTCCTGATCTTTGGAGCCTAATGACACATCATTCAATGATCTTTGGTTCATGGATGACCTTCCCAAGAGATCTGCACATTATTCCATTCATTTGAGGAAGTGTTCTATGCATTTAGGTCTGACCTATCTGTGAACATGTTATAGCTCTTCATTAGAGTTTGTGACCTTCCTTAGCCAACATGGAGGAATCTATTGGTCTGGAAATGATATATAAATATGTAATAGACCCTTAGGAAAGTAGTTAGCAATTGATTCATAATTGATAGTTTAGATTTTGTGCGAAGGAGCCTCAAAGCTTTATCTTGCGCATGTATGTAATCAAGCCCGTGAGCCCTAATTGTAAGTCTGCATGTTGCTGGCCGATCTCTATTTAAATTTAGTGATATATTGAATGAATGAATCTACATTTGCTTTATTTATTGAGTTCCGTTGTGTTTACTCTTGTTGCATGGTCCAGATTGTTCATTATGTGAACCCTCCCACCGTGACTGCACCAATAAGGGAAAGGGTGATATGAGGGAGCATATTAAAGAAATCCTACATAGCCTACCAAGAAGTTTATTATAGTGACATCTATCTTATGATACTCTTCCCTCAAATTATAGGAGGCTAAGATCTAGACTGGTTTACTCACCTACCTCATGGTATCACCACTTTTAAAGAGCTGGTTGAAAATTTCATAGCACATTTCTTATATAACATCGAACATGAGATTACCATGATGGATTTGTGAAACACCAAAAAAAATGGTGAGATCTTTGTTTCCTTCTTTCAATTATGGAGAAATCTTCCTAGTAGATTCCCTCAACCTATTCCTAAAAAGCAACTAGTCACCATCTTTGTTCAAAACTTGAATTAGGAAATATGCTTTCACCTACAATTTCAATGTGCTAATACCTTTGATGAGATCATATACAAAGGAGTCACCATCAAAAAGGTCCTCATTGCTAAGGAGTTGGTTAAAATCTACAAAAATAATAAAGACAATAACAATCAATCTAATGACAAACCTCATTTTTGGGAAGACAACAAAAACATTGTTAATGATGGTGTTACTAATGCAAAAGATGTTCAAAATGTCCAAATGCCAACACTATCATCTTCCCAAAACACTAGAAACAATGTGACTATTCAGAGAGGCCAATCCAAACAAAACACCATTCCAAAATGCTAATATTCTCCATTAAAGGAGCCCATAGAATCACTTTCACAAAAATTGGTCTAAGAAAACTTAATTAAACTTCCTATGACGAGACCATATGATGAGAACCAATGGAAACTTGCTTGGTTTAAAGATCATGAATATTATGAATACCATTAGATAAAATGCCATAAGTCATCTGATTGTATAAGACTTAAGAATTGTATTCAAGATCTCATTGACCATGGTGAGATTGAAATTGAAGGTCAACCCACCAACTCCGTCAATGATCAATTGGGTATATACAATGATCCTATTCCTAAGAATGATCAAGGCAATGCTTCTAACAAGGGTACCACCTCTAATCATACCAACAACATTCATGCATCCACATCATATTATTCTATAGTAGGTTGAATCGAAGAAATTCATTTCCAAGTAGCCACTGTAACTATAAAAGGTTCTAATTGTTTTGTTACTACATGTCATGGTTGAGTTACCACTCAAGAAGGATCAAAATCTTCCCAACCATTAGCTAAATACAATCTCCTCAACCACCTAGGTAAAACTCTCACACAAATATCTATTCTAGTTCTACTTCTAACCTCATCTCTCCACATGGAAGTCCTAGAAAAAGCGTTACAGGAGTCACGTGTACCAAATGATATTAATGTTGATCAATTTCACTTTCCATGATAGGGCACCTTTACTCACCACATCACCTTATCTTCACTAAAAATGATTTACCTTCCTCTGATCTAGATACCACAATAAAGCACTCCATATTGAAGTCTTTATCCATAAACATAAAATCAAACAGTTCCCTATAGATGGTGGATCAGGCCTCAATTTATGTACTCTTAAATTAATAAGACAATTGAGATATTCTAAAGGAGTCATAGATCCTCAAAATGACATTACCATAAAAGCATATGATGACACAAAATGAGAATCAGAAGGAACCATCAAGTTACTTATCCAGGTTGGCCCTATCATCATGGAGACTACGTGCCAAGTCTTAGACCTTGATCTCCCTATAACATCCTTCTAAGTTAACCATGGATACATTACATGTGGGTCGTTCATCCCACATATAACCAATGTATGAAATTCCCATACAATGGTATAGGAATAACTATTTTTTTCCATCCTCAACCCTTCCAATATTGCAAATTGTTGGAAGGAAAATATAAAGACTCCCATCATTGCCTTATCAATGATGCTAGACAAACTTCATCATCTTATATCGACGCATCCTCACTTTCATCTTCATCTACCTCTCATGCTTCTATCCCTAAGATCAAGGCTAAGATCATTGATAAGAGATGTGGAGAGTATGAACTAAAAGGTTTATTCTATGTAGGGTAACTCCCACTCTCCCCTAAATCACATGGAAAACCTCAACTTCTTGACTTAGTATCCATGGTGACAATAAAAGGTGAGCTGAAAATATTCTTGCGTTGGAATTTGTAGACAAGGAAACTATTGAGGGAGACATATCATCATGGTTTTATATAGACGAAGAAGAACAAGAATCCTCTTTGTTGATAGATAAATACACCAAAGGCCTCTGTATTTGTAAAAACATGGGATACAAAGGTAAAGGAGGACTTAGAGTACATGAACAAGGAAGTATAGAATCTTTGATAGTAAAGAAGAGACATGGTCACCACAAACTTGGGTTTGGATCATATGAGTCTATGTCCTCAGAACTTGAATGCATTCTCACTAAAGTGGCTAAAGCCTTTCCTATTGTAAAGAGCACCAATGGTGGTTCCTATGAAGACTCCTTTATATATATCATTGATTCATCCCAAGAACTAACCATTTGTACAATTTCATCTAATTCATCTACCTTCATCGATCTTCCACTCACTTATCTAAAACTAATTGATTGGGATCAACAAAGCCCTCATACCCTCAATACGTTTTAGAATAATGAGGCAGTCGCCAAGCTCATGGGACTTCGAAAACATATACTGATTGGTGATCATAAAGAGGGATATGACATGGAGATTAACATTGCTGCTTACTTTGGGGAATAGGCCGAATTCCTTAGTCATAAAAATGAAAAATAAAAAACAATAAAAAAGTCCCTAGTGAAAACCATAATGTGGTGCTATTGGACAATGAAAAAGTAAAAAGAAAATATGTATCTTTTGGTGAAAACCTCTCTGAGGCACTAGAGGATGAAGAATTTGACCTCCCTAAGGTACACAAATATTAAGAAAAGTCTGCAGTCTCAATGGAGGAAACACAATAGCTTAACTTGGGTACAAAAGAAGAACCCAAGATCACCTTCATGGCAGCTTCACTTACACCACAAGAAAAACAAGATTTTTTTATCTTTCTTTAAAGATAAATCCAAAACTTCACATGGACCTATGTAGATATGCCTGGATTAGATCCATCTCTTGTGGTGCATCATTTGATATTCTATCCTAGTGCTAAACTAGTGAAGCAAAAACTTAGAAGAATACATCCACAAATTTCTCTCCTAGTAAAAGTAGAACTACAAAAACTTCTAGAAGTTGGATTTATTAACCCCATTGGCTATCCTAAGTGGGTATCCAATATTGTTCCAATTGCCAAAGTAACTAGGGGCATCTGCATTTGTATAGACTTCAAATACCTCAACAAAGCATGCCTTAAAGAGGACTTTCCACTAACAAATATTGACATTATAGTGGATCTTACATGACATGAGATTTTATACCTCATGGATGGATTCTCTAAGTATTATCAAATCCAAATAGCACCAGAAGATCAACATAAAACTACCTTCATTTGTCCATGGAGTACTTACTATTGGCAAGTGATGCCCTTTGGTCTTAAAAATTCAGGGGCGACATATCAATGGCGATGACTATAATCTTTCATGATATGATTTACAATACCATGGAGGACTATGTCAATGACCTCCTAGGAAAATACAAAACAAGAGAAGGACATCTCCAAGTACTTGAACACATTTTTGATCAACAACCAAAATACTAGGTGTGCCTTAATCCAAAGAAATGTTTTTTTAGTCACTTCGGGGAAACTATTGGGCTATATTTGTCATGTAGAGGTGTTGAAGTGGATCTTGAAAAAGTTAAAGCTATACTAGAAATACCTCCTCCAAGAACTTTAAAGCAACTACACAGTCTCCAAGGTAGGCTTCAAGCAATTCAGTTCTTTATCGCACAACTCATTGATAAGTGTCATCCATTTTCCCACCTTCTTTGCAAGAATTTAATGTTTCAATAGGATATCGCCTACAGACAAGATTTTGATCAACTCAAGGAATATATTGAATCACCACCTATGCTTATGCCACCTATCCTAGGGAAGCCCCTTTGGTTATACATTTCTCCCATATCAACAACATTGGGGGCACTTTTAGCAAAACATGATGACGCGAGAAAAGAGGGATCCATCTATTATATTAGTTATACTTTAGTGGGCTATGAATTAACTTATACACCAATGGAACAAGCCTATCTTGTGGTTGTCTTTAGTTCTTAGAAACTTATAAATTACATGGTCAATCATAAAACAAATCTCATTTCAAAAGTTGATCAACTTAAGTATCTATTATCAAAAGCTACTCTCATTGGATGTATGGCCAAATGGGTAATGAACTTAAGTGAGTTTGATATTGAGTATGTGGATAGATAAGAAATTAAAGGACAAGTGATAGGTGATCAACTTGCGGAAGAACCTGTACAAGACCATCCAATCATTTCAAAATTTCTAGATGAAGCTATATATTTTCTATCACTAAGCATACACATTGGAAATTATACTTTGATGGATCCCATACTAAACATGGTTTAGGAGAGGGAATTATATTTGTAACACTACAAGGTGATTGCATTCCAAAGTCTTACATGATGGCTTTCCCCTGCACAAACAATGTCACCAAATATGAAACACTGATTAAAAGACTTAGAATGGATATCAAATAGAAAATCACAAAATTACATGTCTACAGAGACTCTCAACTTGTCATTAAGCAAGTCAATAACAAATATCAAACAAACAATAAAAAACTTCTCCATTATAAGAGGATGGTGGATATCTTTAAGTAGTATTTCTTCGAGATCAAATTTGAGAAAGTAGCTCAGTTGAACAATAAAACAACCAATGATATGGCCACTATTGGATCACTTATGGACATGCCACATAACAATAACTGATGCGAATTCTTAACTGATTAATACCTAATTACAATGTTCCTAACACTAAGCACATGTGCAAACTTGTTGGTCCCAATTCCCCTTGGTACCATGACATTTACACATATCTCCATGATCATACCCTCCCACCCAACTTATCCACTTCCCAACATAAAACCTTCATTTGTCGCTTATCTCATTTAACTATCCTTGGTGATACCCTTTATCAAAGGAGTCTTGATGGAACCCTCCTAAGCTTCCTTGACTCAAAAGAGGCTCAAACTACGTTACATGAGGTGCATGAAGGCATCTATGGTGCACATTGTAGTGGTCTGCCACTTGTCAAGAATATGTTAAGAACAAGTTACTATTGGCCTACCATGGAACATGATGCTCATCAGTTTGTCAATAAATGCCCACAAAGTCAACAACATGGAGATCTAATACATACACCATCACGAGTGTTGCAACAAATCATTAATCCTTGGCATTTCTCATAGTGGGGCCTTGACCTCTATTACATATAAAAAAGGAGAATGAATAAGACTAGCATGCACACTAGATCAAACCCTCTTCCGCAATAACATTCAAGGACAAGACCGAGCCCAATCACTACCAAATGGAGGTGGACTTAGCTATAGATGTTGTAGTCAAGAGTGCTACAGAAAGATTTGATTTAATCAAGACTTTTATCAAACCCTAGGTCAATTAATGTGTTGGTGCTCATTTTTGGCCTGGAAGTAAAGCTTGCAGGTGGAGGGTTTCTTTTTCAAACCCTAGGTTTCCCTCTTCATCGGCGTGAGTTTGTGTTGTGTCTTAGCGATCATGTTGATGGTGTTAGTGCCTGAATTGACTGGCAGTTTTTTGAGCAATTTTCATGCAGGCACTCTCCCTAAGTATCCAAAAAAATGTTCTAAGTAATGGACCTCCTCAGCATTTTTCAGCTGCAGCATCATATTTTTCTGAGGAGGAGGTCATCATCATCATGTTTGCTGCGATGGTGGTCAGCATCATCATGTTCTCCGTCGACCGGTTTCTCATCGTCATCATCATATTTTATTATCGGGTGATGTTTGGTTTTTATCCTGATCCTGCTGACGAGCTACAGTGCGCCCTGATTTGCTTGCGGGGGTGATTTCTCAAGTATCCGGTGATCTTCCAATTATCACCTTGCCCAAACATGATGATGATGTTGCCCCGATATTCTGAAGGGGTTATTCTTTGAGTTGTTCGACCTGACTTGTTTTTTCTTAAGGGTCGTCGTCATCATCATCATATTTCCAGTTATCACCGTGTTGCTTGCGGGGGTCATCATATTTTCTGCCTTCATGATATTTCGCCGGGGGTGATATTTTATCATCGGGTGATCTTGGTTATGATCATCCTGATGATGTTGTTGAAGAGTTCTAAGTGCGACCCGATATTCACTGGGGTCATCATATTTTGAACGTCAGGATGATCTTAGTCAATATCATCCTGATGATGTTGTATCACTTCTTGTTCGTTGTTTTGTCATCCTGATGATGCTGACGTCATTCTTATATCAGGGTGATATCTATTTCTCTGCCTATCTGCATCATGATATTTCCGAAGGAGGGGATGATATTTTCATATCATTCGGGTGTATGTTTGTTCCAGCGTCATGATGATGCTGATATCAAGGAGATATCCGCCTGTCGGCTTCGTGCATTATCTGGTGGGGGTGATCTTTTCAAGCATCATCATATTCGTCTATCGCCCCGATCTTATAGTGGAGCTACAGTGCAACCTGATATTTGTGCATCAGGATGATATTTCCAAATATCCGGTTGTCTTCCGAATATCATCCTGATGTGGATATGATGATGACGTCATCAAGGTCCGGGGGGTCATATTTCTAACATAGATCATCTTGTGGAGATCCCCCGATATTTGCAAACATGATGATGACGTCATCCGGATATGAGGAGGTGCGCAGTAGGCAGATATGATGATGACGTCAGCAGGATATGATGATGATGTCATAAGGATGTTCATCGGCCAGACTTTTGGTATAGGCTCACCAGGAGGATGTTCCTCCGATGGATCAGGTTGTGCCGATGAAGGCGATTATCATGCAGATTATATTGCGATATGATGTTGACGTCAGGGTGATATTTCAAGCAACAGGATATCATGCTGCTGGAGGATGATGATGATGATGATGATGAAGTCTTATACTAGTGTCGTCAGGAGCAAAATCACCGACATCATATATGCTCATGACCTAGTATATAAAGTGTTAAAGAGGTCATCGCGGGGTGCATGTGGGATAATTGATATCCTGCATTTTCGAATATCATGATGATGAATCTCGGCGGGAAATGGTTGCGATCGACTGTTGGATGTTCTTCCCAGGGCCGCGAGTTGGTGCGCCATTAATGGCGAAGCTTGCAGAGGTATGGGCGGATCTGGTACCTGATTGAAGGTGTACATCAGTGGCGCAGGGCTCGAGATATCTTCCTGTCTCCTCCCCTACCTGCTGCATTCATGTTTGGGCGCCAATCTGGTAATGTGTTTGAGCGCCATTTTTATGATACTGTGTATCTGGCGGGACTTTTGGTCAACCTGGTAGTTAATGCTGAATACACCCTCCTGCTATATAATGCAGACGGTGTTATTCATTCAAGGTTGTTGAAAGTTGAGGATTTTTGGCTCTGTAATCAAAAAACCAGCTGATCTGGTTGCTCTGTACAGCTTAATCTTGTGAGTTTATGTATCTCCTGTTGTACGATTTGGCATGAATCCACTGATTTCATGGTTGATCTTATATGAGTAATGCTATCTTAGCATGTGTTGTGTTAATTCTGTCTCCAGTATTGCATGTATTCTTCTTCTGAATCTGGATATTTGCGTAATGTTTAGATTCTAGAGCATAGAATTCCTATGTTGAATGTCTGATCTTTTAACTTCTGCTCAAGGGGTAGATTAAACTGTTTTCAGGTTGAACATTGGGAAGGGTATACTGCAGTAGGGATGCCATAAGTAGAGATAACTTAACACTCTTCATTGGGAGATATCTGTAAGGCAGATATCATGTGTATCCCCTTGAAATCCAGTTTTAGCTATTCATGCTGATCATTCACAGGTGTATGTCTACCGACTCCAAGCCCTGGATAGGCACCAATCATGCTGTGTTCTTGTGTTATACACCATGTCCAGCTTTGCATCCAAAATTCAAACTAAAACATTTCATACTTCCACCTGTTAGTTGTAGGAGTAGGATTAGGAACCCCCTGCATGCTCTCATACCCAACCAGACATCATGTCCAAGAATGTTGCCAGCCTTGTGATCTATCATGCAGATCTTGGTCCATACATGAGAGTATTCTGCCTGTTGTTGTCAAGTTAGATCCTTCTAGCTTTGAGCTAGTCAAGGTTACATCTTGAGTTATAGGGATCCCCCCCTTGGTGCGGCAGAACCAGAAGTGAAGGGGAGGCAGCTCACGCAACCTCCTATATTTAGTTGGCTGAATCTGCCTGTGCATTAGAAGTGGCAAACCCTGATGCTGATTCAGAAGAAAAAACCAACAGATGGCACGGTGTCTTCTTCCATCGCTGAGACTTTGTGCTATCGGTGAATGAGATTGTTGTTCTACCGATGGTGTTGGTCTTGCCGACAGGGGTAAGTCATGTATTCATTGGCAGGAGTGGGAGCTATCGGGTGAACGGTCAGATGTTGGGCCGACAGTGTAGTGTTTGGCCGATGAAGATTCATCGGCGTGTGTCTTACCGAAGGAAAGTGGGGTTGACGTTTGGCATCGGTAAGACTACTGTGATCGGCCAATGTGTTTTGTGGTTCACCGATAGAAGGAAGTCACCCCGATGGGGAATGCCATCGGGATGACTTTGTGTTCGGTTTGACCGAAGGTGGAGTATGTAGGATTTGGCGATCGGCGAGACTTTTGAGATCGGGCTAGCACTTGGAGGGCCCGCCGATGGGTAATGTTTGGCCGATGAGGTTTCATCGGCATGTGTTTGGCCGACGGAGGGATGAGGCCATAGTTCATCGGCGAGATTTGGCTTATCGGCAGAGGTTTTCTGCAGTCTGCCGATGGAGGGAAGTCACCCCGATCAGGAGTGCCATCGGGGTGACTTGGTGCATCGGCGTAAGTTTGAGATGCTGCTCCGACGGTGTTGGTCATATCGACGGAGGTGGGAGGCCAGGGTGCTGTCGGAGTGACTTTGTTCATCGGTAGAGATGTTTCTTGTTGCGCCGACAGTTGGTGGTCTGGCTGATAGGTGGTATTTGGCTTCTAGGCGTCGGCGAGACAACTGGAGTCGGCGGGAGATTTTTGAGGAAGGCCGATGGGCTGTGGACGAAGGGTCGTATGTTGAGCGCGGCAAAATGCTCGACACTTGGTATGTATGCGACTATGCTTTTAAAGCGCCGAAGTTGTCTCCACACCGTGCATGTGGGATTATTCCCCTGTGTATTTTCAAACTTTGAGCGAAGCACTTTTGGTGGGAACTTCTGTTTGAAGTGTTGCGACAGTTTCCATGTGGTTGCGGGTGGTTGAGGCCCTTAATGGCGACATTGTAGAGTTATGGGCGACGGTACAGGCGATCAGGTTGCCCAATTTTTGAGCGGAGGCTCCAGATAATGGTGCTTGGCTTGAGGCTCCTCTTTGTCTGCTGCATTTATTAAATTTTGAGCACCATTCCTTCTGAGGAATGTATCTGGCGGATTTTTTGTTATAGCCATGTAATTAATTGCTGTAGTACACTTTCTGGCTGTTATAAGCAGGAAGTGTTACTCATTTTTAGGTTGTTGAAAGTTGAACATTTTGGCTCTGTAACACAATACAGTTCGTTTTGGTTGCTCTGTACAGCTAAACTTGTGAGTTTATGTATCTCCTGTTGTATGTTTTTGTATGAATCCACTGATTTCATGGTTAAATTTATATGAGAAATGCTATGTTAGCATGTGTTTTGTTAATTCTGTCTCCAGTATTGCATGTACCTTTCTTCTGAGTCTCAGTATTTAAGGAATGTTGAGACTCTAGAACATAGAATTCCTATGTTGAATGTCTGATCTTTTAACTTCTGCTCAAGGGGTAGATTAAACTATTTTCAGGTTGAACATTGGGAAGGGTATACTGCAGTAGGGATGCCATAAGTAGAGATAACTTAACACTCTGTGTTGGGAGATATCTGTAAGGCAGGTATCATATATATCCCCCTGAAATCTAGTTTTAGCTGTTCATGCTGATCATTCACAGGTGTATGTCTACTGACTCCAGGCCCTGGATAGGCACCAATCTTGCTTTGTGTTTGTGTTACAACCATGTCCAGCTTTGCATCCAAACTTAAAATCATAATCAAACTCTAAAACAACCATTAGGACATTAGAATTAGTTTTAGGATCCTCAGTCCTCTGTCTATAACTGCAAATAGGCCCAAAGCTAGCCCCTTTGCTCTTATCTTTCAATTTTGGTCTACTTACAGGAGGACTTATCTGCTTTCTGACAGCATCCCAATCCTTGTATGCGTATCTCATGGATGTTGAGTAGGGAATACCCCCTAGGTCTTGCAGAGCCTGAAGAAGAAGAGGAGATAAAATATAGAGTCTATCTCCTACACTGTTGGCCCCTGGCCCAGAGATCCTGTTGATCACTGATGGCTACCTTGTAGGGAAATCTGGGAATAAGCATCCAGTCTGGGAAAAAACCAACAGAAATTGGTGACTCCGCTGGGGAAGAAATTTGAGAAAGGGTTATATTTGTGACCCATCCGAGTCACCAACAGAAATTGGCGACTCCGCTGGGGATTGAGAAGTAAAAGTACTATCTAATCATCTCCAGTAATATATCTTGTGACCCATCTGAGTCACCAACAGAAATTGGCGACTCCGCTGGGGAAATTGTGAAAGAACCCTGATTTACAAAAAGAAAACAGTTCCTAGTAATAGGTGGCGACTCCGAAGTAATCTCCCAACCAGTCAAAGTAAAATTTATATGCAGGGGAGAAGATCCCAACAAAATCCTTTATTTGAAGAGTTACCAGTAACAAGAAGAATGATGTACAGAAGAAAGGGAGCTGTCTCAGTCAGTCGTGAGGGTTCCCCCAGAAAAAATGATGATATGCAAGACAATCCAAGGTCTTCAGACAAGACAGTACCTTATTTTTCAAATGCAGAAGTTGATATTCAGGGTGCATATGAGAGGCAACAGGGTGGTAACATGAGAATGAGGTCAGAGGTGTTCCAAGAACGCCCATTTCTAGACCCTAGTAAAAGGTTTGAAGAGGCCGAGTCTCTGAGGGATGATGAAGACGAAGATCAGAATATGATAAAACCATCCTCCTCTAGGCCCAGCGAGGAAGAACTAGCTGATGAAATTAGGAGCTTAAGGGCCAAGTTTGAATATCAGCAGGCAATATCAATCAGAGCTGACTTGAGGAAGAAAGTGCAAGCTTTGAGGACTGCCCAGAATAATTCAATTCCTACCCTTGAGAATGCAAATGTGTAGAGACATCAACAGAGAAATGAAGTGCAACATCAGCATAATGATGAGAGACAAAATGTGAATGATGCTAGGATACCACTGAACAATGTAAGAAACCAGAATGTAAACAGAAATATTAATGTTAATCAGTTAAACAGACAACCAATGCAGCTAGATAGATTCAGACAGCTGGTATTTGATGGTATTCCTGGGTATCCTAACCCCATTGATAAGCATCTAAGGCTGCAAGTGCCTAAATTTTCAGGAAACAACACTGTGTCAGGAGAAGATCATCTAAAAGCCTTTCAAAATGTCATGGATAACTTTGAGGTTGAACATGAGGATGTTTTCATGAAGTCATTCATGCAATCTTTAGTAGATGAGGCAAGAGAATGGTACAAGAATCTGCCTGACCAGAGTATTTCATCATGGGATGATTTTAAAAGGATGTTCAAGGAGCAATATGGTGACAAAACTGACCCTAGCTTTTTTGTAAATGAGTTTACCAGTATCACTAAAGGGTCAAATGAGCAGGTTGCAGATTTTAATGCAAGATTTACTAAAGTGTTAAACAAATTGCCACATCACATGAGGCCAAATGAACCAATGTGCATAATATTGTATATCAATGCCTTTGATGCAAAAACTGCATATGGATTAAGAGATAAAAGCCCTGCTACTCTCAGGGACGCTTTCAGAATTGCAGTGAATATTGAAAACAACAGGAAAGCATCAGGCAAGACTAACAGAAGGGATGATATAAAAATTCTGCAGAATCCAAACAAGCCTCAGAACACTCAAGGTAATACATCTGCCCCTGAAGATAAGATAGACAAATTGGCAAATGTTGTTAAGGACCTAAGCTATAGATTAGCTAGAAGTGAAAAAGGGATAGGTCCTGATAGGCAAGTCTATCAAAGGCAGGAAAAGAGGCCATCATTGCATGATATGCCTTATAATACCAATTGGCATGATGGTAAACCTATATTCCCATGTAACAACACAAATCAAAGAGCTCAACATGTCAAAGAAACTCCTGATCCTCTAAAGAAAGCTATAAATATTGTTGATGATACTCCATGGTGTATAATTTGTCAGATGCCACATTCATAGTCACAGTGTATGATTGCTCAGTCCTTGTGTGATAATACTACATCTTGTAATGAATGCAATGAGCCACATTATGTGCAAGATGATGATGTAAATATGATGTCCATAAGCAATGGATACACTCTTTATGATGCTGATGAGAGTACAAATGATGGAACTCAGGGCTGCCAACAGTTCCCATATGATGAAGATGATGAAGTTAACTATGCCTATGCTCAGAACTCACACAATTTTCTAAGTAACTTACAACGACCTTTTGATGAGGAAATTAGGGCCTTCACAGCTGCAGCAGTTGCTCAAGTCAAGAGCAACTACAATCTCAGAGGTAAAAATCAAGTAAGCAGCCCATATCAGCCAGAAGATATTTCAGCAGGTCAGCCAGTGCATGGTCATAAAGGAATTGAATCACAAAAAAGGTAGTGGGGTAATAATAAACAGAATTTTAGACATAGAACAGGTCATGAATCTCAAGGACCAGAAATTAGAATCCCTCAGGCTGAAGATCAAAGTAAAGGTTCCCAAGACAAGAATGATGATCAGGGAACTATGAAAGTAAGAGCTAAATCAGTTCAGGATAAAAACAAGATTGTGGAGCAAGCTACAACTGTTATACAAAATTATGTTCCATTTGATATAGCTCAAGTCCTCTCCTAGGTAAAAGTCTCTGTTCCACTTATGGAACTGATGAAAGTGGAAGAAATTAAGAATAGGACAATATCCCTAATTTCAGGGGTACCTTTTCAAGCTAAACAAAATGCTCAAACCCAGGGTGAGAAACATGTCATATGTAATGAAGAAGATGAGGCTCCTGAAGTCTATTTAGGAGTGACTATGACAAAGTGTCCTTCACAAGTGGAACCATTTTATGTTTCCCTGGTTATAAATGGAAAAATAATCAGAAATTGTATGCTTGACTCTGGAGCATCTACAAATGTCATGCCTTTGGCCATCATGCAACAAGCTGGATTGAAAATTGACAAGGCATGTGGAAAATGTTATGCTATGGATGCCAGAGAGGTACCAGTTATTGGAATCATAAAGGATGTAGATTTCAAACTGGCAGCATTTCCTGAAAAGAGATATAAAATGAATATAACAGTGGTTGACATCAAGCCACAGTATGGTATGTTGTTGTCAAGAAGATGGGCAGCACTAATTGGTGGAAGTATGCAGCTGGACCTGTCATATGCCATGATTCCAATGGATGGCAGGGATGTTAAGCTAATCAAAGAACAAAGATCATCAGAGACAGTGGAAGACCAAGAAGCAGAGGAACAAATATGCTTTGTAAACGCTGACTGTGATAACTTCAAGGTTCTCTCAGATGATAGAGAAGATAAAAAGAAAAATGTCTGCATTGAAGAATTGGATCAGCAAGGTTTGTGGACCATGTTTTTTGATGGAGCTTGTGCAAAAGAAGGCTCTAGAGCTGGAGTTGTTTTCCTGTCTCCAACTGGTAAGCTCCTCAAATTCTCTTTCTTGCTGAGGTTTGTTTGCACAAACAACATTGCAGAATATGAGGCTTTACTCTTAGGCCTAAATATTGCTCTCAAACATGGAATCAAAATGCTAAGAGTATTTGGGGATTCTGAGCTGATTGTATCCCAAATTAGAGATAGGTATGCTTCAAAAAATAAAAGGTTGAAACAATACAAGCATGCTGTTTGGGATACCATTGAACTATTTGATGCATTTTCAATAGGCTGGGTAGAGAGATCAAAGAATGTTATGGCTGATTTCTTAGCCAATGTTGTAATAAGGCCAGATGACATCACTCTGTCAGATGTTACAAATGTAGAAGTTAAAATTAGGCCTGCAGTACCAGAAAATATATGCAGTTGGCAAGTGTTTAATGATGATAGGGACTTGTTAAAATTTTTGCACTGCATAGATGAATATGAGAATCAAGAAATTGATTTCCAAGCTTTTGTAGAGACTATAGATGGAAAAGAAACTCTTGTGGGAAAAGAGATAATTCAATTGAAGACTAATAAAATCCCCAGAGGATTAGTAGCTTTGGAAAGAGCTTTTGACAGTAGAGACCAATTGGTCACAAAGACATCTCCCACAAACAAGGAGGATTTAGAAGAGATAAATTTGGGAACATCTCAGACCCCCAAGAAGGTATACATTGGTAAACAGCTCAAACCACACATTAGGAGTATGCTGATTGCATTACTGAAAAGGTACAAACATGTTTTTGCTTGGTCATATGAGGACCTAAAAGCCTATAGGGAAGATTTATTCCAGCATGAGATCCCATTGAAGCTTGGAGCTAAGCCATTTAGACAAAGGCAAAGACCTATTAATCCTACCTTAGCTCCAAAGATGCAAGAAGAACTCAAAAGGCTGAGGGAAGCTGGAATAATTGTGCCAATCAGGCATTCAACTTGGGTGTCTAACCTTGTCCCAGTTAGAAAAAAGAATGGTGATATTAGGCTTTGTGTTGACTTTAGGAACTTGAATGTATCCTCTTTAAAGGATAACTATCCACTGCCTAATATGGAAGCTATGTTGCAGAGAGTGACTGGTTGTGAACTCTTATCCATGATGGATGGATTTTCAGGTTATAATCAGGTGAAGGTGAAGGAATCAGAACAGTATAAGACTACCTTCACCACTCCATGGGGAACTTATGTGTATGTTATAATGCCCTTTGAACTAACCAATGCAGTGCTACATTTCAAAGAGCAATGGATGTTGCTTTTGCAGGGTTGATTGATTCAATCCTGGCTGTATATCAGGATGACTTCACTGCTTACTCAAAGAAAGAAGAGCAGCATTGTTTACATCTGGAGCAGATTTTCATAAGAGCACTAGAGTATGGTATTTCTTTAAATCCAAAGAAGTGTGCCTTTGGGGTAGTTGAAGGAAAGCTCCTGGGACATATTGTTTCCAAGGATGGAGTCAGGATAGATCCAGAGAGAGTGGCTGCTATTGACAGAATTCAAATGCCAAAAACTGTAAAAGGAGTTCAGTCCTTCTTTGGATAGATAAATTTTGTTAGGAGATTTGTTCCCAACTTTGCAGAAACCACAAGGAACATTTCCAAGATGATGAAGAAGGATGCAACTATCCACTGGGAAAGTGAAGCAATTGAATCATTTCAGAGTATCAAAGAGGCAATCAAGATGGCCCCTGTTCTTAAATCTCCTGATTTTTCTAGGCCATTCCAATTGTTTTCATTTGCTTCCTTTCACACTGTTGCTGCATGTTTGCTATAGAAAAATGAAGATGGTTTTGAACAGCCCATAGCTTTCTTCAGTATGTCCTTGCAGGCTTCTGAGTTGAAATATGATATTATGGAAAAACAGGCATATGCACTAGTCCGAGCCATCAAAAGTTTCAGACCATACTTGGTAGGATCATATATAATTGCATATGTACCCCATGCAGTAGTCAAAGACATTTTCACTCAGCAGGAAGTGACTGGAAGAAGGTGTAGATGGATAAACAAACTGTAGGAGTTCAACATAGAAATACAAATTACCAAGTTGGTAAGAGGACAAGGATTAGCCAAGATGATGGCACAGTCAAACTTGGAAGCATGCCAAGTTAATGCAGTCCAAAATGAGAGTGTAAATGTATCAGGATCTGAATGGTACAAGGATATTATCTACTACTTGCAAAATCTGAATTGTCCTTCCCATTTCAGTGACAGTCAAAAGAGGACTTTAAAGTTACATGCAATCAGGTATGTTATTGTTCAAGGTGAGCTATACTGGAAAAACCCTGATGGTGTGCTACTGAGATGTGTGGATGAGGATATGGCTAACAATGTTTTGATTGATATGCATAAAGGATTGTGTAGTGGACATTATACTGCCCAAACAATAGCTCATAAAATTCTCAGAGCAGGATATTGGTGGCGCACTCTCTTTTCAGATGCACAAAGGTTAGTGAGGAAGTGTGACCCTTGCCAAAGATTTTTAGGAAAGTTGAAATATGATGGTGCTTTACCCCTCAGGACTGTAACTGTGGATGCTCCATTTCAGCAATGGGGAATTGACTTCATAGGGGAAATTGTAGACAAATCAAGTGGGGGACACAGTTGGATTTTGGTGGCAACTGATTACTTTACCAAATGGATTGAGGCCATTCCAACTAAGAGAGCTACAAGTAAGGTGGTGACAGATTTCATACTGGAAAATGTTATCATCAGGTTTGGAGTACCATTCAAGATAGTCACTGATAATGCTATGTGCTTCAGATCAGGTGAATTTGTTGATTTTTGCAACAAATATGGGATAAATCTATCATATACATCACCATATCACCCACAAGGGAATGGTCAAGCAGAATCAAGCAATAAAAGCATCATGAAAATTATCAAGAGGATACTAGACAAGAACAAGAGAGCTTGGGACTCAAAATTAAAGTTAGCAATATGGGCTGACAGAGTGACAGTAAAAAAGGCTATTGGAATGTCACCCTTTGAGCTAGTATATGGTGCATCAGCCAGATTGCCCATAAACAATCTCCTACCAGTTTACAGATTCATCCAGGAAAATGATGAGGAGATTGAAGACTCCATGACAGAAAGGGTGAACCAGCTGGTTGCACCAGATGAAAACAGAAGGAAAGCCCACCAGATTAATCTCAAGAGACAACAAGATGTGAAATATCAGTTTGACAGGAGAGCTATAAAAAGGAAGTTTCAAGTCAATGATCTGGTGCTCATTTGGAATGCAAAAGGTCAAGAAAAGGGCAAACATGGTAAATTTGAACCCTTATGGATGGGCCCATATCAGATTTGCAGTGCTCATGGGGAGGATTCTTATTTCCTCCAGGCCCTAGATGGTGAAGTTCTGGAATTGCCTGTGCATGGCCAATTCCTTAAGTTCTATTTTGCATAGATGACTTGTCGCTGTGCACATTTGTAAAAACATGTATATAGTGTAAATGTCTTGTGCAGTTTGTGCTTTTTGGTTTTTTGCCTGGTCTGCCCGGAGATCTGGTTCTCGCTGTAGGTTTTCACCTGCACGTCCCCATTCAGAGCCAGTGTTGGTGCTCATTTTTGGCCTAGAAGTAAAGCTTGCAGGTGGAGGGTTTCTTTTTCAAACCTTAGGTTTCCCTCTTCATCGGCGTGAGTTTGTGTTGTGTCTTAGCGATCATGTTGATGGCACGGTGTCTTCTTCCATCACTGAGACTTTGTGCTATCAGTGAATGAGATTGTTGTTCTACCGATGGTGTTGGTCTTGCCGACAGGGGTAAGTCATGTATTCATCGGCAGGAGTGGGAGCTATCGGGTGAACGGTCAGATGTTGGGCCGACAGTGTAGTGTTTGGCCGATGAAGATTCATCAGCGTGTGTCTTACCGAAGGAAAGTGGGGTTGACGTTTGGCATCGGTAAGACTACTGTGATCGGCCAATGTGTTTTGTGGTTCGCCAATAGAAGGAAGTCACCCTGATGGGGAATGCCATCGGGATGACTTTGTGTTCGGTTTGACCGACGGTGGAGTATGTAGGATTTGGCGATCGGCGAGACTTTTGAGATCGGGCTAGCACTTGGAGGGCCCGCCGATGGGTAATGTTTGGCCGATGAGGTTTCATCAGCATGTGTTTGGCCGACGGAGGGATGAGGCCATAGTTCATCGGTGAGATTTGGCTTATCGGCAGAGGTTTTTTGCAGTCTGCCAATGGAGGGAAGTCACCCTGATCAGGAGTGCCATCAGGGTGACTTGGTGCATCGGCGTAAGTTTGAGATGCTGCTCCGACGGTGTTGGTCATACCGACGAAGGTGGGAGGCCAGGGTGCTGTCGGAGTGACTTTGTTCATCGGCAGAGATGTTTCTTGTTGTGCCGACAGTTGGTGGTCTGGCCGATAGGTGGTATTTGGCTTCTGGGCGTCGGTGAGACAACTGGAGTCGGCGGGAGATTTTTGAGGAAGGCCGATGGTATATGTTTGGCCGATGGGCTGTGGACGAAGGGTCGTATGTTGAGCGCGGCAAAAAGCTCAACACTTGGTATGTATGCGACTATGCTTTTAAAGCGCCGAAGTTGTCTCCACACCGTGTATGTGGGATTATTCCCCTGTGTATTTTCAAACTTTGAGCGAAGCACTTTTGGCGGGAACTTCTGTTTGAAGTGTTGCGACAGTTTCCATGTGGTTGCGGGTGGTTGAGGCCCTTAATGGCGACATTGTAGAGTTATGGGCGACAGTACAGGCGATCAGGTTGCCCAATTTTTGAGCGGAGGCTCCAGATAATGGCGCTTGGCTCGAGGCTCCTCTTTGTCTGCTGCATTTATTAAATTTTGAGCGCCATTCCTTCTAAGGAATGTATCTGGCAGATTTTTTGTTATAGCCATGTAATTAATTGCTGTAGTACACTTTCTGGCTGTTATAAGCAGGAAGTGTTACTCATTTTTAGGTTGTTGAAAGTTGAACATTTTGGCTCTGTAACACAATACAGTTCATTTTGGTTGCTCTGTACAGCTAAACTTGTGAGTTTATGTATCTCCTGTTGTATGTTTTTGTATGAATCCACTGATTTCATGGTTAAATTTATATGAGAAATGCTATGTTAGCATGTGTTTTGTTAATTCTGTCTCCAATATTGCATGTACCTTTCTTCTGAGTCTAGGTATTTAAGGAATGTTGAGACTCTAGAACATAGAATTCCTATGTTGAATGTCTGATCTTTTAACTTCTGCTCAAGGGGTAGATTAAACTATTTTCAGGTTGAACATTGGGAAGGGTATACTGCAGTAGGGATGCCATAAGTAGAGATAACTTAACACTCTGTGTTGGGAGATATCTGTAAGGCAGGTATCATATATATCCCCCTGAAATCCAGTTTTAGCTGTTCATGTTGATCATTCACAGGTGTATGTCTACTGACTCGAGGCCCTGGATAGGCACCAATCTTGCTTTGTGTTTGTGTTACAACCATGTCCAGCTTTGCATCCAAACTTAAAATCATAATCAAACTCTAAAACAACCATTAGGACATTAGAATTAGTTTTAGGATCCTCAGTCCTCTGTCTATAACTGCAAATAGGCCCAAAGCTAGCCCCTTTGCTCTTATCTTTCAATTTTGGTCTACTTACAGGAGGACTTATCTGCTTTCTGACAGCATCCCAATCCTTGTATGCGTATCTCATGGATGTTGAGTAGGGAATACCCCCCTAGATCTTGCAGATCCTGAAGAAAAAGAGGAGATAAAATATAGAGTCTATCTCCTACACTGTTGGCCCCTAGCCCAGAGATCCTATTGATCACTGATGGCTACCTTGTAGGGAAATCTGGGAATAAGCATCCAGTCTGGGAAAAAACCAACATAATGCACGAAACCCTATATTTGTAACGATCTAATTATAATAGGAGATGTACAATAGATAATATAAAAACTAATTACACATGAGTGATCAATAAGATGTCAGAACCTATCTCCCAGAAGCAGAGATATCGAAGGATGCCAATGGCAGTACCCACATCCCAAAAGGTAGAATCTTCAAAAACTACAATCTGGAGAAATGTTACAGAGACTGCCCTAATGCAATATATGAAGTTGGCTAAGATAGAAGGATGGTTTCAGGAGCACCCACATCCTTTATGGAGTAATATTCCCAAAATGCTATCATATATTGAAACTCTAATCCTTGGTCATTCTTCCTATGTCTTCACTTTTCTAGATCTTGCACCTATAACTTGCACATGAGAAGAAAAGGGTTTTGTGGGTTATGGTGTTTAGGGACTTGCCTTAGTCAAATCATAGGATAACATCCAAGCTTCCCAACACTATTTTTTGATAAAGAGTGTGTGCCCTTGTAGGGTAGAGGCTAAACACAAATCAATCTAATGAAATAAAATGATGTTGGACAACAATGATATCACTTATGTGATGAAACCCTTAGGAGGATGAATGCTCTTCAACTCATAAGGAGAGATAGAGGATAACTTTAAAACCTGTAACAACACACAATGACAATACAAATCTACTCTAGAATCACAATGAATGCTTTGAATGCTCTTTACTCTAATGCTTCAAGTTAGCTATCTCTATCTAGGTTCATAATGAATTCAAAAACACACTTATACATGCTTTCCTGCTAACATTCGTGAAATTAACCAAAAGAGCCAACAAGGAGAAACCCTTTTAAAGGTCTTATTCTGACATGCATTTAAATTTGTCTTGACCAATCAGGGAGGACTTGGGCATAGGTGCCCAAGTCCCAAGGCACCTTTTTGGTTTGGGGTAAGGTAACATATGGGCCCCTAGTTCCCAATTGACGGGGAGGCCTATGGGTTTAGCAAACCTATCTTGACACAACACTTCAAGACCTATATAAATCCCAAGTCTCCCTACCAATTCAAGTGCTCATAGACATTTTCTACCCCAAAATGCCTAATTCAACCTAACCAGTCTGTTACAGAGGTGAAAGAACTATTTGTCTGTTGTTTCCAATACAGACACTACTTTCTTGGTGTGAAGAATTCTTCTTCCCCCTCACTGCTTCCAAGATTCTCAACTCCAAGGCTTATAGCCTTCTTGAGCCCATTATTAGCCCTCCTCTCTAGGTCTAGGGTTCTAATTGCTTGGTACTCACTTCTTTCACTCTATTTTCACCCCTATCTCTTAGATTGTAACTTGCATACTAGCCGGGCTATAGCACAGCTCGCCTAGTACAAGTTTACATGGCCTCTCTTTGATAGCCCAATCACTAACACAAATAGAAACAAAAGAAACAAGGTCTCTGCTTGATAACCCTCCATGACTATACAAGGAAAATGTAGGGGCATCAAGACAGAGACATTTTGTACAAACAGAAACAATAGAATAGAAATTAAATTGTCTACTCTACTGCAAAACTAAATTATACAAGTACTCTACAAACAAAATACAAATGGATTCAAACTGTAATTGTTTTCTATTATCAGAATTTCACTATTACATTCACAGCATCTCAAGCTTCCAACATTCCAACCCAATTACAAAGCCAAGACCAGTTTTTATACCATTCGTCATGTCTGTTATCGGATAGTTAGGGTTTCTTATCTATTTGGTCCTCATCGGTGAAATAGATTCTTTGTCTCACTGATGCCTTTTTCATCGCCCAGACTTCCACTGTCAGCATAGCTTTTTCCTTCTTCTCCAATTACGCATATCACCCCGAAATAATAGTTTGTGGCTTTGGTTCTCGCCTATCAACGAGATAACATCTATCGGGCTATCTCGAATCGTTCCCACCGATATGTCATCGCTCCCCGATGACCTTTGATTTGCTTCCATCAACGAGACCCTCTCCATCACTAAGTCTTCAGCCTCATCTGCCGATGACTCCCTTTACGCCGATGAACACTGACCCATTGGCCAGACTCCCATCATTGGCCTAGCTTTTCATATCTCCTCCCGATATGCATCTCATGCTGATAATTGTCTTCATCGGCAAGACCTACTTTGTCCTCCACCGATATACCATTTTATCGGTGGGACACAAAGGCTGTCGATATAGCTTCTTAATGCTTTGTTGATGAGCTCTCTCACTCTGATGGATCCACTTTGTATATGTATAAACTTCTTCCCACTTTGCCCTATTTGGAAATTCAAACCTTCACACTAAAATGCAAAAATATATACATGGGCTCCAAGCCCTTGGTGCTCCTGCACCATACTCCCCCTGTACGGAAGAAGTCAAGTCACCTCCGGTGACAACAAGGCAAAATCAATGCCCCATTTCTTGAATTCAGACTCTGTAATCCAGGTAGCCTCTGCTTCAGGAAATTGGTGCCACTTGACCAGATGCTCCATGTACACGCCATGTCTGGTCTGTTTCTGTACTCAAGAATCTAGAATTCTCTCAGCCTGTGGTTTGGTTTTCAGAGGTAAGGTCAAATCACTCACTGTCTATGTAGCTTCTGAACTAGATCCCCTTGCTGCTGGATGAGGACCTTTATATAGCACCAGGTCCTAAACATTGAACACTGGTGAAATTGCCAAGTCTGTTGGCAAATCAATTCAATAAGCATTGTTGCCATACTTGTTCAAAATTCTGCAAGGACCAATTCATATCATCTGTAGTTTGGTTGGTATCCCTTTCTACAACCGGGCTTTGTTCAAATTAACCATGACTAAATCACCAACTTCAAACTGAACATCCTTCCTGTGTGCATCTATCCTATCTTTGATCTTCAGGGTGTTTTCCATCAATTGCTACTTCACTTGGTCATGAATCTCCTTTATAGACTGTGCAAAATCCTTTGCATGACCACTTCTAAACTCCATGTCTCCAAGATTTTGGAGTTCATTTACACCTCTAGGATGTATTCCATACACTATCTCAAATGGACTTTTGCCAGTAGTCCTATTCACACTGTCATTATAGGTAAATTATGCCTGATAAATGACTTGATCCCAACTTTGTCCATATTCTTTTGTCAAACACCTTAACAGGTTGCCCAATGTCCTATTCACCACTTCTATTTGGCCATCTGTCTGTGGATGATATGCTGATCCAAAAGATAGATTTGTTCCTAACCTCTACCATAAAGTTTTCCAAAAATGTCCCATGAACTTAGCATCTCTATCAGACACGATGCTTGCTGGTAGTCCATGAATCCTTATGACCTCTTTGAAAACCAAATGAGCTATATGATTGGCATCATGAGTCACCTTACAGGGAATGAAATGACTCATCTTGCTGAATCTATCAACAACTACAAAAATACTATCAAAACCAGTCTTAGTCTTTGGTAGACCAACTACAAAATCCATACTTACACAATCCCAAGGTCTGGAAGGAATGGGTAATGGTTGATATAGTCCAGCATTTGAAGAAGTTCCCTTGGCCTTCTGACAGATGATACACTGCTCCACATACTTTCTGACATCTTTGTGCATCTTCAGCCAATAGTAGAACCTCTGGACTAATTCCAATGTTTTGTTCAGACCAAAATGTCCACTCAAACTGCCATTATGCTTCTCCTGTTTGAGATTTTCTCTCATGGATCCTTTTGGTACACACAACTATCCACCTTTGAACAGCAAACCCTGCTGCAATGTGTAATCTGCAAATTCACTATGGAAGTGATTTTCAAAGTCTTGACAGACCTTGTATGCTTTAGCAAAATCTTCATCTTCATTGTAAAGGGCTCTGAACTCTTCCATCCCTATACCTCTTAACTGCACTTCTTGTACTATAAGTAGCCTCCTGCTTAAAGCATCTTCTACTTTGTTGAGTTGTCCCTTCTTGTGCTTAATTGTAAATGTATAAGACTGCAAGTACTCCATCCACTTGATATGCCTATGGCTCAACTTATCTTGTGAGTTCAAAAAACTCAAAGCTTGATTGTCTGTATACACAACAAATTCCTTGGGTAGGAGATAATGTCTCCATTTTCTAAGTGCTTGGACTAAAGCATAGAGCTCCAAGTCATATGAAGAGTATCTACTCTTTGCTTCATTTAGACTCTCACTGAAAAAGGCTACTGGTCTATTCTCTTGGCTGAGTACTACACCTACTGCAATATTGCTAGCATCACATTCTAAAGTAAACAACTTGTCAAAACTAGGCAGTACTAACACTGGTTGTGTGGCAACTTCTTTCTTCAACCACTCAAAACTCTTGCCAAATGATTGTGTCCATTGAAACTTTATTTTCATTCCACCTTTGATTTTATCAAGCATGGGTGCACAAATAGCACTGAAATTCTTTATGAATTTTCTATAAAACTGAGCTAAGCCATGAAAACTTCTCACCTCAGTTGCTGCTCTGGGAGTAGGCTAACT
Organism: Cunninghamia lanceolata; assembly: GCA_027924645.1. Lineage (NCBI taxonomy): Eukaryota > Viridiplantae > Streptophyta > Pinopsida > Cupressales > Cupressaceae > Cunninghamia > Cunninghamia lanceolata. The sequence goes on along the minus strand of BSBN01001322.1, from coordinate 2,449,891 downwards.
CAATATGGCTTCTACCTTTGACTTGTCCATTTTCAATTCTCCTTTGGACAACACAAAACCAAGGTATACTAATTCCTACTTCATGAATTCACACTTCTCCAAATTTATAGTTAGTTGTTCATCATTTAACTTTTTTAAAACAGTATTTACATGTTCAAGATGCTCTTCTTTAGTTTGACTAAAAATCAAGATGTCATCTAGATAAACAACTACAAATTTACCCGTATAGTCCTTGAGGACTTCATTCATGAGCCTCATGAATGTACTAGGAGCATTTGATAAACCAAATGGCATAACAAGCCATTCATATAGTCCTTCTGTAGTTTTGAAGGCTATTTTCCACTCATCACCTTCCTTGATTTTGATCTAGTGATAACCACTTTCCAGGTCTATCTTAGTGAAGTATTTAGCTCCTCCTAAACAGTCCATAAGATCTTCAATTCTGGGAATTGGAAATCTGTACCTTACAGTGATCTTATTGATAGCTCTGGAGTCTGTGCACAATCTCCATGTTCCTCCTTTCTTTGGTGCCAACACTGTAGGCACTGCACAAGGACTTATGCTTTTTCTAACCAACCCCTGGTTAAGCAATTCTTGTACTTGTCTAGTTATTTCCTTATGTTGTTCTAGAGTCATCTTGTAAGGAGCTTTGTTAGGCAAATATGCTCCTGGAATTAGATCTATCTGATGGCTTATAGTCCTCTGTGGAGGTAGTGTTGCTGGTGTTCCATCACTAATGATGTCCTTATATTGTTCCAGTATAGTCTGCACCTCTTTTGGGATCACTACCTTTTTGTCCTTCTACTCCTCCTTAGGCTTTACTATGATAGCATATCCAATACCATCCTCCTTAAGAGTGTTCAAAAACTCTTTACCACTCACAACTAAGATACTAGGAATCTTAGTCTTATTTGCTTCTTCATCTTCCAAAGATTGAATTTTATAGGTGACACCATCTTTTTGAAAAGAATATGCATTCTTCTCACCATCATGTATGGCCTTCCGATCAAACTGCCATGGTCTACCCAATAGTAGATGACATGCATCCATAGGTAAGATATCACAAAGTACCTTGTCTTTGTATCCACCTATACCAAACTCTATCCAAGTTTGCTCATTGACTATCACATGCTAACTTTTATTTAACCATGTGACTCTATATGGATTTGAATGAGGTATTCTTTGCAAATTTAGTTTTCTAACTGCTTCATCAGACACTATATTATCAGTAGACCCTGAGTCTATGATTACTTGACATACCTTATTCATAATCTTGCATCTAATTTTGAATAATGCTCTCCTTTGGCTTGGTTCAACTTTCATTGGTTCTTTGATCAAGGTTCTCCTGACCATGATGTTCTCTCCCACTTCTGAGGCTAGACTGACTCCAGGTGCTTTGCTGCTTGAAGCATCATCATGTACATAATGATTTCTTCGAGAAGAAGATGTACCTTTATCAGGACACCTATATGCTGGATGGCCCAATTGACCACAATTGTAGCATTTCATAGTGGCAAAGTAGGATCCTCTACCTGATCCTCCTGGTCTTCCTCTATTAGATCCCCTTCCTCTGTAGTTTCCTCTACTACCAGTCTCTCCACTCTGCTATGTGAGTTTGGATTCTCCTTGGGGTCTTTGATCAGTATTGCTACCACCATAATTCCCTCTTCCTCTGCTGTCTCTACCTCTTCCTCTTAACCTGCTGCTTGACTCTTGTTTCTTCTTACTCTTCTCCTCCACCTTGAGTGCTAGCTGATAGCTTTGATGCACTATTGTAGGGCTGAATAAGTTGATTTCCTCTTGAATAATCCATCTCAAACCATTGAGATATCTTGCTACTTTCACATTTTCATCTTCCATCACCTTAGACCTAAGGTATAGTTTTTGAAACTCCTCAGTGTATGCACTAACATCTAATTCTCTTTGTCTCAAATTTTGCTGTTTCTTGTACAACTGGACTTCATAATCTTCAGGCATGTATACTTCTTTGATTTTAGCCACCATACCCTTCCAAGTAGCTATAGGTTTCTTGTCTTCTTTTTCTCTTTCAGTTTGAACAAACTTCCACCATGTCAAGGCAGCTCCTCTGAGTCTTGATTTAGCCACCTTCACCTTTTGTGCTTCACTCACTCCATCACATTCAAAGTGATTTTCTAAACCTTCTATCCATTCCATGACCAAATCAGGTTCCATCTTTCCACTAAAAAGAGGGACTCCTTCCAATGTCTTACCACTCATGGATTTCAAGGCCTTCAAGAAAGGTTCTTCTTCCATCTTAGGATCAGGTGTGGGCTCTTCATCTTCTATAGGCACACCTTTTTCCTTGTTTACTTTCTGCCTAACTTCTTCAGTCTTTATTATCATTGCAGCTAGCTTACTTTCCATTTCAGCTAGTCTTTCCTGTAGGAGCCTATTCTCCTCTTCTTGATCATCAACCTTCTTTGCCAATTCTGCATTAGTCACCATCTCTCTGGCTGAACCTACAAACTCACTTGAACTCGGTGATGACATACAACTTCTTCTATTCCAACCTAGGAATAGCCCAAATCTTTAACTTGCTCTGATACCAATTTGATGGGGAGGCCTATGGGTTTAGCAAACCTATCTTGACACAACACTTCAAGACCTATATCAATCCCAAGTCTCCCTACCAATTCAAGTGCTCATAGACATTTTCTACCCCAAAATGCCTAATTCAACCTAACCAGTCTGTTACAAAGGTGAAAGAACTATTTGTTTGTTGTTTCCAATATAGACACTACTTTCTTGGTGTGAGGAATTCTTCTTCTCCCTCACTGCTTCCAAGATTCTCAACTCTAAGGCTTATAGCCTTCTTGAGCCCATTATTAACCCTCCTCTTTGGGTCTAGGGTTCTAAATGCTTGGTACTCACTTCTTTCACTCTATTTTCACCCCTGTCTCTTAGACTGCAACTTGCATACTAGCCGGTCTATAGCACAACTCACCTAGTACAAGTTCACATGGCCTCTCTCTGATAGCCCAATCACTAACACAAATAGAAACAAAAGAAACAAGGTCCCTGCTTGATAACCCTCCATGACTATACAAGGAAAATGCAGGGGCATCAAGACAGAGACATTTTGTACAAATAGAAACAAAAGAACATAAATTAAACTGTCTACTCTACTGCAAAACCAAATTATACAAGTACTCTACAGACAAAATACAAATGGATTCAAACTGTAATTATTTTCTATTATCAAAAGTTTCACTATTACATTCGCAGCATCTCAGGCTTCCAACATTCCAACCCAATTACAAAGCTAAGAACAGTTCTTATACCATTCGTCATGTCTGTTATCAGATGGTTAGGGTTTCCTGTCTATTTGGTCCTCATTGGTGAAACAGATTCTTTGTCTCACCGATGACTTTTTCATCGCCCAGACTTCCACTATCGGCATAGCTTTTCCCTTCTTCTCTGATAACGCATATCACCTTGAAAAAATAGTTTGTGGCTTTGGTTCTCACCTATCGGTGAGATAACATCTATCGGGCTGTCCTGAATTGTTCCCACTGATATGTCATCGCTCCCCGATGAACTTTGATTTGCTTCCATCAGTGAGAACCTCTCCATTGCTAAGACTTTGGCCTCATCTACCGATGACTCCTTTTACGCCGATGAACACTGACCCATCGGCCAGACCTCCCATCGTCGGCCTAGCTTTTCATATCTCCTCCCGATATGCATCTCACGCCGATAATTGTCTTCGTCGGTGAGACCTACTTTGTCCTCCACCGATATACTATTTTATCGATGGGACACAAAGGCTGTCGATATAGCTTCTTAATGCTTCGCTGATGAGCTCTCTCACTCTGATGGATCCACTTTGTATATGTATAAACTTCTTCCCGCTCTGCCCTATTTGCAAATTCAAACGTTCACACTAAAATGCAAAAATATATACATGGGCTCCAAGCCCTTGGTGCTCCTGCACCACCAATTTGCATTAGTTTTAGGGGATTTTACATTAGGATGAATATTTTGAATGTATAATGTTATCATGGGGACCAAGAAGCTAAACAAGGAGGTAAAAAGACATGTGTCCAGTTTTTGCTCCATAACATTTAGCCCCCACTTTAATGTGTGTATGATATTATGATTAGTACATGCATTAAAGTATGGTCAAACCATATCAAACACATCAAAAACTAGAGCAAAGACACACCCTATGTTTTCAAGACCATTTCTAGCCCCCAATCTTAGGAAAACATAAGAAAACACTTGACATTCATGCAAAACATAGAGCATATAGTAAGAAAGCATGCAATACATGAAGAAGATAGTAAAGAACACAATACATGGAGAAGACATGAACACAGTCACATAAAAAAAAGTATAAATGAAGAGAAAACATGATCGAACAATTATATAAAACCCTAACTAGGTGATGGGGGGAGCTCATCGCTATGCGCCACCATCAAAGGCATGTGAAAAGCACACAACGTGGGGGAAACTTATCACTACGCGCCAACACAAAACATGCAAGATACATGGCCTGGGAGAGTTCATCGCTACACGCCACTGCTAAAACACACAAAACACATAAGGAAAACACATGAAATACATGATCACCATAGAGTATGTCATCGACACACTATATGTCTTATAAACAACAAACACGGGTGATAGGGAGGAGCTCATCGCTATGCTCCACTATCTAAGACATGCCAAACACACCTGATGATTGAGCTATGCTACCAAAACCACCAAAGACACACCTAAGGGTGAATACTTCAAGAGCCAACCCTTAAGAGAAGACACAATCCCGCCTTCCATAGAAGGGATTTCAAAATGCAACCCCACCTGCATCCGCAGATGCCTTATAGTGAAAAGGAAGCATGCACGCAAAGTATACAACCCCACATGCATTGCACAAATGCCTTATAGTGAAAATGAGGTATACACAAAATAAAACAACGTACATGACCCCACCTACACCTGTAGATGCCTTACAGTGAAAAGGAAGCATAGACAAACATGCTTTATCAATAATATCTAAAATATCCAAGCATTTACCACAATATATGCCCCAACCTTAAAGTGGTTAATCCCACTTGCCGGTATCAAACACATTTAACGTAAATTGAAAACCACACAAGGGAACAAGAGTTTTCGTAAAGCCCATGTGCCAAAGTGACATGTGCTTGCAATCGTTGCCTAATTCCAACAAACACATCCATATCATTTTCTAACAAACATTATTCAACAATATATAAGCTTTGGCTAGAGAATCTATTCTAAGATAACAACCAAATCAATTCATGAAACTTATACATAAATTATTTATCATATCGGTTAATAAACCAAGGCTACAATTACAAGTTTGGAACTAAGTATATCCATGAGGTTATACTTCAGTATCTCAGAACTAAGTGTAACTACAAGGTGAGATACAAAACATTCCAAAGTTCCTAGAAGCAGATTTAGAGTATTGCAAAAGTTTGTTACAAGAAGATCACAACACGACACACAATCACATCACAACACGAGGTGATTCTACTAGTCAAGCGTCAGTAACATATCAACCCCATATTCATATATGGACTAGGTCCATTTTTTATTCTTGTTGTAGGGACACATGGTCCTTATGAGTATTTATTTGTTATCATCATCTGCTGACTATTAGAGCCACTGAAGAATGGAAACACAAAAAATGAGAGGATAAAAAAGTGACTTAGGTTCACAACATGGTAAAATTCCCCCAAGACATTCTCCACAACGTTATGCCCCCAAGGCACCACACACAACAATTACAATAAGAAAGAGAGGAATAGAAGAATAGAGAAACAAATAGAAGTATCACAACAGAGGCAGTCTCCTTGTATCCTTGACCTTACAAGAGCATCAAGGGTCATCCAAGGAGGCCTAAACAACATTTAACATGATACGGGGGAACACAACACAACACATAAGAGGAGGCCACCTGCAAGAGCAATTCAAAGAGGTGCTACATCAAAGGTGGCTAAATGGGTGAGAAATACTTATTTACTATCTGTTGTCCTTAATCACATCATCTTCTTCCCAGTCTTGATCTTAATCTTTGTTTACCATTAAGGGTTCATGATTGTCTACATTCTTTGGAATTTCTAAAGAGGAAGTTGGTAGAAAATAACTTCTCTCTAGAAGGTTTTCTCCCAATCCTTGTAAGGATGGTGAAGGAGTAGCCTCGACAAAAATTTCCCTTTCCTCTTAGTCGAGGTGGTGTTGGAGTACCTTGAACCATGATCACCAGTTTGAATCTAGGAGGTACATTAGATGCCTCATGCACAATGATTTTAGGAACATTAGTACACTTATCCACTATCCCCTTAGTGGGTGGAATAAGTCTATTAATGATGATTGAATTAACTTTACTTTGATGAAGCTCAACATCCATCCCCAAAGGATTTAATGTGAGAGACCTTTCTTCATCCACCAATGCTTTGTCTTTTGAAGGGAGACCATTGGAATGAAGGGAAGGTAAAGTGTTGTTAAGAGAATTGTTGATTATTCTATCTTTAGTGATGTCCAAGGAGTTTGAACATGCAACCAAAGGAGAATTATCCATGGTCTTCACATCTTTAGAGACATCTAAGGTACATGGACATTCAACCAAAGGAGGAATATCAAGGGTCCTCACTTCCTTAGTGATATCCAATGTATTTGAACATTCTATCAAAGGCTAGAGATCCATAGGATGATCCATAGAAGGTTCATGCACTATGGTAGGGATAGAATATTTAATATTGTTAGATGAATGCCCATTTTCTATCCATCGATGATCCTTCATGAGAGGAGGTTCTTCATTCACTAATGCTTCATCCTTTGAGGGGAGAGTATTAGAATGAAGGGAGGGTATGGTGATGTTTAGGGATGTGTCAACAATTTCATCCTCTTGCATCAAAATGTCCTCATAAGTGGGAAAATTTTGGGAGAGGGATCCAAATCAAAGGGTGAAATAGACAAAGCTAGGTCACCATCACATGTATTAGAGTGTAGATCCATGGGAATGAACATGGAATTATCATGATTCATAATAGAAGTAGAAGAAGAGTTATCATTGTCATCTTTCTTTTTACAATTCATAGAAATGAACACAATGAGATCGTCTAATATTGAAGTATATACACCCATGAGAATTGTGAAGCTATCAAAATCATATATGTAACAAAGGATTTCATATATGGAACACATAGATACATCAATATCATACATGGATGTTATTTGATCTAAAACATGAGGATGCATATTAGTGATTGTTACAAAAGTTTCAAATTCTATAATGTATGCAAACAAAGATTCTAAAGATGAATAGCAAGAAGCATCCATAATGAAATGAGAATTGAGTACCACCAATATGAGACACTTTTTTACACCACAACACTAGTTTGAGGAAACCAGATTTTTGCAACTTTTTGCAAAGATAAAAAACAAACTAGTGTCACTACAAATAGAGTGATGAATATGTTAAAAGTGTTGCACAAAAGGTAGTATAGATAATTTTAAGATTTCTTGCAAAGAAATGACAAAATTTTTATGTTGAAATACACAATGTGTAATTACAAACATATATGAATTTTGAAACCAAGATATGAAATGATGCAAAATTTTCAAATGAACAATGAAAATATGTTATAAATTAATGCTATATCTGAATTGAAAATGTTTATGATGGCAGAAAATTTTGAAACAAGATTTTGGCTACAAGCCCTAGATTTTGAATTTGACTAGGTTTTAAAAAATACAACTTTTTCAATAAAACCCTAGCAACTGAGAGCTTCAAATGCAAGATGTAACACCATGACATTATTATATTATGTTTAATATTAATCAGATCTGATGCAAAAATCAGAAATTTGAATCTTTTTATGATGATCTATAACATATGCAATGAAACAATGCAAAACTATCTTTTTGCAAGCCTAAAATGCTTATTTTTTCACTTTTTTCAATGCAAATATGGAAAAGATGTCTTAAAATAGTGAGGATGATAAGGTACAACAGCCTGAAATCCTTTAATCAATCCAATAATTCAACAATATTTACCACAACATGCCAATGTTGAAACCCTAGGTTGAAGTTCAGCTAGATTTACTAAAAATGCAAGGTTTTTGAAACCCTAACAATGAAATTGACCTATGTAACTATGCAAAATGATGAATAAATGGAATATAATCAGATCTAGGGCATAAAATAGCTCAGATCTGATGCAAGAAGGATGGTAAAGTGTAAGATACTATGGGTTCACCAAAATGTTATGTATGAAAAAGGAGAATGGAGAAGATTAGCGTGCACACTAGATTAAACCCTCTTCCACAATAACATTCAAGGACAAGACCAAGAAAAATCACTACCAAATGGAGGTGGACTTAGCTACATATCTTTTACTCAAGAGTGCTATGGAAAGATCTACTTTAATCAAGCCTTTAATCAAACCCTAGGTTAATTAATGCACTAAACCCTAGATTTGTAAAGATTTGATTATAACAAGAGATGTACAACAAATAATCAGAAACCAATTGCATAGGAGTGATCAAGAAGATGTCAGAACTTGTCTCCTAGAAGTAGGGATATTGGAGGATGCTAGTGGTGGCACTCACATTCTGAAAGGTGGAATCTTTAGAAACTATAAACTAGAGAAATGTTACAGAGACTACCTTGATGCCAGATCTAAAGTTGGCTAAGTTAAAAGGACAATTTTGGGAGCACCTGCATCCTATATGGAGGAATATTCCCAAAATGTTGTTAGATCTCAAAACCCCAATCCTTGCTTAGTCTTCCTATGTCTTCACTTTTTTGAATCTTACACCTGTAACTTGGACACAAGAAGAAAAGGGGTTTGGGGGTTATGGTGTCTAGGGACTTGCCGCAGTCAAATCCTAAGGTAGCATTCGAGCTTCCCAACAACATTGTTTGATAGAGAGTGCATGCCCTTGAAGGGTAGAGGCTAAACATAAATCAATATGATGAAATCAAATGATGATGAACAACAATGATATCAATTATGTGATGAAACCCTTAGGAGGATGAATGCTCTTCAACTCATAAGGAGAGATAGATGATAGCTTCAAAACCTATAACAACACACAATGAAAATAGAAATCTACTCTAGAATCACAATGAATGCTTTGAATGCTCTTTACTCCAATGCTTCAAGTTAGCTATCTCTATCTAGGTTCATAATAAATTAAAAAACGCACACATATGTATGCTTTCCTGCTAACATTCATCAAATTAACCAAAAGAGCCAACAAGGAGAAACCCTTTTAAAGGTCTTAAGCTAACATGCATTTAAATTTGCCCCAACCAATTAGGGAGGACTTGGGCATGGGTGCTCAAGTCCCAAGGCACCTTTTTGGTCTAGGGTAAGGTAACATATGGGGCCGTAGTTCCCAATTTCTATTGGTTTTAGGGGATTTTTCATCAGGATGAATATTTTGAATGTATAATGTTATCACGAGGACCTAGGAGCTAAGAAAGGAGGTAAAAAGACATGTGTCCCTTTTTTACTCCATAACAACCTCATTGGAAAAATCCATCCCTCTTCCTCTAATGGTCACAAATTCATCATCTCCACCATTGAGTATTTTACAAAGTGGGGTGAAGTGATTCAACTCACCTACATCACTAGTTAGTGAATCACTAAATTCATCCTACATTATATCATATGTTGATATGGTATACCCCTTACCATTGTCACAAATAATGACAAACAATTTAAGAACCAATAAGTCTGATCCTTGTGTCAAAAGTTCTATATCCAATATCATTTCTCCACTCCATATTATCCCCATAGTAATGGCCAAGCAGAGGCTTCTAATAAAATTATCCTTAAAATTCCTCAAAAAGATAGTCAATGAAGCTAGTTGTGATTGACACCTGCAACTTAACCCTGCCTTATGGGCTTATCACACTAGTATTTACACACCCACCGGTGGAACACCTTATTCACTCATCTTTGGATCTAAAGCCATTTTTCCAATTGAGGTCAGGCTCCCCTCTTTAAGAATTTCTTTACATATTATTGATGAGGAGTATCGTATTTCACAGTTGCATGAGTTTGAATTACTAGATGAGAGGTGTCCCAATGACTTAAATCCTTTACAATCTTATCAAAATTGACTCCATCATAGTTACAATAAAAAGATCAAAACCCATCAATTTGAGATTGGTGACTTAGTCCTTAAAGAAAATCAGAGGAATTTACAAGACCAAGAAAAGAAAGGAAATTTTGAACCTAATTAGGTAGGGCCTTTTATTGTCATTGCTAAATATGGATCAGAAGCATACCAGCTTGCTGCACTAGAAGTTCATCCTTTGGAAAAGATGATAAACATCATCCATCTTAAAAGGTTCTATGCTTGATCTTAAGAATATCCCCCCAAAAAAATTTGAAAAAAAATATATATATCAGCAATAATCCGTTTAATGGTGAAAACCACTTCGGTGGTACCTTGGGCAAGTACCATGGTGAAAACCTATTCATAGGCACCATGTGTAGTAGATAGAATCCACCATCTATTAGCATCCCTCTCATTTCATATATTACACAGAGGCATGCCCCATTCCTCTATATACCATCCTATATACCCATACATCCTTTCATACCTCATACCCCACCCTGTCATACATCCATCAACATTTATCAACCTATAATGGCTTGACCATTGTTAGTTAGTATCATCTTCTATCCCATCCCATAATACTTAGCACCTCCCACATATTCATGTCCATTGTTCCATGTTGGGGGCAAGTCCCTAAATCGAGCTTCTCGATTGGATCTTTGTCACATACCTCACCATTCTGGGGTAGGCCTTCATACAAATGAGTCCCATATATCCCATAATAAAGCACTTTTTTGCACTTCAGTCCACCACCATCACATCCCATAATAATGAGCTTTCATAGATTTGACACTCAAACTCAACAAACCACATATAGAACATTGTTCCACAATGCAAATCACACATAAGTTCAACTTTTGAAATAATACATAGTCAGCATACCTATTGCCAAACTATCATCATATATCATCACAACTATGCTTTTAGGGATGTATCCTTCCCATATTAGGCATAATCCAATCCAATATCACCTATCCTACTTTGGCAATAGATATGATGGTTGTATGACTTGTTTTGTTAGTTCATCTTTTGTTTTGATTTATCTTTTAACCCCTCATATGCCTACTCAAGACCACCTAGATCTACCTATATCTTGGTGTGTTTTGACTAGTGTAGAATGGGGCATCGTCTTTGGTTTTTGCGTGTTGTGTTTTTTGTTTGTTCTTTTACATGACCCACCAAGGCTAATATAAACCTTGTGTGTGTTGGAATGGCTTTATGTATGATGGTTGTTCTTTATGTAGATCCACCAGGACCATGTCAACACATTGTGTGCATAGGGACTTCCTCATGCTTTAAGTCTCTTTCCTCACATGACCCTCCAAGGTTATCTTATGTATTGCATGTATAAGGAAAATTTTTTGTTTAAGAGTCAAGTCCATGCAACAGATACCTTGTCACCTTCATTCCTTATACCTTGGTGCATAATATACTTTTCTATATTAAAATCTAGGATTTATCTCCACATACCAGCATAATCTAATCCTAGCACTGATCTATCCTCAACCATCCCATCCATCCCACTTGACTAGATCATTTTGCTAATTCTGCCAAACTACACTATGCCTTAGGGCATTCTATTTCTTCATCTTACTCATATAACCCATTCTAATATCCCATCCTACTAATTATCCCCATCTTTTCATAACATCAATTCCCTCTCTTATCATATCCAATTTTTTCTAACTTTCTATCACGACCAAATCATAATCAAATCACCAATTGTTCCCACCATTCGTTGCATCCACGATCTTCCTACATCTACAATATAGTCATAATCATACCACATCATAATCATGAAACAACATTATAAATGAGATAGTCATATCATCATCATAATCATTACATAAATCATAATATCCATCATCATAACCATAAAAAATACCATCACTATATCATAATCACATCCATAAATCATCAATGTATCATATAAAGAACACATCCCATCTATAAGCATAATCCATTTTCACAACATAACCATCCATCAAACATCATAAATCATCGTATTCATCCATAAATTATAGCATAATCCATACAAAACAAATTTAATCTACCCTATAACCATCATATACATAATAAAATCATCACATCACATCACAATAACATCACAACACAATATGCCACCAAAAAAATTTCTCATCTCATAAAAGCATAAGCTCATGATACAACAAAATTTATGTACAAAGACTAAGAGAAATAATATACAGATATGATCCTGCAAGCATATAATGTCTAATCCATCAAAACACTAATAACTAGAGCTGTCACCCACTGAAGGTGCTGGTGATCCCAGTTGTGGTGGACCCATGTTGACTAAAGGACCTAATCTACTAACCTCGTAGCCCTTGACTGGCTCCACTTTGCAAAACTGGTTGTTCTCTGACCTATTGGTACTACCCCCTTATATAGAGAGTGATAGTACACAACCTCCCAAAGTGCTCACGCTAACTCCCTCTACTCTTAGGCCATATCCCTCACCACCTATGCTATCCCTTGGCCTCCAAAAATCCCCTTAGTGATGTCCCTCTCTTTCCGCAATTGCTCCACCTGGGCCTTTTCCCTCTACTATTGGATGATAGGCCTGTCCTTCTCAGCAATCACCTGTGCCAGTTGATCATCACCATCTCATCCTTACACCTAAGCTACTACCAATAAGCCTTACACCCTCTCCAGCTCCATCTGCTGGCTATCTCTCTCTACTCGTAACTCCTCTAACTCTACCCATTCCTGATCCCTCTCCTACTGGCACTCCTACAGCTCTATTATCATAACACCTAGTTGTATCTACACTCCCTCCTCCTCCTCCTCCCGTACAACCTCCTCCACTACAACTTCCTCCACTACAACCTCCTCCCCTATATCCTCTCCTTCCTCCACCCTATGCCTCACCTATCTCCCCTTCCATCACCCCCATCTCCTCCATCACCTCCACATATTGCTACATATCCCTCCAAGATAGTTAGATGAATCGACCTATGTGCTACCCACCATGCATCATACTCTGCAATAGTCCCTGCATCTACCACAACTGACCTCTATACCCAGGGCACTACCACTACTCCTCACTAATCTACTATCACCACTATAGCATCCATCGGCATCCCCCATGGGCCAACCTCTCTAATAACCCGTGCGAAAACTACCTCATGTGTCGACACTGTCTACGCTAGTCCAAACTATCATTATACTCTGCCTAGCATGTAATGCTCAATAATATGAATAGTGTTGTCTAAATGTAATGTGTCTGATGTGTATACAAGAGATGATCACCATCCCCCTCCTAGGCCTCACACCCCCTCCATTGTCTCCAAATCACTATGTCAATCTCATCTAGAATCATCTTCTAATAAAACAAGTTGCCCACTCATTTGTACTGGATCAACCCACCATACTGATATACATAGGCCTATCCTACTCTTTGAACCTTATCTGACATAGGCACACAACTATGTACTCCCATGCCTAGATGTATAACAACATCACTCCACACCCCAAGCTATAGCCACACCAATATACAAATGTGTGTATATCTCAATATAGTATCATCAACACACAAGACCCCCAGGCATATACCACTCCATCTGCAAGCATTTGCTCTAGCACCCGAGCCCAACTAATAAAAAAACCCTAAGACCTCCTATCTAGAGACAATACATGAACAATCAATCTTGCTGCAAACATGGGCAGAGGTGGTAGTTTCCCCACCCCTGCTGCCAAATCCATCTTAATGTCATCAACTGACAAATCATCTATCAGAAAAATCTGCTCTAAACACTCTTCCCTGGTACTCAGATCATACTCCAGTAAATCCTCATGAATTGGAATCCATAGGATCCTCTAGAAATCCTCTAGTGTGATACTCATCTCTCCTATGGGTAATATAAAAGTACTCTACTCACTCTCCCACCCCTCCACAAGTGTCATCATCATAGCATGGTGCACTCAAATATCTAGCATGAATGCAACAACATATAATCTGATTGCTCCTGGAATTTCCTGATCCATCTCCGTCAACTATGGCCTCAACCTCATCATTAGAGGCCTCCACTCTCATGATTATAGACAAGGTAGACTCTCCTACATCCACCCAAACCATGTTGTCAACATTTTTTTGAAAACTAACCTCAATTTGAGCACTCTTTGGCATACATGCTATTCTATCTCGCACAAGCGTGCTTTTCTAGACAAGTGTTATTCTATCTCATGCAAGCACACTTTTCCACACAAGTGCTATTATATCCCATGCAAGTGCACTTTTCTATGCAAGTGCTATTCTATCCCACATAAGCATGCTTTTCCATGCAAGTTCTATTCTATCCTACACAAGTGCACTTTTTCGTGTAAGCACTATTCTACCCCACGCAAACACACCATTTTGCATAAATGCTAATAATAGATACAACACGTGCTACTTTATGCAAGCACACTGACTCCTACTGAAAGCATCATTACACTCCACAAGTGCTATTGCACTTCAAAAGTGTGCTTCCCTAGCAGAAGCACTAATCCTAGCAGTAAATGCACCAATCTCAACGTGAAAGTGTTGTTTATGCATATTAGTGATTTCACTTTCCTCTACTTCTACCCACATTTATTACCCCCTAAACTACCCCTACAGACCCAAGATGTGATATGTACTACTACCCCTGAACCCTCTGGCCACTAGAACTATCATACTCACTCTGTGTGATGCCTATGTCGTGGAATTTGCACCATCTTGCCTAGGCTCTATTACACAAAAGAAGGCTCTGATCTCTAGAAGGTGTGAATACAAATGAGCACAAATGGGCCCCTCTAGACCTATTTATAGGTCTGCCAAGCCCTATTTAGATCCCTAGGCCCTAAATGTTTTCTATTTTCTCCATTTTTCATATGTTTTCCTCTGTTTTTCTTTCATTTGACTTCTTTTTTCATTTCCTATCTATTTCTAACTGTCATTTCTTCTTTTAGAGAGCTCACCTAATTTTTTTAGATGACCTCTTGAGGGGGCATCACTCCTCTATCATCTTCTCAGTTAACTAGAGCATAACGTCTTCTTTGACGTGACACCACTTTTCATAGTTATGACACCATATCAAAGAGGGGCAAACTGTAGACACCTAAAATTGACCACATCCTAACCATACCTATAATATCACTTGCAACATCTTTCATCATCCTAAACCCATCTTGATTCCATCATATACATCTTAATACTAATTAATTAAATAAGTTATATTTCTTTAATTAATTAGGATTATTGGCTAAACTTTGCCCCATCATCGTATTAATTAGATAAATTATATTTATATAATTAATCTAATTTTCCACATACATTTACACTAATTAATTAAATAATTTTATTATTTGATTAATTACTCCTAAATTATTAACTAATTATTCATTTATCCTTGATGCAAGAGCATCCAATGGTGTAAGGGAAATCTTGCATCACCCAAAAATGTTGATTTTATTTTCTGTTCTTTTCAATTTTGGTATTTTTGGATACCCAGTTGCTTGAAAATAATGATGTAGAACCTTCAATTTCTCCAACTTGCTTTTTAGCAAGAAATGTAAAGGAGATGTTGGTCCATAGATCTGGTCCTTAGTCAATCCTTTGTACTCAGTTTATACCCTGGTCAGGTAGCCAGAGATTGACAAAAAAACATAAAGAATAACCAAATAGAGCATCACATACACATCAAAATAAGATAACACACAAAGTTACCTGGTACCGGTAGATCTCCATATATATATAATGATGATGTAGAATCTTCAATTTCTTGAATATAATGATGTAGAACCTTCAATTTCTTCAACCTACTTATTAGAAAGAAATGTAAAGGAGATACTAGTCTATAGATCCGGTCCTCAGTCAAGCCTTTGTACTCAGTTTATACCCTGGTCAGGTAGCTAGAGATTGACAAAAAAACATAAAGAATAACCAAATAGAGCATCACATACACATCAAAATAAGATAACACACAAAGTTACCTGGTACCTTCAGATCTCCATATATATATTATTAGAAACCAAATGTACACATCATAGATCCATCCTCTGGTAGGTCTAAGTCTTTGCCTCACCAGTTACATACATGACTTCTATGTCATTGTTACATTAGAATATATCCTATTCTCCTATCATGCTTACTTACATTCTACTATCTCCTATATCTCTCTATTTACTATATATAATATATCTAGGGATGTGTCTTTTGTTGGCTTCCAGCCTCCACATAGTGTGTAGCCTCCTTCAGTCAGCTCTATTCTGTCCCAAGTAACCTATTAACATCATCCCCCCACAAAATTATGTCTTGTCCTCAAGACATGAACTGCTCTAGTTGAAAGTATTTCTTGAGTCTAGCACCATTAACATATCTGGCTGATATTTTTCCCTCCATATTCTTTAGTCGGATTGCTCTAGAATATGCAAATTCTTCAATGTAGTATGGTCCTAGACACCTTGTCTTCAATTTTCCTTGCTTCTTAGACTTGATGTCATACATGAGTACTAAGTCACCTTCCTTGAATGTCATGTTCCTGAAATTTCTATTATGTCAGGCCTTTTGTCTGCTCCTTTCCAAATTCATATTATATGTTGCCATCAATCTATCCTCATCTAATTTCTCCAATTCTTCAATCCTCTGTGTGAGAGAGTCTTCTTCCCAGTATCTAGTTTTTTTGCTTTGTTTTTCCTCTTCAGTTGTGAATGTTCTATGTATCTCTAGTAACCCATTCACCTTGGTATGTTGATTTATCTATTTTCTTTTCTCCAATTGGTGGTCTTTTTGAGATATAAGCTTCTAATCTATTCCTAATGTACCACTAGTAGTTTGTGGTGGGTTTTGATAAACTGTGGAGGAATGTACTGTGATTTCCTTACCAATCCTTATCATGCATATGCTCTAGTAGCCCAACATTTTCCTTATTTTTAGTTCTAGTTCTTCTCTCATCCAAGCTTCTAGAACCTCATCACTATCTGTACTATAATGATCATCCTCTAACTCCACTTCTCCCTCAGAATTAGGCTATTCCATTGTCTCCTATGCATCCAACCTTGTAATTGTATAGAGATTCTTGACATCCTTATCTATTCATCTTGATTGGTTTGTTCTATATATGCTTCCTCCATTGATGATTCCAAAGGGCTATTGACAAATTTATTCTCATTGGAAAATGATAGCTCTTCTCTCCAAGAGTCTATGACACCATTTGCATCTACAAACCATCTCAAGCCCAAAAGTGCATTGAAAGATTCTCCTTGATCCTTCATGGATACTACAATGAAATCTAAGACATGTTTGATCCCCATTAGATTAACTTCCACTTGCTTCCATCTTCCCATTATTTGTATGTTAGATCCATCCGCCAAGATTATATTGTAAGTTGTTTTTGACATCGTAGGCCTTCCTAAGTGTTCCCACAACTTCTTTGTTATCTTGTTGACATCTGTTCCCAAATCTATCATCACATTCCATACTTTCCTGAGGTTAATATGAACATTCACCATTAGTGGTTTTGTCTTCCATTCTCTATCTTTCCTTCCCATCCTCCAGAGTTGACTTTTTTGACCTTGCTCCTTATTCCAGTATTTAGAAAATTGTTGCAGTTTCTCAATGAGTCTATGTTGTTGTGTTAATTGGGTTAATTGCTTGAGAGCATCCATTTCTTCTCTGATGAAAAACTACTTGTATTGCTTCTCCTTTTCTTGCTCCTTATAGTTTGTTTCACCTCCTTTACCATTTCTCCATGTTGTTTCCTAGTAGGGACCAATTCTTCATCCTCCTCATTGTCTCCCTCTTCAGTCTCAATGATATAATGTCTTTCGGTATTTGTTCCTTGTCTTGTCACTACCATAACTTTCTCCTTCCTTTTCCTTCTCTCTTTTCCATTATGTTTTAGGGTGCTTCTCTAGTAGAACTCTTCTTCTGTGGATTGAGTTGAAGATATGTCTGTCTCCTCTCTATTGATCTTCTGGCAAGTTCTTGCTCCTTGATATTTTGGTGCCCTTCTTATGATCCTTGCTCCTTTTTTATTATTCAGGTTTTGTAACTCATCACTCTTAGATTATGGTTGTACATTCCAGAAGTACTATTGTGCCCTCTCACAAGAAAATAGATCATGCTCTGGACTATTACAAAATGAACATTGTGTTTTCCTTTCATCCCAACATTCATTACCAAAGTGTCCTAGCTTAACACAATTGAAACATGTTGCATCCTCACTCCTTTGACTTCTTCCATGGCCTCTGCCTCCTATGTAGCCTCCAAACCATTCTCTGTGATCATTATTATAGCTATTTTCATATGACAGACCACTAGAATTTGAATTTTGTATTGCATTGATATTCATTTAATTTCTCCAACTTGGATGCTTGTAGTCATGATCATTTGAGTTTATTTATTTTATATATGTCATGTTACTGCTCTCCATAGAGTTTGTAGTGTTTCCACCATACCATGCTTCATCTTCTTCATCAACAAAGTCTATTTTCCTCTAGAAGTTTTGTGAAGGGAAATCCTATCTTTCACAGTCATCCCATTCTCCACATAATCCATAGTATACTGAATTAACTATTTTCATTGTTGCTTTGGTGTTTGCTATTATTGTAGTAGCTTGTCTTTCACCTTTCATCCTAGGAAATTCATTTCTCAAGTGGCCTTCTCTTGTACAATATGAACACTAGATATTAGGTCTTTACTCCTGTGTATTCTCCTCTTGTTTAACCAATATCTCCTACCTCGGCTTTAATTGTTCCACTTCCAACTTCAACATTTCCAATTCTAGGTTTTATTTCATCTTATCTTGTCTACACCAGGATTAATACTATATTTGATAGGCTAGTGTTACCACTTCTACATATGTATCAAATACTCTTCCATCTAAGCTAACCTTATTCCAGGGCTTATTCCAAAAATAAACTATTTTATCTTTTGTTTTTTAGTCAGTGGTTCCTCCAATCTCCTAGTTGTCTCCTTGAATCTTTTATCAAAGTCCTTTATTGATTCTTTCTCCAATTGCATCAAATCTCTCATCTTTCTTACCCCTTCTATCAAAACATCTAGAACTCCAAAATTATCCAAAAATTCCTTCTTGATCTCATCCCACTCCTTGTCACTATTTGGGTATGTCTTCCTATACCACTTCAATGCTTCATTCCACAAGGTGCCTATGAAGTCAAATAGCTTGATTTCATCCCTTGTTACTCCCTTCTGGTTCCAAATTGACTCCAATACAAAAATGTGTTTAGCTACCTCAGTAGTATCTTTCTCAAATATAGGTAACTTGATAGGCATATCCATGATTGATCTTCTCACAATCTCTAGAACTCCGTAGTGAGTTTCTTTCGATCTACTCCTCTAGTTATACTATCTTCTATCAAGTCACCTCCCTTCTCTTCCCATATCTCTTTATAGTCAGATCTCAAAATACTCCTCTCCTAAAACCTCTAAAGAATTATTCTGGATCTCTGCTATTCTCTCTGCTTCTTTGTTTGCTTGAATATCTTCCTTCTTAACTAAATTTCTTTTGACTTTATATGGTACTCAGGGTGACTCATGGTCTAGGGGTTGTGTCTCTTCATAGAATCTCTTCAAATTACGGGATACTCTTCCATTTGTGAATGACATCATGTCAGCATCCAATGATGATTCAAATAAGCTTCCAAAACCCTAAAAACTCTTCTCAATGTTTACCACATCTTCTCCTCCTTCTCTTATATCCTTTATGCTTCAAAAAATTAACTCCTCTATATATTCTTCATCCATCTTCAAAACCTCTAGTGTTAACTCGTATGTTCTGACAATCTACAGCATAAACCCTAGTTAACCTTTTTCTTCTCTTTCCCTTCCGTAGTCTTCCCGGGTAGCACCCATAGTTGCACACTCAAAAAAATTCTTCATAACACTCTTTATGTATTCTTCATTTGACCTCCTTCCTCTAGTAGTACCCTCCTTGGCATGCTCAACAATATCCTTCAATACACGCTTATCTTCTTCCTTCCTTCTAGCAGCACCCTCAGTGGCATACTCTTCAAATTCTTTTGTCTTTTCTTCTACACCTTGCATTATTCCTCCTTCCTCCATCATTTGTGCCCTTTCCATTCTTTTGCAATAACATTCTTATCTTTCTTGAGTTTTCTTCAATCGCTCTTCTCGGCTTATCTCCATTCTGGTCCTAATTTCTTCATTGATCTTCTTTTTCTTTTGTTGCTCCCCTTTCGCTATGGGTTTGCTAGATTTGGTGTTCCATTAGTCCTCTTATATCCCATGGAATCCTTATTTGAAGATTCATATTGTTTGAAATGTCCTTGCAGACCCTAGCCCCTTCCCACTTGACATCCCCTTAAGTGCTTGCCCCCCTCTCATAGAGGTAGAAACTTAAGGAGATTTGAATTCCTCCACAATTTGAATTTTTTTCTCACCAACCTCGCCTTTTATCTTTTCTAGAACTCTACTCTACTTCTTTAGATGTTTTACCCTTTCAATCTTTAACTACCCTCTTCTAGAGTGCCAACAACAGAACCAAATGTTAGCAAGAAATGTAGAAGAGATACCGATCTGGAGATCTGGTCCTCAATCAAGTCTTTGTAGTTAGTTTATACCCCGATCAGGTAGCTAGAGATTAATAGAAAAACATAAAGAATAACTAGATAGAGCATCACATGCACATCAAAATAACACACAAAGTTACCCAGTACCGGCAGACCTCCATATATATATTAACAACAATCAAGTGTACATATCACATGTTCATCCTCTGGTAGGTCTGAGTCTCTACCTCACTAGTTACATACATGAATTCTATGTCATTGTTTACATCAGAACATACTCCGATTCTCTTATCATGCTTACTTACATTTTACTATCTCCCATCTCTATATATACTATATCTAAGATATCTAGGCATGTGTCTTATGTCAGCTTCCGACCTCCGTATAGTGTGTAGTATCCTTCGATCGGCTCTGTTCTATCCCAAGTAACCTGCTAACATCCACCATAATCTAAAAAATTATTGCAAGCATAGACATAGTAGTGGAGACAATAAACAATTTTTTTCTAATGAAGTTATAACTTCTACCCCTACCTATCAAGACTAGTACCTTTTATGGTTTGATGTAGCTAATAAATTGAAGTGTTTTGGAGGAAGAGAAGTTGGCCAATGCATGAATATCAATATGAGCATCAAGAGAGGACTCCTATTTTTGGGGAGCCAAATCTTCTCATTCAAAAATTCCTCTAAATCACTGGGTGCCCCTATAGAATCAATGAGATACAAGCATTTATCCTAATACTTGTGACATTTTCCTAATTTTTGGATAAAAGTTTAGAATTGTGTCATACTTTTATAAAGGAAATGACCAATACAAATATAGTTTTTCAACTTGGACTGCCTAAAAGTGATGCTTATGTTTTGAATTTTATAATGATATAAACTAATGAAATGTAAAACTCTTAATGTAGTTTATCTTTATAATTTTTTTTTAAAATTAGTAGAATATATATTTTTATAAACTTAAGAGTATAATTTTTTTTTAGGAAAAGGGTGTTGTACACCTTGCACAAGAAAGATTAATTCTTAAATATATAAAATAAATATTTATTGGTGGTGTATCTAGGAGATGTGTTTATCCACATTAAATATTTATTTATGTCCACTTGTAAAGTTGTATTGTAACATTGTTTAGATATTTTACATGTGAGAGACATAAGAAAAATATTTAATATTCATGAGAAATATTTAATTTTGGGGTCAATGATTGATTTTATGTGAGCTTGATTTTATAAAAGAAAGCACATTTTTAGTGGTTGAGGTTAGTTGTAGTGATCTATCTTATAAGTGCATATACGAAGCATGGCATGAGATGTGTGGATTGCCTAGTTACCCATTTTTCTTAGACACATGGAGGATGCATTGGAGGTGGTTGATGTTTTAGAAGTTCTCATGGAAGTGAGCTATAAGTGTATTTTAATGTTTAATTGACTAGTAATACATTGAGTTTGGGTGATTTTCAAGGGTAGGTTTTACTTCATGGAGGGTTTTACTAAGGTATATCTTGTGTTATCTTGTGATATGTCTTTTGATCTTTTCATTATGATTATTTTGTAAGCTTGCATGCATCATTTTCTCTCACATGGTTATGTAGGAAATAGTTTGATCAACCTGTAATTTCCTAACAATTCTAATTGCTAAAAAAATTAAAAAGTGAGATTGATGGGATGTCACAAAAAAGGAGTCATTTTTTTCTTTGATTTTTTCCCGTAGTCATGGATTGAAGGAGAACAAATTCAACCTATTTTGTAAAGCAATATATAGTAGTGTTAATAAAGTTATGTCCCTAAGAAGAGGGTGGTGAAATTGTATTGATCAAATCTAAGACCCAAACATAAAATGGCCAAGAGGATGTCTAGGTATGAAGTTCTTATGTGGGAGCTCGAATTAGATTATTATGTTGTTGACATTAAGGGGATTTCTTGAAAAAGGAAAAGGAATCTTGTTCCATGGTTTCCCAATAGTACCCCATATGAAGAAGTTTTTGGAATAATGATTTACACCAAAATGCCCCCACAAGAACTTGAGCGGGCTTCTTAAAGGGCAGTTGGTATCTCAGACTTAATCAAGAAACAAAGAAGGAGGTTGTTGTAACCTTACGGATACAAGACATTAGAAAGGATGATATAGTGTGCTACAATATTTCAAATTTGAGTACAAGAACTTTTAGAAGAATTGTTTGGGAATATACCATCATGCAAATAAATAAATATATGGGAGTACCATGCCTTAGAATTGATATTACAATAGAAAAGAGTGTCAGAAGGAGAACTATCCATGATAGTAGGAAAATATAATAAATAAATAATGAAATGATAATCATTTTTCATATCATCTGTACTGTATAAATGAGAGACTATCTCAATGGATCAAACTAGGTCAAACCCTCTTCTACAAAACATTGGGGCACAAATCAAGCTTGGTTTCTACCCAAGGAGGAGAGCCAACCTACAAGTATTATGCCCTTTTGTTGTATATAGAAGGAAATAACCCAAATCAAATCAATTAGGCTATGATTAAGACAAGTAACCCTAGTTATGAAAGATCTGATTAAAATAGACAATTAGTACCTGAAATCTAGGAACCAAATGGATAATAGAGATCAGCAGACAATTCAAAATCTTTTACTAAAGGTTAGAATGCCTAGGACAGGGGTTCTTGGGTACCTTGGTCCTAAATAAGGGTTTCCAAAAACTGTAAACTTCATCAGGTCTGTAATAGCAAGATTATCCTTCTTCCTGGATGTCACCTTCTGAAACATGTCTATCTAACTTGCACACACAAGAAAGAGGGAAAAGGTTGGGTGCTATTTAGGAGTGTTTTTGAGTGGTATTTCTTGAACTATTTGGATTCAAACAATCCCACCGGGCATGCCAAAAACTATTATCTACTAATAGTGCATCATTGCTGAGTAAACTCTACCTATTGGTGAAACATTACAAAGCCTCCCTAATTGTGGGCTCAGATAATGGAAGCTAACCTCCATAGTAAGCTGGCTCTTATGGTGTTCACCTAAAAACTTAACTAAACTAATGCTTTTGCTGGGAAAGAGTAAGGAAGAAACATGAAAATGAAACTATCTCCTAAGGTGATGGACCAAAATGTTTGTCTGAAACTTACACATCTACTTTGCACTCACAATTTCAATCAACAACAAAGATTGACAAGCACAACTCAATGTCTATATGCCTTTGCATCAATATTTCATAAGGAGGATATGCTGCATACAATCCTAGAAGGAAAAATACTTCTCACAACTCGAATCACTTGCATCTTAACACAACTTATAACCTACAAATACATATATTTTCTGCACAAAGGTGCTCATATTGAGATACAAAGACAAGGAATGAGATAACTTCACAAGTCATTACATCAATCATTCAAATGCACACAATAGAATAGAAAATTGAGAAGGCAAAGTGCTTATCTCCATTGATCTTCAAAGGTGTAAATTGTCATACATAACTATAAAATGAGTTACAAATCTTGTCTCATGCTGAAAGAACTCCAAAAAAGTTAAAATACCTGCTTGATAATGGAAAGAACTAACATCAAAAATGATAATTGAAGTTACTATAAACCTCTCCCAATAGTTACACAAAAGTAGGAATCTCAAACCTCCTTGGTCGTGCATAACTAAAAAGACTAAAATCTAACCCCTAAATCCTTCCCAAAAAGGCTCAAAGATGAAGAAAAGGTCAAGGCTTGACCTCACTGATCATAAAGGCACCTAAAACTTCCCCTAAATGCTTTCCAAAGCTTTTAAAACTCAGTCAAAGCAACTCCTATATTCACTCCACATGTTTGCCAACTTCTTTCAACTTTCCCCTAAATGCTTGGCATAAACATAACAACTCAACCATATCCCCTCTACACATTTACATGACACAAATTCACTTCATTCTATATTTAAATAACATTAACTAGGTGGTTTATAATCACACCACTTAGCTTAATGTTTTACATTTCAAAACAAATGCAAAATAAAAGGCACTTGGTTCGACCATAATTGAAGTCAATGCAAATAAAATATAAGGGGACACACCCTTATTGCTAGGCATATACACATAAGGTCGAGGTATTGATTTTATTGTAAAGTTTTAAACAAAAGGTAAAAAATGCCTTAAAGTTTTCGGTATGCCTAGGGTTCTCAAACCCTATGACAAAAGTCTCAAACAAACCCTCATTTCACATTTCATTTTTCATCTTCACTTCACTGTGTTGGTGAGCAGAGCCATGGTAGGGTTTCCTTGAGCTTCTAGAGGTTTCAACTAAAGTTTTTGATTGCATTTTTCATAAGAAATC
Organism: Cunninghamia lanceolata; assembly: GCA_027924645.1. Classification (NCBI taxonomy): domain Eukaryota; kingdom Viridiplantae; phylum Streptophyta; class Pinopsida; order Cupressales; family Cupressaceae; genus Cunninghamia; species Cunninghamia lanceolata. Next base: position 2,424,927 of record BSBN01001322.1, on the reverse strand, counting down.
AATAGAATGAGCTTGAGTAATCTCTTTGTCATTGCAAAATCTACTTTTCTTTTCAACATTAGTGAATAAAAATGTTGTCCTAGAACTCTATTATGCAAAAAATGATGAGTATATTTCTTCTTTCTATGCATTTGTTTTATAGAGCAAAATGCAGCCCATATCTCAGTTGCTTACATGATTTTTGAATGGCATTCTCTCAGTATGATGTATATCTCTCCTCAGTAGTCATTGACTTTGCATGAAGGAAGTGTTTTTTTTGTTGCATTCTAAGCATTATTTATACATTGGCTTCTTTTAATGCTCTATCTTGTGTTTATCTATCATGGCTAGGGTTTTATGGAAACCCTCTACTCATTCTTACTAAGATAAACCATCATACATATTTGGTTACTTGATAAGGAAAATGAGATATTTGACTGTATTGTTCTGTATTTCACCTCTAACCAATGAAAGGAAGAATGCTTGTCACTCTTGGTACCATTGCATCACTGCTCCTTTGTAATACTGCCCTTTTGTTGTTCTCAATCATATGCATATATTTTCTTCTTACTATGCAGAGGTAACAAGGTTAGAACAATGCTGCTCCCTTCTTCTTAGAGTTGGCCAGATGCCAATCAATCATCAAAGCCTTCATACCCTTTGTTCTGCACTTCATTCTTGACTTGCCAATGGAGTCATTCTTTCCTGTCATTGCTTTCATGACAATCTCCCTTATGATCTAGTTCATACACTCTCCATTGTGCAGATTTCTTGACATCCTCTGATACTTGATGCCCTTCTTTGACTTTTGTTTCAAGTATATATCCACCCTCAATATTACTGTCTAACTCTTGGTAGTGAATGGACTCTACATCTTCATACTTATGATACTCTTAGTGATACAATCATCATGCCTTTTGCTGACTCTTTCCACAGTGATCTAAGGTCACCATGTATTCTAGTTATCCTTAATATTATTGTGATGTCTTAGGAGTCACCCCCTGCATCACTTAGTCTATTTACATCAAAGAAAATGATGTAGACCTTTCCGTGTCCTTAGACCTTTTCTAGCATCATCACTGTCAACTACCCCTATGATATCTTCCACTATAGTCACCTTCAATACCTCATTGTCTGATGAACTACCTATGAGAACTCACTGTATATGTTTGTTGAGAGAATTCCTTTTATGGCTTATATATGAAGATGAAAGTGAACCATTCTCCATGGACATTGACAGTGAAAAGACTTGACTTCATTGTATCCACTTTGTTTAGACTTGAAAGTGATAGAGGTCAAGTGTTTCTTTTGTTCCTTGGACAGTGACAAAGATCATTGTACCCTTTCTTACTTATCTTGATACTTTCGCATCAAAATTTCATTGAAGCATAAAACTGCTCACTTTGGGACTATCACTCTCCTCCATTTTGGACACCAAAATACACCACCATATACCTGTCTTAACTGTGTTCTTTAGATGCCACTGTTCTTTGGACTACCAGTGGATCTACAGTGTGTATACCACTAAACTCCCTTACAAGATGTGATTGTGTCTTCTCATTGTGACATAAGGGAAGCATTGTCTCCTTTAACTATAGTGATATATCAGGATCTTAAGAACACTAATCTTTATTTCTGTTCTTCATGCTAGTTCTACAACTCTGCCTCATTCTGTAGATTGCCCCTATATCTCTTTTGATCTCCTTGACTTTGCACTATGTATTGTTTGCACTTTTACCACTTGTTATTGAAATGTAAACTCATAAATGTCGAAAACTTGGAATGAAACCTCTCACCTATGCATTGTTTCCTCATTCATGATCGAGGCTCATAGTCTTTGTATATCTTCCATGATATTTGTGACTTTATGAACCAATGGTAGACTCACTTTAACTCCACTCTACTATCTAATCATGGTGGTTGCCTTCTCTTATTGGGTTCCAATTGAGTAAATATTTTGTCATTTATGATAGTGATGTCAACCATTTCACATTTATAGGTGATGAGATATATGCTCAATGTTGATAAATGTAATGATTTTACACTCTCATCCCTCTCGAAACAAGAGGGTAGCATCCTAGACTCAACCCTTATGGGAGCCCATTTTTCTCCACATGATGTGATATTGAACAATGTAACCTAGCAATGAAACATGTACCTATACTTGCATAGTGAACAAACATGTTATATTAAACAAAGAAGCCAAACACTTTTAATGATGCTCATGATAATTGATGATACTCCTCTACTCTTCTTGATATCTGTGATGTTGCAAAAATTGTTTTAATGCCTTAGGAGAATAAACTATATATTCGCTGATATAGTGTATGCAAGGAATATGGATCCTGAGCTCTAACACAACTTTCTCATCCCTTGTAGGCATTTCGAGCAGTAGCAAATCAACTTCTAGAGAACTCAAGTGATAGTAACTAAAGCAAGGATGTAGCAACTCAACTTGGGATTCATCATTAGTAACAAGGCAATGACGGATCCCTACTCTATCCATATGCTCTTTCTTTTCTTTTTCATTCAAATGTATAGTTTATTTTCATATTGCATTGAAAACGTTATTCCCATAGCTTGTGTGGGACACCATACATTTATGATTATTAATAAAAGACAATAGTTATGCAAAAATTTATGTAATCTTTCTCTTGTATACACTTGCAAACTGAACTGTAATTTATTTGATAATACTTCTATGCATATGAATGAAACTTTACCATAAAATAATGTGTACCTTTTTCACTCTTTTTTTCAAACAAACTATCTCAGGTCTACCTGATTGAGATGGAATCTAAATTAGGTAACATTTTTGGAAACATCTTCTATATGTTTGCCTACTAAAAATTTTGACCAGTTGCCTAAACTTATCCATTAGGCACAGAGTCAAAAGGGACTCAACTAGACTTTTAGAAAACATCTTGCACTATTGTTGTAACTCATCCAAAACAGTGTGTAGCAACTTCATATGTTATTCCACCTACCAAAACTTGGAGAAAAATAACAGTGCAAAAATGTACTTAGAGGAAAGGAAAACTACATCTAAACTATGTGCAACAACACTTATTGAATCAAAACTCCTAATCTAATAAGTACAAAGTTGATCATACCTCAAAAAAGAATTTGAGGTGTATCCCATTGACTGGGATAGGAAGTAAATCACCATCCATTTTTGACAGCCAGAAAGCATTGTGATGTTTGCACTCTACAATGATGAACAGGCCACTCCACATGATGTCAAATTTAGTATGTTTTCTAGGCCTACTCTTTAGCTCAGCCCATTTAAGCAATACATCTTCGTTAAACACTCTTGGTGTTTCTCCTTTGTCAAAAGCTTTCTTCACTTGGAGTTGATGAAAATCCATGGTTTTCATAGCTTTGTCTCTTGCTTCTTCAAGCTCTATGAGCTATGCATATCTAATTGTCATTGGATCCTCTTCTGCAAACATTTCAAGCTGGTTTACAATGTCAAGTGATGGAAGCTCAGTAGACAAGGGCATCCTTGCTTCTTTTCCATATACCAACATATAAGGGGAGTTTCTAATGGAGATTTTTGGTGTTATTCTATTTGCCCATAATGCAGATTTTAACTTGGAATGCCAAGTTCTTTGGTTATCTTCAATGGTTCTCTTAATGATCTTTATCAAGTTTTTATTTGTAGACTCTGCCAAACCATTACCCTGAAGGTAATAGTTTGACGAAGTGGTCAAATAGATACCATTCTTGACAGCCTAGTTAATCAACCTAATTCCAACTAAAGCTAAGGCATTATCAGAAAGTATAGACTCAAGTACACCAAATCTTGTTATCAAATCATCATAGAAATTTAGAACAACACTTTCATTGGCTTCTTTTAATGCCATTGCCTCAGTCCATCTGGTAAAATAATCTGTGGTAGTGAGAATCCACCTATGACCTACACTTGAAGGTGGATTAATAACTCCTATAAAATCAATGCCCTACCTCATGAAGGGCTGCTCAACCTGTATAGGATGCAAATGAAAAGATGGAAGCCTCTCTTTTCCTACAAACATTGCACACTTAACACATTTTTTGGATCATGCATGGGCATCTTTGAAGAGGCTTGGCCAATAGTATCCATCCTTCATAATTTTCCAAGCTATGGTCCTTGGGGCAAAGTGTCCACCAGCTGTTCCATCATGAAACTCATGGAGTATTTTGTCAACTTGATTAGTATCAATACATCTCAGTAAAACTCCATTATGATCTTTCCTAAATAGAATACCATTAATAAGAACATAGGAAATGGACTGTAACCTGAAGTACCTCCTCTTTGCTTTGTCCAAACCAAGTGGACATTCACCATTCCTTAGAAAATGGATCATTTCTTGCATCCAACTTGCACCCAATGCTGGTGCAGTACTTTGAGGTTCATCATTAGTAACAAAGACAACTTCCTTTTGAGTTTCTTGGTTAGTTTCTAACACTACTGCTAGCTATTCACACAGTCCCTTATCTCTAACCAGCTTTGTGACTGTGATATCTATATCATATTCCATGACCTTAGTAATCCATCCTGCTCTTTTCTCATTCAAATCTTTACTCAAAAAAAACTCCTTGACACTAGGATGGGAAACCATTAGATGAACTTTGTTATTAGAAATCAAATGTCTAAACTTCTTCAAACTTCTAATTACAACCATCACATGCTTTTCAATGAAAGAATATCTTTATTCATAATCCTCTAAACCTTGACTGAAAAATTCTATTGGTTGTTCCAAATTATCATCATTCTATTGTACTAACATAGAAGAAATAACATGTATGCTTCCAAAAGCATAAAGGATAAAGTCCCTTGCAAAGTTAGGATTTACCAATGTCGGAGCTACTGTTAATGCCTCCTTGATAGCTTCAAAACTATGTTTTCCCTCTCTTGTCCAGCTGAAATTTGTATTCTTTTTCAACATTACAGTTAGAGTTTTCAAGAGACTGGGTATGCCTAGTATGAACCTTCTTACGAAGTTAATTCTACTGAGGAAACTTTGCAGCCCTTTTTATGACTGGGCAAAGGTAAAGCAAGAATGACACTCACCCGTTCTAGATCAATGGTTATTCCCTGTTTTGAGACCACATGTCCAAGGAGCTTGCCTTCATGAACAAAAAAAAAATATTTTTTGGGGTTAAGGGATATGCCAAACTCCCTACATCTTTCAAATACTTGCCTCAAATGAAAAATATGCTCATCAGTATTTTTAGAAAAAAAATGTTATATCATCAAGGTAAATGAGCACTAGTTTGTAAATTAAACCTTGAAATTCCATGTCCATTACCCTTTGAAAGTTGGCAATGGCATTGGACAAACTGAAGGGCATTCTTTTGTAAGCCATTGTTCCCCGTTTTGTGGTAAATGTTGTCTTATACTGATCCTCCTCCTTTAGTAACACTTGATTGTACCCAGAATAACCATCAAGTAGGGAAAATCTCTCTAAACCTGCAAGAACTTGTAGGATCTGCTCCATAGAGGGCAGTGGGTAATAGCCTTTGAGTGAGGCCCTATTCAAATCTCTAAAGTCCACACAAAGCCTTATCTCTCCATTTTTCCTCCTAACTGGGACAAGGTTAGAAACCCATTAGGTATGGTTGAGTGGAAAAATAATATCACCCTCAATCAACTTAGTCAACTCTTTTATCATGAGAGATTCAAGCTTGGGATTCAAAGGCCTATGTTCCTACCTATCTGGTTTTACATTTAGCTCTAGTTCAATGGTGTGTTGGGTAATTTTGGGGTCAAAACCTTTTGAATCAGAATATTCCAATGCAAAGATATCATGAAATTCCTAACAAAGTAAAACAAAAGCTTCTTTATCTGTTTGAGAACAAATCTTACCAATCTTAAGAAGCTTACCTTTGAAAATTTCCACCTCTTCATAATGTTCTTCCTTGATCTACCTGCTACTTTTTCCTTTTTTAAGCTAATCATCAGAACTAAAAATAGATTCAAAGGTGACCAAACCCTTAGGTAATTTATTTGTCCTTAACTATATAATCTGATCATTATACTGTTGTAGTAGCTTTTCTTGATTTCCCACTAAAAGCTTAGCTTCCTTAAGTAAGAAATTAAGTACCTGCTCATCAGTTTCAAAAACTTGCCAATGAACATTGTTATCAGGAATAGATGGCCTCACTACAACTTTAACATGTCGATGTACCTTACCCTTTTTAATATCATTTGGGATGTCAAACTAAGCACCTATAGAAGCTAGCCTATCAGCATGCTTGTTTTGAATTCTAGGTATAGATAACAGATTGAAAGATCAAATTCCTCTATCATATCCCATACCCTATGCTTATAGGACTTAACAACATTATTTTTAGGTACATGTAAGCCTCTTACCTAATTTACAATCAATTCACCATTGCCAAACACCTATAAGCAACTTATCCCTCTTTTCCTTGCACATTCCAAACCCTGTATAAGACCCTCATATTTAGCTATGTTGTTAGTACAGCTAAAAATGAAATGAAAGGATGAATAATACTTGTCACCTTATGGAGATACCAGCATAGCACCTCCACTAGCTCCATTTCTGGCTCTTATGCCATCAAAAAACATTTTCCAAACTTCATTTTGCTACTGCTCATCCTTCTTTTCAAGATTAGGAATAACAAAATCTGGCTCATGCATCATATAAACACTTAAGCCTACCCCTTCAAGGTTCTTACTTGGATCATCTTCAATGTTTTCTACTGCCCACTCATCCAAAAGGATGTCAAGAATATTCTCAGTTTTTGTATTTGGCTCTTGGGCAACAATATGTTCATGACTATCAAAAACAACACAATTGGCATTGATGGCACTTGGTACATAAGGTTCTATGTGATCCTTTGCTATTGATTCAAACTTAATGGTGACTTGAGTTCCATATCTTTTCCTAAATTACATATGAGAGCAATCTGAAGATAAATAACCACATACTTTAGTAGTTAAATCCCTTGAGAGACAAAGGGTAAAATATGGTGGCAAGTCAATAAAAAATATGTCTTGGGGAATGGAAAAATTGGGGTAGGCATGTAAAGTAAGACTCAAATCTTTAATAACCCCCATAGTATTGACAACTGTTCCATCAAGCTAAACAACACCCTTTTCAAGAGGTTTATACCTCAAACCCAACCTATCAGTAATTTGCTTGGGTATAATAGAGCTACTAGCCCTGGAATCAATCATACAATTATGGACCATCGTATCTGCTATGATCAAAGATGCATAAAAGGGTGGTGGCTTTACCTCTAGTTTGACCTCTTTACTTGTCTGTTCACTGCTATTTTAGAGTGCATTAGTAAAAACAACCTTATCTTGACTAACTGGAACTTCACTTGACACATTCAAATCTAATAATGCAGATTATAATAAATCTCTTTACCCTAGTATGGACAAAGAATCCCACATGTACATAGTAATATTTTCTTTCTTCATATGGTCAAGAATATTAAAAGGTGTAGTAGTTACCTTTTGATGAGTCTTTATGACAACATGATCTACTTGCAATTGTGTTGATTGAGGGTAATTCCCAAGCTGCTCTTTAGTGGTGCCTTGAAAATTCCTTTAAAGTATATGCGGTACATAAGAGGTGGACGAACCAGTACCTTCTCTTTCTATTGTAGGAGCTTAGTAAGGCTCTTTATTGGCTAACTATCTAGTCTCAAAAGCTCTCTTCTTGGCTCTTGTATTAGCTGCTATAGGGGAATCATCCCAATTAACCCCAAAAAAATTCCTCTCCTTGCCATTTTAAGAGAATAGCATCATTGGGAGAAGATTCCTACTATTGTGAGGACCCACCAATTGGTAATTTTGGTTGCATACTAAACACATTTTGCACCATCAAGGCTTGGTTAATTGCCCCATTTGAGTAGGTGGACTAGTTAGGGGGTTGACTACAAGGGTGACACCATTCATAGTCTTGAGCAAGATTGCTTTGAACATGAACTAATTCTTTAGATGGGCTAGGTACATTTGGATTATATGGTTGAAAAGGCCTTGGGTTTAGTGTTTGCCTTGGACCTTGGTTATATGCTTGATAAGGTAGCCTATTTACTTGATAAGTTTGACCTTGTGCTTGGTTTTGAGATTAAGAGGCCTGAAACCTTGAAATTGTTGCTTCTTCATATTTACCAACTCATTTGCAAATGACTAAAGCAATCCTTTTATCCCTTGCAGCTCAAGAGATTGGGCTGGGATAGGTTTTTCCTGACTTAAAGCCTAGTTATTTAGTGTTGGTAATATTGGAACATGTATAGAAGCTAAAGGTAGTATTTGTAAAGGCATGGAAGGCTGAATCTTTGTGAATATAGGCATAGGGGGTCTAGGTGCTATATTACTAGCTTGGATAAGATTGTATTTAGCCTTTATTGCAATGTCAAACATAGCTAGTAATGAAGTGCCTCCCATGGATTGTATCATAACAGAAATGTTAGTATTAAGTGCCTTAAAATAATAAAGAAAAGCATGATCTACAGAAGGCCTTAGTGTAGCAGGAACTCTATTCTATGTCTTCTTGAAACAGAAGTTGAAATCTTTCATTTGCTCCTCAGGAGCCTTGTTGATGGTGCTCAGTTGTTCTACCAAAGACAAATGATTAGATTTGTCTTTAGAATGCTTACAAAGGAGCTCTCCAAGTTGATCCCTTGAGCATATTGAGTTCACTACCAAACCTCTAAACCACTGTAATACTTTGCCTTTGAAGGATGCTGCCAACAATCTGAGAGCCACATTTTAATATGATGCACAACACATAAGTTTGCCACATCTTATATGTGATCAATGGCTGTAGTTTGGTCCTCTCTTGAGAAAATGGCAAAATTTTAAGAGAAGCCATTGGAATATCATCATGTTGGGACAAGTTCAAAGCATTGCCTTGATCAAAAGATACAAAAACCCAATTCCTAGGAAATACCATTGGAGCAACAAAAGTCTAATTTCTTGTAAGATGATCTACAAATCTCACATGAGATGGAGTTGACTTTGTTTTCCTTGCTCAAGGATGAGTTCTCCTACTAGATCTGTCTTGCCTCCTTGGTGGAGACAGCTGCAAGTACTCAAATGAACTTGTACTCCTTGTTTGTATTTTTCTCATAAGCTGTTACAACACTAGTTTTGCTAAATTTCCACACTCAAAGTTGCTAAATATGCATATTTCAACCTGTTAAAGGCCTAAAAATTATTGGTTGCATATCAAAACCAGAAATAAGATGTATTTCTTGAACTGTTTTGATTCAAACAGTCCCACCGGGCGTGCCAAAAACTATTATCTCCTAATAGTGCACCCTTGTTGAGTAAACTCAGCTTATTGGTGAAACATTGGAAAGCCTCCCTGATTGTGGGCTCAGATAATGAAAGCTAATCTCTAGAGTAAGTTGGCTCTTATGGAGTTCACCTAAAAACTTAACTAAACTAATGCTTTTGCTGGGAAAGAGTAAAGATGAAAAATGAAAATGAAACTATCTCCTAAGGTGATGCACCAAAATGTTTGTCCTAAAACTTAGATAGTTGCTTTGCACACATAGGTTCAATCAACAACAAATCTTGATATGCACAACTCAATGTCTATATGCCTTTGCATCAATATTTCATAAGGAGGATATACTACATACAATCCTAGAAGGAAAAATACTTCTCACAACTCAAATCACTTGCATCTTAACACAACTTATAACCTATAAATACATATATTTTCTACACAAAGGTGCTACTAAGAGATACAAAGAAAAGGAATGAGCTAACTTCACAAGTCATTACATCAATCATTCAAATACACACAATAGAATAGAAATTTGAGAAGGCAAAATGCTTATCTCCATTGATCTTCAAAGGTGTAAATTGTCATACATAACTGTAAAATGAGTTAGAAATCCTAACTTATGATAAAAGAACTCCAAAAAAGTTACAATACCTACTTGAGGATAGAAAGAACTAACTTCAAAAATGAAAATTGAAGTTATTATAAACCTCTCCCAACAGTTGCACAAAAGTAGGAATCTCAAACCTCCTTGGTCGTGCATAACTAAAAAGCCTAAAATCTAGCCCCTAAATCCACTCCAAAAAAGCTCAAAGATGAAGAAAAGGTCAAGGCTTGACCTCACCTATCATAAAGGAACCTAAAAATTCCCCTAAATGCTCTCCAAAGCTTTTAAAACTTAGTCAAAACAACTCCTATATTTGCTCCACATGTTTGCCAACTTCTTTCAACTTTCCACTATATGCTTGGCATAAACATAACAACTCAACCATATCCTCTCTACACATTTACATGACAAAAATACACTTCATTATGTATTTAAATAACATTAACTAGGTGGTTTATAATCACACCACTTAGGTTAATGTTTTACATTTCAAAACAAATGCAAAATAAAAGGCACTTGGTTCAACCATATTTGAAGTCAATGCAAATAAAATATAAGGGGAGGCACCCTTATTGCTAGGCATATACACTTAAGGTTGAGGTATTAATTTTATTGCAAAGTTTTAAACAAAAGGTAAAAAAAGCCTTAAAGTTGTCGGCATGCCTAGGGTTCTCAAACCCTAATGACAAGAGGCTAAAACAAACACTCATTTCACATTTCATTTTGCATCTTCACTTCACTATGTTGGTGAGTGCCGCCATGGTAGGGTTTTCTTGAGCTTCTGGAGGTTTAAACTGGAGTTTTGGATTGTATTTTTCATGAGAAATCAATAGAACGAGCTTGGGTAAGCTCTCTATCATTGCAAAATCTACTTTTCTTTTCAACATCAGTGAATAAAAATGTTGTTCTGGAACTCTTTTATGTAGAAAATAATGAGTATATTTCTTCTTTCCATGCATTTGTTTTACAGAGCAAAATACAAACCATATCTAAGTTTCCTACATGAGTTTTGAATTGTATTCTCTCAGTATGATGTATATCTCTCCTCTATACTCATTGAATTTGCATGAAGGAAGTGTTTTTTTGTTGCATTCTGAGCATTATTTATACATTGGCTTCTTTTAATGCTCTATCTTGTGTTTATCTGTCATGGCTAGGGTTTTATGGAAACCCTCTACTTCATTCTTACTAAGATAAATTGGCATACATATTTTGTTTCTTGATAGAACATGAAGGAAAACAAGATATTTGACTGCATTGTTTTGTATTTCACCTCTAAGAAATGAAAGAAAGAATGCTTGTCACTCTTGGTACCATCACATCACTACTCCTTTGTAATACTTACCTTTTGTTGTTCTCATTCATCTACATATATTTTCTTCTTCTTACTATATACATGTAACAATGTTAGAACAATGCTGCTCCCTTCTTCTCAAAGTTTGCCAGATGTCATTCAATCATCAAAGCCTTTATAAACTTTGTTTGACACTTCATTCCTGGCTTGCCAATGGAGTCATTCTTTCCTATCATTGCTTTCATGAAAGTCTCCCTTATGATCTGGTTCATACACTGTCCACCATGTAGACTTCGTGACATCCTTTGATACTTGATTCCCCTCTGTGACTTTTGTTTCAAGTATATATCCACCCTCAATATTACTGGCTGACTCTTGGTAGTGAATGGGCTCTACATCTTCATGCTTATGATACTCTTAGTGATACAATCATCATGCCTTTTGCTGACTATTTCCACAATGATCTAAGGTCACCATGTATTCTATCCATCCTTAACATTATTGTGATTTCTTAGAAGTCACCTCCTGCATCACTCAGTCTATTTACATCAAAGAAAATGATGCAGACCTTGTCATGTCCTCAAACCTTTGCCAACATCATCACTGTCAATTGCCCCTATGATATCTTCCACTATAGTCATCTTCAACACCTCATTGTCTCATGAATTGCCTATGAGAACTCACTATATATGTTTGTTGAGAGAATTCCTTTTATGGCTTATATATGAGATAAACTAGTATACATATTTGGTTACTTTATAGAACATGAAGGAAAATGAGATATTTGACTGTATTGTTCTGTATTTCACCTCTAAGCAATGAAAGGAAGAATGCTTGTCACTCTTGGTACCATTGCATCACTGCTCCTTTGGAATACTGCCCTTTTGTTGTTCTTAGTCATTTGCATATATTTTCTTCTTACTATGTATAGGTAACAAGGTTAGAACAATGTTCCTCCCTTCTTCTTAGAGTCAACCAGATGTCATTCTATCATCAAATCCTTCATACCCTTATGATCTAGTTCATACAATGTCCACTGTGCAGATTTCTTTACATCCTCTAATACTTGATGGCCTTTTGTGACTTTTGTTTCAAGTATATATCCACCCTCAATATTACTGTCTAACTCTTGGTAGTGAATGGACTCTACATCTTCATGCTTATGATACTCTTAATGATACAATCATCATGCCTTTTGCTGACTCTTTCCACAGTGATCTAAGGTCACCATGTATTCGAGTTTCCTTAATATTATTATGATGTCTTAGGAGTCACCTCCTGCATCACTCAGTCTATTTACATCAAAGAAAATAATGCAGACCTTTCCATGTCCTTAGACCTTTTCCAACATCATCACTATCAACTGCCCCTATGATATCTTCCACTGCAGTCATCTTCAATACCTCATTGTCTCATGAACTACCTATGAGAATTCACTATATATGTTTGTTGAGAGAATTCCTTTTATGGCATATCTATGAAGATGAAAGTGAACCATTCTCCATGGACATTGACAGTGAAAAGACTTGACTTCACTGTATCCACTTTGTTTAGACTTGAAAGTGATAGAGGTTAAGTGTTTCTTTTGTTCCTTGTATAGTGACAAAGATCACTATACCATTTCTTACTTAATGTGATACTTTGGCATCAAAATCTCATTGAAGCATAAAACTGCTCACTTTGGCACTATCACTCTTCTCCATTTTGGACACTAGAATACACCACCATACACCTGTCTTAATTATGTTCTTTAGATGCCACTATTCTTTGGACTGCTAGTGGATCTATAGTGTTTATATCACTAAACTCCCTTACAAGATGTGATTGTGTCTTCTGATTGTGACATAAGGGAAGCATTGTCTCCTTTAACTATAGTGATATCTTAGGATCTTAAGAACACTAATCTTTATTTTTGTTCTTCATGCTGGTTCTACAACTCTGCCTCATTCTGTAGATTGTCCCTATATCTCTTTTGATCTCCTTGACTGTGCACTATGTATTGTTTGCACTTTTACCACTTGTTATTGAAATGTAAAATCATAAATGTTGAAAAATTGCACTGAAACATCTCACCTATGCATTGTTTCCTCATTCATGATTGAGGATCACAGTCTTTGTATATCTTCCATGATCTTTGTGATACTATGAGCCAATGATAGACTCACTTTAACTCTGCTCTACTATCTAATCATGGTGGCTGCCTTCTCTTATTGGGTTCCAATTGAGTAAATATTTTGTCAGTTATGATAGTGATGTCAACCAATTCACCATTATAGGCGATGAGATATATGCTGAAAGTTGATAAATGTAATTATTTTACACTCTCATCCCTCTCAAAACAAGAGGGTAGCATGCAAGGCTCAACCCTTATGGGAGCCTATATTTCTCCACGTGATGTGATATTGAACAATGTAACCTAGCAATGAAACATGTACCTGTACCTGCACAATGAACAAACATGTTAGATTAAACAATGAAGCCAAAAACTTTCAATGATGCTCATGATGATTGATGATACTCCTTTGTTCTTCTTGATATCTGTGGTGTTGCAAAAATTATTTTAATGCGTTAGGAGAATAAACTATATATTCGTTGATATAGTATATGCAAGGAATATGGATCCTGAGCTATAACACAACTTTCTCATCCCTTGTAGGCATTTCAAGAAGCAATAGATCAACTTCTATAGCACTCAAGTGATAGGAACTGAAGCAAGGATGCAACATCTCAACTTGGGATTCGTCATTAGTAACAAGGCAATGATGGATCCCTACTTTTTCCATATGCTCTTTCTTTTCTTTTTCATTCAAATGTATAGTTTATTTTCATATTGCATTGAAAAAGTTATTCCCACAGCTTGTGTGGGACACCATACATTTATGATTATAAATAAAAGACAACAATTATGTAAAAATTTATGTAATCTTTCTCTTGTATACACTTGTAAACTGAACTATAATTTATTTGATAATACTTCTGTGCATATGAATGAAACTTTAGCAAAAAATAATGTGTACCTTTTTCACTCTTTTTTTCAAACAAACTATCTTAGGTCTACTTGATTGAGCTGGAAGCTAAATTAGGTAACATTTTCAATAACATCTAGTATATGGTTGCCTGCTAAACATCTTGACCAGTTGCCTGAACTTATCCATTACGCACAGAGTCAAAAGAGACTCAACCAGACTTTGAGAAAATATCTTGCACTACTATTGTAACTCATCCAAAATAGTGTATAGCAACTTCATATCTTATTCCACCTACCAAAACTCGGAGCAAACTAACAATGCATAAATGCACTTAGAGGAAAGGAAAACTACATCTAAACTATGTGCAACAAAACTTATTGAATCAAAACTCCTAAACTAATAAGTACAAAGTTGATCATACCTCAAAAAAGAGTTTGAGGTGTATCTCATTGACTGGGATAGGAAGTAAATCACAATCCATTTTTGACATCTAGAAAGCATTGTGATGTTTGCACTCTACAGTGATGAACAGGCCGCTCCACATGATGTCAAACTTAGTATGTTTTCTAGGCCCGCTCTTTAGCTCATCCCATTTAAGTAATACATCTTCTTTAAACACTCTTGGTGTTTCTTTTTTGTCAAAAGCTTTCTTCACTTGGAGTTGATGAAAATCCATGGTTTCCATAGCTTTGTCTCTTGCTTCTTCAAGCTCTATGAGCTATGCATATCTAACTGCCATTGGATCCTCTTCTTCAAACATTTCAAGTTGGTTTACAATGTCAAGTGATGGAAGCTCAATAGACAAGGGCAGCCTTGCTTCTTTTCCATAGACCAGCATATAAGGGGAGTTTCTAATGGAGATTTTTGGTGTGATTCTATTTGCCCATAATGCAGATTTTAACTTGGCATGCCAATTTCTTTGGTTATATTCAATTGTTCTCTTAATGATCTTTATCAAGTTTTTATTTGTAGACTTTGCCAAACCATTACCCTGAGGGTAATAGTTTGACGAAGTGTTCAAATAGATACCATTCCTCATAGCCCAGTTAGTCAACCTGATTCCAACTAAAGCTAAGGCATTATCAGAAAGTATAGACTCTAGTACACCAAATCTTGTTATCATATCATCATAGAAATTTAGAACAACACTTTCATTGGATTCTTTTAATGCCATTGCCTTAGTCCATCTGGTAAAGTAATCTATGGCAGTGAGAATCCACCTATGACCTGCACTTGAAGGTGGATTAATAACTCCTATAAAATTAATGCCCCACCTCATGAAGGGTTGCTCAACCTGTATAGGCTGCAAAGAAAAAGTTGGCATCCTCTCTTTTCCCACAAACATTGCACACTTAACACATTTTCTGGATCTTGCATGGGCATCTTTGAAGAGGCTTGGCCAATAGTATCCAGCCTTCATAATATTCCAATCTATGGTCCTTGGGGCAAAGTGTCCACCAACTGTTCCATCATGAAACTCATGGAATATTTTGTCAACTTGATCAATATCAATACATCTCAGTAAAACTCCATTATGATCTTTCCTAAATAGAATACCATTAACAAGAACATAGGGAATGGACTGTAACCTAAAGTACCTCCTCTTTACTTTGTCCAAACCAAGTGGACATTCACCATTCTACATAAAATGGATCATTTCTTGCATCCAACTTGCACCCAATGTTGGTGCAGTAGTTTGAGGTTCATCATTAGAAACAAGGACAACTTCCTTTTGAGTTTCTTATTCAGTTTCTGACCCTACTGCTAGTTGTTCACATAGCCCCTTACCTCTAACTAGATTTGTGACTATGATATCTATATCATACTCCATGACCTTAGTATTCCATCCTGCTCTTTTCTCATTTAAATCTTTACTCAAAAGAAATTCCTTGACACTAGGATGGTAAACCATTAGATGAACTTTGTTATTAGAAATCAAATGTCTAAACTTCTTCAAACTTCTAATTACAATCATCACATGGTTTTCAATAAAACAATATCTTTGTTCATAATCCTCTAAACCTTGACTGAAAAATGCTATTGGTTGTTCCAAATTATCAACATTATGTTGTACTAACATAGCAGAAATAACATCTATACTACCAAAAGCATAAAGGATAAAGTCCTTTGCAAAGTTAGGATTTACCAATGTGGGAGCTTCTATTAATGCCTCCTTGATAGCTTCAAAACTATGTTTTCCCTCTCTTGTCCAGTTGAAATTTGCATTCTTTTTCAACATTATAGTTAGAGGTTTCAAGAGATTGGCTATGCCTGGTATAAACCTTCTTACGAAGTTAATTCTACAGAGGAAACTTTGCAGCCCCTTTTTTATGACTGGGCAAAGGTAAAGCAAGAATGACACTCACCCATTCTAGATCAATGGTTTTTCCTTGTTTTGAGACCACATGTCCAAGGAGCTTGCTTTCATGAACAAAAAAATACATTTTTTGGGGTTAAGGGATATTCCAAACTCCCTACATCTTTCAAATACTTGCCTAAAATGAAAAAGATGCTCATCAATATTTTTAGAAAAAACTGTTATATCATCAAGGTAAATGAGCACTAGTTTGTAAATTAAACCCTGAAATTCCATGTCCATTGCCCTTTGAAAGTTGGCACCAGCATTGGACAAACCGAAGGACATTCTTTTGTAAGCCATTGTTTTCCATTTTGTGGTAAATGTTGTCTTATATTGATCCTCCTCCTTTACTAACACTTGATTGTACCCAGAATAACCATCAAGTAGGGAAAATCTCTCTAAACTTGCAACAACTTGTAGGATCTGCTCCATAGAGGGCAGTGGGTAATAGCCTTTGAGTGAGGCCCTATTCGAATCTCTAAAGTCCACACAAAGCCTTGTCTCTCCATTTTTCTTCCTAACCGGGACAAGATTAAAAACCCAAGACATATGCTTGATTGGAAAAATAATATCACCCTCAATCAACTTAGTCAACTCTTTTATCATGAGAGGTTCAAGCTTGGATCCAAAGGCTTATGTTTCTACCTAACTGGTTTTGCATTTGGCTCTAGTTCAATGGTGTGTTGGGCAATTTTGGGGTCAAAGCCTTTTAAATTAGAATATTCCAATACAAAGATATCATGAAATTCCTAACAAAGTAAAACAAAAGCTTCTTTATCTTTTTGATAACAAATCTTACCAATCTTAAGAAGCTTACATTTGAAAATTTCCACCTCTTCATAATGTTCTTCCTTGATCTGCATGCTACTTTTTCCTTTTTTAAGCTAATCATCAGAACTAAAAATAGATTCTAAGGTGACCAAACCCTTAGGTAATTTATTTGTCCTTAACTATATGATCGGATCATTATATTGTTGTAGTAGCTTTTCTTGATTTCCCACTAAAAACTCATTTCCTCAAGTAAAAAATTAAGCACCTGCTCATCACTTTCAAAAATTGCCAATGAACATTGTTAACAAGAATAGATGGCCTCACTATGACTTTAACATGTTGATGTACCTTGCCCTTTTTAATATCATTTGGGATGTCAAACTAAGCACCTATAGAAGCTAGCCTATCGACATGCTCGTTTTGACTTCTAGGTATAGATAACAGATTGAAAGTATCAAATTCCTTTACCATATCCCATACTCTATGCTTATAGGACTTAAGAACATTATTTTTAGTTACATGTAAGCCTCTTACCTTATTTACAATCAATTCACCATCGCCAAACACCTGTAGGCAGCTTATCCCTCTTTTCCTTGCCCATTCCAAGCCCTATATAAGACCCTCATACTAAGCTATTTTGTTAGTACAACTAAAAGAAAAATGAAAGGATGAATAGTACTTGTCACTTGGTGGAGATACTAGCATAGCACCTCCACCATCTCCATTTCTGGCTCTTGAGGCATCAAAAAACATTTTCTAAACTTCATTTTTCTATTGTCCATCCTTCTTTTCAAGATTGGGAATAACAGAATCTGGCTCATGCATCATATAAACACTTAAGCATACCCCTTCAAGGTTCTTACTTGGATCATCTTCAATGTTTTCTGCTGCCCACTCATCCAAAAGGATGTCAGGAATATTCTCAATTTTTATATTTGGCTCTTGGGCAACAATATGTTCATCACTATCAAAAACAACACAATTGGCATTGATGGCACTTGGTACATAAGGTTCTATGTGATCCTTTGCTATTGATTCAAACTTAATGGTCACTTTAGTTCCATATCTTGTCCTAAATAGCATATGAGAGTAATCTGAATATAAATAACCACCCACTTTAGAAGTAAATCCCTTGAGAGACAAAGGGCAAAATATGGTGGCAAGTCAATAAAAATATGTCTTGGGGAATGGAAAAATTGGGGCAGGCATGTAAAGTAAGACTCAAATCTTTAATAACCCCCACAATATTGATGTCTATTCCATAAAGTTGAACAACACCCTTTTCAAGAGGTTGATACCTCAAAACCAACCTATCAGCAATTTGCTTGGGCATAATAGAACTACTAGCCCTAGACTCAATCATACAATTATGGACCAGCTTATCTGCTATGATCAAAGATGGATAAAAAGGTGGTGGCTTTACCTCTAGTTTGACCTCTTTACTTGTCTGTTCACTACTATTTTGGGGTGCATTAGTAAAAACAACCTTCTCTTGACTGACTAGAACTTCACTTGACACATTCAAATCTGATAATGCAAATTATAATAAATCTCTTTGCCCTGGTATGGACAAAGAATCCCACATGGACATAGTAACATTTTCTTTCTTCATATGGTCAAGAATATTAAAAGGGGTAGTAGTTACCTTTTGATGAGTCTTTATGACATCAGGATCTATTTGCAATTGTGTTGATTGAGGTTGATTCCAAAGTTACCCTTTAGTGGTGCCTTGCAGATTCCTTTGAAGTATATGCAGTACATGAGAGGTAGACGGACCAACACCTTCTTTTTCTGTTGTAGGATTTGGTAAGGCTCTTTATTTGCTAACTGTCTGGTCTAAAAATCTCTCTTCTTGGCTCTTGTATTAGCTGCTATAGGGGATCATCTTGATTAACCCCACAAAATTCCTCTCCTTGCAAATTTAAGAGAATAACATCATTGGGAGAAGATTCTTGTTGTTGTGAGGACTCACCAACTGGTAAATTTGGCTGCATACTAGACACATTTTGCACCATCAAGGCTTGGTTAATTGCCCCATTTGAGCAGGTGGATTGGTTAAGGGGTTGACTACAAGGGTGACACCATTCATAGTCTTGTGCAAGATTGTTTTGAACATGAACTAATTCTTTAGATGAGCTGGGTACATTTGGATTGTATGGTTGAAAAGGCCTTGGGTTTAGTGTTTGGCTTGGATCTTGGTTATGTGCTTGATAAGGCATCCTATTTGCTTGATAAGGTTGACCTTGTGCTTGGTTTTGAGGTTGGTAAGGTTTGAAAGCTCAAAATTGTTGCTTCTTCATATTTACCAACTCATTTCCAAATGATTGAGGCAATCCTTTTATCTCTTGCAGCTCAAGAAATTGGGCTAGGATAGCTTTTTCCTGACTTAAAGCCTAGTTATTTGGTGTTGATAATATTGGAACAACATGTATAGAAGCTAAAGGTAGTATTTGTAAAGGCATGGAAGGCCAAATCTTTGGGAATATAGGCATAGGGGGTCTAGGTGCTATCTTACCAGCTTGGATAAGATTATTTTTAGCCCTTATTGCAATGTCAAACACAACTGGTAATGAAGTGTCTCCCATGGATTCTATAATAACAGAAATTTCAGTATTAAGTGCCTTCAAATAATAAAGAAAAGCATGATCTATAGAAGGCCTTACTGTAGTAGGAACTCTATTCCATGTCTTCTTGAAATAGAAGTTGAAATCTATCATTCACTCCTTAGGAGCCCTCTTGATGATGCTCAGTTGTTCTACCAAAGACAAATGATCATATTTGTCTTCAGAACGCTTGAAAAGGAGCTCTCCAAGTTGATTCCATGAGCATATTGAGTTCACTGCCAAACCTCTAAACAACTATAATGCTTTGCCTTTGAAGGATGTTGCCAACAATCTGAGAGCCACATTTTAATATGATGCAAAAGACATAAGTTTGCCACATCTTGGATGTGCTCAATGGCTGTAGTTTGGTCCTCTCCTAAGAAACTGACAAACTTTTAAGAGAAACCATTGCGATATCATCATATTGGGCCAAGTTCAAAGGGTTGCCTTGATCAAATGATACAAAAACTTGATTCCTAGAAACTACCATTGGAGCAACAAAAGTCTAATTTCTTGTAAGATGAGATGCAACTCTCACATGACATGGAGTTTACTTTGTTTCCCTTGCTAAAGGATGAGTTCTCCTACTAGATCTACCTTGCCTCCTTTGTGGAGACAACTGCAAGTACTCAAATGAATTTGCACTCCTTGTTTATATTTTTCTCATAAGCTGTTACAGCACCAGTTTTGCTAAATTTCCACACTTAGAGTTGCCAGATATATAGATTTCAACCTCTTAAAGGCTTGAAAATTACCGGTTACATATCAAAACCAGCAATAAGATGTATTTATTGAGTTGTTTTGATTCAAACAATCCCACCGAGCATGCCAAAAACTGTTATCTCCTAATAGTGCACCCTTGATGAGTAAACTCAGCCTATTGGTGAAACATTGGAAAGCCTCCCTGATTGTGGGCTCAGATAATAGAAGCTAACCTCCAAAGTAAGTTGGCTTTTATGGTGTTCACCTAAAAACTTAACTAAACTAATCCTTTTGTTGGGAAAGAGTAAAGATGAAAAATGAAATGAAACTATCTCCTAAGGTGATACACCAAAATGTTTGTCTAAAACTTACATAGCTCCTTTGCACACACAGTTTCAATCAACAACAAAGCTTGACATGCACAACTCAATGTCTATATACCTTTGCATCAATATTTCATAAGGAGGATATACTACATACAATCCTAGAAGGAAAAATACTTCTCACAACTTGAATCACTTGCATCTTAACAGAACTTATAACCTGTAAATACATATATTTTCTATACAAAGGTGCTACTAATGAGATACAAAGACAAGGAATGAGCTAACTTCACAAGTTATTACATGAATCATTCAAATGCACACAATAGAACAAAAAATTGAGAAGGCAAAATGCTTATCTCCATTGATATTCAAAGGTGTAAATTGTCATACATAACTATAAAATGAGTTAGAAATCCTGTCTCATGATAAAACAACTCCAAAAAAGTTACAATACTTGCTTGAGAATAGAAAGAACTAACCTTAAAAATGATAATTGAAGTTACTATAAACCTCTCTCAATAGTTGCACAAAATTAGGAATCTCAAACCTCCTTGGTCGTGCATAACTAAAAAGCCTAAAATCTAGCCTCTAAATCCACTCCAAAATGGCTCAAAGATGAAGAAAAGGTCAAGGCTTGACCTCATTTATCATAAAGGCACCTAAAAATTCCCCTAAATGCTCTCCAAAGATTTTAAAACTCAGTCAAAATAACTCCTATATTCCTTGCACATGTTTGCCAACTTCTTTCAACTTTCCCCTATATGCTTGGCATAAACATAACAACTCAACCATATCCCCTCTACACATTTACATGACACAAATACACTTCATTCTGCATTTAAATAATATTAACTAGGTGGTTTATAATCACACCACTTAGGTTAATGTTTTACATTTCAGAACAAATGCAAAATAAAAGGCACTTGGTTCAACCATATTTGAAGTCAATGCAAATAAAATATAAGGGAAGACACCCTTATTGCTAGGCATATACACATAAGGTTGAGGTATTAATTTTATTGCAATGTTTTAAACAAAAGGAAAAAAAAGCCTTAAAGTTGTCGGCATGCCTAGGGTTCTCAAACCCTAATGACAAAAGGCTCAAACAAACCCTCATTTCACATTTCAATTTGCATCTTCACTTCATTGTGTTGGTGAGCACCACCATGGTAGGGTTTGTTTGAGCTTCTGGAGGTTTCAACTAGAGTTTTGGCCTTTATTTTTCATGAGAAATCAATAGAACAAAATTGGATAAGCTCTTTGTCATTGCAAAATCTACTTTTCTTTTCAACATCAGTGAATAAAAATGTTGTTCTTGAACTCTATTATAAAAAAATGATGAGTATATTTCTTCTTTTTGTGCATTTGTTTTACAGAGCAAACTACAACCCATACCTCAGTTTCCTACATGAGTTTTCAATGGCATTCTCTCAGTTTGATGTATATCTCTCCTCTGTAATCGTTGAATTTGCATGAAGTGTTTTTTTGTTGCATTTTGAGCATTATTTATACATTTGCTTCTTTTAATGCTCTATCTTGTATTTATCTGTCATGGCTAGGGTTAAACCCTCTACTCATTCTTTCTAAGATAAACCAGCATACATATTTGGTTTCTTGATAGAACATGAAGGAAAACAAGATATTTGACTGCATTGTTTTGTATTTCACCTCTAAGCAATGAAAGGAAGAATGCTTGTCACTCTTGGTACCATTACATCACTGCTCCTTTTTAATACTTCCCTTTTGTTGTTCTCATTCATCTACATATATTTTCTTCTTCTTACTATGCACAGGTAAAAAGGCTAGAACAATGTTGCTCCCTTCTTCTCAGAGTCTACCCCCTTCTTCTCAGAGTCTACCCCCTTCTTCTCAAATTCTACCAGATGTCATACAATCATCAAAGCCTTCATACCTTTTGTTAGACACTTCATTCCTGACTCGCCAATGGAGTCATCCTTTCTTGTCATTGCATTCATGAAAGTCTCCCTTATGATCTGGTTCATACACTATCCACCATGTAGACTTCTTGACATCTTTTGATACTCGATTCCCCTCTGTGACTTTTGTTTCAAGTATATATCCACCCTCAATATTACTAGCTAACTCTTGGCAGTGAATGGACTCTACATCTTCATGCTTATGATATGCTTAGTGATACAATGATCATGCCTTTTGTTGATTGTTTCCACAGTGATCTAAGGTCACCATGTATTCTGGTCGTCCTTAACATTATTGTGATGTCTTAGGAGTCACCTCCTGCATTACTCAGTCTATTTATATCAAATAAAATGATGCAGGCCTTTTCATGTCCTCAGAACTTTGCCAACATCATCACTGTCAATTGGCCCAATGATATCTTCCACTATAGTCATCTTTAATACCTAATTGTGTCATGAATTGCCTATGAGAGCTCATTGTATATGTTTGTTGAGAGAATTCCTTTTATGGCTTATATATGAGATAAACCAGCATACATATTTGGTTATTTGATAGAAGATGAAGGCAAATGATATATTTGAATGTATTTTTTTGTATTTCACCTCTGAGCAAGGAAAGGAAGAATTATTGTCACTCTTGGTACCATTGCATCACTGCTCCTTTGTGATACTACCCTTTTGTTGTTCTTAGTCATTTGCATATATTTTTTTCTTACCATGCACAAGTAACAAGGTTAGAACAATGTTGCTCCCTTCTTCTTAGAGTCGGCCAGATGTCATTCAATCAACAAAGCTTTCATACCCTTTTTCCTGCACTTCATTCTTGACTTGCCAATGGAGTCATTCTTTCCTGTCATTGCTTTCATGACAATCTCCCTTATGATCTAGTTCATATACTGTCCACTGTGCAAACTTCTTGACATCCTTTGATACTTGATGCCCTAGTTTGACTTTTGTTTCAAGTATATATCCACCCTCAATATTACTGTCTAACTCTTGGTAGTGAATGGACTCTACATCTTCATGCTTATGATACTCTTAGTGATACAATCATCATGCCTTTTGCTGACTCTTTCCACAGTGATCTAAGGTCACCATGTATTCAAGTTGTCCTTAATATTATTGTGATGTCTTAGGAATCACCTCCTGCATCACTCAATCTATTTACATCAAAGAAAATGATGCAGACCTTTCCATGTCCTTAGACCTTTTCCAACATCATCATTGTCAACTGCCCCTATGATATCTTCCACTACAGTCATCTTCAATACCTCATTGTCTCACGAACTACCTATGATAACTCATTGTATATGTTTGTTGAGATAATTCCTTTTATGGCATATATATGAAGATGAAAGTGAACCATTCTCCATGGACATTGACAGTGAAAAGACTTGACTTCACTGTATCCACTTTGTTTAGACTTGAAAGTGATAGAGGTCAAGTGTTTCTTTTGTTTCTTAGACAGTGACAAAGATCACTATACCCTTTCTTACTTATTGTAATACTTTGGCATCAAAATCTCATTGAAACATAAAACTGCTCACTTTGGCACTATCACTCTCCTCCATTTTGGACATCAGAATACACCACCATATACCTATCTTAACTATGTTCTTTAGATGCCACTATTCTTTGGACTGCTAGTGGATCTATAGTGTGTATACCACTAAACTCCCTTACAAGATGTGATTGTGTCTTCTCATTTTGACATAAGGGAAGCATTGTCTCCTTTAACTATAGTGATATATCAAGATCTTAAGAACATTAATCTTTATTTCTATTCCTCATGTTGGTTCTACAACTCTGCCTCATTCTGTAGATTGTCCCTCTCTTTTGATCTCCTTGACTATGCACTATGTATTGTTTGCACTTTTACCACTTGTTGTTGAAATGTAAACTCATAAATGTTGAAAAATTGGAATGAAACCTCTCACCTATGCATTGTTTCCTCATTCATGATTGAGGATCATAGTCTTTGTATATCTTCCATGATCTTTGTGACTTTATGAACCAATGATAGACTCACTTTAACACTGCTCTACTATCTAATCATGGTGTCTGCCTTCTCTTATTGGGTTCCAATTGAGTAAATATTTTGTCATTTATGATAGTGATGTCAA